>JACTAT010000006.1:158237-1358237 GCA_014526335.1 Chrysaora quinquecirrha
TCTGATAGAAAATACTTTATATACCCCCTAAATGCTATTCAGGAGGTATTTGGAAGGTTTTCGTATTTATTTTTGAAGAAAAACGCGAGTTTTAAAAACCCTGATTTTGGCTGATTTTCGGCCATTTGGCAAGGCTATAGACTTACTATTTTTGCGAATTTTTTTGGGAAAATTTTTCTTCTTAATTCTACCCTATCTGATAGAAAATACTTTATATACCCCCTAAATGCTATTCAGGAGGTATTTGGAAGGTTTTCGTATTTATTTTTGAAGAAAAACGCGAGTTTTAAAAACCCCTGATTTTGGCTGATTTTCGGCCATTTGGCAAGGCTATAGACTTACTATTTTTGCGAATTTTTTGGGGAAAATTTTTCTTCTTAATTCTACCCTATCTGATAGAAAAATACTTTATATACCCCCTAAATGCTATTCAGGAGGTATTTGGAAGGTTTTCGTATTTATTTTTGAAGAAAAACGCGAGTTTTAAAACCCTGATTTTGGCTGATTTTCGGCCATTTGGCAAGGCTATAGACTTACTATTTTTGCTTTATAATTTTTGGGGAAAATTTTTCTTCTTAATTCTACCCTATCTGATAGAAAAATACTTTATATACCCCCTAAATGCTATTCAGGAGGTATTTGGAAGGTTTTCGTATTTATTTTTGAAGAAAAACGCGAGTTTTAAAACCCTGATTTTGGCTGATTTTCGGCCATTTGGCAAGGCTATAGACTTACTATTTTTGCGAATTTTTGGGGAAAATTTTTCTTCTTAATTCTACCCTATCTGATAGAAAATACTTTATATACCCCTAAATGCTATTCAGGAGGTATTTGGAAGGTTTTCGTATTTATTTTTGAAGAAAAACGCGAGTTTTAAAACCCTGATTTTGGCTGATTTTCGGCCATTTGGCAAGGCTATAGACTTACTATTTTTGCAAATTTTTGGGGAAAATTTTTCTTCTTAATTCTACCCTATCTGATAGAAAATACTTTATATACCCCTAAATGCTATTCAGGAGGTATTTGGAAGGTTTTCGTATTTATTTTTGAAGAAAAACGCGAGTTTTAAAACCCTGATTTTGGCTGATTTTCGGCCATTTGGCAAGGCTATAGACTTACTATTTTTGCAAATTTTTGGGGAAAATTTTTCTTCTTAATTCTACCCTATCTGATAGAAAATACTTTATATACCCCTAAATGCTATTCAGGAGGTATTTGGAAGGTTTTCGTATTTATTTTTGAAGAAAAACGCGAGTTTTAAAACCCTGATTTTGGCTGATTTTCGGCCATTTGGCAAGGCTATAGACTTACTATTTTTGCAAATTTTTTGGGGAAAATTTTTCTTCTTAATTCTACCCTATCTGATAGAAAAATACTTTATATACCCCCTAAATGCTATTCAGGAGGTATTTGGAAGGTTTTCGTATTTATTTTTGAAGAAAAACGCGAGTTTTAAAAACCCCTGATTTTGGCTGATTTTCGGCCATTTGGCAAGGCTATAGACTTACTATTTTTGCGAATTTTTTGGGAAAATTTTTCTTCTTAATTCTACCCTATCTGATAGAAAATACTTTATATACCCCCTAAATGCTATTCAGGAGGTATTTGGAAGGTTTTGGTATTTATTTTTGAAGAAAAACGCGAGTTTTAAAAACCCTGATTTTGGCTGATTTTCGGCCATTTGGCAAGGCTATAGACTTACTATTTTTGCAAATTTTTTGGGGAAAATTTTTCTTCTTAATTCTACCCTATCTGATAGAAAATACTTTATATACCCCTAAATGCTATTCAGGAGGTATTTGGAAGGTTTTCGTATTTATTTTTGAAGAAAAACGCGAGTTTTAAAACCCTGATTTTGGCTGATTTTCGGCCATTTGGCAAGGCTATAGACTTACTATTTTTGCAAATTTTTGGGGAAAATTTTTCTTCTTAATTCTACCCTATCTGATAGAAAATACTTTATATACCCCTAAATGCTATTCAGGAGGTACTTGGCAGGTTTCGGTATTTATTTTTGAAGAAAAACGCTAGTTTTAAAAACCCCTGAGTTTGGCTGATTTTCGGCCATTTGGCAAGGCTATAGACTTACTATTTTTGCAAATTTTTTGGGGAAAATTTTTCTTCTTAATTCTACCCTATCTGATAGAAGAATACTTTATATACCCCCTAAATGCTATTCAGGAGGTATTTGGTAGGTTTTCGTAATTATTTTTGAAGAAAAACGCTAGTTTTAAAAACCCCTGATTTTGGCTGATTTTCGGCCATTTGGCAAGGCTATAGACTTACTATTTTTGCGAATTTTTTGGGGAAAATTTTTCTTCTTAATTCTACCCTATCTGATAGAAAAATACTTTATATACCCCTAAATGCTATTCAGGAGGTATTTGGAAGGTTTTCGTATTTATTTTTGAAGAAAAACGCGAGTTTTAAAAACCCCTGATTTTGGCTGATTTTCGGCCATTTGGCAAGGCTATAGACTTACTATTTTTGCAAATTTTTGGGAAAATTTTTCTTCTTAATTCTACCCTATCTGATAGAAAATTACTTTATATACCCCCTAAATGCTATTCAGGAGGTATTTGGAAGGTTTTCGTATTTATTTTTGAAGAAAAACGCGAGTTTTAAAAACCCCTGATTTTGGCTGATTTTCGGCCGTTTTGCAAGGCTATAGACTTACTATTTTTGCAAATTTTTTGGGGAAAATTTTTCTTCTTAATTCTACCCTATCTGATAGAAAAATACTTTATATACCCCCTAAATGCTATTCAGGAGGTATTTGGAAGGTTTTCGTATTTATTTTTGAAGAAAAACGCGAGTTTTAAAAACCCCTGATTTTGGCTGATTTTCGGCCATTTGGCAAGGCTATAGACTTACTATTTTTGCAATTTTTGGGGAAAATTTTTCTTCTTAATTCTACCCTATCTGATAGAAAATACTTTATATACCCCCTAAATGCTATTCAGGAGGTATTTGGAAGGTTTTCGTATTTATTTTTGAAGAAAAACGCTAGTTTTAAAAACCCCTGATTTTGGCTGATTTTCGGCCATTTGGCAAGGCTATAGACTTACTATTTTTGCAAATTTTTTGGGGAAAATTTTTCTTCTTAATTCTACCCTATCTGATAGAAGAATACTTTATATACCCCCTAAATGCTATTCAGGAGGTATTTGGAAGGTTTTCGTATTTATTTTTGAAGAAAAACGCGAGTTTTAAAAACCCCTGATTTTGGCTGATTTTCGGCCATTTGGCAAGGCTATAGACTTACTATTTTTGCGAATTTTTTGGGGAAAATTTTTCTTCTTAATTCTACCCTATCTGATAGAAAAATACTTTATATACCCCCTAAATGCTATTCAGGAGGTATTTGGAAGGTTTTCGTATTTATTTTTGAAGAAAAACGCGAGTTTTAAAAACCCCTGATTTTGGCTGATTTTCGGCCATTTGGCAAGGCTATAGACTTACTATTTTTGCAATTTTTGGGGAAAATTTTTCTTCTTAATTCTACCCTATCTGATAGAAAATACTTTATATACCCCTAAATGCTATTCAGGAGGTATTTGGAAGGTTTTCGTATTTATTTTTGAAGAAAAACGCGAGTTTTAAAACCCTGATTTTGGCTGATTTTCGGCCATTTGGCAAGGCTATAGACTTACTATTTTTGCAAATTTTTGGGGAAAATTTTTCTTCTTAATTCTACCCTATCTGATAGAAAATACTTTATATACCCCCTAAATGCTATTCAGGAGGTATTTGGAAGGTTTTCGTATTTATTTTTGAAGAAAAACGCGAGTTTTAAAAACCCCTGATTTTGGCTGATTTTCGGCCATTTGGCAAGGCTATAGACTTACTATTTTTGCAAATTTTTTGGGAAAATTTTTCTTCTTAATTCTACCCTATCTGATAGAAAAATACTTTATATACCCCCTAAATGCTATTCAGGAGGTATTTGGCAGGTTTTCGTATTTATTTTTGAAGAAAAACGCGAGTTTTAAAAACCCCTGATTTTGGCTGATTTTCGGCCATTTGGCAAGGCTATAGACTTACTATTTTTGCCAATTTTTTGGGGAAAATTTTTCTTCTTAATTCTACCCTATCTGATAGAAAATACTTTATATACCCCCTAAATGCTATTCAGGAGGTATTTGGAAGGTTTTCGTATTTATTTTTGAAGAAAAACGCGAGTTTTAAAAACCCCTGATTTTGGCTGATTTTCGGCCATTTGGCAAGGCTATAGACTTACTATTTTTGCAAATTTTTTGGGGAAAATTTTTCTTCTTAATTCTACCCTATCTGATAGAAAATACTTTATATACCCCCTAAATGCTATTCAGGAGGTATTTGGAAGGTTTTCGTATTTATTTTTGAAGAAAAACGCGAGTTTTAAAAACCCCTGATTTTGGCTGATTTTCGGCCATTTGGCAAGGCTATAGACTTACTATTTTTGCGAATTTTTTGGGGAAAATTTTTCTTCTTAATTCTACCCTATCTGATAGAAAAATACTTTATATACCCCCTAAATGCTATTCAGGAGGTATTTGGAAGGTTTTCGTATTTATTTTTGAAGAAAAACGCGAGTTTTAAAAACCCCTGATTTTGGCTGATTTTCGGCCATTTGGCAAGGCTATAGACTTACTATTTTTGCAAATTTTTTGGGGAAAATTTTTCTTCTTAATTCTACCCTATCTGATAGAAAATACTTTATATACCCCTAAATGCTATTCAGGAGGTATTTGGAAGGTTTTCGTATTTATTTTTGAAGAAAAACGCGAGTTTTAAAACCCCTGATTTTGGCTGATTTTCGGCCATTTGGCAAGGCTATAGACTTACTATTTTTGCAAATTTTTGGGGAAAATTTTTCTTCTTAATTCTACCCTATCTGATAGAAAATACTTTATATACCCCCTAAATGCTATTCAGGAGGTATTTGGAAGGTTTTCGTATTTATTTTTGAAGAAAAACGCGAGTTTTAAAAACCCCTGATTTTGGCTGATTTTCGGCCATTTGGCAAGGCTATAGACTTACTATTTTTGCCAATTTTTTGGGGAAAATTTTTCTTCTTAATTCTACCCTATCTGATAGAAAAATACTTTATATACCCCCTAAATGCTATTCAGGAGGTATTTGGAAGGTTTTCGTATTTATTTTTGAAGAAAAACGCGAGTTTTAAAAACCCCTGATTTTGGCTGATTTTCGGCCATTTGGCAAGGCTATAGACTTACTATTTTTGCAAATTTTTTGGGGAAAATTTTTCTTCTTAATTCTACCCTATCTGATAGAAGAATACTTTATATACCCCCTAAATGCTATTCAGGAGGTATTTGGAAGGTTTTCGTATTTATTTTTGAAGAAAAACGCGAGTTTTAAAAACCCCTGATTTTGGCTGATTTTCGGCCATTTGGCAAGGCTATAGACTTACTATTTTTGCGAATTTTTTGGGGAAAATTTTTCTTCTTAATTCTACCCTATCTGATAGAAAAATACTTTATATACCCCCTAAATGCTATTCAGGAGGTATTTGGAAGGTTTTCGTATTTATTTTTGAAGAAAAACGCGAGTTTTAAAAACCCCTGATTTTGGCTGATTTTCGGCCATTTGGCAAGGCTATAGACTTACTATTTTTGCAAATTTTTTGGGGAAAATTTTTCTTCTTAATTCTACCCTATCTGATAGAAAATACTTTATATACCCCCTAAATGCTATTCAGGAGGTATTTGGAAGGTTTTCGTATTTATTTTTGAAGAAAAACGCGAGTTTTAAAAACCCCTGATTTTGGCTGATTTTCGGCCATTTGGCAAGGCTATAGACTTACTATTTTTGCGAATTTTTTGGGGAAAATTTTTCTTCTTAATTCTACCCTATCTGATAGAAAAATACTTTATATACCCCCTAAATGCTATTCAGGAGGTATTTGGAAGGTTTTCGTATTTATTTTGAAGAAAACGCGAGTTTTAAAACCCTGATTTTGGCTGATTTTCGGCCATTTGGCAAGGCTATAGACTTACTATTTTTGCAAATTTTTGGGGAAAATTTTTCTTCTTAATTCTACCCTATCTGATAGAAAATACTTTATATACCCCCTAAATGCTATTCAGGAGGTATTTGGAAGGTTTTCGTATTTATTTTTGAAGAAAAACGCGAGTTTTAAAAACCCCTGATTTTGGCTGATTTTCGGCCATTTGGCAAGGCTATAGACTTACTATTTTTGCAAATTTTTTGGGGAAAATTTTTCTTCTTAATTCTACCCTATCTGATAGAAAAATACTTTATATACCCCCTAAATGCTATTCAGGAGGTATTTGGAAGGTTTTCGTATTTATTTTTGAAGAAAAACGCGAGTTTTAAAACCCCTGATTTTGGCTGATTTTCGGCCATTTGGCAAGGCTATAGACTTACTATTTTTGCAAATTTTTGGGGAAAATTTTTCTTCTTAATTCTACCCTATCTGATAGAAAATACTTTATATACCCCCTAAATGCTATTCAGGAGGTATTTGGAAGGTTTTGGTATTTATTTTTGAAGAAAAACGCGAGTTTTAAAAACCCTGATTTTGGCTGATTTTCGGCCATTTGGCAAGGCTATAGACTTACTATTTTTGCGAATTTTTTTGGGGAAAATTTTTCTTCTTAATTCTACCCTATCTGATAGAAAAATACTTTATATACCCCCTAAATGCTATTCAGGAGGTATTTGGAAGGTTTTCGTATTTATTTTTGAAGAAAAACGCGAGTTTTAAAAACCCCTGATTTTGGCTGATTTTCGGCCATTTGGCAAGGCTATAGACTTACTATTTTTGCAAATTTTTTGGGGAAAATTTTTCTTCTTAATTCTACCCTATCTGATAGAAAAATACTTTATATACCCCCTAAATGCTATTCAGGAGGTATTTGGCAGGTTTCGGTATTTATTTTTGAAGAAAAACGCTAGTTTTAAAAACCCCTGATTTTGGCTGATTTTCGGCCATTTGGCAAGGCTATAGACTTACTATTTTGCAAATTTTTGGGGGAAAATTTTCTTCTTAATTCTACCCTATCTGATAGAAAAATACTTTATATACCCCCTAAATGCTATTCAGGAGGTATTTGGAAGGTTTTCGTATTTATTTTTGAAGAAAAACGCGAGTTTTAAAAACCCCTGATTTTGGCTGATTTTCGGCCATTTGGCAAGGCTATAGACTTACTATTTTTGCAAATTTTTTGGGGAAAATTTTTCTTCTTAATTCTACCCTATCTGATAGAAAAATACTTTATATACCCCCTAAATGCTATTCAGGAGGTATTTGGAAGGTTTTCGTATTTATTTTTGAAGAAAAACGCGAGTTTTAAAAACCCCTGATTTTGGCTGATTTTCGGCCATTTGGCAAGGCTATAGACTTACTATTTTTGCGAATTTTTTGGGGAAAATTTTTCTTCTTAATTCTACCCTATCTGATAGAAAATACTTTATATACCCCCTAAATGCTATTCAGGAGGTATTTGGAAGGTTTTCGTATTTATTTTTGAAGAAAAACGCGAGTTTTAAAAACCCCTGATTTTGGCTGATTTTCGGCCATTTGGCAAGGCTATAGACTTACTATTTTTGCAAATTTTTTGGGGAAAATTTTTCTTCTTAATTCTACCCTATCTGATAGAAGAATACTTTATATACCCCCTAAATGCTATTCAGGAGGTATTTGGTAGGTTTTCGTATTTATTTTTGAAGAAAAACGCGAGTTTTAAAAACCCCTGATTTTGGCTGATTTTCGGCCATTTGGCAAGGCTATAGACTTACTATTTTTGCAAATTTTTGGGGAAAATTTTTCTTCTTAATTCTACCCTATCTGATAGAAAAATACTTTATATACCCCCTAAATGCTATTCAGGAGGTATTTGGAAAATTTTTCTTCTTAATTCTAAGGTTTTCGCTATTCAGGAGGTATTTGGTAGGTTTTCGTAATTATTTTTGAAGAAAAACGCTAGTTTTAAAAACCCCTGATTTTGGCTGATTTTCGGCCATTTGGCAAGGCTATAGACTTACTATTTTTGCGAATTTTTTGGGGAAAATTTTTCTTTCTAATTCTACCCTATCTGATAGAAAAATACTTTATATACCCCCTAAATGCTATTCAGGAGGTATTTGGTAGGTTTTCGTATTTATTTTTGAAGAAAAAAGCGAGTTTTAAAAATCCCTGATTTCGGCTGATTTTCGGACCTTTTGCAAGGCTATAGACTTACGATTTTCGCGACTTTTTTGGGGAAAATTTTTCTTCTTAATTCTACCCTATCTGATAGAAAAATACTTTATATACCCCCTAAATGCTATTCAGGAGGTATTTGGAAGGTTTTCGTATTTATTTTTGAAGAAAAACGCGAGTTTTAAAAACCCCTGATTTTGGCTGATTTTCGGCCATTTGGCAAGGCTATAGACTTACTATTTTTACAAATTTTTTGGGGAAAATTTTTCTTCTTAATTCTACCCTATCTGGTAGAAAAATACTTTATATACCTCCTAAATGCTATTCAGGAGGTATTTGGCAGGTTTCGGTATTTTTTTTTCGCAGAAAAACGCTAGTTTTAAAAACCCCTGATTTTGGCTGATTTTCGGCCATTTGGCAAGGCTATAGACTTACTATTTTTGCAAATTTTTTGGGGAAAATTTTTCTTCTTAATTCTACCCTATCTGATAGAAAAATACTTTATATACCCCCTAAATGCTATTCAGGAGGTATTTGGAAGGTTTTCGTATTTATTTTTGAAGAAAAACGCGAGTTTTAAAAACCCCTGATTTTGGCTGATTTTCGGCCATTTGACAAGGCTATAGACTTACTATTGTTGCGAATTTTTTGGGGAAAATTTTTCTTTCTAATTCTACCCTATCTGATAGAAAAATACTTTATTTACGTCCTAAAGTCTATTCAGGAGGTATTTGGTAGGTTTTGTTATTTATTTTTGAAGAAAAAAACGAGTTTTAAAAACCCCTGATTTCGGCTGATTTTCAGACCTTTTGCAAGGCTATAGACTTACTATTTTCGCGAATTTTTTGGGGAAAATTTTTCTTCTTAATTCTACCCTATCTGATAGAAAAATACTTTATATACCCCCTAAATGCTATTCAGGAGGTATTTGGAAGGTTTTCGTATTTATTTTTGAAGAAAAACGCGAGTTTTAAAAACCCCTGATTTTGGCTGATTTTTTGGCCATTTGGCAAGGCTATAGACTTACTATTGTTGCGAATTTTTTGGGGGAAATTTTTCTTTCTAATTCTACCCCATCTGATAGAAAAATACTTTATATACCCCCTAAATGCTATTCAGGAGGTATTTGGTAGGTTTTCGTATTTATTTTTGAAGAAAAAAGCGCGTTTCAAAAACCCCTGATTTTGGCTGATTTTCGGCCGTTTTGCAAGACTATAGACTTACTATTTTTGCAAATTTTTTGGGGAAAATTTTTCTTCTTAATTCTACCCTATCTGATAGAAAAATACTTTATATAGGCTCTAAATGCAATTCAGGAGGTATTTGGAAGGTTTTCGTATTTATTTTTGAAGAAAAAGACGAGTTTTAAAAACCCCTAATTTTGGCTGATTTTCGGCCCTTATGCAAGGCTATAGACTTACGATTTTCGCGATTTTTTTGGGGAAAATTTTTGTTCCTAATTCTACCCAATCTGATAAAAAAAACTCTATATACCCCCTAAATGCTATTCAGGAGGTATTTGGTAGGTTTTCGTATTTATTTTTGAAGAAAAACGCGAGTTTTAAAAACCCCTGATTTTGGCTGATTTTTGGCCATTTGGCAAGGCTATAGACTTACTATTTTTGCGAATTTTTTGGGAAAATTTTTCTTCTTAATTCTACCCTATCTGATAGAAAATACTTTATATACCCCCTAAATGCTATTCAGGAGGTATTTGGAAGGTTTTGGTATTTATTTTTGAAGAAAAACGCGAGTTTTAAAAACCCCTGATTTTGGCTGATTTTCGGCCATTTGGCAAGGCTATAGACTTACTATTTTTGCGAATTTTTTGGGGAAAATTTTTCTTCTTAATTCTACCCTATCTGATAGAAAAATACTTTATATACCCCCTAAATGCTATTCAGGAGGTATTTGGAAGGTTTTCGTATTTATTTTTGAAGAAAAACGCGAGTTTTAAAAACCCCTGATTTTGGCTGATTTTCGGTCGTTTTGCAAGGCTATTATTATTATTAGACTTACTATGTTTGCAAATTTTTTGGGGAAAATTTTTCTTCTTAATTCTACCCTATCTGATAGAAAAATACTTTATATACCCGTACCCCCTAAATGCTATTCAGGAGGTATTTGGTAGGTTTCGGTATTTATTTTTGAAGAAAAAGGCGAGTTTTAAAAACCCCTGATTTTGGCTGATTTTCTGCCGTTCGATTATAATTGTATTGAGTTTGTTAAAATAATTTGATTATTATTTTGTTGTTAAAATTGATATGGACAGAATTATTTAGAAGCAATTTAAATATTGAAATTTCTTATAATTTAAATGTATATGTATGTAGGTTAAGGGCCATCTCGGCATATATGCCTGTGATAAAAAAAAAAGACTTACTATTTTGGCGATTTTTTTGGGGGAAATTTTCCTTCCAAATTCTACCCTATCTGATAGAAAAATACTTTATATACCCCCTAAATGCTATTCAGGAGGTATTTGGTAGGTTTTCGTATTTATAATTGAAGTAAAAAGCGAGTTTTAAAAACCCCTGATTTTGGCTGATTTTCGATGATTCTTTTTCATAAGGCTAGAGTTTGCAATATCTTATATTAGAACCATATTTTGTACACCTTGGTTCTTTTTTAATTATGTTTTCTGGTAATAAATCATGCATTGTAACTGCATTAAACATAACAATTTCCATTTCTGAGGATTTTGGAACCTTCTGCTCTTTGTGTTGGTAGACCTTCCCATCGCAGTTATCCTCCCCTTTTCCAATCATTTCAAAGTCCACTCGTTTTGCGTCCAAGAACATGGTCCGAAGACAGTGGCAATGTATAAGGTTTAGTGTATAGAATAAAGAGATGCCAAAGGCTTGTACATTTGTATGGTATAGAGCTGAGAGGTGTATATTTCAGCAAGGAACAATATAGAATTGAAGTGTATATATTTTTAGGGAAGGCACAGAAGGCCTTGTCTTGTTGTTGAAAGCTTTATTATCAAGCTTAGCTGATGATTTATAGATAAATGTATATCTATATCTATGAGTTATAGCATGTTTAGCCAACATGATCTTGCCAAGACATGTAACTAGTAATGCTCTCTTAGTGTTGCGCAGCTGTAATATAATCGCAAATGCAAAGTTTAGAAAATCATACCTTCTGATATAGGTGAAATTGTCATACTCGACAGCGATTCTGTTCTGTTGGTGGTGTATTCATTTCTCGGAATGTTGTGTTTTGCTCTCTGACTGATGCACTTATCAATATATGTTGTAAATAAAGGCTATTGTTGATTTTTTACTGCAGTTGAAATGATGGGCGTGGATATAAGGGGAATTATTCTGTAGGCGCTTTATATAAAAATGGCGCCATTTGAAAGACCCCTTGTATAGTTTATTATTAGGTAGGTATGGTGTTGTCATGTGTACAGATATTTGTGAAATTGGTGCATTTTGGAAATTAATGCAATTTTATTGCTATTGTCTTCAAATTTTAGTAGCCTGCGTGCATCCTCAAACTCTTCTTTCCGTTAGATGAGTTGAGGCTGCATGCAGGCTAATTTTTAGCATAGTCTATTGACTATGTTTTTAGTTGTTGCTAGAGAGATGTAGCCTTTGCAAAGTCTGCTGCAGAATTTCATAGAACATATACTTTGGATCAAAGATGGGCAACTTGTGCCTTACATATAAACATATACCAAATATTTTCTCAAAAGCTACATCTCTTTGGCAGCAACTCTCGGTCTAGTGCAGAATGTCATACAATCTATAGATTGCCACTTTCTTCGGACCATGTTCTTAGACGCAGGAACTTGGGGGCGTCCATAAACGAACGGAGCATACTATTCATAAGCCCCGAAATGCTCGTTATGGGAGATTAGCTGATGAGTCCGAAAGGGGCTGGCACGCCATTCATCATAAGGCACAATTATAGCTTTAGATAGTCTTGAATAGCACAAAATCAAATGTTCTCTACTTCTCGCACTTTTAGGTATAGTACTAGTACTAGTATCTAAATCAATTTTGTAGCTACTACCAAAAAACGAAGTCACCATAAAACACAGGATGCAACAAATGATGATTTTTTATGCTTACAACTGCAGTTTTCTATCTGAAACGAAATCATGAAACATTTTTCTATATCACAGAAAAAACAAAATAACAACAAAATAACAAAAAACAACAACAATTGCTAACCATAAAAAAGGAGCAAGCCCACCAAGCCCAGCCTGCCCGCATGTGGACACTCATCGCAGCAGCGCGTGAGGCCCACATGTTGGGGCCAACATATAGATGTCGACTCAGATTACTCATAGGATTCAAGCGCTGAATTTCAGCAATGATGGTTTGGTTCCTTGGGAGCATGCTCCGCACAAAGTTGTTTTCAAAAAGTTTGCAAAACTACTTATTTCTTACGAAATTGTTGAGAAATATTGCTGAAATTGCAAACTTCTAATAATACTTCGATGGGTTTTCCACAGAAGTGGAGATAAACGCAGATAAACTGAAGCGTTTTCTGTTCGGGGCAGCCATGATGAAACACGTGACATGTGGTGAAGTCCCATGATGAAACACGTGGAACAAAAATGCTCACTAACCTCTTAAATCGCTCTGACGCTCTCCATATTCAATTTATACATCCAAATATCTTGGTTTCAGTAGCATATGAACAAAAAGAACACAACGTAGATAAACCGAACACAAGAGAAGGCCGAATTTCGATGAAGACAAGGACACAGCTGATGCTCTTCCTGTGTTGCCATTCATTTCCGCTTGTGTCGTACTCAAATTCAAGTTTCGAGTTTCAAGTTTCAAGTTTCATTGTGTTATTCTCAGTTTTTTACAATATACTGATTTTAACAACTCATTTAATTAAATATAGGATACACGAGCAACATATATTAATACTTTTTTCTAAATTAAAAGAATAAACATTCATTAACTCTAAATTGCTAATGAGATTAATTAGCAATGATTAGATTAGCAATAAATTCGAAAATGAGAGAAAAAATAAAACAAAAAGTAAGGAGGGAAGCAGGAACGTTACAGGTTTTAGAACATTGGATGGGCTATTTAGGAGGTTTTTGGTAGGTCTCCGCATATTATTTTTGATGAGAAAAGCGGGTTTTCAAAACCCTTGATTTTGAGTGACTTTTGGTCATTTGGCAAGGCTGTAAAACTTACTATTTTTGTGTTTTTTTTCTGGAAAATTTTTTCTTCCTAATTCCACCTTATCTGCTAAAACATACTTTATATACCCCCCTAAATGCTATTCAGAGGTAGGTTTTGGTATTTATTTTTGAAGGAAAAAGCTAGTTTTACAAAACACCAGATTTGGCCGATTTCTCGCTATTAAGCTGAGTTTTAGTGGGCTCCTTTGCAGTTTTCAGGTTTTCCAGCGCACATACTAGGATGCAAAAGATCGAAGTCCAAGTACTGTCCACTCTGACTGAATTATTTTTTCGTAGCAAAAACCTAGGAACAGGACGGTGGAGGACTAGGAGAGCTCTCCGCCGGTGAAGCAGTACTGTAGCCTTACTCTCTTGGTTGGAGCCAACAGCACCAGCTTGCGGAAAACGAAGGTTGGATGGAAGAGCGGCCCAGTATGGAAAGTTGCCCTTCTGTGCACCGGATTTCGGAATGACTATTAGGGTCTGTGTACCAAACGGATTTGCGCCACCCACTTGTGCCGGAGGCACACAAAGTGAGGGGGACCTGGGCAACTTGTCCACCAAAAAATTTCCTGTGATACCAACATTACTGCGGAAATTCGAAGTAAGCGCAGGTTCGAAGTGTAGTTTTTTAATTCAAAACGTCAAAAGCTGTAATTACGAGCGAACTCACCAAAATAAGAGTGTCCTTAAACTTGAAGAGCCCGAGGAGCCAAATCCAACAGCTTTGCAAAAATTGCAGAAATTGAAAAATCGTTAAATGCAGTAGATGAGTGACGATGAAAAACCCGCGCAAAAGATTCGAATGATAAAACAGGAGGTCTCCTTGGACCTTTCCAAGAGGAACTTCAAACAGAAAAAAAACTTAGAAAAAGCTTATTTCTAACACGAGCGAACAAGCAAGTTTCCGATTCAATGGTTAGAACTAAAAAAGAGTTTAATGACATGAAATAACAACAGGATTTGTGCAGACATGATAACCTCTTGTCCAAGGGGAACAACTTATCCAATTCCCGCGGAAGAAAGTGAGCTCCTTCGCAATAGTCCTTCGATGATAACTGCGTCTCATCCATGATCCTCTGCGTCTCAATTTTAGACTATTACATTCGTCGTAGTCTACGCTCCTCTACACTCCAACATCCCGCTCCAACTACTGGAAACAGCTGTATGTTGTTGTAGTTGTTAGAAGCAGTTTCCGAAAGAGTGGGAGGAAAGTAATAAGTCTATCTCAATTTCAGAGAATTTGATTGGCTAATTGATGATTGTAAGGCCTAAGCATATCTTTTATTTGCTGTTATGTTGTTATTGGATGTTTCTGCTTCCTTGCAGTTAAAATAAACGAGTTTTGCGACGTAGGAAAGTTCTGTGAATGACTTTTATGCAGAGATGTGTAGTGTTAGGTATACTTTAATTAGTTTCTTATTAGCCCTAATCAAAATGGCACTTTGTTGCGTAAAAAATGGTGCCCCGCCACCATCATTCGCCTTGCTTTTCTCAACAAAGTCTGCCTATCGATTTGTTGAAAATCTTAATATGAGCATTGAACGCCCAGAAGGGTGCCACGCTGTTCATTTAAATATGGTTTTCAGGCATGGAACACGTTACCCAAGCACAAATGACGTAAAAAGAATTAATGCAATGTTAAGCAAAGTGCAAGAAACCATGAATAAAAATGAAGAAGTGAAATTGCAGGTTGAAAGAAAATTAGGTCTGCAATTAGAATTCCCTTTTGATGCATCTGCAGATAAACTTCTAACAAAAGTTGGTGATGAAGAACTTTACAAACTTGGTCAAAGATTTCAGAATAGATTTCCAGAACTTTTTCAAAAATCATTCTCAGTAAATGAACTAAAGTTTACAAGCACATGTAAAGAAAGGTCAAGTCGGAGTGCTCATGCTTTTCAAATTGGTTTTCTTGAAGGACGTGGAACTTTAGGAAAATGCAAAATACAGCCAGCACCAATACAAATAATGCCATGTGAAAACGATAAGATATTGCGTTATTTTGATCTATGTGAAAAATACCAAAAACACGTAGAAAATAATGATGCTTCCAGTAAAGAAATGAACAAATTCTTGGAAGGTCTTGAAGTGGCAAATGTTGTTAGAAAGGTGAAAAAGAGGTTGAAATCGGAAAAGGACAATACATTGACATCTAATCATATTTTATCAATGTACCTGTATTGTGCTTACAGCATTGGTATCCTCAATCAATCTATAAACAATGGTTGGTGTCAATTGTTTGATGAAAATGATTTGAATGTCATGGAATATGTGTTGGATTTGAAAGCATTTTATAAGAGAAGTGCAGCTTTTAAGATAACATATGAAAGCAGTTGTCCATTGCTTAGAGACATTCTTCACTCAATTCAAGCAAAAGCAAGAAGAAAAGTCAACCACAAGTCACTGAAAGGAATATTCAGATCTTCACATGCAGAAACCCTGATTCCACTATATGCATTAATGGGATTGCATTTAGACAAAGAACATTTAAAAGCAAACAATTTTAATGAAATGGAACAAAGACAATTTAGAGGAAGTAGTTTAGCACCATTTGCAGGCAATCTTGCATTTGTACTTTATGAATGTCAGCAAAATGAATACAAAATTCAATTTTACAGCAATGAAAGGCTTATCAAAATTCCTTGTTGCAAATCAAAAGTTGACTGTCCCCTTGAGATGTTTGAAAGTTGTTATCAAAAGATCAGTGACAATTGTGATTTGAATGAAATGTGCAAAACTGTTAACAAAACAGTTCACCACAAGGAACTCTAAAAAAGGTTTTAATTTATTAAGTGTTTGCAAAATTTCTTATTTATTTCTCCTTTCTCTAGATTCCTTGTAATTGTCAAATACAGATAATACAAAACATAAAACAAATAAATACCAATGGAGCAAATAAGAAGGGACCAATACGTTCTAACTTAGACCTGCAAACGTTCCCCATTTTAGCTGTCAGCTCCCAACGCCATGCTCTTGTTTGTTCTATTCTTTATAAATATTGAAGGCTAGAAATGCTAGAAAAGTATCACGTTTGTGCGTATCCTTCAGGTTGCATTATAGAGCAAATTGTTATTATCATATTTTCCACGTCTTTCTGACAATTTCTGCAATTTTTAAGTTTGATTGTAATTAGACCAAAAGATATGCAACAAGAACAATAAGGCAAGTTCTTATACCAAATCACAAAAGTAAGCTCTTGTAATGTCTAATAAACTACCACTGAAATGAAAGCCATTTCTAAAACAATAATTACATTTAAACATAAATTTGAAACCATGGAACAGTAGTCTGGCAGAACAGATGCCAAAATACCCCTAAAGTACCACAGTGAAGTAAGCTGCAAAACTTCAAAAGCAAAACTTCATTAAATACATTCTAACAGCAGCTAAATCAACTACAACATTACTGGCTACGGTAAATGAATGAATATATACTGTATGTTGTTAACATCGATTTTTATTGATTTGATAAATACCTAACTTTAAATTTACCCTGATGAAATTCAATTTAAATGTCACAACGACAACATAAATAGTTACTACTTGGTGTTTAAATATAAATTTTTGTCTACATGTTTATCTAATAGATAGATGATAGAAGAAAAGTATAGATTTAAAGTATCATATTATGTATGACTCACTTTGAGACGCTACTATCCTGAAATGATGATGATTTTATGTTCATTTGTTCATTAAATACATCCATTATATCTGATTCTGAAAATGACAATCCTCTCAACTGACCCTGTGAAAAAATGAAAATACATAATCAGTTGCTATGGACAATACAAACGAATAATTCGTTGCACGGCCAACGGTTGGGCATGAGCAAAAGAAAGAGCGCACAAAAGGACAAGAGAGAAATAACGTGTCTATGTGCCACCTGACTGGTTAGAAGAAATCAAATTAAATCAATTAGGCCTACCCTCCTGGTTCTATTCATTAATTTTCTACTCGAAACTTTTTTGCAACCGCGTGTCAAGATATGTTTTTGCAAAAATGTCACCATTTTTGTAACAGACACGCAAAAGCTTAACGATAAGTTGTCCATCTCCTCCTACCAGCGTTGTGAGAAAAGCACACGAAAAGAAGAAAAATTTATTCCTTTTCGGGTGAACGGTTTGCAAAAATTTATAACCCTGTTTGAGGCAATTTTCAAGAATAGCGTTTTGGTTTAATAGGTGCTTTAAATGCCTTTAACCCATAATAGAAACAGCACAAGTAACACGTTCACTTGAGCATCTAACAAAATTAACTAAATAGTAAAGGTATTAAATTTAGCTAATAAATATTAGAAGTACAGTAACTCACTTTTAGCGATCTGCCAACGACAGGTGATCGGGGTGGTGTAATCGTTACGATCGGATTCTTCACTCTTTCAAATTGTGGCGAACCATCTTTCATCGTCGATTCGTGAGAGGCATTATAATCGAAATCCCACGTGTAACATTCCTTGACACTTTTTTTTAATTTTGCTGATAATGATGAGGGGGTCTTGCTTGGTTTTGGGGGCCGTGGGGGCGGCGTGATTGAATCATTGGAAGCTGGCCCGGTTGAAGCAAGAAGTGGTTGAACATTTGGAGTTCTAGGTTGCACTTTAGGGGGTGTATTAGCATAGACCCTGTTTCCAAAGTCGACAGGACTGTGAGTTGATTGAGGAGAGAGTTTATCTCGAGGGGATTGTAAGGATGTATTATAAGAAGTGTTACGATCAGGAAGAGGAGGAGCCTTTGGTTGAGTGCTCAGATTCTTCTTCCGCGATTTCATTTCATTATCTTTGGGTGGTCGTGGAGGCACATTACTAGAACATGGCTGCCCTACTTGGTTTTCAGATGTAGGTTTTTCTTTGCTTTCGTCATACGAATCACCCAACCCTGACATGTGGAATTCCTTTGGCAATGGACTCATGTTTAACTTTGTTCTTGATCCGTCAAGTCCGCCAACACTTTCAACTGCTTTGATGACAGAACGTTTAGGAAAACTAGGGACTTTGCCAGATCCCGATTTAAAACCATATGAAAGGGGATCCCTTGCAAGTTGTTGTGACATTGAGGCCATTGATGATTGTGATAATGTCGATCTTAATTCTTTATGTTGATGTGCCAGTCCATTCGGTGTTAAATCAGTAAGAGATGAACCAACATTTGTTGTATGCAAAGTTGTTCTACTTCGTTTTTTGAAATTACTTATGATAGGTGAATCTTTTTTCGTTGGTGATGGAAGCCTTTCAGACATACTGCGTGGTCGATCAGTTTTCATAGAAACACCATCCTCAGATGAACTGACTGAGCTACATTGAATATGATGAGAACTTAGCTTTTCTGACTCAGCTTGCTCATTAAAACTGACTTCATTAATTTTCTCAAGTTTGAATTTTCGATTTGCATTATTGAAAGCATCTTGATCTTTATCAGAATCTAACGCAAGTGAAACATTGAAATCAACAACACCCACAGCAGGTTCACTCGATCTTCTTGTTTCATTACCCAATTCAGGCTGTGTACTCTTTATTCCGCCAGTACTATTACTCTTCATAAAATAAAGCCTTTTTTGTGGTTCTGTTAAATCTGCGACTACTTGCGCAAGTAATGTTGATGCTTCATCTGATGTTAAAGGTTTCTCATCTTTGTCAGCAATAATATCAAGGTATGGATGTGCATCGGTATCATCTATTGTATTATCACTTGATGCATATTCATTGTCACTTTTAGATTCAATCATTGTCTTTGAAAATGTCTGCGATGTTTTCCAACTGTTTGTCCCTGTTTGTTTTTCTATGTTTGATGTTGTTTTACTTTCAAACGTAAACACTTCTTCATGAATATCTTCTACTCCATTTTGTGGAATTTTCAAACTGTTATTATTTGCATTGACGAACGAAGTTGGACTAATCGAAGCAGTTTTAGCGATTGATTTATGAGCAGAAGAGCGACCAAGTGCAACTTGATTGAAAACCCGTTCACTGTGAGTTCTTCTTGGACGAACAGAGACAGTCACGTTGCATCTTTGTTCTGAACTGCAACGAGTTGCAATTTTGTGAGCCATTTCAGATTCTGATTCAGATGAGCTTCCGCTTGAAATTTCCAACATTGCTCTCTTGCCATCTTGTAGCGAAACAGCTTCACGAATATCTTGAATGATCGATTCACAATGCTTTGTTTTTAATGTTAATCTTCCTTTGCCAAAATGACACCCCTGAAATAAATAGCTACCAATAAATGTTTCTTAAGTATAACAAAGGCTAAACAAGGAGACATGTTGTGCACCACATTGTATTTGACATGTCCCCCAGGATGGCAAAACATGCGAGTGACAAGTGATCAACATGTCCCCCGAGTCAGGGAAACAAGAAATGTTTCTGTTGTCTCCCAGAAACATTTGTGTGTCTCTCGCTACAAATTTTGTTGCACGCTACAAAGTTTCCGAGGTGGCTAAACTGGGAGACAACAAGACCTAAGCATAATGGACCCATTTTGCATCGTTCTGTCTCGCAGGTATTCAGCGTGAAAGCGGTCAAATCACACCTGTCCTTTACAATACCTTCCTTAATCTTAGTACTGTGAACTTATGAGTCTGTGAATTAAGGAATTAAGGAGCTATGACCAAAAGAAAGCACTTAATTTGCTCTTCCGGTCGATATACTAAAATCTTGCTTAGGGACACACCCACAAAGAAAAGCCCCTTTGTGGCCCTCCACGAAAATTCCTAGCTAAGCCGCTAAACCAGTGCAGTGTAATATGGACTGGGTCTCACAAAAATACTGATATTTGATTGATCTATAGTGCATGCTGACTTCATGCAATAATTGATAAATGTAGAAATCCACTTGCAGTGGAGCAAAAAAATAAATATAGCAGATATTTCAAAATTGAACTCAAAGCAGTTCTTTCTTGGATGATAAATAAAATAAAACAAAACCAGCATGTCAAAATCGAGCTTTGTGATCTTCACAAACTAGTTGATTAGCTGAAAAAAATTTTTGACCCTTTTTTTCTGCGTTCCATAATGGAAATAATAAAAAATCCGAATTGAGCAAAAAAAATCAAACATATACTAGTTGATCTCACCTTCCAGTTTCAAGTACAATTTGCTGTTGGTCTGATTGACTTTTAAAGCCACGAAGTTGTGTTAATGGCCAGCTTAGTACATCTTCTTTCCGATCTGGCTGCTTCAGAAATATCCGAGATTTTGTGACTCTTAGAATGTAACTGCCTTGTAAGTTATTGGCAACAGAGAGTGGTGTATTCTGAATGCAAACATCAAATCCCTTATAATCTAGGAAAGATTATTAACTTTAAAAAATAAATTATTGTTCTTGAGTAATAGGTTTGCCTGAAACTGGACAACTGAACACATATTAGAACAAATGAATTTAAGAAAATTAATTGGCTGCCAATAAAAGAACGATTCGAACAATGCAACTCCACAAAGATCTTCAAAATTTTCCAAAATACATGCCCAGAATATGCTGCAGAAATTTTCCACCCTATCCAACACAAACATAACACGCGTAGGTCAAAATTTCAGCTGCATATACCTTATCGCAGTAGCATCCACAGTCAAAAAGCCATTTCATATCTAGGGTCCAAACATTGGAATAATTTACCGTCAGCAATAAAAGCCAGCCCCAGTATTAATACATTTAAACAAAACATAAAAACAACGTTCTTTAGCCATCTAGAAAAGATAGAGGACAACATGTTTCTCTTCTACTGATAACAAGCGAAAACTTTATTTCCTGTTGTGCAATTATTTATAGGCTCTGTTTGCTCTTTTCATTTACCCTTCATTTTTCGTTCAGAGGGACCATAATGAAAATAAGACCCACATTTTGGGCCTGTATTATGCCATCCCTGCCACGTTTTCAACATCCTCATTATATTTTAATTCATGCTGTCTTACATCGCCTTATTTTAATTTTCAGCTTTTCTTTTATTTAGCCTATTCCATTTTTCATGTATTTAGATTTTTAATTTTGTGGCGAATAAATACTTACTTACTTACTTACTTAGAAAACTTCAGAATTGCGATAAACAGCGGAAATATTTTCGGGCATACTTGAAAGCTTTTTTCGTCTGACACTCCTAGGAATATGAACGTCAGAAACAGATCGAAACAATGAACTAAGGCAGAATTTATACCCAGATGCGGCTCCAAATGAACCAATCAGAAAGAAGGACACATTGCCTTTGGAAAACATTAACTATCTGAAAATTTTAAGACTTACAGTATGAGGTGGTTTTTTGTTTCTCGTTAATAAGATAAGTCAAAAAACAAAAGACAAAAACATAACTCAGATAAGACAAAAAATATAACTAACCATGAGTTGAAGATCTAGTGTGAACATAATCTTCTTTATCGTCATTATCCATATTCATTGATTTATTATGTCGACTGACAGCAGAAGGCCCACCTTCAGGACTAATCCTACTGAGAAGAGATGAATTGACCGATTCTTCATCTGCATATTTTGAGAAGACACCAGTCCATTCAGTTCTCAACAATTCATTATCACAAGCAAAGAGTAGGGGAGAACGGCCAAGCACAACAACTTGGAAAGCATATTGCTTTGATTTTGATGTATTAACTGGTCCAACATGTTTAACATTGTCCAAAAAGAGTGTCTGTTTTGCAATTCTCAGAGACGCATCTCTGAATTCATCTAATAGAAGGCCAGAGTAAGCACTTGATGTCTTCAGAACAAAATAACCAGACTGCCATGGCTATTGAAAAATGAAGAAAATATAATCAACACCTGGCACTAATTAATTTCAAAAACTGCATACCAGTAAAAATATATCAAATTAGGAGAAGAAAGCTTAGAACAAAGCTTGTTGATTGGAAAAACAGAATGTGTAGTGACATACCTGAAGGGGGAGGGCATGGGGCAATTTACCCTCAAACTATCACCAAGGTAGATTTTGTGTATAGGCTGAGTCTTATTAAAGTGTCAAAGGGTACAATTACTTGCTCTTAAACCATGTCCTAATACCAACACCCTTTTGCCCCCCAGTGATGGATATCTGGCTATGCCACTGATAATGTGCTGGGAATTTCAGCTCTGTTTAACCAATGATAAATGCGGTTTTTAGATGTTTCACCAAGCCCCGACCAACTTATATTTCATTCAACCTTGCAAGACATTGGTTTTGTCCAACCAATCATGGTTCTTTTGTCCAAACTCAATTGAGGGTTTCAAAATTAAAGAATGCTGGTAAACAAGATGGGTGTTGGTGCTTTTGATTTAGTGCGTCAATTATTTACTTTTTGAAATTAGGGGCATGTTCCTGTAATATTTGCTGAACAATAACCATTTCCCAAGGGGGCAAGGGGGCTAGGATGTGACCCTAATCATGCAGTGAAAACTTAACAAAACAGAACAGCAAAAATGATGTTGGGTGCAATTGACTGGACACCTTAAATTTAAGGACAACTGTGACAAACTATGGTTTTCCAGTTATGAATGTTACACTTACAATATAAAAATATTTATGGGACAAATATTTCAAGGATTTTTACATAATGTTATGCTCTATGAAAATGTAATCCAGTGAGTGAATGACCCGTCGTTTGTAATATCCAAAATGCAAAGCTTTCTGGGACAAAACAAAATTTTACTTCCAGAAGTTTTAGTCTATACGATTCTTTTTATGGTGCAATATATCTAGTAGGCAGGTAGGGAATAGGAAGGTACAGGTGCTTGTTGTCATTGTTTGTTGATATTGTTAATAGCACATAAACTGAACAATGTTCATTGTCATTATTTAGTCTCTTTATTATTATCAAAAGCATGTGCTGTAGTCTGTCAATCAGCAATTACCTCATTCAGATCGCAAGCAATATTTTCATGCGGAGCAGAGAGACAGACGAACTCTTTGCGCAATATCATTTTATTCACAACACTACTCACCCTTCGTAATGTTCTTGAACTTCTCTCTCTCTTTTTGTACATGAAGCCTTGTTTTAATACAATTTCTTTTCCTGGAACCATGTTTTCAGAATCAGGGAAGGAACCTTCTCTCGTTAGCCAGTCATCTAAATCAATCAAAACAAAAAGTCAAATTTAGTCCAGCGTGTTGATTCTCTGCCTTTTAATGCCAACCTGTTTCAACCTCAGCATAATCTTATATGAGATTTGCTGTTACCATGCATAAGCCATAATGTTTATGTGCCCACTCAAACTTTGAATAACTCGAAACTAATTATTTTTGTAGCAAGCTTCACGTCGTTTTGTCTCCTGCCCTGCTTCTCTTCCATCTGTGAGTTCAATGTGTGAGCTTTCATCCGTGCAATCTCGTTTTCATGTCGATTAAAGTTGCGGGAAACGAGATTGAATTGAATAAGAAAATGTGGTCATTTATATTTGATATGACATATACACGCTTTTTTTTTATAAGGAACCACTTTATAAGGAACCTACATGTAGAAGGCCCGAAAATTTAAAGAACTTAAACTACTAAAGAGAAAATCATTAAGGAACTTTTGAATGTTGAATACTTTTATCACTGCAAATAATCAAGAATTAGAAAGCCAGTTCCATTCATTTGCAGTCGAAAATCACATAAATTGTACGTTAAGCATGTATCAAATGTTTCTTTGAGTATTCTCGAGCTTTGCTCACATGCAAATGTCTCTCTTTTATTGTTAAGACCACTGAATGTGCAGTTAAAATTAAGGAACTATTAAGGAACTTTTGGAACTACAATTGCCTCAAAAGAGGCCCAAAAATAAGGAACTTCAAGAACTAGGCCTTGAGGTAGGTTCCTTATAAAAAAAAAAGCGTGTAAATGACCACAACATGATCATCAATAGTTTAAATAGTCATTAAATGATGGCATTAAAATTATTTATGAATCTAGCTGCCACTGATATTGCTGTACAGTCATCAGACTCGCGAGGCAACAAGAAGTCACTTTGCCATACATTTGTGCACGCGTCGTCGGTACAATATAGAGGGGTCATGTTCCTTGCATTATCTAGATGAAGAGATACAACCACCTCTCAATTTGATAGAAGTACCCTTCCCAAGAGAAATTAGCCTTGACGCCCCCCTTTCTAAAACTGAAATTTTCTCAGTTTTCTGCCGGAAATGCCAGAGTTGTGAAAGGAAATACAGCGTACATACATACTGAACATTGTACTACCACGCTAGCGAATCTATAATCACTACTGTGGTGGATAATCACTACTGTGGTGGTACTATTTGCATACTGTGGTGGCAGTTTTGGCGTACTGTGGTGGATAATCACTACTTGTGGTGGTTTACTATGCTTGCGGTTGTGGCAGTTTTGGCGTACTTTGGTGGATTTTGTGGTTTTTTCTTGCTTGATCTATAGAGTTTTGCTATGATTTCGTATTCACCACATATAGCATTATAACCCACCACAAGTAGTGATTATCCTCCACAGTACGCAAAACCTACCACCACAGTACGCAAATAAAACCATCACAAGTAGTGATTATCCACCACAGTACTCCAAAACTGCCACCACCGCAAGCATAGTAAACCACCACAAGTAATGATTATCCACCACAGTACTCCAAAACTGCCACCACCGCAAGCATAGTAAACCACCACAAGTAGTGATTATCCACCACAGTACGCCAAAACTGCCACCACCGCAAGCATAGTAAACCACCACAAGTAATGATTATCCACCACAGTACGCCAAAGCTGCCACCACCGCAAGCATAGTAAACCACCACAAGTAGTGATTATCCACCACAGTACGCCAAAACTGCCACCACAGTATGCAAATAGTACCACCACAGTAGTGATTATCCACCACAGTAGTGATTATAGATTCGCTAGCGTGACTACTGGGGAAAAGAGCGCTGCTGGCTGGTGCAACAATAGAAAAGAGAGACGATATTGCAATTAATCATTCCATGTGTTTATATTGGGTTCAAGAAGGTCTCGTCTCGATGATGCACATATGCGTGCTATAATGACTGCAAAGTTTATTATCTGGGATGCGCACCGAGGGTATTACGAATTCCGCAATTCGAGCGCAATACTATCCAAGAGGTACAATTTAAATCTGCAAATCTTGATCGTTCGAGAACAGAATTTAAAATCCAAAAAATAAAATCGGGCAATGCACAAAATCCTAAAGGACCTCTCTTTTGATGGCATTGCCTTCATTGGCGAACTCGTACAAAGGTAGCGCGTCTCTATGTTCTCTATGTTGAAGTCCAATGTACGTCAAAGATTCTATTGAAAAGCTTCTTACGATTTTTTAAGATCGTGAAGGAGAAAGATCAGATCTAAGAACGACATTTCTAATAGAAAACTAATGCGCATATAGCATCCTCATTTCTTCGGAATTTCTAATTTTCGTTCACGATCTATTTTCCAGCATCGTGTTACTGTAACACTTTTGGAATAAAAGATGACAGAAAGAGAAGGGGGCAGGGGCAATAGCCTTTATGCCCCTCTGTGAGATCAGAGTCAATAGAAGACAAGACTCACTTCTTCCCACTTCTATTGACTATGATGAGATTAACCACTTTCAGGGTCCATCAGAGCTACTAGGTTGAGCTATGCGTATAAACACCGCGAACTATGACAATTAGGGTGAAAGGGGAGCCAACCTAATTTTTCTCAGGGCCAGTAATTTCTCTCAGGGTGTCCTGTACACTGTGAAGAGTCTTTCATAAGTCGTAACAAGGACCCAGGACTAAATCAGTCTGCCTTTGGACAAGTGGTGATCTCTAAAATCCATGGCTCACTTCTTTGGGACGTTTGGGTTTCAAAATACAACTCAAATCCTTTCTGAAACTCATTAATATTATTCAACATTCTCAACTTCTTTAGGAAGAGAAAAACTACTTTCTTATGAAAAAAGTGGTTAGAACCTTCACTAGGAGGTATTTAGAAGTGCAATCAGGATCGTCTGAACTCAAATAAACCGTTGAATGTTTTTAAAATATGTACGTAATCATAGTTTAACGAGAAACTTGTTGTGATGTAAGGATCATAGAAAAAAACAAACATATTTTACCATATAGACAGATAAAGACATGAAATGTTATTGTATAATAAAATGTGCATACCACTTTGATCATTTGAATCATTGCTGAGATTATTTCTGCTTGAAAAATTCAAAGATGAAATGCTTCTTATGAACCTACGTAAAGGCATCATGAACTTTTGATGAAAGTAAACATTAACGCATTTGAAGTTAATTTATGTTCACGCTTTTTATGCAGGTAAAATTGCAGAAAACAAGGGGGTTGGTTGCTGTTTAAAAACAAATTGAAATACCTGACTTAAGCACTCAGAAATACGACATTCATACCCCCCTGTTGCCGCTTCCTCGCATGCACCTGCCATGAAATCTACAACAGTGAGATAATTATTGAGTTTTGGAGTTTATGGCTTTTATTAATGACAAGATTAGAGTAATCTTAATCAATCTCGTTCATTTATCCTCTCTCTGACAAGAAATTTATCAGATTGCGCAAAAACGGGTTTTTTAACTGCGATTCCTGGTGAAAGTTTTTTCATACAATGCAATTTTCAGGCAGTTTACTTACATGATAATTCCGAAAATCCATTGAGTGGAACTTCAAATCCTGATGCATAACTGCACTGCAATCAGATTCGCAAATGTGTCGCAATACTAGATGCGTCATTATCTCGCAATTTTGTATTTTACCAAATGTAATCTACGCCAGCTGGATTGCCTGAGGTCCGTATTGCTAAGCAGCTTTCCCTTCATAGAAATACAGCCTCACAGATCTACTTAATTAAACTGGGCTTTCTTTTGATTTGATTCTCAGTGTTGTCAGTGTCATGGACCATAAATTGAAGATTGCAGAGTACAACGTCTTGTGCAACAATGCAATGCTGGTGTGCAATGATGTGCAATATCTTGTGCAAGTCAAAATTGTCTTACAACATGAAATATCAAAATTGAGTTACTGATGAAATGAAATATCAAAATTTATAAATTGCATTATTTATCAATATGGCAAAATAAGCATATATGATCAAAATATAATTTTAGGTTGAAAATAGTTTGTTCATTTCGAGCTGCCATTAATAATAGGCACACTGAGAAATAGTACTGTGACCATTATAATCCAAACAATAACAAAAACAATTAAAAACAATCGATCAGCAATTTGAGAAACACAACGCCAAAAATCTCTTTTATTTCCATCTTCGATCTTCCTATTTTGTTCTTCCAGTAATGAATTCATATTTCTAATACATTCTTCATCATGCTTTGACGTTAATTTAGCAGAATCCAAAGAACTAAAACCACTTGAGAAATATTGATCCCAATCACCATTAAAACTGCTTTCACTTGTTTCAGGATAACCAGATGACATTGACCCTGTCGACATTGCAAACATTTCCATTTCTTCATTATGATGATGATGATGATCAGATGAACTTGTCATCAATCTTCTCCTTTCTTTAACTTTCTGCTTATTTGACTTTTTCTTCGCATGCTTTTTCTTTTGTTTGCAAGATTCAATGCCACAGTTCACACCAACCATTGGTGCAAGCAACCCAAAGACAACAGCACGCAGTGTATTCGGCATCGGCTTATCATCTGTCTTCAAACGCATTGATATGGCACTGGTAATTTCAGTTAAAACCATGATGCACATGCAGAAAAGCATGAATTTGGCAATAGCTGGCACTGAATCTGAACTAACAGGCATTTTGTCACCGACCATCATGTATGTGACAGTGATAGCAAGAAATGAATCAAATACCAAACCCATTCTAGATCCAGTTGCATCAGGTAGCATGAAATTCATCAATGCAAAAAATGTCACAACCAGTACTGGGATGACGACGTTATAAACGTAAAAACCGGGCTGTCTTTCTAATACAATTTCAAATGTAACATCAATAAATGGAGCATCGCAGCATCTACAACGGAATATTTATCATGCTAAAAAATTATATGCTTTATATTTAATAGTTCAATAAGTGAAATCAACGATGAGAAGTAATTTATGGAGCAAATGAACGGCAGATAGCGATAGCCTGATATGTTAGAAAGTACCCTAACCGAATGATCAAACATTTGAGATTGCTTTCAAAGCAATGTTTGACAGTTTTTCATGTCTCAAAACAATGCTAGAAAGGCAGAATTAGTCAAAACATTTTCTGCATAAGTGTTTAATGAGCAATGTTCTGCCACGTGGTCAAACGATCAATCATTATCAGGCAAACACTAATGATTTGATTTCCAAGTAAGTTTTGGCAGTTTTTCCGTGTCTTAAACCATTGCTTGATGATGGATTTTCCTGGCTGTGCTGTTGAAACTTTTAAAAAACATTTTCTGCTTGAGTGGCCAAATGGTCGAAAGCTGGCACGGAATCTAAACTAACAGGCAAAAACTGTTTGACAAGCAAATTTTAAATGTTTGACCAAAGATGCTTGATGGCTTGGACAGGGTCTAATGCTCTATCAAGCGAGCTACCTCGTAACTGTCAGCTCTCCAACCTCCCATTATGACCATCTCTGTTCGTACACGAAGAGAGACCATGGTAGCCAACAATCACTACAAAAGCGGCCTGCCAAGGAGATTATGTGGAAAGGCTATTACGGCCATCTGTCGCTAGAGATGAAATTTCTGTTACTTACGGGTATTTAACGACATTTCTGATTGACGCAGCTTTTCGAAGATAAAAAGACGAACTGTTCAAGTAAGCTGCTAAATCTGCTGTATCTCTGGCATTTGTAAGATTCAATTCATGACTCAAATATGTCCATGAACCAAATTTCATGGGACATCTTTGCAGATCAAATGGGAAATATGTAATATCGATGCTGCAACTGGATGTCAATATTGCAGGAATATACCATTTGTTGATGCCATTATAATTGATTTCGACACGTGTTTTGAATTGATCAATGCTTCCACCATGCTTGCCATTCTTTGCACTAGAAAAAGGCCATATATAGTCATGAATGGCGAACAATGAGGATAGATTTTTCCACAAGTGGCATACCACAATAAGTGGGTTTGAACCCAAGACTGCATGATTCAAAGAGTCAACGACGATTCTACTGAGCTAAAGAAGCTCAATGAAATTGTCGAGCAACTCTCCAAGCCATTCAGCCTCAGACTCTCTACCCCTTCGGCTATGAATGAAACAGAAAAGGTTTCTTTATGTCGGGAGTTCGTTATTCCCAGAGAATCGGAAATGAATTACTTATTCAAAATTACTCATTGGAAAGTTTAATCTATCAGGTTTTCGCTATACTGTAGTTCAATTTCCTAAGAAACAACAAATTGGCTAAAACGTTACATGTGATCCCGTAACCTTTACATCGTTAGGGTGGTTCTGGAAAATACGAAATACAACAGGAGGGTTTAGGATAAAAGAAGGATCTTCGGAGATATCAGAAGTGAAAAGCAGAAATTTATAATTAAAATTGTTCTAAAAAATTATCAAATTTTGCCCCAATGCCGCCTTGTTGTCCACGTATGTTTGGGATATTCTAAGTCAAACTTTGAATCCGGTGAGAATCTGCTTCGTTTCTGATCCCTGACGAGGAACAGGTACAGGTATATTGGTATCATACAGGTAATGTGGATCTACTGACTGATATACAAGAGCGAACACACTGTGTGGATAGCTACATGGTGAAGAAAGAATCGAATAGTGACAAGGTTACACTGGCAATCTATGCACAGGTTATGGAAGCGATCTTGATGACGTCCTGATCCACCTTCTCAATGCAATTATATCAATGGAAACTACACTTTAGTGCTTTATTAATGGACTGTTGATACGCGGAGTAACATTTTAGGCGACCGATGCCCTTGTGTACAGTAAGGTTCCACTTTACGTAAAATCATTTATCTATCTTAGCCCCCCTTGGACAGTCCCTTAGAAAATCCCTGTTATACTACACTCACTTATTGTAGAGAACAATGTCTGGTGTCCAGAGAAATCTTTTATCAACAACTAAACTTGTTATTCCTCCATAATCTTCGGATCCCATGTTAGCAGCTCATTCGTCCAGTTCTGATAAAAATAAAATGTATCATAAAAAAAGTATATGCCCCAATCTTCACGATAACGATTTCAATTATTAGATTTGAAAGATGAGCAATGAGCACTGGACTAACGTCATGTTATATATTATTGTTATACAGTATGCAGCTATATATGTATTACCTGACGAATCCAAAGACTTGTTTGCAGGTTTTGTTCCTTATCATTCTGAAAAATATGATTAATGAATATACAAAATTGTCCATTCATCAAGAAAAAAGGTTAGGCTAACTAACTAATTAACCAACTAACTAAGTAGGAACTAACCAATTAACTAAATAACTAACTAACTAACTAACTAACTAACTAACTAACTAACTAACTAACTAACTAACTAATAACTAGTAACTAACTAACCTAACTAACTAACTAACTAACTAACTAACTAACTAACTAACAAACTAACTAACTAACATACAAGCCATGTGAACTAAATAACTAACTAACTAACTAACTAACTAACTAACTAACTAACTAACTAACTAACTAACTAACTAACTAACTAACTAACTAACTAACTAACTAAATAACTAACTAACTAACTAACTAACTAACTAACTAACTAACTAACTAACTAACTAACTAACTAACTAACTAACTAACTAACTAAGCATTTAACTGTAACTAAGTAACTTACCAAGCATTTAACATGACTTACTAACTAACTAACTAACAAAATAACTAAATAACTAACTAACCTCTACATTAAGTTAATAATAACATGAAACAACTTACCAGGTCAATGACTTGGACTAGAGCAACATCAAGTGAAACTTGTACTGGATTTGATTTGTTTCTAACAGGTCTGACATTGTTGTCGAATTTGTTAAAAAGATGATCAAAGAGGCGACTTTCATTAGTTTCAAATTGACTCTTCTTTGAATGATCTAAATGAATGAAGAAGCATTGAAACAAATAAATCATAATCATTAATAAAAGATTGGACAAATAATACAATAATATGAGGAGTTGGCTTCGATTCTTGAATGAAAGCCAATGGTAGCGTATGCATGGAATTTCACTAGTAAAAGACAATGCTTGATCCTTAGCTCAATAAAACTTGGATTGCATTATAAGGATTAAGGCACCTGACAGTCTCATCAGTATTCTACCAGAAAGCACCTTCTCTTACGTGAACAGTTACTCAGAAAAGTGCTACCAATTACTTTACATAGGTTACTGTATTTCCAGACAAGAAACCAGCGCCTTAGACCAGCAAGCAAGAGTCGCTACTTATTGGTGTTTAATTACGAGTAATTGCTTTCTGTTAATGATTCCCACTAACTTAAGTCGACTTCAAATGTTACTTTCTCATATTTGTGGTTAATCTATTTTTACACCTTTGGCAGAATAGAGCGTCTTAGGTAGGTCTATCTCTCTATACCTATCTCAGTAACATTGCATCCCCTTATGTGCTCTTGCTTCGCACATAAAAGCACGAGCTAACGACGCCCATTTTCGTGCAGTAAGCGTAACACATTTCGATGGAAGTTTTCCTTTACTTTTACTTTAAGGCATGAAGCTTAGAGCTGATTAGTTAGGTATACGCTGAAAGATGCTGTTGTAAGATGAACCAGAATTGTTATTTTACAGTATAGTGACACGTAAACGTGTTTCATTGAATCTACGTACCATTTTCGAGCATTTCATCTCGATAAAGCAAATCTTAGTTATTTGTTTTAAAGATGACTGTATTATGCCATCAAAATACATAATAAAGATATGAAAACTAAGGCAATGATATATAAATGAAATGAAGATATCAATACCTTTACTGCTTTCTGAAAATGGAATAATTATGACCAAAAGGATAACCAACGTTTCCATTTTCGTCTTCTTGACAACAGCAAACGAAAAAAGGATGTTATATTCCTGTGAAATCAATTAATGATAAAAATAGAGTGAATAAATTGGATCAAAGTATCGCAATGAACTGAAAACACTCCGATATGTAAACCAAACTTTTAAACCAATAAAATGCAATCAATTAAAATACCAAATCACAATATCTCTATTCAAATAAAGATTTGGATGGAATATAATCTGAAAAATGATGACATTACCTTCGATAGATTTTGACAAAGATTTTTATCAAACTGAGAAGCAGTGTCAATGATTTGTAGATTGTAAAACATTATCAGAGAGAATGTGTAAAGGCAGATGACAAAGATTTTTTAATAAAACTTCTAAAATGACGACTTACGAACGATTTCACGAACACACTCTAGAAGAGAGTTTAGATAAATGTCAAATGTATTTCTTTTAAGCAAGGTAAAGATTGTATTGATAATGTAATCATCTTGGTAGTACAAAACAGGTAACTAACTACTTGTAATCATTTTCTATAAAAACCGCTTATATAAACCTACAGTAGGTCTGTTCCTGAAAATATGACGCTCTTTTGAAAGGGATTGAAAGTTAACTAGTATTAAAGAAATTATATCTGTTTGGAACTACAACATTATATGTTCTTATGTCGTTTTTAAATATCTCTATACACTTATTAATGATTACTGTCATTCTTTTGATTCTCTTGGTTCAAAAATGGCCCAAAAATGGTACATTCAGAACTCCTAAGTGAGTCGTTAGAAACGATTCGTGTTTCAGACGTTAGGAAATACTACAAGAAACCTTGGGTGTAATAGCTTTAAGGAAACTTAAGCCCTATCAAAAGGAAAAGATAAGTGTCTTATTATAAGAAATATATTTATATTATTGTTTTCATTTACATACACAATGGATGAAAGATATTCTTACCTGAAGTTATTTTGATGTTGATGCATCCAAGTTGTTTCAAATAAACATTTCATTCGAACACCGTTCGTCTTCACAATAACTCCTCTGTGTAACTGTTTGTTGCTCCTTTCTCCTTAAACACTACAGAAATCTGTTCATTATATCTGTAAAACCACTGAAACATTTTACCCCATTAGTTGACAAAACCAAACAGTATAAATGATAACTTTGATGAATGGAAAACTCCGATGATTTCCTCAGTCTTTGCTACCATAATCAACTTATTAAATAAAGTGAAACCAATAGCTTACATGTAAAATATTGCCTTGTGCACTGATCGATTACAATTGGCAAATATCTCCACACATTGTTGTTTCATTTTGAAAAGAAATGGGGATTTAAAAGATTAATTTATTGTTAGTGTTAAAGCCTTAACAAAATAAGACTGAAATATGCATGAAAATGAACAGCAAAAAATCGTGAAGGATATTTGCTATGAAATTTGCGAAACAATAATTCTTTTACGTATATACCAAGCAAACAAACTTTTTGAAATAGAAATTTTCGTCAATTTGGTTTAAGTCGCTATTTTCGCCGCAGTGCATCTACCGAAAGGTACTGCCGCAGCAACCGGGTATGTAAAGACAGTGAGGCCCTGGACAAGCGATCAAACATTCTTGGTCTGACATTTGGGATTTGCTTTACAAGCAATGTTTGGCCGTTTCGCCACGTCACAAACATTGCTTGACAAGCAGTATTGTTTGACAATGTTTCAAAAACTTCAAAACAAATTCTGCTTGTCATGAGCAAAATATGTTTGACGAGCAATGTTTTGCCATGTTGGCAAACGGTTAAACGTTTTGTTCTAAAGCAAATCTCATATGTTTTACCATCAATGTTTGATCATATGGACAAGGTTTAAGGTTCGTCTTAAGCAGTTTCACTTCTCCGGTAATGCGTTAGTTGGTGCAAAATATACAAAGAAATGTTATCTAAGAATATGATCATACCAAATGAAATAGTTTTTAAAAATATCAGCCAACTTTGGTACATGAAGTACGCTGGTACATGGAACATTGGTACATTGGAACATGGAACATTGGTACATTGGAGCGTGAAACATTGGTACATTGGGACACTCGTACATTTGAATATTGGTACATTAGGACATGGGTACATTGGAACTTGGAACATGGAACATTGGTATATTGGAACATGAAACATTGGTATATTGGTACATGGAGCATTGGTTCATTGGAACATGGAACATTGGTAAATTGGAGCGTGAAACATTGGTACATTGGAGCGTGAAACATTGGTACATTGGAACATGGATACATTGGGACATGGAACATTGGTACATTGGAAGGTGAAACATTGGTACATTGGGACACTGGTACATTGGAATATTGGTACATTAGGACATGGGTACATTGGAACATTGAACATTGGTACATTGGAACATGGAACATTGTTACACTGGAACTTGGAACATTGGTACATTAGAACATTGGTTCATTGGAACATGGAAAATTGGTACATTGCAGAACACTCAGATACATTAAAACAGGAATAGTAAAAAAACTCAACATCAATGTTTCGCTGTAAATCAGATCCCTTACAAAGTCTAAACCACTAACAATAACGAAAATGATCTTATTTTTGTGGTGAGATCGTAATTAAACACAGCATCAATAATATTCACTCAGAAAAACCAAATTCAAAAAAATATAATATTTAAAAAAAAGTTGTGAGTTCTTCCATTAAATTGTGTTCAGATTATTTAAGTTTATTTCTACTGTTAATCTCAATGAAGTTGTGATCAGCTAATAATAAAAATATAAACTATATAAACTATATAAGACAAATTAAACATTATCAGTGTTGTGAATTAATCCTGAATCATAAAAGTGTTCCGAATTTCTCTGTTTACTTAGAAGGAAAAGGCACCCTGCAAACTTGAATTTGTGAAAGCATTCTTCCAATAAGAAAAGTTTATTTGTGTTTTCAACAGTTTGTTTTCAAATAGTTAATAAGAGTCATGGACTATTTTCCATGAAAATCTTCCCTTTTCAGAACCGGCTAAAAGAGAAAGATTTTCAAACGGATAGAGACATTTGAGATTCTGAACAGCAAAGTTCTATATCATCAAACGGAGGAAGTTCAAATTAGAGAGTTCTGGTTCCTGGTTCAAAGATTGTTTCATACATACGAGGCAAAATACCCTACAAATTGTTCAAAACCTAAGTATACTGCTCTACCAGCCTGATGTCGGACAACTTGGATTCAGACTGGAAACGGATCATGATACGTGGGTAAAAGTTTTGAGAAGCTAAATATGTATAACTGTTTTCAAAGTGTTTATTTGGATTTTTTCTTGGAAAAAAGCCCAGCCCAGTTTTGATTTTTGTCTACAAATGCCACTTGAACGTCAGCATTACAAGATACCTGAACGAAGTAGCAACCAATGCACCCATGGAATTGCATTGGAAAATTGTCTACAATCAAATGGAATGAAAAACAAGCTTCAAAGGCAGTGTCCCCGGCTTGTACCAAAGATTAATAATAATCATAATCATAATCTTACCACACAGAATGAAGAGATGCATTAGCTAAAAATCTACCAACTACAACAACAACAACGATTATCATATTTATCTTCATCTAAATTACCTGCAGATATATTACAAAAATATAAAAATAAAAAAATACGAAAATTACGGTTCAGGAAGAATTTGTAGTTCACTCAAAGAGCATGTGACAATGTTCATGTGCCGTATCAATCAAATTTGTACAACAACCAAGAGTCATAGGGGAAATGTTTGGGCATGCGCACTTTCCACATTTCAAGAGATCTTTGGGCTTGGACACCTGAAAACCTTGCTAAACTGGAAGACACTTCGCGCGCGACATTGTCAAACGTCCCTCGATGTCTCCCAGTTAAGCCACCTCGGAAACTTTGTAGCGCGCGACAAAATCTGAAGCGAGACATGCAAATGTTTCTGGGAAACGTCAGAAACATTTCTTGTCTCAGTGACTCAGGGGACATGTTGATTACTTGTCACTCGCACGTTTAGCCACCCTAGGAGACACGTCGAATGCAATGTCGTACGCGACATGTATCTAAGTTTAGCCATAGTTTTATGGCGACCGTTGGCCTTGATGTATCAACCAGAGCGAAGGCTGCTTGCCCATGTTCGAAATTTGCTAATCTGCAGTATGTTTTGCTCTCACATGACACTGGCAGTGCTCTTTGCATTGTGGCAGACGCGCATTTCCAATCATTTCCCAGATATTCACTGTGGCAAAATGACTGTAAGAACGACAACAGGGAAACTAGTGAAATGTCATACCTCTGAAAACTGCTGATTGCGACAAAGTTTACCAATAGAATCGTCAATGGTCAACCTGTGACCGAGCTTTTTAACTCCTAATTCTGATAGATCTTCTTTGGATAATTCTGATAAATGCATTCCTTGGATATCATTTTCTATAAAACTCTCTTTATATTGTCCCATGTTAATGAAATCAAGCCATTGGCCTACGTCTTCTGCTGTCCATTTCATGTAAGCTTTCTCTGATAAACTCGCTGGTACACCTGTTTTTGCTCTGCAAAAATAAATACCAATCAACCAATTAAAATCAATTAAATTTGTATTACTTAAAGACAGTCATTCTGGCTTCTTTAACACATGGAGATATTCACCGCCGTGGTCTAATATTGTCTAAAAGTGTCTAAACTGCGTCGAATTCCGTCCATGTAACCCTGAAAGGACTAAAATGCGTCTCACCAGGTCCTTACAGAATTCTGGATCAGGAATCCTATTCTTCAGCGTTGTCTGTGAACGCAGGCTTCCATACAGCCAAAAAGCGTGTCAGATTAAATATTTTAACTGTATAGCTACTTGACTTTTCACGATAAAAATCGTCTGAAATTTGGCGAAACCGGTCTGCAGCTGACTGCTTGAGGTGTCAGTGGTTGTCTTACACTTAGGCTTGAATCATCTTAAAACTTCCTCAAAAGTAATAATAATTTAGAAACATTTCTTGAACAAGTGCATCTAGCAAATCATATCTAGACATATGTCAGGTCTAAAGCATAGGCAATAAAGGTACAGTTGACATCCGCTATGCCTTATTATAACCAATTTGGTCTTACCTTGGTGGCGAATATGGCGGAGGAGGATCACTTGAAACTGCGTTTGATCTTGCCGGTGATTCCTGTTAACAAAACAACATATGATAAACATAATTCTGGAAACATTAGATCAGATTAAAGATCGATAGACTGGGTTCACGTTTTGCCAGGGCCCTATACTATGACTGCGAATGTGGACACAAAAGGATTCCATACTTTGTTCCTTTTTGTCACCATACAGAACTCCACAGATGCCCAAAAGTTATATTACGATCCCCTTCGATGAAATTTTCGCTGTTTTGTCATACAAGGAACAGGATTGCCCGTTGCCAGTTTTTTTGCGTAAAGAAGGGTTGGCGACATAAAGGTATGTTCATTCGAAGCTAGTAGGCGTTAATTAGTGGACGGAAAAGACATATACAGTAAATCTCCGCACACAAGAACCTTTGAGATTCCCCCAAGGTAGAAAGCTACACTCCTGGACAAAAGGTGAGGAGACACTGGCAATTTTAGAGTGCATTTTCGTGTTCGGGTAATAAATGCTTGATTTATTGGTATATACCCCTCCCCCCAAAGTCAATGTTGCTTTCAGATGAAAATACAGGGACCAGGCACACAAAACACGTCTTTACAGTCTTCAACATTGACTTTGGGGGGGAAGGGGGTCCAAATATGACGAGAGAGACCCGGTTTCCGTAAGTGTCTCCTAACTTTTGTCCTGGATTGCAGTATAAAAGAATATTAAGAGAAGTAACCAACAATAGCTTCACTTACAGAATGCATCTCATTTTTGACAGAACTTGGGATAGCCATAAATTCTGATGGTGGCGGAGGTAGCTCATCCTCTCTGTTATGATCATCATGATTTGCAGAAGCAAACATTGCAGGCGGCGTGACAACCTCGATCTTGTTTGATTCTTCGTTAGTTGATGACGAAACTTCTAAATTACTCGCTGGCATTGGCGGTATGATCTGGTCTATCTGATCTGATCGCTGTATGGTGGTATGACATAATTGCACAGAGGTCTTTTCTGTGGCAACAGCTTCCGTGGGATAGTCACTGATCATATTTTCTGTTGATTTTTGATGCTGTAATTTTGGTTTAGGCCTTGTTGGAGGTGGAGTCTTGTCAGTTTCAACAACATTACAACTGTTACGTTGGGGTTTCCCTTGAGTTTTCCCAATCTCACTAGCATTTGAGCTATTTCGTTTGATCAATTGACTAAGGCTTTGTGTAATATCTGCTGCTGAAGGAGATGCTGTTTTCAGTTTAACATCAGAAAAACCCTTGTCTTGACTACTGAGCTTGCGTTGCTTTGATTGTTCAATTGCTGCATTAACATCAATCATTTTCTCCGATCTTCGTGCGACAGCGTTGGCGATTGCTGATGCTAAATCCGGGGGTTGCTCCCCAGGTGACTGAATCATAACTTCGCTTACATCGATCCCAGAATCCTTCGAATATTGCGTGTCCAGACTTGATGTTGAACTTGCAGTATAAAGACTGAATGAATCAGATTTGTTATTTTGTAATATCGCATCTGAACTGGGTGACTTTGTCATTTTCCCAACATCGAATGATTTCTTTGATTCTTCGTTTTCTTTGATGACATCCAAAGTTTTGTTCCTTTTTACGACTATTGATAGCTTCATCAATTGAACATTTCTTCGTTCTCATGCGGTTATTACGTGCAGCAACAACTTTTCGCAAATTTTTAGCAAAATCACTGCTTGGCTCATCCTCATCAGATGACAATTGATCTGGTTCAGATGAGCTGCGTCCTAATGATGCATGTTGCTCAATGGGTGGGGGAGCGGCTGGAACAGAGACAGATCTAACTGGGGTCTTTGGTGGTGCTGCTCTCTCAGGAGGAGCAGGTGGTGCGTATGAAGGAATGGCGGGGATTAGCACTGCGTCATCTCCATTGTTATTCAGTGCAGATGGTTTTATATCAGGTTGATTGACTGTTGTATCTTTTTCTGCATATTTTATTGATGGTTTTCTTCCAATGCGTCTCATATTTTCCAGCGTGTCTTCATAATTTGGTGGTTGGCGTGGTCTGTTATCTGAATCCTCACTGCCTTGACTGCTGCTGCGTGAATATCTCCTGGGCAACGTTGCTGAAATTCTCTTAGAATCAAGCATATCACTGCAGCTGGAAGATCGTGATGAAATTGAACTAGATTTGTGTATTATTCCACTGTCAGTATCTGAACTAGTAAAGTCACCTTGAAGGTTCATTGATAATCCTTTACTGCGACGTATAACACCTTTTGATATTTCTTCAGAGATCATTTCATCAGGTTGATTCAACCTCAAGGCTGTGTCTGTCCACATACTTTTAACAGATCGCTTTCTTTGCACTTTCTTATCCAATGTGATTACTGTAGCGACATTCGTTGGTGATTCAGGGCACTTCATGAACCATGGGGCTTGATTTATGTAAAGGACCCATCGTCAGACTTGAGTATTGAGCTCTTGGTAATGGCGGAGGGATTGTTAGTTTTTGATCTTCTGATTTAGCTTGATTTTGATGAATCTGACTTTTGGTTGGTTGATTCTCATGAGCAAGAGCAGCATTTAAGCCCTCAGCTGCAACTGTTATTACTTTCATTGTCAATGATTTCCCGCTGTTTGCAACCAATGATACAACATGACCATGAGTTGCATTTTTCACATCTTCGCCATTTACTTCAAGTATGAAGTCACCAGGTTTCAATCCAGCTTTCTCTGCAGCTTCACCCTTATCGACTTCTCCAATATATTGCAATGCTGGGAACTGTGGCGTGGGTGTAAATTCAATTCTTGCCATGTGTGAATTAGCACCACGTAATTGAAATCCATACCCTCTTTCTCCTCTTTTCAGTTGTACAATTTTTGGTGTTGGTTGATCAGGAACGGCTGCTTTTTGAATGATTTCTTTCTGATTTGATTTTTTACCAAACCATGTTCTGTTCTTTGCTTTTTTGCTTGTTTTCTTCAACTCTTCTACGCATGCGCTTGGAAACCATCCAGTTCGATCTTTGATACGCCCTTCCCAGAATCCTTGTTCGCCGATGTACAATAATTCAACTACATCCCCTTTTTCCATTAAAAGTTCTCCTGGTGCATTGGGTTGGTAATCTACAGTTGCAACAAACTGTCGTCCTGGAATACTTTGGTATAATCGATTCTTCACATTCGCACCTAAAGAAAAAGTCCCCAATTAATTTCAAAATATTGTTAACACAGTTAATTCTAAGTTGTACAACCTAAGCACCTACACTTGTAACATAAGTCGTAGTTTTCGCTCCTAAGGCCAATCTGAGAGCTAAGAGCGACTGCGAGCATTAGGCCATCTAGTAAAATTTGCAAAGGTAAATGTACTATGTATATGGTTGTTGTTGCCGTTGCTAAACGTTGCCATTGCTGAGTGCAGAGCAGGATTGTGTAATGAGTCTACTAAGCATCAGTTTTTCCGCATCACAGAAGTCTAGCCCGTGCAATCAACGATGCGCTACCAGTGTTTGATGCATTATTAAGGAACCAAGAGAAACAGCAAAACAAGTAAATCAAAATCCAGGTAAAAAAGAGAGCTCGTGTTGTAAAAGATAAGGATGAAGATTTGTTGATAGCTTAAAAGTAAAACAGTATTGAATATTGAAATGAGGAGAAAATGGGATAATCGGATAGCTATCGGAGTCTGAGGGAAAGAGAGACTTAAAACACTTGGCCAGCGGGCTTTGAAAGGAAACAGCACAACTCAACTGGGAAAGTCAAAATTACACTGATAGCCAATTGAAAGCCTGTAGATAATAACGGGAATATCCAGGGGTGATAAATAATGATTCACAAGTGGAAGAAAGGATATTCAAATATTAATCAGGGAGATGGCTAGGGTACATTCATGGAAATTCCGAGGGCGGCACGGATTCAAATTGAATGCCTAAAACGAGGGTAGTTTCCTGCAAAGTCATACTGTGAAGAGCAATGGAGTAGCCAGATACCCAAAACTGCAGCCGGAAAAGGGCGTGTTCAACACAAATTAGGGCGTGGTTTTAGAACAAATAATCAAGTCGTACCCTGCAACAATTCCACATCAGATTTAGCATATATTGGGGTTGTGCCCCGTCCCCGTACTCCCCCCTTGGGTCTCCGATGGCGAAGAGTCGATGATAAATTATAATGAATGAAATACCTTGAATGGATTTGATAGGAGCAGGCGATCTTCGTGATCCAACACCGCTTGATGAAAATGTTCTTCTATCAATTCGATTATGCTTATTCGTTTCTTCATCACTATCTGAATATTCAGAACCAGTATCATCTTCTTCTATTTTATTTTCTATTTCATGGTTCTCTGCTTGATGTGATTTACTAGTTTTTCTTGCACTTTTCAAAAACATGTTGTTCTCTTTATTGGCATTCAAATCAATCCTGGCTGGCAACGTAGCCGTTCTTTGCAAATCAATGGTACTTTCGGTTGTTAAATGAGTTGATGGTTTGCTATTTTGAGCTTCTCTTCTTCTTCTTCTACTGTAAATTGGTTTTTGACTGAATAAAGTCACGTTATTACAATCGAAATTCTCAATCACAGCCGCAACATCATCATTGCCAGCAATTACAGCAACTTCATAAGCAGTTTGATGCGAGTAATTACATAATGATTTATCAGCACCACGAAATAACAACAATCGGGCACAGTTCTCTTGATTCGCAATTGCACAGATATGTAATGGTGTATTTCCACTGGCAGTTTGACTGTTTACATTTGCTCCATAAAATATCAAGTGATCTAGATGTGGTTCACGGCCATTTCGACAAGCTTGGTGGATTTCTTGACTGCCTTGGTGATCTGCAATTCCTATTACTGATCTTTCATTCAATAACAGTTCACAATAATCTGCTTTGATCCTGATAATATGCCATGATACAAAGCTGTCAGACCCTAGAAACAGGAATTTTAAGTCTTCAATACAAAACTAGTCTTCCATACTGTAGGCCCAGAAAATTATGAGAAAGGTATAGGAACTCAAACACTCCAAACCCTCCATATCTCACACAGTGCACTTAATAGAATCCCATAGTGATGAATACGTTTCAGGACATAAAGCCAGGAAATCCACTCCTTTTGTATCCAATTGGTTGAAACTAAAGAATCTCGTACTAGATTGACGTCACAACCCACCCCACGCAGTTCGCTATACTCAAAACAAATCAGAACGAATCTGAGGGAAAATCTTGAAAATAATAACACAGGAAAAGACATGAGACCACAAACTGTCTAGGCAGGGTGTTTTAAACAATCGCAATAAAACACTGAAGCCAAGGTGTCCTAGTGATATCTATTTTATTTTCATTGTTTACCAAAATTGAATGAACAACAAAAATAATTTTATCATCAAAAAACATGCGAAATTACTCACGCATAGATCCTAAACAAAAAACAAACTGATGAACTAAGAGCCTTATAGGAGAAATAATGGGGAATCAACCATAAGCATAAAAAAGTTTGTGAAGTAGAATCACATTAAGTCTTAGCATTGTCCAATAAAAACAAAGCATCTTTTTTTAGCTTCTTAGATCTTTTACACCAAAACAGAACAGCAGTGGCGTGGCCAGACAACCAACATGGGTGGGGCAAAAGGGCTTGGTCAAGGAAAATTAGTACACTTTTTTTTAATAAGCAACTTGACTTTTGTCCAGCCCTCAAAAGTTGCTTAAAATTTTAGACATTTCAGCACTCAAAGTTGCTTAAAAGTTGCTTAACCTTTTTTACCTAACAACCACCCCTGACTTTGCAGGTCAAAATCATCAATTGTTAGGCCTATAACACGACTTTTGGGAGACGATAAGTGGAAAAACGTTAGCTAAAGAACTTCAACATGCAAAACAAACAATTTCCTGTTGTTTGACTTCTTAGTTGCTTACAGTAATTCAACTGAGCCCTCAAGTTGCTTAATGTTAAGGTCAGTTCAGCCCTAGTTGCTTATTGAGCGGTTGCTTATTAAAAAAAAAAAGTGCATAGGGTTCTAAGAACTAATAATCAAGCCATACCCTGGAACACTTCTGCACACGATTTAGCCTTATATACAATACATAGTAGTGTTCCTTAACAATGGAAATTAATAACTGTTATATGAAAAGGTGTACAAGAATCCTATTAAAGCAAGAGGATTTAAAGGATTTCTGCGAAAACAATAGGTTTTCTAGCTAGGGTGTACGGGATTTTCAGGGAGTGAATAGCCCCTCTGGGCAGAATACAGATAGCTCAGACTTTGGCTGCACAGAGGGGCGATTCATTCTTGAAACCTCGTACCCCATCGCTTGAAAACACATTGTTTTCACAGAAATCCTCTAGGAATCCTTTTGTTCTATCAAATATCTCGTACAGCTTTCTAAAGAGTTAAATGCCCCTCCGGCTGCACTGTCCCTGCATAAACATATTTATCTTGCAATGATTCAGACAAGCAATTGCAGGGGAAACTTGCAGCTTGATCTCATCAAAAGAGCATTTCAAGAAAAACGTACCTTAGCATCTTTGTAATTAGGAGATGCCCCCAAATCAAGTAGACACTAAAAACAAAAACAACTATTATTAGCAAACGTAGCCAGAAAATTCTCAGTGGTCTCAGAAGGAATCTTGGATTAGGGGGGTATGCAAGTTATTGCAAAGTACATGATGATGTAATGAATTTCTTACGTGGTACGGTTGTTTGCAAATATTTGGGGGCCTCAGCCCCAGCACCAGCCCTTAATAGGCCTGCAAAGCCTACCCTTTCCCCCAGGAAAAATTTCTATAATGCAAATCTCTGGACCCCTCTCAAATAAGCAATCTTCTTTCAATTAGCAAACTCACTGAGAACAAGTGCTTCTCTAAGACTGCACCCTTTACTAACAATAAATACCCTTTGACAACGTAAAATGTGAAATTGAGAGTTTGAACAGCACAGTTACGAATAGAGTAAATGACAGCTATCCGAGTTTTTTCAATTATTCATTTGTTAGGCCTTCGCCTTCTTCGAAACGAGAAGAAATAGGCCACTAATACAAACTAAAAAGAAAACACTCACGTTTCCATATACAGACTGACAGACTTCAATTGTTTACTACCAAATATTTAGGCCGTAGGTATCTGGCATGTCTGCCTTCGGAAAACTCTTCCAACAAACGAGACGATGGGAAATTCTTTGTGCGGTTAATAAAACTGAAGTTTTTCAACTAAATGATCAATAATTTATAACAAAATGAATTTATGAACGATTTTCTTCCAATTTGAAATGTTCACATAGCTAATTGCAAGATCTGTACAACTGATATGGTTTCCACACTTCGTTAAAATTTCCATTCGACAAAACTTACATATAATTAAACATTGTAAAGTAATTTTTCTTATCAGATTTGATAACCATTTTCGACAGGTTTAAACTTACAATTTATGAGAAAAATCACGCCAGGCAGGTATCGTGAGTTCAACCGCATTTCAACAACAATATACAAGTTTCCATACTAATTGCAAAGCCAACCTTTCTACCTTGAAAACATCTTATATTTGCTAAGACACGAGGGTACAATGGCCTTACTTAAAATACAAAAGATCTCTTTCTTTTCTTATTTCAATTAATAACCATAGAGATTTCCGACTTCATTTCCTTTCACGATAAAATAAAAGGATGCTCACTACATGAATCAATTGTTTTTCACTTCATATTCCAATGATTCGAAATACATAAAGATTGCACGCCCTTTTTCGCGCTAATTTAAGGTTTTCCCGCTATTTCTAAATTTCTAAATTTCGTACGAAACTCGAGTAAGTAGAAAATACTGAAAACTCGATCCCACGCTTTCAAATTTATGCAAATTAGAGAGAAAAGGAAAAGATACCCTCAGAAAGAAATACAGTTAATTACAGTACGAATGACATTTAATGACTCTGAACAACAATTAACCCTATATTAGACCGCCGCCATGCAGTCTTCCATCAAAGTAAACGGTCCCAGTTTTGCAGAACCTTTTCAAAAGCCGAAAAACATCGAAAGCACAACATTTGGTGTTTTTGTTGAGAGAATAATAATAAGAAATTTTGAGCATGAGTCATACGGGAACAGGTGTGTGAAAAGTCAGACAAAAAAATCACTGAAAATACCAGCAATTGAAATGTTGACGAATTCCACGCAGGGGAGGTTAGAGAGATTCACGAAACAGAAGACAATACCATTACGTCATGATTCAACAATACTCTTTTGTTAGTTGGAAATAGAGAGGGGTTACAGCCCCCAAAGCAAAATGGTAAAGGTGCTCCCAGGCTCATTTCAGCATAAATTTGATTAAGAGGCATGGATCGGCACGATATTGTTGTGGAAGATGGCGGGCATCTTGAGTAAGGGAATCCTCTCCGGATGCAACGACCGCGATTGCTGTAAACTTTTCTTCAAGGTCATAATTAAACGCGAAATTAAAGCATAATTCGTTGCACTAACCTTCCTGAAGCGACTGTAATACAGATCGTTGCACGCGGAGAGGACTCCTTTACTCAAGTTGTCCGCCATCTTCCAGAAAAAAGTCGCACCGACCCAGACTTCTTTGAAAAGATCTATTAAGGGGTCCAAAGAATAAGGAGCGTTGTTTAGATATACAAATTAAGATACTGTTAACAAGCCGGTTTCTTGCAAAAAAGAAAAGATGTGGGCCTTTATGTTTCGCTCAACGATACAAATCGAGCAAAGCAATAAAAAACGTTTCAGCTTCATCGAATGAATGGTAAGTTATCACCACGCGAACGTGATCACGTAATGCTTTGAAACAAAAAAAAACAAGGTGAAGGTGAAACGGTGTTTTAGTGCAAGTTGCTAGAATCTCAGTAGTAGGTTAACTAATCGAGACCTCGACCCTAGCTGGTTGGGCTCGAACCCTGACCACACTGATCCCCTGACACCGCGAGTAAGCTCGATTACACAACGATACCACGACGCCACAGCACCTTCAAGCAAGAAAAGCAAAGGAACGACTAAAATAACAAACATACCGTGATGCATTCTGCTCTATCGTTGATGATAGCTTTATGTAATGCAGTCATACCATCTGCGGATCGGTAATCAAGATAAGCGCCATAATTAACCAATAACATACATGCTTCCATTGAATTCGGTATTGCTGCCATTGCTGTTAATGGTGTTTCTACAAACAACAAATTTAGAAGAGTTGTTACAGATATTCAAAATCAAAGGATTGAGAATAAGGAGACTCCCCCCGTCATTTAAAGAGTAACGTTGGTTTGATGTATTGAGGCTTCTCGATGTTCCTACGACCATTCAACTTCGTATCGGGGGTGAGGGGCGTTTAGGAATAAATGTTGATGAAAATAGTTCAGCTAACCATTGCAAACCGGGCTTGTTCTGAATATTTTGTCCCGGATCGCAAGGTTTTGATTGATTGTACTGTAAGGTTGTAATCTGGCACATCCTCAGCTGGAATCTCTATCGTTTTCGTTAAGAATCTGGTCCAAATCATTTGATTTTAATAGGAACCTCGTACGTTTTTCAAGAAGCGAAATGCCCCTCGGTTTTGATGGTCCGTAGTCATTACAAGTTATTAGCGACATGTGGTACTTGAAGAATAACAATAGCATGCTTTCGTTGAATTTGGTATTGCAGTTACTCTCATTAATAATGTAATGGTAACAAATCCTTGCATAGTTATCGAGGAGGGCAGCATTGACATTTCTCTTACTTTTGCTTAGTTGATGCTATCATGAGGCTTATCGGTTGAGAACTCACAATGGCACAATGTTTTGGGCCCAAGCAATGGCTGAATCATACGCGTCATTCAAGTCATATTGAAATTTCGAGTTGGAACTCGCTACCCCTCTTCGTGTTAAGTACTTCGCAGGAAAGAGCAGGAATGAAGGTAAGTAGTCGTTGGGTAGTGATATAGGTGGTACTTAAGCTGCCTTAGCCACAAGGTTGGTTTCCTGGATGGAAACGAAAAATCCCGTGGTGGGTCCCTTGCAGAATAGAAGACAAAACACAGTGATTTACGCCAAAAACAAAAGTGAAGGAGAAGGTGAAAGATGTGAAATGGTGTATTTAGCGAGTCGCTAGGATCTCCGTTAACTAATCAAGACCCCAACCCTGGCTGTGACGCTACCGTAGCTGGGGCACGAACCCTGACCTCGCTGAGCTCCTGACACCATGAGCCCAATGGATTAGGCCACGACACGACAGCACCTTCAATGTTTTGATTCAAGATAGACACAAGTTGATAACATTAAAAGGATAATGTGGATTTATTACATCCTATCATATCATTACTTAAAGTCATAATAAAATCATCTCTTCACTGACCTCCAGTTCTTTCATCTTGGAAATTTGGATCAAGTCCTTTTTCTAAAAGGTGTTTCGCCTTTTCTACATTTCCTGTCAGCAAATGTTCTAAGAACCGTCTTTGATACGTCTGCAAAAAACCAAAAGCTTCTGTCAGGGGTGAGCATGAAACTCGCTAAATTATCTAAAGTGAAACCCAAATAAAACTACAATTAACTTCATGAAGCACAGGAATCATGTGTTTTGCTACCTTCGTCTGGTATTTTTGGAGTTTTCTTTCGTCAGCGTTGAAAGAACGATAAATTCTTCGTTTGTAACGAAACTGAAACAAAAACAAAACTAAAAAGTCAATTTACAAAATTAACAAGCAAAAAAAACTTAATGAGATTTTTTGAACACTTTAGCACAACAGCAAGAAACAAATACAGCTTGAGCATTCTATTATCATAAGAAACCGTTTATAAGAAACTCACTCCTGAGAGAAACATAAAATTAAGAAACTGTAGTAGGCTAATTTTTGCAAGTTTTACTGTGAGAAAGCTGTGTTAAAACATGTGATTTGGTCGTTTCTTTAATGTTTTGGGGGTTGTTAAAGCTTTTGCTTTGGTTTTGAACTATAGGGCAGGAATGTCTTGGAACAGTTTTCTTTACCAGCATTTCTAACCGATTTCTACCTATCTGTGAAGTGGATCTTTTGCACTTTCTTTGCTACAAAGAAGCTTTCAGCAGCAAAATCAACCAAATTTCTAACAAACTGAGTCCTTAATTTGGAGCTTGGTTACTTATAAGAAACATGTGTGTTCAGACGAGGAGAAAAAATGCAACGATGGAATAGTAGCATGGCAACATGTTGTATTTACATGTTGCGCATGCCATTTCATTACTCCATTCCATCATTCTAGCATTCCATTCCGCAATTCCATATTCCATATTTTAGCAATGACTGTGCAGCATCTATCTAATTGGTCGAATAGAAAACAAAGAAATGACCCAGTGAAATCGCATGAGAATAGACACATTCATACCTCCAAATGATCACCATAACCCTCAGCAGGATAATCTCTTAACAATCTTTCTTCATCAAGAAATTTACCAGCTTTGCCTTTGTATGGTGGCATATAAAATCCATAATTGAGTGGGTCACTCAGATTCTGTGGTATGAAAATAGACACGAATTTAGGAATAAATAAAAGAGGAAGGAGAAAGAGAGGGTAACGTGAAAGTAAACAAAGTGAAGAGTAGAGGCAAATGTAAATACAGTACACGCTTTCTTATAGAGGGTTACATAGTAACCTCAAAGAAACTCGAGACTTTAAAGTTCGGAAGTTCCAGATTCTAGTCAAATTTTTCTTCTATCTCAGAAACAGCAACTTCAGTAGTACAGTACTTATATGAGTTTTAATTAACAAAGTATGAACCGTGTAAATCAAAAACCCATACCAGTGATGCGAATTCTAATAGAACGGCTTGTTTTGCAACCCATACTGTGTCATCCACGCAAAATCTGAATGTTTTCTAAAAGATAAATGAGAGAAATACGTTAAAAGACAGAAATTGTGGATCATACGTAATGTTGATTAAACGAAGCCTTTACAAATGCTAATTGAAATAAACAACAGTGATTTCTTGATAGAATGCAATGCGAGTTGCGTGAAGAAAGTAGCCTTCGATCGCAAACATAACTTTGTATACTTATTTATGCTACATACAAACAATTGATAAGTAAAACTTACAGTGAAGGATACGAATGGGAGACTTGCACTACCCCACTGAAGGGTGAGCTTGAGAACTTTCCCATCACATTCGACCATCACGCAAAATCAAGTAAATAAAAAACAAAATGGAATTTTCTACAGCTTCACTCAATTATTTAACACAATAAGCAGGTGATAGTCTTTTGAAAAACGCGTTTCAATAACCAACATCATCATAAATGAATCACGAAGCTTAGGCCAATTGTTTGTTTATCAATCTCTCGACAATCGAAGAAAATCAAAGTGAAAACAAGTGATTTTTCGTTTCGTCTTTCGTTGAGTCAAAGCAGTCCATCTTGAAACGTGAAATTTCGTCAATCAACGCAGGAAATAGTCAGATTCCACTTCATTGTCTCGTGTTAATTTGTTGGGTTTGATCGTTGGCGAAAGCGGAAGGACTGGGCGACCAAACAACCAATAAATACGGAAACAGGAAGTGGTTGGGTACTTAAAAGTGTAACGTGACGAAGCCTACAGAAGTTGCATGCTCAAAAAATGCGTTTCATAGTTTATTAAACGTAAAGCAATATTTTATGTCATAACATGTACAATATTAATGTAATTTTAAAACGAAACATTAATGATTTCCGTTGCAGACCCATAGATGGGTATTTATAGACGATAGACGTCAAAAGAAAGTTTATTAACAAAAAAATACGGAATTATATTCCATTTAGTCAATCTATCGCCAACAATATAATAAAACAAATTTCGGTTCATTTTGCTCAATTCGTCATCTTATCATTTTTCTCCGGCCTAATTTTTGCATGTGTTTATCAGTTGCCATGCCAATGATCTTTAGTTCAATTAAGTCAAAGTTCAATAAGGATGACTCATTCTAGTTCCCAGGACCCGTCTTATCAAAGAGCCTTTCACTTATTCATAACACTCAAGCTTTCGTCTCTAGTTTGGAAAGATTATATAACAGAACAATTTCTTTTGAAATCAAGGTTCAAGCTTCCAACAAAATTCTCCAAAAATCTTTTGGGCATCCATCCTCTTGCTCCATGCAGCTTAGCTAGAGTATTTACAAGGGCAAAAATGACTTTGTAGAACTATTGGCATTAGAACAAACCATATTCAGAATCCCAAAGTTGTTATTTCATGGGCCACTATTTCAGTCTTGGCCCAAAGGCAAGGTAACTCCTCATCCAATCCTGTCCCTCCTTAAATGGTACCGTAAAGTGTTGTGGCTGAGTGTCCAATCTCTTTGGGACCACTTTCCATATCTCTTTAGGACCACTTTCCACTTTCCACTTTCCATAACCCAACAGTCAACTCAGCTGTTCATCATTCCGATGTTGGTAATGAGTGTACCCAGGGTATTTGTTCCAGAATATCAGTCTGGGGGCACAAGCTGCAGGTCCACATCAGCTACATAGTTGCAGCTGCAAAGTTGTTTATATGGATTGCAACTGAGCAAGCATATGTATAGATGGTGATCCAATCCAGATACAGGGTTGCCTTTACAGTGATAAGGATTCATATTCTGTTAGAATTTTAGGACCTCTTGTCAAAAGGGTTTAGTAAATTGAATAACTTTGAGCACAAGAAGACTCCAGTCAAGACACAAATCCCAGAAGTGTTCAAATAGCTATTTTCTTTCCTGACTTGCATAACAAGGAAGCAATCCCAAAAATCTTGCTACATATAAGTATTAAACTGATAAGATTTCAAATTTAGAAAGCCATACCTTTGGTCTAGTTGAATAAATAGCAATAATTTTGACATCACGGAATTTCATGTCATTTGACTCAGTTTCCATGTTTCTCTTCAAAGGACGTCTTTGATACTAGGCTTAAAATACTTGAGATGAAGGATCCAGTCTCAATAAGACCTATGAAAAAATAAAGTCATAATCAATAAACAATGACAAGAAGAGTCATTACTTTATTTCAAAAATGTTATTTACAATATTTGTAAATCATTTCTTGTTGCTTTATATTTCATATTTTAGCCAAAATACTTCAGCATTTTGATCAAAATAAGCACACACTCTCAAATCCCTTCATTTTGGTGATAAAATATTTGTCGTTTGATACAGTAAAAGATTAACATAACTATCCTGAAAAGATAAACAAAGGAAGGAAAATAAATGAAAAATAAACTCAAGGATAACAGCAGATTATGAATTTAAAAGTAAAAAACAGATCCATACCAAATTAAATAGAAGCCTCTATCCTTTCAAGAAAACCACAAGAAAGTATTTTGCCATTTTCTCTTAAAAGAGTGACATGCTCATCATACCCCATGCCATTCAGATGAATAAAAATAATTTCCAACCAGATGAGCATTATTCAGAAAATTAAAGGAGTTTAGTTGTTGAATTTGCTACAATATTTGATCTTATTATGCATTTAAAACAATCCTAATTGCTTCCTTATCTTATATTTTCAACATAGAAACATTCATTATAAAATTTTTATGCTCTAATCTAAATGTGTCATCTAGGTCATAAAAGACAATTGATAGTGGTAAAAGACTTTTCATGACTGGTTTACTTGACAACATCTTTTAATATGTATGAATCCACAAAGAGACAACCTTTTTATTACTTATTTATGAGTACTTTGTTTTAATCTGTTTCAGAATATGAATTTATCAACTTCATATTAATATCAGGGTCAATTTGTTTTAATATTAGGATTTATTTGAAGGAATCCTGAATATAATTAATAGAGAAACGAATAAATTAACATCTTTAAAGCTATTCATTTGATCAATAATTAACTTGAATAAGACGATTTCAGTGATCATATTTATTATTTAATAGTCAGTATGACTTAAATTATAGATATTTTTTGTTTAAATGCAGGGCATCATCATCAAATGCCCCCTGGTACCATCTGTTCAGTTAAGGGGCATTTCAAGCGTCAAAAAAGCATTCAAGATTCCTATCGAAACAAAAGGATTTGTATAAGATTCCTACAAAAAACAAAAGAAATCCCAAAAAAGGGTGTATGAGATTCAAAGGAGCAAATCACCCCCACCTTCAGTGAATTGTCTATTTACAGTAGGCTTAGGGCAAACTCACTCCTTGCAATCTCATACACCCTTTGCTGGGATTTCTACTGTTTTGTAGAAATCCCTTGGAAATCCTTTTGTTTCAACAGGTATCTCATACGCCTTTTCCAGAAGTGAATAGCCCTTTCATTCATCAACTCAAGTGAATAGGGCAGGCAGCTGGTTTCACACAGTCAAGATCACTGTATTATCAGCTTTCACTTGATATTGATCTTTCAATAAGGAAATACATAAGTTACTTTAGTATTTATAAACATTTGATTCACAATTATTCTACAAACTGAAAGATTTCTTAAGTTGTTCAGATTTTAATCCTAAAAACTACTTTAATTTTTACTCTGAAATTCTTTATTGGTATAATGAGTTTATCCTTAATCGCATCACTTTGATATTGTAATTTGAGAAACATTAGAAATGTGCTGAATGTTGCGAAATCAAAATCTGGTTGTAACTCAAAGATCAGTGTCAATCTGAAATCTATTTTAGCTTCTGGATATTGAAAAGCGACCCAAATAAACAATTTTACATTGAAAGAACCGTTGTTTTGAAAACTTTGTTCAGTACAGTTCTGAAAATCTCAAAGGACCACAGGAAAGAGTCCTTGACTACAAAAACAAAAGATCTATTGTAACAGTTGAAATTAGGCCACAGCGCAAAACAACTAAAATGTAAGCTGTGAACAGCAAAACAAGATTCTTACCATTCAAATTTCGGACTTTGCAGTTTTATTGTATTTATTTCTCCTTTTGGCGCATCAACTCAGCATTTCGCGGCTGCAAATTCAGTCATTTTCGTATAAAATTTAGTCTGTCTGTGGGTGTCGTTCCAGCGCGTGCAGCATAGGCCTACTTCAGCCCTTCAGAAAAACAAGCGTAGCACCATTTACTGACGCAGAACCTTTCCATTAAAAGTAAATAAACAACAATTTGCCTTACTCTTTCACCCAAGACATAAATCTTTTGAAGTAAACAACTTCCTGGACAGCCCAAGTAAAAGTAACGACCACGACTTCCTTGAAATTCAATCCGCCATTTATGAATTCAGGAATTTAGAAATCGCAAAAAAAAAACAGAACAGCAAGAGTACGTGGGCAAAATAACACCTTTTGATTGGGTAGATTGAATCACGTGATCTTGCTTTTGAATGTCAAGGCGGGACATAGAGAACGAAAGAGGTGCAAAAAGGGGTGCAAACGAATCAAAACTCAGAAAGTTTCTTAGAATGGACGGAAATAGTTTCTTAGAATAAAAGAAACATGTACATAGTGCCCCTTCTCATTTATTGATATCTTATATTCTCTTTAATCTGATAAGACAAGGTCTTTAATTTTTAAAAAATCTCTTATGACCTCTCCTTATTGGTAAGAGTAAAAACAAACGCACAGTATTCTTTCAAAAAAAAAACAGCAGAATTCTGCATCATCTTAAATATATATTGAACTTATAAATTGTCATATACAGATAAATATGATGTGTATAGGCGCTACCTATTCGTGACAAAATTTTAAGAAGAACGAAGTACAAAACAATCAATAAAAATTCAAATTAAAAATTCAGATTGTTATATATGATAAACATGCATACAATATCTATTAGTTCAATTGATATTTATTTATATTTATCGTATTCAAAAGTTCAAATAATTAACAAACATCAGAAATAAAAGTTATCATTCACAACATGTCCTGGCAGGTTCCTCTTTCATGGTAGAATATTTGCTCTTTCTCTTTGTCTAGTTATATCTTTGACATGAGAATTTAAATCTGTTGATTTAAAACTTCTATCTCGTCTGGTAAATTCTTTTGTTAACCTCTTATCGTGAATTTTTCTCAGTCTTTCTAATTTCAATTCTTGTGCTTTGATTTCATTTTCTAATGCAACTTCGACTGCATTCTTTTTCTTGTCCTCGTGTGTAGCTTTATTTTCCTGCAAAACCACGAAATATTACAATTATGTAACTTATTATTGAATTTAAACCTAATCCAATGTTATCGAGTAATTCTATTAAATATCTTAATTCTGAAATCTCTCATCTTTTCCATTCATTTTTAGAAAATATCTCCCAGGGCGCGGCAAATTACTTGTCAAACATGCCTTTGCGATAGCTAAGTAGCTACTGTAGCAGCTAGTCCGTACCTTAGAGTGTCATCCCTCTTAAGTGCCAACATGCCAATGCTAATACATAGTAGCCTTTAGAACTTGGGTAATGTTGCAAGTGCCTGAAGTAGCCCCCACAAAACGGACAGGTCGCTGAGCGCAAAAATGAATGTAAGAAGAGCTGTAAGACAAGGTTCTGGAATTGGAGACAAATACTAGGAAAGGATGAAAGCAAGAGGAAGATCTGGTTATTTGTGCTGCTCTGTTAAGACCAGCATAGTAGCCTTGATCTCCTACTAGTGGAAGAATCGATTCAAGAGAGACGGGGTCAGCGACGAAGCGACTAAACGATGAGTGTTTAATGGTCTTAAGTGAGATGAGGGAGCGATGATTAGAGAAGGGTTTTGGTTGGGCCTGATCAAAAGTATGGAGAATGAGACAGCGGCGTTGCTCTTGATACCACGACCTAGCCGGAATAGACCACGACACCACTACACCTTCAGTTAGCCATCAACTCTGATGCTAATTAACAAGGTTTGAGGGAAAGCTTTAAGTCCTCTTTATAAAGGTAGCATCAAGACTAAACATAATTTTGCTGAAAGACCTTTGCGCTAGACGTGATCAAAGGTCTTAGTATTATTGAAAAAGATCACCGTACTATCGCAAAGGTTTCCAGACCATGGACAAAACATGAATTGCCTAAGAAAGATGTTTGCCAAATGCCAGTAGACATTGCTCGGCAAGAACCATATTGTTTCATCATGATAGGTCTTTGGTCGACTCTGCACAAAATATATTACATCAAAAATAGAGTGTTGAAACTTACAGGTGATTTCACTTGATATTCTAGGACGCCATTTTGAAATTGTAATTTTCTTTCATGATAATTATTTCTTTTCTTCTGCATTACTTCTATTCTTTCATATTTATATCTTTGTGCATTTTCTTCTTTTTCTTTATAAAATCTTTCAACTGATTCTCGTATTTCTTGTCGCTGTTTTTGATTCTTTCTTTCTCCTTCCAGAAATTGACGCAGATCATCTCGTCTCCTTTCTTGTCGACGCTCTTTGTCAATTCTGAAGTGAAATTCAAATAAGAAAGATTCAGCTTATGTATTACATATAATACAAGTACTAATTAATGGAAAACTGGCATATCGAAATGGATTGTCATGAAGTTTTCCTCTTTTATACTCTTTCCCAAATATACAAAGTCGACACGAAATCAGTGTCATAGAACATAGTCAATACAAGTAATGCCCTCACTTCTATTGACTATGCATAGCAAGACCTGGTGATTGGGGGCAAAAATGCTTCAGGGGTCTATCAACCTTGCCTCTATCTATTTACATGTGTGTCCCTTTTCCTTATTTACTACTGCATCATTTTATTTCATTTCATCACTCAGCAACGTTCAAAACAGAGGACAATAATTTCTACCTTCTCCCAACCTCTCATAATGGGAATCATCTGACAAACAACAATTCAATAAGCGAGATAGTTGTTTCTTTGCTAACTCATTCCAGTCACGAACATTTCTCCCCAAAATCTGAGGGGAAAAACTAATTACCTTACCCAGACAGATCACTTCTTTCCTTCTTGCCTCTTAAAATCTACACATGCTTTCTGAAAATAAGAAAGATTTAGCATGGAATCTTACCTGCGATAATCTTGACGGCTTTTATTGATTTTCTCTTTTTCTAACTCAGCATCAAAATTCTTTTGTTCTCTTTCTTCGCGCATTGCTTTTCGACGTTCAGTTTTAGCTTGATCTTTTATATGAATATTAAGATCTCGTTGTCCAAATCCATTTACAAAATTCGTTGAATATCCTTCGAGTGGCTCATTTGTTATTATGTTATATCTCTCCCTCTTTCCCAATTATTGGTTGATTTCTCTGGCGTCCAGCTCTCGTTCAAGCCATTCCGAATAAACTTTCGATCTATAAGTTAAAAACAAATTGTTTTCAACAACAAGACAACCCAATCATACAATCAGTCGTAGTAGTAGTAGTAGTAGTAGTAGTAGTAGTAGTAGTAGTAGTAGTAGTAGTAGTAGTAGTAGTAGTAGTAGTAGTAGTAGTAGTAGTAGTAGTAGTAGTAGTAGTAGTAGTAGTAGTAGTAGTAGTAGTAGTAGTAGTAGTAGTAGTAGTAGTAGTAGTAGTAGTAGTAGTAGTAGTAGTAGTAGTAGTAGTAGTAGTAGTAGTAGTAGTAGTAGTAGTAGTAGTAGTAGTAGTAGTAGTAGTAGTAGTAGTAGTAGTAGTAGTAGTAGTAGTAGTAATAGTAGTAGTGTAGTAGTAGTAGTAGTAGTAGTAGTAGTAGTAGTAGTAGTAGTAGTAGTAGTAGTAGTAGTAGTAGTAGTAGTAGTAGTAGTATTTTTGTGGTTGTACTCACCAGTTTGCCTTGGGATATTTACGCCATCAAATGTTTGATACTCATTTGCTTTAGGCCTTGGTTGAGAAAATTGATTCTTCTGAAGTGGTCGTCCATTTTGTTTTTTCCTCGGTACACGAACTCTTCTTCTATCTAGTCTCTTTGCCTTTGTTTCTTTCACTCCTTCAGAAGATTCGTGCTCTGAATGTTTATGTTCCACGATTTTTTGTGGCTCACAAACAAATGGTGCATATTTTGGCGTGTTTTTATTCTTCTCCCAATGATTCAAAAGCTCTAAAATAGAAGGAAACAAATCAGCATTGTCTCAAAAACGAACAAAGTACCATCCTTATATTATTAACGTTGTCGAAATAAATTTTGGGGTAACTTAAGGGGTTCTAATAAGAACGCGTACTTGCGGAGAAATTTTCGTTCAAAAACTGGCTGGCGTCAGAGGACGACGATTAGGTAGCTAAAATAAGTATACACTTATTTTTAATAAGCAACTGGACTTTTGGTCAAGCCCTCACAGTTGTTTAACTCATAAATTAACTGGGTACCTCCTAAAAACTTTTCTTTTGGCTTTGCATGCTAGTCTATGTAATTGAAAAGTTTGCAATTATGTATTGTATAAAGAAAGCTATCAAACCAATAATTTGAACAAAATCTCAGCCCTGAGATGCTAATTGACCAGTTGCTTATTAAAAAAAGTGTAATGGAACTGCTGAATTTCTTTCTACTGCATATATTCATCATCTGCTCATATTAAATAATTACTGTGCATACCTAGTCTATGTTTGTGATATCCTTCTTCTTTGATTTGATTTTTAGATACACTTGGCTTCTTTTCATCAGTGACGATAGAGTCTGAAAATTAACAACAATATTACAAGTTAGGTGGTTCAAACTCAATCAAAACAAAGGCAAATTATTGGTGCTGTTCCACGTGAATTTTGGCATCGTCAAGATAAAACTAATCATAGGTACAGCTAATGTAGAAGAAAATGTCTTTCTTGTTACGCAGGACAGTTAATAGCAGTAAGAGCAAGCTATTTTAGCTACATTATACCAACGATAGTAAATCACAGCAATGCAATGAGATAATGGATAGCTTAGTGTCGACATTGGTTACTTAGGGTTAGCTGACAACGTTTTGGTAGGTCCCAAGACCCAAGGATATCCCAGTTGCCTCCGTTTCAAGCAAATTACATCTGAACCCAATGGGGTATCCTAGGGTCCTCACCCTGGTCCGGTGCTTCATATTGAGTTGCATTGACCATTGAACCATTACTATAAATTGCATATTTTGTATTGAAAGTTTCCAAATTGTTCACATACTACTGAATAAAAATTAGTGGCCGGTTGTATCTTTAGAACGCAAATAACAAAAATGAATGCAACATAAATTCTATTTTACCACTAGCAGTTTGATCTGCAAGAATCCATGCCTCTTTCTTTGGTTTTACAAATGAAATAGGCAATTCTTTATCTGATAATGGCGATGACGATGATGTATGGAGACGATGGTCAGGCTCTGCTGTTCTTCTTCTGAATTTCAGTTTTCTCTTTCCTCTTTCGTTTTCATCATCTATCTGTTCCAATTCACCTGCAAATTGCAAAGTTTTTCGATGACCTGAAATTAAAATCAGTTAGTTAGTCCATTATTTTAATCCATCATCTACCAATCATTCGAAAGTTCTGTAATTTAACAACTCCATCATTAAACCAAGGAATCGGTTATTTGGAGCAATCCATAATGAGGGTGGTAAAGAGGGGGGGGTCAGGATCACGAATCACGGGGACAAAAATGTTTGCCATTCACGTTTCACATTCAAAAGATACGGCGTTTTGCGTTTCCCGATGAAAAAATATGGTCAATCACGTTTCCCGAAATACCCTTTACCACCATTCATAATGACACGATAAAACGTAAACCAGCCTTGTTTTTATCGACAACAACCAGGCCAGGTCGGTGTCGATGAAATTTCACTTATACAATCTATTCGTTTGTTGAAACTATGGATTGCCTAAGCTTTTAAGGCCTTTAAGTACTGGGCACGTTTGCACTGCATTAAATCAAAGCAGTTTTGTGACAAAGTTTGTCAGACAAATTCCGACCCCCTTTAAGACCCTTTTGTGTTTACCAATTAGATCCTTTTAGAATGCTGTCCAACCCCCCACTAATTCTAAGCCCCCCAGCAATTAGGTACCTAAGAGAAGCAATCGGAATCCTTAACAACTTTTCAATACATCAAGCAATCAATCGATCGATGCAAATCCTTTCCGCAAACATTCAACTATGATTCAATCTACCAAATCAATCGAGAAGCAATTGGGGAGTCAATAAATGCATCCCTTGATCTCTAACTAATCCAACCATAAGTGAACCATAATCGGTACCTACCAAGATGGTCCAATTTCAATTTTCGCAATAGATCCTTTCCTTCCTCTATCTGTCGCTCTGAAATGAAAGAAAAATCTATTTGTTAATCTTTGCCAAAGATGAATAAATTTAAAATGCCAGAACAATGTTCAAGATACTCTAGCGAAACCAGCAAACAATGCTTGTCGAAAATCAGGTATCAGCTTTCCAAGCGGTGGACAACTTCGAAAATATTGTTTGAAAACATCTCTATGTTGCATACGTAATAAAAATGATGCTAAACCTCGTAATTACAATGGGATTCATTTCCTATATCAAGCAAAATTTGTGGGTTTGCTTTGATAACCTTCAAACATTGTTTGTCAAGCAATGTTTCATGAATTGGTCAAACACTGCAACTAATGCTTGTGGAAAAGCAATGCTTGTCTATATAAGTAAGCTTGTTGCACGTGGAAAGATTTCCTATTATAAATATTTGCGATTGACATAATATTTCCTAAGAAACACTTCTTGGCTTTATTAATCTTTCAAGCATTGTTTTAGGTAAGCAATGTTTCACGACCAGTTCAAAATAAGAAAGCAAACACATTCTTAGCAAACAAATCTGTTTTTTAGACGCACAAACAAAGTTTGCTGACAAGGCACACATTTCTCACCAATTTTTTCGTTTAGTAAATCTCCAGAAACATGTTGCGATGTTCTGATGGAGACTGGAGCTGCTTTTGGAGGAAAATCGTTCATTTTGTTTGTTGGAAATGTCGAACTTTTTCTCAGTGATTCAGGATAAAACAATTCTCTTCTTATTCTTTCGTAAAAACATCAGAAATCCATATTGACTTTCCAGTTTTTATTGCAGATGTTTCACCATTATAGAAAGTAACTAGAATCATATTATCTTCATCATCTGAAAAGGAAAATGCATTGATTTGAGAAATCGTGGCATGTATCAACCAAAATCTATTTAAGTTCCTTGGAACCTTTTCATCTAATAAAATGCCTGTTTGCCGTTATGTCCAACATTGAAGGGCCAAAAAAGCTGTCGCAAAAGAAAATTACTCTTTCACCTAGAATTTTATCAAAGAAGAAACTTGAACCAGAATTGTGTAAAATCTAATAAGCGGTGGATCCTAAGAAGGGGGAGTTTTTGGAAACATTTCGAAAAGTGAAATAGCTGAGCACCTAAGAGTGTTATAAAGCAATACGCAATACGGCCTCCTATTTGAGATTTCTGAGCAACGTCAGCCAAAACTCAAACTGCTCAGAGCAGGGTCGTCAAATCAAGGGGGGCTGGAGGAGTTTGAGCCCCCAATAATTTCGAAATCAATTGTATGATGACTTAAGGTCATTACATCATCAAATACTCTTCAGTTGTTCAGCCCCACCCCCTCAGTGTGAGATTCCTTCCGACAGCCTTGCAGAGATTCAGAAGTATGGCAATGCCACTCATTCCTGCCTTGGCCTGCCCACACTACTGGCTTTTCAATGACTTTTTACCTCTAACTTTTAATGTCTGTTGTTTCATGGCGGTGGCTACAGGAAACTTAACTCTGTAAGTTGCTTGAACCGTACGGTACGGCTCCTACACATCTGCTAGGAAAACCATTCATCTCACGTATAGTATATTTGTAAGTGAAAAAAGGGGTTGACAAATTAGACATTCAATTCTTTTGGTTAAAGTTCTAGAGTTTTAGGTAACAAACCTTGGCAATAAGATTGATCATTCGTTTCAACAACAGTTGCGGGTGCGTAGCTACCATCTGCCATGAAAGGTGCAAGAACTTTATCTCCGAAACAGATGTCATGACGAATCGCATCTTCATAAGCAATTATATCGCGCAGATGAGTATTTTGTTGTTTGTAACGTCTTTTAAAGGCAGAGCAAACGTCAAATTCAATGCAAAAGTCTTCGTCTTTGCTCTGAAATGAAAGATATTATTAACAAAGACAAGATGAAAAATCAAACGAAAAATTATTCAAGCGATGTTGAAGGCCATTTTAGTACGCCAAGTCGTTTAAAAGTTCCGAAAGCCCCATTGCTATTGCCACAGAATAGGGTATTGCACACCCACACTTCGCAAAGCCATACTCATTGGAAAGGTTGGTCATTAGAGAAAAGGAAGACTTTTATTCTTTCATATTTTTGACATGGATAAGGGTTTTAAATTCTTTTACGTTATAATCGAGGCGGAAATAAAACATGCACTCCTTAGAAACATTCTAAGAAACCGCACAACTTTATAAGTAAAATTCTCCGGCAAATGTTACAATTTGAGGCATTGTTAGGGGCCACCGATCAACTCTTCATATCTATATGCTACTGGACTTAGTCAACAGGAAAAGGTGAATTTTAATTTAGTCAACCAATAATGTGGTTAAGATTGGTAGTCCATGAGGCATTCATAACACCCAGAGAATTCCTTGTGAAGAAAAGCTTTCAAGAAGGAAGGACTCCCTTACTACTTATTATGTTTGCAACTTCAACTTCTTAGCAAATCTAAATATGTTTTGTGTTAATAGAATTTAACGGAAATTTACCACGTGTACGACTTTTCCGAGATAGTATAGACCATCACTAAAATTCTTTGCGAGGACTTTGACATCAATCATTGAAAATGCAGCCAAAGTTGGTTGGGTTGAGAAGCTTCTTTCTTCAAGCAAACTGACATCATTCATCTTCATAAAATCTGAACTGGATTTCTTCTTACTATACGAGTCATTGAAACGATCTTTTTAGTATCCTCTTCTTCAGAGCTTTCATTTTCACTCCCATGAGTTACTTGAAAAGCAGATCTTGCATATAGATCGGGAAATACTTCTTTAACATCTTTAACTAAACCATTTTTCTTCAACGTTATGCATTTTGCTGTACCATTTGTCAAAGTCGCAAGATCTTTGAGAAATGTCAATGCTAGAATATCGTTTTCAGATCCTTTTAAATAAATGCAATGAACAGGGCAAAATCTATGAAATAATTCCTGTACGTTTTCCAGAATAATTGATGATAATTGACTTGACAAGCCATTTGTGATCAGAAATATTCCATCAGTTTTAGTATCATTAAAAGCATGTAAAATTGCATCCTCCAAGTTAGCAGTTTTGCTCTCAGAACACTCTAAATTTCTAAGAACAAACAGATAAAATATGAATTAAAATTATAAATCATAATAGTTAATAGATAAGATAGGCAAAATTAAGAACACGACAAATAAATGTATGACAGATATCTTCATGAAATCATTTAAGCATTAAGCTCATTTTAACTTTCAATTTTTCAAATCGAAGATCCTAGCCACAGAAGAAAGATTACCCTATCCTTATCCTCCCTATATCCCATTATTTTCTGTATCCTTTATACCTGATCCATTCTGAGGCGATTGACACGTTTTGATTGCTGCAAGGTAGAACACTGCTTGCCCACGGTTTAACTGTATCACCAAAAGCAATAATGTTGAATAAATATTTATCATTTCTGGATATCTTTTTTGTTATTTCCCTTATCAGATGATCCTTTATATCGTCAAGAATGTCGAACATAGAAGGAGACACATCAATCAGAAATGTGGGCCTAAGCACGTCTGCCATTACACAGGAGAATATGTTGTCAGCTTTTGGACGCATTGTTCTAAAATTTGTTAATAGAACCAAATAATCTATCTTTAATATTTCGCAGCAATGTGTAGCAAATCCACCAAAGTTAATCCATCAAAGTTAATCAGTAAACTTTGCAGCGATAATGAAGCCAATACGATGCTGATGCGTTGCGAGGAAGCCATTACACAGCGTAAACAGTGGGATGGCTTCATAGTTGCTTAGCGACAATGGCTATTGTTGCTAGGCAATGGCAATAGACTTGAAAGAGAGGCTAGTTTGATTGTTTTGAAAATCTTCACATTTTGGTGCTTTCTTTTCTGTTTTGCTTCTTCTCGAGGAAGGAAGCTTGCATTTAGGCAGTTTAGAATGATTGAAGAAACTGCTTCATAACCCAGGAAAAAGACTCAATTTGCATCTAACTAGATGGAGAATTACACGATCCTTGGAAGAATCGGGGAAGGTGCTCATGGAGTTGTTTTCAAAGCTAAGAATATTCAGAGTGGTGAAGTTCTTGCTTTGAAGAAGGTTCCATTACGTCGTCTTGAAGATGGCATTCCAAACACAGCCCTGAGAGAAATTAAAGCATTACAAGAAATAGAACATCCAAATATAGTGAAATTATATGAAGTATTTCCACATGGAACTGGATTTGTATTGGTGTTTGAATATATGTTGTCTGATCTATCAGAAGTTTTGAGAGATTTTGACAGACTTTTGACAGAATCACAAGTAAAAAGCTATATGTTGATGTTATTAAAAGGAATCGCTTATTGTCACAAAGATCATATCATGCATCGTGACTTAAAACCTGCCAATTTGCTCATCAGTTCAACAGGACAACTTAAAATAGCTGATTTTGGACTTGCAAGGGTCTTTAGTAATAATGAAGATAGGTTGTATAGTCATCAAGTTGCTACCCGTTGGTATCGAGCACCTGAGCTCTTGTATGGTGCAAGGAAGTATGAGGAAGGGGTGGATCTTTGGGCTGTGGGGGCAATCTTTGGAGAGCTACTAAATAACTCTCCGCTATTCCCAGGTGAAAGTGACATTGAACAACTTTGCTGTGTTTTGAGAGTTCTTGGGACTCCTGATGAAGAGATTTGGCCTGGTATGACAGAACTGCCTGATTATAATAAGATTACGTTTCCTGCAATGGATCCATTACCTCTGGAGAATATTGTCCCTGATGCCTCACCATTGGCATTAGACTTACTGAAAAAGTTTCTTGTTTACGCATCAAAGAAACGGATTGCAGCAGAGGAGGCATTGCTGCATGCATACTTTTTCACTGAACCATTGCCAGCTCATCATTCAGAATTACCAATACCTAATAAGGAAGATCATAGTCATAGTAGTAGGATTTATAAATATAAAGTTTTTGATGTGAATCAGCCGATTGAAGAATCTATTATCAAGAAAAGTTTATTAGCAAAATACAGCAAAGGATTGTGAACATTATTTTTCTTTTTTCTAATCATTAAACATGTTTGTAAACTATTAACTTAATATGCTCATTTGCAAACCATTTATACATAACCTTGTCTCAAAGCTCTTCTTTGTTCTGCAGAACTGCAGGTTTCTTGGGGGGGGGGTTTGAATACGTTACCCCAGTTCTGCTACCCTGAAAGTTTCATCCATCCAAATTTCAAAAAGCCATAAATCAACTAGATCTCCCCCCCCCCTTTTCTTAACCATCTCCTTTTGTTCACTGGGGCTTTATATAGGCTCTTGTAGTCTTTCTCGACATGACCAACTACTGTAAAAAAGACATTTTAAAGAGGAAAGAAAAAGACAACTTGATTTCAAATAATGATATCATTATATCAGCTATCTATATTAAATTTTTATTATTGCAAATTAAACTACAAATCATTATCTGTGGTATATATTATGCTATTGATTGAAACTAACAAAACTATTTGCATCTTTGTTACAATAAAATCATTGACTTAAATTATGATGATATACAAAATTCTAATTTCCAAATATACATTAGACTAAATAATCACAATTATGAAAAAAAATCATTTACAATATTAAAAAAGGATCGTCCAGCTCTGCTTTGAATTAAAACTTCAAAAACATAACAGCATGGTTTATCATCAGTGGAATATTATATTCAAGGTACCATGAGATAAGAAAAGATCTTACTGAAAACGAAAATTTATTACACCCTCTCTTTCATGCTTGCAGGTCGAAAAAGTATCTAATTCTTTCTTTGTGCGTTTGGATAAGACCTGATCAATGGATCAAACATTGTTTGGTATACACTAAAACTTTGCTTTTCAACCACAAGGGGTCACAAAACGTTGTTTGTCAAACATTTTTTGCTTCCATCAAGCAATACATTTCAAAAAAACAGCGCAACAAATTAGGCATCATTCTCACGCTATTTCCACCAATCTTTTTAAGACGTTATTTCCACCGATCTTTTCAACATCGGTCAAAAATTGCCAGTAAAGCAAATCTCAAATGTTTGAGCAACAATGTTTGATCGTTAGGGCAGGGCCTTAAGATAAGTGACGAAGCCTCCCATACGAAGTTAAATGGGAAATGATTGCTTATTAACTATCTATATAAAAGTTTTAAAGACAATTTCCTGAAAATGTGATGGAACGAACGAGCGATAGCATAAAACCAACAATGGGTATTAAAAACACATGTTACATGAACACTAAATGGATAACAAAATAAAGAAAACTCTAGCGCAATTTTTCAGTAAGTACATCGGTACATCCCATTCGGTTATGCGCAATAAGAGCGCAATTATTAAGCGCGCCATTTACAATTGAAAAAATCCGAGAGCTTTTAGATGGTAGTATTCCCTAGTATTTTCTAAAAGTTCCCTTCAAAGTTTGAGCGCATTCCTTGAACCTTCACTTAATTGATTAATTATGGTACTGCATTTGGCGTAGAGTAATTTCTCTTAACATTAGAAATAGATTTATCGAAAAGCTGTCTTCTTGCTTATTTGTGTTGATACTTGCAGGTCGCACATGGAAATGCGATACCGATGCAGGTTTTCCCATCATTGTGAACTATGTTGTGATTTAAGCATTCACGCTGTTTCTTTTGATTATTTAATAGAGCAGTAGACTGTGAAAAGAGAATGCTTTCATAGGTAGAATTTAAACAAATTAAAATCTTTATCCCACCCTGATAATTCTTCTGGAGGAATATCCTTGTTGGCTGGAAAATGATCGAAATTCGAATGATCAGTTGGATTCTTCACCTGGAAAAAATAAATGGTACTTAATGATTTTTAACCACTGCAAAAACCTTGCGAAGAAAAGGGAAAACATACTAAACGCTTCGAAACTAAGTTTTTTCGTCTGACACTCCTTAGAGTATAAACGTAAGAAACAGAGAGACACAAACGACTAAAGATGACTTGATGAATTTGTTAATTGAAACGTTAGAGAAACTGATACAGTACAGAAGAAACATAACCCCAAATCTGCCCCGGGGGGGGGGGGTACTACCATTATTGGTTATACTAGACGTGCCGCCCAAATGGGTAACTTTTTTCAGCGCCAATTTCCCTACATATGGGTTGATTTTTCGTAAAGAATCTCTACACATGGGTAGTAAAATATATAAAAAATTTTAGACATGCTTTGTTTTGAAAAGCCTGATAAAAAGTGGGTTCAGATTTCAGCGCAAATGACTTTTCGACGCATTAGAGTTGCCTCAGGCGTTAAATTAGGTTCAAACATTTGAGATATTGGTACAAATGGGTAAAAAATTTCGTTGTTTTTTCTATACATGGGTACCAGGAGAAACAGAATTTATCGGTAGACATGGGTGGGTTTGGAAAAACTGGGCGGCACGTCTAGTCATTCTAACAATGAAGTACCCTCCGGGAAATCTGTATCGAAATTAACTAAAAAGAGGGCAAGATGCCTAGCTTTAAACGAATAGAACTAGCAGAAAAACCACGTGAGAAAGCGGAGGTGCAAATATGTTTCAAAGATATCAACACAAATATACCTTGGGAAGAATTGGTGGCTTCAGGGTTTTTCGCAAAAGACCTTGCCAATGAAAACCTTGAAACCATCTGAAAGATAAATGAGTTCTTTAATAACACTGTGTTTACAAGAAAGCAAATACAATTACAAGAGGATGGATCATTTGAAGAGTAGACCCATTTCAAATTTCCTTTCATATTTATGACGTATTCGGCCTACCCATTCCAAGAGGCCATCACCTAACCATCTATTTACTCTGACGATGGCCTCTTGGCTGTGTAAGCCGAATAAAAAACAGTATAAATGAACAGAAAGTAAATTCTAGAACCTTCTCTTACAGATAAGAAAAAAAAATTAAACGAAAATGAAATGATTACTTGTGCTTTTGAATATCCTGTATTCCATCTTTAAGATTTCCAAGTCTTTCAGTTGGATTATACCTTCGATGAAAAAAACAATAAATTTACAGATAACAGCACTAATGAAAAGGCACACAAGCATCAAGAAAAACTATATATAGACTTATTACATGAGTCTTAGTTATCGCTATCGAGTCCATCCTGGATGCTCAAACTACCGAACTACCACTACCACTCTGAGGAATCAGCCATAGGGCTGTTGTTTTTTTTTCCTCCTTGAAAAGAATAGGATTCATGTAATAAGTCAATACTGTATATAAAAATGGATGAATAAATCATAACAATAATCAATAAACGAACAAACATACTACCTGCATAATTTTCTGATTAAGTTCTGAGCAGTTCTTGATACAGTCGATGGGAATTCAAGAGCATCAATTCCTCTTAATATTATATTATATGTACTCATAGGATCATCACTGGTGAATGGTGGACTAAAAATAAAGAAAACATTTCAGAACTACAAGACATTTGCGAATAGAGAGGCTTAACTAATTAAGTCAGTTAATCATGTTAGAATTATAGTACGGTAACTATTTTGAAGAAGCATCTTCCTCTAAAAATTTCCTTCTTATATCTTATATAATTTGCACCTGGTTGAAGGAAATTACAAGTACTTCAGAAAAGCAGATTCAGGAAAAAGTAACGCTCATACAATCTAAGTAAGGTCAGTGGGACAAAAGGGAATCTCACGCGCACCTCAGCCAGACCTGATTTTCGTTATGAGATTTGCAGCTCAGGCCTATTTTTAGCTGGAGGAAGGTCAAAGACTTTTCTAGAATCTGTAATCTGAATAGAAGTAACGAACATGGTCAGAGAAAAACGATACTTACTTTCCTGTCATAAGTTCAAATATCAATATTCCCAGTGACCAATAATCTGCTGAAATATCATGACCCTGTGGAAAATGAAAGCATCTTAAGAATTCGTATTTTATATTCGCAAGGGGGGATGCAGGATCTAGTAAAGCGTTATCGTCAAGGAGTTCTTGCATTAAAGTATCTGTGACACGCATTTTCTTCCCGCAAGGCAAGTTGACTCTGAATTAGGGGTAGCCTTTCTTACCAGCATCTCTGAAGAGCTTTAATCTGTTACTCACGATGCCTTCTGACCGTATTCATTTGGATAGATCATTGTTTTCGATGAAATAGCCGATTTAACCCCAAAAGAGTGTCAGTGACTCTTCATTCTTGCCATATTAGACAAAGCCACCAATACCTTATCATACCAGCTAATTAAAGAGTAACATTTGCTGTACTGTGTTACTGTATTACAGGAGACTTAGTCTGTTAGCTTCAGTTATTTGTGGTAACTTTACCACGGTTAAAAGAACAACAGTAAATAACAATTTGGATCAAACGATCAAACATTGTCGGTCCAATATCTAGTTTGCTGTACAACAAATGTTTGACCGATTTGCCACGTCCAAAAACATTGCTTAACAAGCAAAATCAACAAAGTTTGTGGCGTGATGTTTTTGAAAAATGTCAAAAACATTTTTTGCCTGACGCAAGCAAAAATATTGGACGAGCAATGTTTTTGGACATGGCAAAACGGTCAAAAATTTTGCTTGACAAGCAAGTCTCAAATGTTGGACGAAAAATGTTTGATTGTTTCGCCAGGGCCTAAGATACAATACGGAAGAAGTCAAATTCAGAGAAGAAAGAAGTAAATGATAAGAAGAAAAACATTATTGACTAACTTTATTCAGGATAATTTCTGGTGCAACATATTCTGGCGTTCCACAAAAGTCCACGTTTTCCACTTCCTGCTATTCTTTTGGCAAATCCAAAATCAACCTTTCAAACAATGAAATCGTTAGATAATCTGCATGTAAAGAATTCGCAGTGTGGTACGAGACTTTGTCAAAAAAAAAACAGAGAAACGAAGATGAATAGGACATAGTTTATTTAGAGCTCCTGGTATTCATAGAATAAGTGGAACTTAGGAGTAAATCTCTCAAAGTTGTTAAAGTCATCAGCAAACGACTGACTACTATTAAGTCACTTTGATATTACCAGGTTATTACCGATCAAGAGCAGTTGTTATTGAGAACGAGTACTGAGTAAATACAGTAAAGATAAATACAAATAAGGGATGGCAGCACTGGGTGATCTCGCGGGGTGTCCACCCCACAGTTCTTGAGGAATATTTCATACTTTCTCAAAATTTAATATGAAATATTGATGAGAAAACTTTGGCGGGTGTTGCCATAAAAATCCTGCTGGAGCAAGCCCAAAGAGCTCAAACTTCGTCTCATTTCCCTTGCATGTCCACCCGACAATTTGGAGACAAGCATCGCCTGAATGCAGCCTCGACTCATGCAGCCTCAGGTTAGGGCTATCAGCACCCCTGATACAAATGACAATAAAGAAATAAGAATATGTATACCAGTTTAATATATCCTGTTGTATCCATCAAAAGATTCTCTGGCTAAAAGGAAAACATTCAAAAACCTTCAAACATTTAAATCCTGAATTAGTCTAAGTTAATAAAGAATTTATAATTAAAAAGTTCAGAATAAAACAAAGGCAAATCTGTTGACCTTGAGATCTCTAAAAACAATTCCTCTGTCATGAAGATGCGCAAATGCCTGTACAACGCATGCAATGTAAAATCGAGCTGTGTTCTCGTCAAAATAGTTCCTAGAAAGGAGATATAATCATAATAGTCATAAAAAGAATAATAATCACAATGGATGAAAACTGAAAATGTTTGAACAACAAAATAGCTAACAACCACAACACAAGTTGCACTCAAACGCACAACACCAAAGAAATGAGTTGTCAAAGCAAGAGCTCCAAAGTTAAAGCACAAAAAACTAGACCAACCTGTCCCTTAATATTGTCCATAGTTCTCCACCTAGACAAACTTCCATTAGAATATAAACATATCTTTTGTCTCTGAATGTTTGATGTAATCTAAACAAAAAATTGAAATATAGCGTGAGGTACTATCGAATAAGTTACATAGAACAAAATTTTTTAAAAGGATTCAGTACCAAGAGAAAAGACAAATTTGAACGACGTTTCGGGCCACATAATAATATATCTGCTGAATTTGGTTTTTCCTGTACATTTTTGTTTTGCCTCGTTTTCATTTTTTCAAACTATTTATATTTGTATTATAAAATTAAACCGTCACTTGATAAAGGGTAATGCCCGAAACGTCGTTCAAATTTGTCTTTTCTCTTGGTACTGAATCCTTTTAAAAAATTTTGTTCTATAAACAAAAAATTGAAGTTAATAACATCGACGTTAGTATTTATTAATGTCACACACGTGATAATGGCGATGATAATGATTCTCGAAGCGATTGTAAGGATTATGAGGAAATCTTTCAACTAACAATAAATGGAGATGATGGAGATGATAATTGAAGATGTGATTATAACGAAATTGATAACTCTTGAATTCTTAGAGGTTGCACTCAAAAGTGATGATTATTGGAGGTGATTTTGCCAATGACAACTGCAACAATGATCAATAGGTAAAATTAATAAGAAAGATATAAAATTATATACTAACTTGATAATGAAAGGTGAATCCAATTCCATGAGAATTTTCTTTTCATTATAAACATGTTCTTGTTGCCTTGTATCAACAATATGTTGTTTTACTAAACTTTTCAATGCATACGTCTTGCCAGGGTTTCTTCTATCAACAACCTGATGATAATAAACAAAAGAAGGTTAAGAAACAAACAAAAATAATAATAAAACAACATGGTCACTTAAAAAAAGGGAACGAGCGCAAGAGGAAGAAGTGGAAGAGGATCATGAAGAAGTAGATGATGATGAAGAAGAAGAGGGAAAAGAAGAAGAAGAATAAGAAGAAGAGGAAGAAGAGGAAGAAGAGGAAGAAGAGGAAAGAAGAAATGGAAGAGGAAGAAGAAGAAGAACAGGAAAAGGAGAAAGAAGAGGAAGAAGAGGAAGAGGAGTAGGAATAGGAAAAAGAGGAAGAAGAAGAAAAAGAAAAAGAGGAGGAAGAAGAGGAGGAAGAGGGAGCGGATCAGGAAGAAGATGGTGATGAAAAAAGAAGAAAAAGAAGAGGAAGAAGAAGAGGAAGAGGAAAAATGGAAGAGGAAAAAGATGAAGACGAAGAAGAAGAGGATCAAGAAGAAGCAAATGAAGTAGAAGAAGAAGAAGAAAAGAAGAAGAAGAATGTAATACCAATTCCACTCTGCCAAAACCACCAACACCAAGTACTGCAATTGATTTAAAATCTGAGAGACTGCAATCTAAAAATTCAGGAAGAATTTCTCTGATTTTTCCTTGTATTGTACTGTCTCCCTTCAAACTGAGGCTGAAATTAGAAACAAATGAATAAGATAAGTATTCGCTTAAGACTAAATGCCATAAAACATAACTCTTTTTACTTGGACGTCATTACAAAAAATGAACGCAATTTCTTTTACATAAATACTAGGTAGTTAAGTCTGCCGTGAGCCTTGCAATCTCGGCATCATGCTCTTTCTTTGCTCTTATTTAACATCATTCTGCATATTCCCTTTCTTGGATTTTTGCATATTTATCACAGCCTCGAATGGTTCTTGAGCTGTTTTTATCTTTTATTTTTTTTGAATTGCACTCCTATTCCCCCCTTTTTAGTTGTTCTTTTTTTTCTTTTTTTTCCTTGTTTTCTTTACTTAAATTTCCTTTTAATTTGTTTTTTTTTCTTACACTGTTTTATTTAGCCTTTCAAGTGTTGCTTTTTTAATCATATCTTGCTGTTGCTGTTGCTGATTCAACTTTAAAAACAAAATATTTTAATTTCAGAAACACTCAAGGGCACGTAGCTCGAAATCTCGTCTGAGTTACTTCTATGTGTCCTTCAGTATTAACTTTATTTCTTTGATGCTGGCAATTTAATTATGTAAAATATTGTCTCGTAATTTCAATTTTCTGTTAGTATTCATATTTTCCTAATCTGTAATTAATTCAATATACTGAAAAATTGTTGTTTGAAGTTGAAGTTGAAGTTGAAGTTAATAAAGTTCAGTCTCAAGGCGTTTAAAAAATTGTGCTTCTAGAAAGGTTTATCACTTCATAAGAAGATTCCCAGAGCAAAAATCGTATAATTTTGGATACTTTTAACGCAGGTTTTTTTCTTTTCGCATTTTTACTTAATTAAAGTATGATGCAATCTATAGATTTTAATGAATAAAAAACAGAGAAGTTGGAGATGTTTATTTACCGAATCGCTCCTCTTTCTTCATCACCATAATCTTTATTTTTGATATCTTCTAAGGGACCAATCACATTTCTAAATGTCCTAAATAGAAAAAAACAAGAAATAGATGATAAAGAAGATAAATATGAAGAAGAAGAAGCAGATTATGACGAAGAAGAAGAAATAGAGGAAGAAGAAGAATAAATAGTAGCAGTTGTAGAAATAATAGAAGAAGAAGTAGATGATGATAAAGAAGAAGAAGAAGACGAAGAAGGAGAAGAAGAAAAGGAAAAAAATGAAGAAGAAAAGAAGAAGAGGTAGAATATGAAGTAGAGCAAGAAGTAAGAAGAAGCAAGAGGAAGTAACTAAGAGAAGAAGAAGAAAAAATAGAAAAAGAAGAAGAAGTAGAAATAGTAGTAGTAGTAGGAGAAGAAGATGTAGATAATGAAAAAGAAGAAGAAGAAATAGAAGTAGTAGTAGTAGTAGTGGTAGTAGTTGTAGCAGTAGTAGGAGAAGAAGAAGCAGATGATGAAAAAGAAGAAGAAGAAATAGAAGAAGAAGTAGTGGAAGTAGTAGCAGTAGTAGTAGTAGTAGTAGTAGTAGTAGGAGAAGAAGAAGTAGAAGATGAAAAAGAAGAAGAAGAAATACAAGAAGAAGTAGTAGAAATAGTAGCAGTAGCATTAGAAGTATCAGAAGAAGAAAAAGTAAAGAAGAAGAGGAAGAAAATAAGTAGATGATGAAGGAGAAGAAGAATCAAAGGAAGAGGTAGAGGAAGAAGAAAAAACAATTCAAAAATGTCTTTTTATTTCCACTGGCAGGGTTATGAATTTGCAGATCGTTGAAATAAACGTGAGAGATTTCTTCGTAAATATAAATATTCTTCTACATGTAAATCAACTAATCTTCGATGAGTTTATATTTTGAACAAAATAATAAACCAAGAAAGCAGGGTTCATAATCTTAGATTTTTGCCCAGAAAAGGATTTCGAAAGTCAACTATTTTTGCATCAACTATTGAAAAGCATGAAAAAGAGGCTACTCACTCTCTTTCGATAACCATACACTCAACGCCAGGAGACAGAGCGATAACACTTGCAGTTCTGACATCTTCGCTGTAAAAGAAAGAAAATCAGTCTTCTAGAGATGCAAAAATACCACAAGTATTCTTTTGATACAAGGCAAATCAAAAGTGATCATAAGACATGTCTGAAGAAAGAGATCATGTGTATACGCTTGCACTGAATAGAGCACAATCCTCGCTTTGTTCCCATTAGTTGCATCTGATTCCGCAGATTTAGGCTTTGTTTCTTCTTTGCCCCATGATTCACACTGGTCCCCGCTCTGTTAGCTACCATAGTCTCGTACTTGTAAATACGAGATAGAATTTTACATGGTGCAAAGAAAGTTAGGAATATTGTACTAGTGTTTGAATGTTACAAAATTAAAAAATTGCGAAAAATAGCGGGAAAAATCTTTGGACATATTTAAAAGCTTTTTTTCTCTGACACTCCACAGACTATTTACGTCAAAAACAGATCGAAAACAATCGGCTAAGGCGGAATAGTACCCAAATCCGGACAAAAAAGTCACACATCAGAAAGCGAAGCCACACTGCCGAGCGGGATACAGCGGGAAGACCAATACAATATACGTCAGACGAAAAAGCAAGCTTTTAAATATTGTACCAATAAGGCTTCACCTAAGCAAAGCTTTTTCTCCAAAATAATCACCCTTGCCAAGCGTTCGAATTTCTTGAGCCTCAGCATGGCCTGTCAGCATTTGCAAAACTTTAACCTAATGAATAATAAATTAATCAGATGAAATCAGTTGAACTTTGAAAATCATTGTGATTTAAAGAGAAAAAGACAAGTGACATTAGGTGGAGTTCTCACACTCCTAGTGTGAAGTGTGCGAAGAAAGCTGCTTTCACGACTTTACGATTGTGCTACGATTTGATTAATATTTCAGCAATTGTTATGACCATATGGTTTCAAAGAAAGAATCAAGATCTTGAAATGACACATCTTGAACTTCAAGGAGCTAACCCTAGGGTAACCTAGCTCTGCATAAAAACTGACCTAATTTGCGAAGTTTTATCCGGAGAATTTTCAGTTTAAACCACTTTTATTACTCGCCATTTTTAAGTTTCCAATCAATGTCTTCACTCAAACCAAGGATCATGATGTCAAGTTTTTGAAGACAAAAATCGATTTTTCGCGGGTAGAGAAATAAAAAGTAAAGTTGTCGTTTTTAAGTCTAATACTAGTCTTGGGCTACTCAGTCGACTTTATACTTTACCCATGGCCTGGATGCATTAGCATAAAGCAGGGTGCACCCACATACACTTGGGTAGAGAGAGGCACATTGGGTTAAAAACGTATCAAAGGTTTTTATCTTTGCAACCACAGTTGGAAAGACCGTAGCTCGAACCTAAATAATTTTCGTTATCATTCCTGTACACTAATCACTGCGCCACAGAGACCACAAAGAAACCGGGTTCCGGGGAGCATACTTTTGCTTACTTAGCGACGAAAATCTTCGTCGTCGGTTAAAAATCGCCCGTGTGTGCTAGGCTTTCAGCAAACCGGAGAGTAGATTAAGAATTGCTTAAAAGATCTTACATTTCCTTGCTTGATGATGTAGAATGTATCACCACGTTCCCCTTCTCTTATTATGTGATCTCCTTCTGGGAAGAAATCCTATAAAGAAAACCACGTATATGTGCATTAAAGCCGTGGATTAGAGACGTTAAATGTCTATTATATCTACAAAAATTTGTCATCAGTGGCGAACAGTAGGAAAGACTTTCCACAAGTGCCATATCACAATAGATGGTATTCGAAACTGGACTGTATGATCAGCAGTGGGTTAGACCAGGGGGGCACGGAGGGGCAGTCGCCCCCCCAATCATCGCCAAGATAGGATTTTTATATGGGCTAAAAATGCTGTTAAAATGTCGAAATGAGCTCAATCAAATCGCCGAGTAACGATCCGAGCCATACAGCCCAAGGCTCTCCTCCTGTTTGACTAGATGACATATTAAGTCAAACAGGATTTCATTGGGCACTTAAGCTCAGTGGAAACATCGTTGACTCTCTGATCATATAGTCAAGGTTCGAATACAATCGATTATGATCTGCGAGTTTAGGAAAAATGTATTGAATCTGTAAAAGATGGTTGCCTTAACAAGGGTGTTGATAGAATTTTAAGTTTACGAACCTCTTCAACAACATCCACTATTTTGTACATTAAATCATCGGGAAGGCTCTTTAATAATGGCACACTAAAAAAACGGTTGTTAGTTATAAAATATCTGAGTTAAAAATACTGAGATCTCGCTTAGCAGTTTGAAGTATTTGTTAAAATAAGAAACGAAGGAAATAAACTGAGGAAACCTTTTAAGGAATTTACTATGTTCCTCTCTTCTGATGATTCCGGTTCTTCTCATAACAATTTGGAAGATGTTTCTTTCTATTACCCATACCAATACTTCATCCACAGCTAAAACAATTATAATATAATAAGAGTTTTCCTTGTGGTAAAAGTGACGGATAATGTTGAGATAGAGGCCCGAAGAAAGTCAAGAACGTCTAAAACTAATGAAAGGAAAACCAAGAGCAGAACTTGGAAAGGTACAAAGTCTTGAGCTAGGGCTAAACTAGGAGACATGTCGCGCGCGACATTGTATTAGGCGTGTCTCCCAGGGTGGCTAAACTTGTGAGTGACAAGCGAGCAGCATGTCCCCCGAGTCATTTGCATGTCGCGAAGGCAAGACATGTTTCTGTTGTATCCCAGAAACATTTGCATGTCTCTTGCTACAAATTTTTTCGCGCGCTACAAAGTTTCCGAGGTGGCTAAACTGGGAGAAACCAAGGGGACATCAATGTCGCGGGCCACATGTGCCTTGTTCAACCAGGCCTTTATCACAACATCTGAAAATGGTAACAGACCCTGCCGAAAGCTTCCAAAACGTTTCGTTTTCATATCTGCCAGATAAAGAATGTTTACGAACGTTTAAGTCTTCATTTTCAAGATGGAAACAATGATTTTATGCTTTCTTTTCCCGAACTTTGCATTACTAATTATAGCACCGATCGAACCATGAAAATAAGTGATGATATTACAAAATTGAAAGAGACAGCGGATGCTCAAAGACTATATGGGTGCTATTATGCATTTTTTACATGCTCAAGTTGCTGGTGTTTGAGCGCGGGAGAACTCCGTGAAATCCGTAAATGAAACCCGTTTCCTTAATAAGTGGCCTTTTCTGGCACAGATTCCCCGTTGTTGCGTAAAGGAGGGACGTAGAATGTTATGTATAATTGAAATTAGATGAGATCTAAGGACAGTAAATTTACCTCGCACGGAAGCTGTTCTTGTACAATTATATAAAATGGCCAGCTCTCCAAATAATGTTCCAGGTTTCATTGGTTTTCCAAGGATTTCATCATTCTTAGAAACTTCACATACTCCATCTACGAGACATAATTATCATTTTAAATGCGAATCAAGATCATCTTCATTGTCATTGCCAATTGCTATCATTTGTGTCACTGTCATCGTCATCGTCAACTTTCATGTGTATGAGGCAGCAATCGTGCAGTATCATTGCCGATATTGAAGTCGGCTGGATTGAGGGTGGGGATCTCAACAGTAATAGGGAAATTTGCTGGGAAGATCGAAGCAAGCAGGCAGCCATGGTAATCAACTCTATCTTCATCATCATCATCAGCACTGATCAGTATCCCAATTATGTTTTGCTTATCATAATCATGATAATAATCATGTTTTGGTAATCATGATGATCATGACAATCATGATTTAGTTATCAAAATCACAATCATGATCAGCATAGATACCGATCATAATCAAGATTTTGTATTGCACATTGATCATAATCAGAATCCATCATGATCTTCATGATAATGCAAGCATGATTATGATTCTATATCATGATTTGGTAATCATAAACATGGTAATGCTCATAATTACAATAAGAATCATCATCATCATAATCATAATCATCATCATCATCATCATCATTATCATCAATCATCATAACCATCATCATCTTCATCATCACCATCATTATCATCATCATTATCATAATCATAACCATCATCATAATCATCAATCATCTTCACCATCTTTAGCAGCAAATGCTAAGCACCATTAAGATTAGGAAATCAGAGTTTCTGAAATATTTTAACATACTGCTGTATACAATAGATAACACTTCGTATGCAATAAAACATTTATGAATATGTCAAAATTTGAATACAGCTTTTGTGATGGTCTTTCAAAGTCTATCCTCATTCAAACAACTGACTATAAATTGGTTTTAAACATTTCTTAACAATAGATTAAAAATGATTTTGTACCTGCAAGAACATAAAGTTCATTTCCACTTTCCCCTTCTTTTATAACAAATTCTCCTTGTTTGAAATTTTTCAGATACATACAATTGACGATTTCTTGCACTTGAGACTTTTCAAGTTTTTTCAGGAAATTATTTTCTCGAACAGCACTCTTTATCAGCTTTTTGCTCTAAAATTTAAAACTCATCATTAGAAACAATCATACAAGTGCATTTGACACTTAAAAAGGAGTTTAAGATTTCTGTAATATACAAGTTATTTCTCCAAAGGATTTCCGTGAAACGCATAGGATTTCTGTCTTCTGTGTACAAGATTCTCAAGATTCTTCATTTAACCAGAGGCACATCACACTAAGAAACTAGTTCACCTCTAGTAAAAACAAAACCCCTTGTTATTTTTAATGTATTCCAAAGCAAAGTGAGAACTATGGGGGAAGGGGGCTTGTAGTAGTGGGAAAATTTTTGAGTGCATGCCTTGAACCTTTAAAAATGCATGTTACAATGTTTCCCCTGGTATATGACCATTTATGGGGTGGATTTGCCAGGGGCCTTTTTTGGTTGGAGGCCCTTAGTTGAACTTAAGGGAGCCTTAACTACATTATGCCACTGTCTCATGCACGTAACAACAATAATATTATATATGCTATATTAACTTACTGAGAATCTTTAGGATGTTTCTTCAATTCTTGTAAATTAGCTGCAGATTTTCGATCTCCACTTTCAGCACTGACTGCAATTCTTTTATTTCTTACAGCAGTTATAGCAGCAGCAAGGAATTTAGTTTTTGAATCCATTCGAGAGAAATTAGTAATTTCAACATCTTTAAATTTCTCTGCAAGTATACCATTTTTCTTATTTTCTACAGCATTCTCATTAATAGTTTCTGGGACATGATTTTTTGTTGATTTAACATCAACAACACATTGTAGCTGATGGATTTCTTTTCTCAAGCTTATAATTTCTGCATTTTTTTCTTCCAATTGACGATCCTTCTCTTCAAGTAAATCATTTTTATTTTCAATCTCCTCAAGTAATTTTGGATAACTCTGCTTTATTTGAATTACTGAGAGTTTTTCACCATCAACCAAAATAAATTTTTTTGAGCTTGCTCCATTTCCCATCTTGTCATTTCATCAAGGGGTCATATCCAAAACTTGTCGAATCAAAACTCTATTTCGCATATCAAACAAAATCTTTTGCCGTTTTATAAAATTGCATTCCTTTTCTATGTTGGCTGCTGATCATAAATGTACAATAATCAAAAGTTAACCTTCTGCTACTAAGTAGAAAATGCTTTATTTAGGCCAAAACGCTTGCATCTACCAGATGATCGACTTCTTGCTATTTGCCAAACACATCAGGATCACCATCTGCACATTTTAACAAATCTCAACCCAATTAGAGATGCAATGCTGCTAAAGAAAGAAGAAATGAACAACAATAATTAGTAATATTAATATTTTGCTCTTTTCAGGGTCGAGATAATTGACTCTGATTTCACAAAAAAATCTGTAATTAGACGCTATAAGCAAACAAAGTTTTGATTTATCGCGCCAATTCAATCAAAAGAAATCACACATTTTCATGAAAAACACCTACCAAAACGTTGAAACTGCAGATGACACCACATGAATGAATCAACAAATTTTAATGATCTTCAGTGTAAGATTTGTTTTTTTGTCAACATTTGCAGCTTTTTGTTTACTTCTTCTTCGAAATGTGGGTTTGTTGTCAAGACCGCTAAGCCTTCAGACCATAAACCCCAGCACAACAGCCGCCAGCCCTAAGTCGCTGTTTTCTTCAAGTCCGCTAAATAAAAGATTTTTCTGTTGCTTTTGACGCGCTTTACAAAGACGATGCTTACAAAAATGTGAAATAATTCAAGATTAGATGAACAATAACATCAAAGCTCCAATATTATATTCCAAAATCTTGATTTGACAACCAAAAATCGAACTGGACTAACACTTTTCGAAGGGCAAACAGAATTGCGCAAAGGCAAAACGACAAACGCAAAGATGGTGGTTGGAATGGTTGCAAAAGCAAATAAAAGTCAAAAATTCTTTTAAAACTGTGTAAATGAAGGATTAAATGACGTTAAAACATGGTGAAGTGGCATGGTAACCAAAACCATTAGATTGAAATGAGGATTAAGGATTTTATTTGGCTGTGACCAGGTGTGGTTCACCTCATAACAAACGTGAATTTTCTTTTCATGTCTCCTGTCGCTAAGCGTACATGCTTTTAAATATTTTACTATTTTCTTCAACTCTAATTGACATAGCTACGGGCCCTGTTAGGACCTGCAGTACGGACCCTTTATTGATAGAGTCGCTGGAATCTTCCTCAAAAAAAGCTTATATAACTAAGTTACAGTACTTTAAGACAATTAAAATAACTTAAAATCTAGCGTTAACTCTACTTTATTCTTTATTTACCAAACGTTTTCAATGTAACAAGCATAACGTACCTTTAAATATCTTAACCGAGTTTAATATAAAGTTTAGCGTACACTCTTTTTTTTAATAAGCAACCGCTCAATAAGCAACTAGGGCTGAACTGACCTTAACATTAAGCAACTTAAGGTCTCAATTGAATTACTGTAAGCAACTAAGAAGTCAAACAACCAACCAAGCTTATTCTCTTTCTTGTGTTAGGAAATTGTTCTTCGTTCTTTTGTTTTGCATGTTGAAATTCGTTAGCTAACGTTTTTCCACTTACTTTCTCCCAAAAGTCACGTTGTAGGCCTAACAGATGACGATTTTGACCCGCGAAGTCAGGTGTGGTTGTTAGGTACAAAAGATATTAAACAACTTTTAAGCAAGTTTGAGGGTTGAAATATCTAAAATTTCAAGCAACATTGAGGGCTGGCTGAAAGTCAAGTTGCTTATTAAAAAAAATTGCAACGTAAAGTTAAGTTTAGTTCAGTTCAGTTAAGCTAGCTGACATTACACATGCAATATAATTATAAGATAACTATTGCTAGCTTTTTTACAATGATACGTCTTAATCTTCAGTAACTTAGTAACAAGTCACCTAATTTAATTTACTATTACTGTTACTATTACTATCGATAAAACTAATACCATCAGAGTTGAATCTGTCAGATTATATAGCGTTTATTATTTATTAAAGAAAGTTTACTCAAGATAGAGTTGACTCTAATATCATAAGGCTAAAATAGAATAAAGTTAACTTTTAAGTTCATTTTAGTTTTTGTTCCAATGAACAATATCTTTGTCCGCTTGCTTATAATGGCTAAAACATAGAAATCAATACTACAATATGATAATATTATATTGTGAGAAACAGCGGAACATTTTGTAACATATTTAAAAATTTTTGTCTGAAACTCCTAAGAGAACCTATAAACGTAAGAAACAGGCCGAAACAATCGACTAATGCAGAATTCATACCAAAGAGGCGGATCAAAATGCACCAATCAGAAAGGGAAGCTGAATGGCTATTGTGTTTTAAACGCCAATCAGCTTGCGGAATACAACTGGAAGACCAATAGAATTAACTAAATAGTCCATGTGAGAAAATGAACTCTTTCTGTCCACACAGAACCGGCCTTTTGGTAATGTAATATAGCTCAGTGGCTCAGTGGAAAAGTTGTTGGTTCTCTTGTCATGTAGGTTCGAATCCCATTTATTGTGGTAAGCCACTTGTGGAAAAATCTATCCTTGTGTTCGCCACTAATAACAAATATATATCCATATGTATGGTGCTGAAGAAGGCTCAAAATGGCCGAAACACAAAGTCAAACGGAGGAGAAACTTGGGCTGCATGACTTGGAGAGTTACTCGGCGATTTCATTGAGCTTTATAGCTCAATGGAAACGTCGTTGGCTCTTTGATCATGCAGTCCAGGTTTGAATTCAACTTACTGTGTTATGCCACTTGTGGAAATGTCTATGATATAGTATATAATATAGATAATATAGAAAATGTTGCAATCACGATCAAGCGATGCTTCATACCTGTTATATATGTAGATTAGCAACATCGTTATATTTGTTATCCATTGGGTATCGACCATTTACCATTGTATTCAATAAACAGCCAATCTAATAAGTAATCAACAATATAAACATTAATTAAATGTAAACATGAGCTATGAATAAATGAAAAAGCAATCCTTTGGTTCCAGAGAGCATTGATTTTTGTTTATTTAGCTCTCCAATAGGGGCCAAGCCCTGGCCAAACGATCAACTATGTTGGCAAAACATTAGAATTTGCTTGTAAACAAAATGTTTGACCACATCTCAGAACATTGCTTCTAGCCAACCATGAAACATTGTTCTCAAAACAACTGAAATCTGCTAACCAAACAAATTTGAAATGTTTTTTCCGCTTACCACGTCCCAAAACATTGCTCGTCAAGGCTGAAAATGGTTTTGCAACTTTTTTCAACAAAATTGATGAGCAAATTCTGCTTGTCAAGCAAGCAATGCTTTGTCACATGGCGAAACGGTCCAAAATTGCTAGTAAAGCAAATTTCAAATGTTTGACCAACAATGTTTAATCGTTTAACCAGGGCCTTGGTTCATTATGGTTGTTTATACCGAGAAAAAGAGGATGTCTATAATTTGTTTAATTTAAGTTATGGTATTGGTTACTGCTTGAAGCGCTTCTATGTAGCCATTCAAGCCACGGTGGGTTCTTTCTGGCCTGTTTCTGTCTCGTCTTTTCTCGAGACTTCCGGGAGATAAAAAGCCCATTCTTTTGGACAACTCTTGGGAAAATCAAAGAATTTGCAAGCTCCTAACTCCCCTGACTCCAGAGCTGGAAGATTTCGCAGAATTCCCAGAGATTCTATTTTTCAAATCAATTTCTCTACATTCTTCTTATTTCAAGAAAGCGCCTTTTTCTGAGGGGATCGCGAATCAGAAGCCTAAAAAGTCTATTTCTTCAGAATTCAGAAGAGATAAAAGTCCCAAAAGAACGCTGAGGTAGATTCAAGAAGAAGCAAACTTCAATGGATTAATAGTTTGAGAATCCTAAAAGGGTAAGCAGTGGTTTTAAGACAGTTTCTCTGTTGGTTCTGTTTTTATCAAGTAAAACGTGAAATCAGGTTTAATTCACTCACCTCATCTGTTTTTCCAAGCGTCAGTCCAAGTAATCTTTCAACATTTCTCATCAGCGCTATTTTGTCATTGATTTTCAGAGGGATAGAGCACTCAGTAGTTTCACGCTGCTATAAAAGAAAGAAAAAGTTTATATAGTTGAGATCAGGACTCATTTAAATAGACGAATCCAGGCCAGTGCCACGCGATGAACATGGAAGGACATGGCTGGACATGGCCACCCCACATTCTCAAGAATCAATTTACTAGATCGTCTGAATCTGATGACAGAAAACAAGGAACTCCAAGAAGACCGATCGTAATTCTAACAATCAAAAGGATATTTTGGAGGGCGCAGTCTTAAAAATTTCTGATCTTAGACCCACAAATTTTGTTCCCTTCACTCGGATGTCCACCCCATCATCTGTGGGCGGGCGCCGCCTCTGGACAAATCTTGCGTTCTACGCAAACTTTAGGTGTATTCTTCGGTCACCTTCTGTTTTTGGCAGACCCTCTATGTTTTGAAAACCGTAAACTTGGCAGGAAAAGGTTTCCTATTCAGAAAAAGGCTGTAGACAACGGAAGGCTGATCTAACTGTGAAATCATCTAGCTTTGGGGATGAAGAAATACGCTTCAGAGGGCCAGATAATATGAAGCGGGCTGGCTCGTTTGCGGAGATTGAGTTCAATTCATTAAAAGTGAAAATGGGCGAAAAGAGCTGTCTCGGCAAGCGGGCCAACTCGGTTGCATTTCTCTGCGCATCGCAGTTCTGTACATCGCTTCAGATTTGGCGGGAAACATTGTTTCACATCTCGGCAAACGAGCCAGTCCGTCTTCCGGGCCAGCCCGCTTCATTAGGCCCTTACAGAATAAAGTAATGATGGAAAGTAAAAGCAAAGTGACCTTACCTTGTACCAAAAATTAATTGAAATTGTAAAATCACAATTTTCCACTGATTCGATGTAATGCCACCTTAAAAGGGAAAATTGGAAAGCTAAAATTATTTTCTGCGAAGCCTGGGGAGTTTGTTACTTTGCTAAAATATGGAATACAGTATGATGGAATGGAATGGCGGAACAGAATGATGGAAAAGAAAGGAGGAACGGAATGAGAGGAACATTGGTTGCAAAGTCTGTAATATCGGAAATGAGCACTGTTCCTGAAAGATTGCAATAATTAAGAACGTTTCTTTGACCTACATATGGAAATTTGATACCATTTCTTATACAATACAAAATCCCAATATAGTTTTCTTTCCCAGCTGCATGTCCACAATACCCAAAAAAATTGTCTACCCCAGGCCAAATAACCGCAGAGCATAACCAGTCGTTCTATTTTTTTTAACAAATCCTTGATGGCTATTGCTTTTTGGAGTTAATAACTGAAGAACTGAAGAACTAAAGTTGTTTCAAGCAAAGTAAAGCTACAAGCTACTTACCAATAAGCAGGAATATACAAAACTTCCCCTGGTTTTAATATCGTTTCCAATGGAATCGCTTTTTTGAACAATGGAAATTTCTTGTAATCTGGATTCTCCAAATCAATCTAAATCGCAAAATACAAATTTTGTTGTAAGCAATCATTCTTAACAAATTCAAATTTCGTATTTTAGAAAAGAAAATTTGCCTTGGAAAGACAAGACTCCACCCACTGACTTTGACTTTGCCTTCAATATGAATCCATTCCAAAAATCAGGAAAGTATCCTTGAGAAGCTGGTGCGAGAATGCACGTTACCAGAACTCTCGCTATAGTCTAGCCTGCGTGCAGACGTTTACTGTTTGGTTCGCTTTCTATAAGTGGGGAGGAGGATATTGAGAGAAACGAATAAAGTTACTCTAAAAATCTTCCTCCCCACTTAAAGGGTAACATACGTTCTTGTACCAACTTCTCAAAGATACTTTGCTGATTGACGAAATTGACTGGAATTAAAGAGAAAGCCAAAGGCAATGGCGTAAAATCTTGTGTTTCCAAAGGCTTATCTGGGAAGAAGTATCTTGTCTGGCAAAGCCTAATCTGGTACTACTGGCTGCCTGCGTAGCAAGCTGCAAGGTGAAAGACTAGTCTTGATAACTAATTTTAATCTTCAAAATCAAAACAATAATTAAATATAGGTATGCACCGCACCAAATCATAGATAACAATCGACATGTACAAGGGGCATTAAAGAAATCCAAACAACTCATTAGCATATTTGTTAGACCGATAAAATTGTGCATGGATGAAAAACAGAAATATCTTATATTTTCTACTAGTATGTCATACCTGACTTTGTCTGTCGCAAGGATGATGATACGGGAAGGGATATAAACACTTGAATTGTTCTGGTGGATACAAGATACATCTCTTGGCACCTTTAGTTTGGGCGAAGAAGTTCTCTTGCTCATCAAAATGTAATGGAGTGATATTTCCAGGCAGGCCAACTAAAAGCAAATTAGTTGTTAGATCTCCCCAGCCATTTGTTATTTGTTGATACAAAGACCATTGCCAGTTAAAGTTAAAGAAATCTGTCACCATGTCATTAAGAACATCATTCTTCAATACTTGCTGCATATAAATTCTCTGTTTTCCTGGTTTCCATGTTTTTATCCAATCGTAAACATCAGAAAAGGCATTTTTAATTTTTCAGTTGATGACTTGAATGCTGTGTATTCATTGCAACATTTCTGTTCATTAAAATATAAGAACTTTTCTTCGTTTGATGCATAAACTGACTGGCTTGCATCCCCAAGATTCTGCTTCAGATATTCAAGATCCCATTTCAACGCTGAATCCACCAATTCGCTGTCAGTTATAACAACTGGTTTCTGAAACGAGAATCGTGATTCCTACATTCAGACATTTTACGTTTTCTTCAAGAGACTTAGTTTCATGTTATACGATCAGTTTTTAACAAATTTTCTCCTAAACTTATACTCAAGTCTCTAAGTCTCAGCTTACTTTCCAGAAAACATCTTCATATTCACGTTAAGAGCTTTCTTAAAAGATTTTTAAATACATTTCTTAAAATATTCTCTCATAGCTAAACCATACAAAATCTTTTTCACTTAAGTCACTCTGTTACAAAGAAATAAGGTTTTTCGTGTCAACCAATCAGCTGCGGTTCCGCATTGCCATGGAGACCTATTATATTTCAATTCTGATTAGTAGCAAATTTTTTCAAGATCTTTCAAATTGTGCATAGTGAAAGTTCCTAGTAGTCCTAGGAACTTAGCTATAAGTGTTTTTTTTCAAGAGTATAAAAACAGGGCGAAATAGTTGATTAAGTCGAAATTGATACCCAGATGCACCAATCAGAAAAGTGTAGCTGAATTGGTATTGTGTTTTCAACACCAATCAGCTTGCGGGATACAGCGGGATTACCAATTAAACTAAATGAAGGGTCTATGTCAGAAATGTCTGTCTGTCTATACTAAAAACTTTCTCAAGAATATAATTGGATGTTTTTTGTTTTGCTGACAAACAAACAAAAGCACATCTGAGAATTCCCATCTCTGCTATAGCCGCCACTCCTACTCCTTGTTATGTGGCAAAAAACATATGTCGTCATGGATTATTCAGATATAAGATTCAGAAAAAAGACAGCCGTCACTTAGATTCAGCTGTTAGGTTGAGAAAATACACATCTCTTAAACCGCGATAGCTATGATCCTTGTTCCATATTATTGATTTTAATTTGAATCCATGTCATCTATGAATATTGATCAATTCACATTGGTTGACCTAGTATCTTGGGCCCGCTGTATCTTGAACTTTAGAAGTAAGAAAAACATGTTCTTAAAGACTTTCAGCGGCCCGACAGTTAAGTTTCGACTACACCCGAATCTTTCGACGTCTTTTTCGAAAAATTATGAATGATGAATTTAAAAAAACAATACAAAATCCAAATTCGAAAAGTTGTTAAAATTTTAGATGAATTTCGATGCCTTAAAGTAAAGGTTATTTCAAGGAAAAGGGCCACTTAACTGCACTCGGCCCAAACAAGCCCTTTTAAATTGCGATAAACAGCGGAAACATTTTCGGGCATACTTGAAAACATTTTCCGTCTGACCCTCCTCAGAATATGAACGTCAGAAACAGACCGAAACAATAAACTAAGGCGACATTTATACCCAAATGTTACTCTAAATGCACCAATCAGAAAGTGAAGCCAAATTGGCTTGTGTTTTAAACACCAATCAGTTTTGGAGGTTCAGCAGGATAACCCATAAAATTATTGAAGATGATTCCAGAATTCTGATATTCCAGAATTCTGATATGAAATAAGGATCTAGCTCTGCGGAATTCCGAAGTTTCGTTCTTTAGAAGTCAAGAAACTCTTCATAAAACGCTTACTTTGATAAAAAAATTTTTCAAATTTTAGCTGATTATCGATTCTTGCCAGCAGAGTTTATGATTTTCAGAGAAAACTAACATAGTTTTCTTTCAACGAAAATTAAAAGTAAAACATTTAACAAATCAAATTTAAAAAGGCATTAAAAATGTATTTTACCTGTTGCGATATTAATTTGGAACATTCTGGATCAAGATAATGATATCTTGGTATTCTCATTGTTTTGATATCGTATTTTCTGATCTTGTATCCTTCACACATGCTAAACTTAGGCATCTTTTCTTCACTAGCTCTGTCCTCCATTCTTGATACGAGCGGCCCTCAAAGACAGCCAGTTTTGCAATTGTATTTTCTTTTAAATCAAACTCCTGAACCATCTGCTTCTTCATTGTTTTTCTGCCGTCTTTTCTTCATATTCATCAATCATTTAGCTGTTCTTCTCTTCTATTCGAACCGACTTCATTCCGTAAGCAAAAAAACAAAAGTTCCTCTAACGAGCCCACATTACGGCGGGTCGGCAGGTGCGTATGCTGTGTGCGTTGGGCAAATCCAGCTTTCGCCAACGCTTCGGTTGTAGAACCTGATTTCCCACAGGCAATATTTTCTTGATATTTCGCAAAATGGTAAACAAAGAAATTGAAGACGTCAATGATGGCTTGAGAGGGAAACATCTTATGCTATGGACTATGTACGCTTTTAAAGTATCCAACTAGTTTGACACATTTTATATTTTTCTACAAGATCGAATCGAATCAGAGATTTGAGGCTACAAAGACGTGGACCGAAGCAAAACAAAAAAACTCATTGATTCGGTGTTTCAAGCAGATTTCCAGTTTCCAAGAAATATTTATCCTCTTTCAAGTAGCAATCGGGAAACTTTGAAAAGCCGAACGATAAATCAAATTTTTTATCCAACAGCTGAAATCTTGACAGAAATCTCAAAAAATGTTCGCTGCGCCTCTTTTCCAGCCATTTTGGCGCGAAAATCAGACTCGATCCAGTCCTAAATTATTACGTAACCTAAAGACACACCAAGAAACAACAACGAATGGAAAAACCGAATCAGTTCCAAATGAGCAAAGAAAATGTTTGTTGCTTTGCTAAGCAATAAAAGCAGATTGCTACGAAAGCAATTCGCTTGATTCGGCCAGACAAGGCGAAGTAGCTTCGCTATTGAAATGAGAAGTACAGAACAATGTCGCACACAAAGGACCATGAAAACTAAGCTCCTCGAAAAGTGGTCTTTGGAAAAATGGAGAGGAAAGGAGGATAACACAACACAAATAAGTGCAACCACATGTCGATAGCATTAGGCGAACGCCCGCATTGGCAAAAGCCGTCAGAAACTGCTACCAAAACAAGTTGTGGCAGTCACAGATGGTCAAGTTATGCAAATTAGATTTGAAAAATTTAAAAAATGTTTCTACATGATTTACATTTACGTCAACAAAACATTGTCATTTATAAAAAAAAATAAATCTTGCCTTGTTTTTCGCTACCGCGATTTATGTAGACAACAGCAGACACGAAAGTCATGATTATGATTATTACGTTTCATCTGTTCAATTGTCTTGACTTGGGGTTGCAAGGATGATAACTTCATCTATGGGGAAAAGCAGAATTAGTGCCAAAATGGTGGGCAAGGAGTAATGCTGTTCAGCGAAAAAAATATGCTGCGGGGACGCTTACTATGATATGCCTATGTCGCATGGGAAGATGAAGATGGCTGAAAATTGTTGAACTACGCCGTCGCAATCCTGCCTGTTATGATGTAATGAGAAGCATCTTCCCAAATCATTGCTGCATGCTGATAACAGCAACTATGAGGATCGTCGTCCTCCCGTCGCTTACGATTATATGGTGACATGAACACCGCGGTCATGACGGGGAAACGACAGCGATGCGTGCCCGTCGCTTGGAATCCAGGCTCGTCGTCGCCTCAATGGTATGGAAACCAAGCTTAATGAGAGCTTTTCCATGTGGTCGCAATCAAGAAGCGCCCTTAAACCTTACGGAAACCTTCCTTAAACCTTCGAAATGCCGACAATCGTATCGGATCCAAGGTCGTATGGGAGTGGAGTTCGTGTCAGCTAAGAGGTCGTATCCATATTTAAAATATAGCTAAAGCAACCAACAGCTTTCTAAGTTATCTTTGTTGCTAGCGGTTTGAAAGCTCAATTCCTTATTTGGGATGAAGATTTACTTCATGGAATCACCGAGTTATTTAGGCCTAAAACATATAAACCATTTGAAGGACACGCCCACATTGACAGACCCTTTTTTAGAAAACTCTGGGCTCTATCCCTCTACTGTTAACTCCTGGCTATGCCACTGTCACAAAAAAGTATCACTGTGTAATTAAATAAGTACAACTCTCTGTTACAAAGTAAATTGATAAAGTAAGTAACTTGCAACATAAAGATAAATAAAAGTAGAAACCTGGGATGATTGACACATTGGTTTTCTGCATGCCATTTTCATCAATATAGGTACTGTAATCAAGTGATCCATTTACCAAAACACGAGAACTGCAAGCAAAGAAAATTTGTATTTAGTCAAGAAAACAGATTGAAATAAAGATTCATATGATATGATGATGATACATACCCTTTTTTAACATTATTTTCCACTTTCTCTTGTAAGTATGGTCTGAATACTGAAATGTTGTGCCAAAGTGTTTTACTTTGTGGGTTTGCTGAAAGAACAACATATAGTAAAAGTTTTCAAGGTGCTGTCATGTCATTGTCTAATTCTGTTAGCTCATGGTTTCAAGTGCTTAGAGTGAGGTTGGGTTTTGAGCCCCATCCCCACATAGCATCAAAGCCCGGGTCAAGGTCTTGTTAGGCTACCTACCTCCCAAGATCCTAGCAACTGTTGCTAAATACACATTCAACAGTCATCAAAGCAATACCAACAATAGAACAAAAATACCAGATATATATTGCAACTAAAACAGCATCAAAGGAGGCATTGGCTACCAATGCACTTTTTTTAATAAGCAACTGGTCAATAAGCAACTAGGGCTGAGATTTTGTTAAACTTTTTGGTTGAGATATCTCTCTTTCCACAATTCATTGCTGCAATCTTGTCAATTACATTGAAAAGCAAGAAAAGAGCCAAAAAGAGCTTTTAGGGGGTACCGGTCATTCTGTGAGGGCTGAAAGACCAGATAACTTAAGCAACTTTGACAGCTGGACCAAAAGTCCAGTTGTTTTTTAAAAAAGTGTATCTGTACAAAACAAACAGATCATGTTTTATTAAAGATGGGTAAGGGTTGTTTCACATACCTAATGGAAAGGATTATTGACAAACCACTTTAAACCTGCTATAATGGGCTTTTTATGACATTTTTTCAAAAATTATATTTAAGCAATTTGTTTTGATCACACAAACACATGATCACCTTTGGAAGAATAGCTGTCAGAATTTGATGACTGATAATAGATTGATGTTGCCATGCTGAATTGAACAACTTTTTTACTTGAAGATCCACCAATTCTAGGCTCACTGCCAACTCTTCCTAGCAACTGAACCGAGTTCAAGCCTAGGAATAAAATTCAGTTTTAATTCATACAATTTGCCAATGCCTCCTGGCAATTTGAGGGAAGGCTCCTTAAGTTGTACGGAGATGTCTGCTTAATGGAGGTTTCTTCACAAGAGCTTCACAAAATAAATTACATTTGGGAAGATAGTAATTATTTCTCTGTTGTTTGGAGATTTCTATCGTAAACAGGCTGTATTCCATGACTGTTTGCCATAGGTCTTTGTTGTACAACAGCAGCAATTTCTATTGTTCTTTCTATTGTTCTATTGGTTTTGTATTGGGTTTTGGCCATAAGCATGTAAAAGGGCATGGTATGGTATTGTGTTAAGGTATCCATTACCATTTATGGAAATTCCTCTGTATGAAACTAATAAGCATGATAATAGTAAGAGTAAAATAATGATGATGGTAAAATATGAAAAATAAGTCTCACATTTTTCTAATCTTGGCACACTGTTTTCATCTGAGGGGAACTTAGCTCTGTTACCACTGCCAAACGCAGCTTGTGTGCTAAAAGCCCTTATTCCATACTAAAATAAAAACAAAAATGTCAAAACTTAGTTTGCAAGTGTCCTGGGTAGGTTAGAGGTAGGCCTAATGTGCTACGCTTGTCTGTAAAGTGGAGGCCGAGGCCTGGCGCTGGCCTACAACTTTCGATCCGTTTTCATACCCTAATCCAGACAGAAACCATTCTACAAACAGTTCCACTAAAATAGGAATTATATCTTTAATTGAAATAATTCATCCTTACCTTCGAAGCGCCTGAATTTATTATATTTCGAATCATTTTTAGGCAGATCAAACTTTCGTTTTGAGAGTTTTGGAAGCTTCGTTGAGAAGGATGGCAGCGAAGCGAATCAATTATCAATCAAAACACGTGAGCACACAGCCTCGTTTGAAAATATTTTTCCCGCTGAAAAGTGGTCAGCCTCGTTAATAAAAGAAACCCGTTTCAAAAGACTTCAGAAGAACGTGCAAACATACAGTAATTAAAATGAAAACATTACACACTATAATTAGAAATAATCAAAACAGCGATTCTTTTCTAATTTGCTTTGACTGTATTGCTCCTATTTCAGGTGGTATCATGAGCAGATTCTTATAAGTTTCTTCACCAAGATCAAAATCATCATCATAATCATAACTAGTTGCGCAGTCATCATTATCACTTTGATCTGACACCAAACCATCATCTTTTCATCATTATCTTGTAAAAATATATTCGCTGGTAAATAACGTTCCCTGAATAACATTTCCAATCTCTGAGCAAGGAGGATGACATCCAATTGCTTAATTTGTTTTAGTTTCGGGATATAAACATCTGCAAGTGGCGTATTACAAGGAACACGACATTTCTTTAGTTTTATGAGTTTCATAGGACTTACATCCACAAGACGTTTCGCAAATGAGCTACTTAATGAATTAAAAGTTGTTTTTAATTCGAAACTCTTCTCTTTGCTATCAAAAAAGCTTTTTTGTTGCTCAGTTTTAATTTCTTCTAGAATCTTTCGATTTTTCTGTAATGAAACTGGCAGTAATGACATTCTTTTCATGTCTGCACGAAGTTGACTTTCCATGGAATGCTTTTCCATGGAACTCTCATTATCGTTATCCGGCGTATTTGCCCTCGCTACCCGTCCTTCATCATTTTGAAATCTTTTTTCCCTTTTCTTTATTACTTCAATTTGTTTATCCATAATAGGTGATTCACAATATTGATCAAAATTTTTGAAGACGCTAGGCAAATGCAAAATATGATTTTTCTTTGTTTTGCTTGAAATGCAATCATTACAAAGATTTGAACCCAAAACTTCACAAAATGGTCGCAGTTGCGCAATATTTCCAGACCTGTTTTCCAATTGATTCCATCTTTTACATCTCATTGAAAAATTCGAAGATTTTCGATTGCATTTCGAGCAAACTGATGTTATGATTCTGTTATTATCGTTGTGTCTCCTTGTCTTTGCAAAACGAACTAAATCTGTTAGTATAACACTTTCTCTTGGTTTTTTAGCTTGTAATTCTTTGACATCTAACCTCGTTAGAAATTTATATGATGCTGATTCATAATTAACTTCTTCTAAAACGATTTCTTCGTATTTAAACATACTTTTTTTACGTTTCTTGTTTGTATAGAGTGTTTCAGAATTTCTCAGCTGAACCACACGCCAGAATGTTAGCGATTTGTTGTCGCATAGAAACATAATTGGGCGTTTGTTTGTGACTAATTCGCCTATCAAATCCATTGTTTATGGTAGGCATTGTCTGGTCTTATTGTTTTTGCTTAAAAGAACATCCAAAAGAATAGATTGTTAATGAGATCAATGTATAGAAAAGATTGCTAACAAATTTCTTTTTTGACTCTTTCTTTGAATACAGAATTGCTCTGGTGACGTCAGCAATAGACATACAACCACGCATGCAGACAGGAGGCAGGAAAACACTTCGCTGCGCAGGCAGACAGACGAACTCCTTTATTCGATAAGATTGAAACTCTTCCCATTTGGATGATTGTCCTTATCGAAAATCAAAGTCCAAATTATGGAAAACCTGCCAAAATTCTATGGTTCACTCATTATCTGCATGATAAAAGTGTGAGGTAATTGCAGAAGGAAGTTTTACACATGAGTGAGTACACATCTTCCTCCTACTTTGTTTGTGTGTATTGCATCTCTGCAGCTTCCAACAAAAAGTTGGTAATGTTTTATTCAAAACACTTCTTTGTTTGATTAAGGTTTCTTTATCCTGCAGGAAGAAACTAATATTGCATTGTTCTTGAGGAAGTTGTATTCGAAACAGAAGTCTGACCAAAACCTTTCCACTGGGATCTGTCATAGTGCTGTAAAACGAACGCATGAATGAGTAATGGGAAGTAGTGATATTTAAATCAATTCTTTGGTTCATTGGCTGTTTTCTTATGGAGATACAAGAGTTCACAAGTTTATTTTGCTGTCTGCTTCAAAACTGAAGTCTTTCAGCAAAAGAGTTGTGTTGAAATTGCTTATCAAAAAATAAAGATGCGTTGAAGTTGACTTTGCTTTTGAACGGTCAAATGACACGTGAGTACACCATCGCTCAACTTTTGGCCATGCATTTTTATCCAATATGTTTATGAGCAGTAAATACTATTTTGAAACTGTTTTTACTTTCAGCTTTTCTATTTCTAATTTAGTTAGGGTATATCAAATTGACTGGATACTGTTTTTTTTTTTTTTTTTTTTTTTTAATCACTTTCTTTTTAAGTTGGTGTAACAAAGTAGCTAAATTTAATATAAGAGCATAAAAAACAGCTAATACAAACCAACTCTTAAAGCAAAAACAAAAGAAGTTAAGTCTACAATTACTAACAATGAAACTAAAAATATTTATCATATCATAAAACTACAAAACTGATTGTACAAGGGTACCTGTTCCAGAGAATAGTATTGTACCGCGTCCCCGTACGGCGCCACACTTCTAATGTTCACCTTCACGTTCAGCAACTTTCACAACAATTTAATTTTACTTATCAAAGTTGTGTTTGGTCGAATAAAAAGGAAAAATTCTTTGAAACTCAAAAGAAATATAATTTTGAAGCGTGAAAAACTACTTTCTATCCTTTTGATTTCGAGCAAATCGCCAATTCAAAACAAATTGCCGTCATAAAGTTTTGTAATTGTTCGCAAAGGAAAAATCTCCGTCTCCATGGAATATGATTTTTGCAGATGTGAAATACTAGAAAATAATGTTTGATTTTTTTTGATTTTGTTATTCATTTGAAAAGAATTTAGCTTCTTACGATACGACAGGTAGCTAAGTATGGGAGCAAATATCAAAAGTGCCACACACATATCTGCCGTACTAGATAATGAGTATTGAGTAGGGGTGCTGCAGGTTATCGATTAGAGAAAGGGTTACTATTTAGGGGTTAGAATTAGGGTGAGGTTTAGAATAAGAGTTGGGGTGGCAAAAAGGTGAAGATGAGGTTTGTGCAGCTAGCTAGTGTCAGAAGAAGAAATTTGATAGAGAGGCTTGACAGGAGGGTAGTGGTACCATGGTACCAGAGGGTTGGTACCTGGTACCAGATTCTGACTATGATTCTGAAAAAGGGTGGAACCTTGTACCTCTGTCAATTCATATATTTTAACATTTCATCCGACCCAGTAGTTAACTCCGATCAAAATTGGGATTACGTACCAATACCTGCGATTTGGGTGGAACCTGGTATAAAACCTTGTCATACCGGTACCAAAGATCCCCCCTGTCACCCCCCTCTTGATAAGTCGCTCTACTTTTCAATCTCCTGTTTTTGTTTAGCTCTTGGTATTCATCTCACATTTGATACTCTGGTACCCAGAGTTAATGTCCGTTAGCTGGCGTTGGTGTCAATTAGGGTTATTTATGTTGCGTATTCTTTCTTTCAGTTTCTGAGCATGCAAAACTTGGAATTCTGATTGGAATTTCAGTGTTTGCTGGATGCATTTTGGTCTTACTGATTGTTTTGATTTGCAAAAGATATATGGGGCGCAAAAAAATTGTTGAAAGAGACAAAAGAGGGACGTTTGTTGTGCTGAAAGAACCCGATGATAAACAAGGCGCACCAAAGCATTTCTTTGGTGTAGAAAAACAGTATTTATTCCGCGAGGGATCAATACGCTCTTTGGATAGTAGAAGCACGCCGGCAACCCCACCTCCCATGTACGATGAAGATTTACGAAAACTCCGCGTTGGAAAATTTGAATTCACACCGACATATTACCATCACAAAAGAAGACTGCAAGTGGTTATAAGAAGAGTCACCTGTTACCCTCTTTACCAGACCCTTCAGACAAGTGCCTATCTTTATGTAGTAGCATTTTTGCTGCCTGACAGATCAGATTATTTTGAGTCTGAATTGCAGCAAATCACAGAAGATAATCTTGTGGATGAAATGTGTGAATTCGCTGTTTCATACGATGAATTAGAAAATCGAATGCTGAAATTTGAAATTCACGTGTGCGATCGATTTTCAAGGCATCGTTTGATTGGCGAAAAAACTTATTCTTTGATCGCAAGTAAAGACAAAGAAAAGGCGGAAACAAGTTTTGAAAAAATCGATTTTGAAGAATGCCTTACCACTGATGATAGCGCAGTGAGTAACTTTCTTTTTTGTTTTATTTTGCCATTGCTTAACTGTTTGAGAGAGCAAGGGCCCAACAGCATACCTTGCCCAAAATATTGGGCGTGGCACCCTTCCTCAGAATGGGAGAAACTCCCTCTTTTCTTGAAATTAAAGTTCTTCCTTAGTTGCATGTGGCACATGCGCACCCTTTTAGAAATGACTTGCACATAATATTTGTTTGGGGGATTTGATGAGATTTCAGCCTTGAAATTTTTTAAGATCGCATCTTTGAGAAGCATAAAAAGTGCAGAAAGTGTCTTTTCAAGATGAGCAATAGATTTAGGCGTTTGTCCTCTCAATCGCTTTATTCTTTACCGTTTGTTAACTGCTGGATCTATGGTCATAAAGATACTAAGAGATGTAGAAACAAGCATACGTTATCCAATAGCTAAATAGATTGGCAGCTTTAAAGTTTCTAATTCAATTTAGACTCTCGATGAACATTTTCCTTGGCTCCGTCAGCCTGTACAAGAAATAGCTAACACACCGCAATCGCTGCTTTGCCACTTTCAAGCCTTCTTAGGGGCTCTGAGCCCCACCCATGCCCCCTAACCCGACGTCTTATCGATGTCCCTGACCTCAAAATCAGTTTTTTTCAGATCTTCATCAGAATTCAGAGTATATAGATAATTCTTGTCTTTATTATTTTAGTTTGAAGGAAAAACAGAAACAAATATGACGCCTGAAATTCTCTTTTCCCTTTGCTACATGCCAACATCTGGAAGACTAACTTTCGTCGCTTTGAAAGGAAAAAATCTCTTCATGCAAAATAAGCATCCTGGAGGTAGGAGCAATATGAGGGTCGTTTAGGGGGCTACATTTTCCCCTGTTCTCTTGAGAAAATACCTAGGAGTTTTGTAGGATTATTTTTCATACTGATACTCAACGGGGTTGATAGAGAGAATTTTACCTGATCCCTGTTTTTCGATGCTCCCTTGTTCCCTTTTAATTTTGGCCACTTCCCTTGTTCCCTGGATACATTTTGCATGTTCCGCAGAACGCCTAAACGATCTTTTGCATGAACAGACAGATTTTTACAGATGACTAATCTTCCGATGGTACTTCACGGTTGAGTCAAAAGATGTCATTACGTGCCTTACGCGCATGCTTCGTTAATTTTGAAAGGGCAAACTTCCGAAAAATGCAAAAATCTCGGTCGAATCATCTCGAAGGTGTATTTAAATGTGCTGTTCCCCTGGCCAATACCTATACTCGACGCTTTGATCATGAGAACAAGAGGCATACTCGATTCATGTTTTCACTTTTCAATGGAATTTTTAAGATTCATTTGTCACTTTTAAATTTTTTGAAGTAGTTAGTCCACCAAAACCTAAAGTTGTTTCGTCATTTCACTATACTTTTTGGCTATATTTCGTAATTTCGCCATACTTGTCGATTGGAAGAAAACAAACAACGCTATAGGGAGTTCAAAACGACCAAGGGGCTAAGAGCTAGACTTCACGATAAGGACAACCTCAGGTTGGTGAGGGAAGGAGTATTTTTGAGATACATGACGAGATGTTTTTTATAAAAGTGAAACGTGAAAGTAGCCAAAAATGATTTCGTGAAACATGAACGATTATCAAGTTTGAAACGTGACGTGCTAAAGTGCCAAAGCTTCGCAATATACGTTCTTCGTGAAAATCGATTTCGGTTGCTGAAGAACCCCCCTCCCCCAGTCTTAAGTGGAGGTTTTGAAAATCTTTAGGGGACGAAAAATTGTTTTTTTTTTGGTATTCTAACTAATCTGATAGCGTGCATGAAAGTTTGAATTGCATTTTAGATGTTTTCATGAAAGTTTCTTTGATTCAAAGTGGAAGAACGATGAAAACAGTTCAAACGAATATTGCAAAGAAAACAGCCAATCCTGTTTACAATGAAGCGTTCGTGTTTCAAGTTCCAGTTGAAAAAATCAAAGATGCAACAGCAGTTATCAAAGTCATTGCAAAAATAAAAGAGCAAGATGATCAAATGCTTGGACGAGTTGTAACTGGAACGAATGCTGGTTCAAATCTTGGGAGAAAACATTGGGAAGCAATGCTGTTTACGGCAAGAAAACCCGTTGCGCAATGGCATCCTATTACTGCCTGATTCATGAAAAAAAATCCTCAGGACGTTGATATACTTTGCTTCATTGCTTTCTTACTATTGAATGTCATAAGATCTTCTAAAATATCAATGGAAAAGCAAAAATTTTAAGAAGCTCATATCGGGTAGAATTCGTAAAATGAGTCATAGTTGAGTTCGCTATGGAATAAAAGATTGCATATCAATTTTGTTTATTTTCTTTCTACTTACAAAGCCAAAGACAGTCAGTAATCGAGCCGCGAATCGAACGAAGCAACTGAACAATTAGCGTGCACAGCTAGCAGTAGTCGTCCCGCAGTGGAGTCAGGCGGCCTGTCTGGAGCCGGGCTTTAGGTCACCCAGACAGCAAGCCAGGGGGCCTCGAACTAACGCCAGCGAAACAGCAAAAAATCCGGTCATCGAGACAGCCTATCAGTAGACAACCATCAAGTGGGCCAGCGGGAGGGTGAAACCAGCTGTTGGCGGCTGTTTGGAGCCAGCCACCCTGCATCGAGCCAGTTGGCCATCGTGGTCCTCAATGGATAGAGCATCGAGAGATGAGTCAGCAGTTTCAGCACATGTTGACATTGTCGTCTTTTGCTTGTTCTTGCTCCGCGGTGTTGCTGGCTCTCTTTTATAATTCAAATTTTCGCCGCCAGAAGCTTTTCTGCGAAAGAAACCGGTAAAATGGTCTTTTCTCTTTCTGTTATCGTTGCAACTATTATTAAAAAGCTAAAACTTTTGATGATCCGGTGCGAGAGCGCTGCTTCCTCCGCAATGTGGCTGGTACGCTGTACATTTTTTATTTTACTAGTTGCTGAACATTTATCAAGACACACGTTTTTGTTTTATAGTTATTTAAGCCTCAAGTCATCCGCATCCTCTTGGTTTATATTATTATCAACCTTCGTGAGCAACTTTGCTCCCCTTTTACCTTTTCCGAGCTTCTATCTATCCTTTATACCTCGAGTTTCCTTTTCATCCGGTTCGGTGGACCATATCCTTTTATGAAATATATGGGTTCATTCCGAAGCTTACCGCATGCATGCCTGCACGCTCCTCCGCAGCGCCTTTCTAGAAATGAGCGAAGGAAACAAGAGTTTCAGACACAAGATAAGCGGGGGTAAAGTAATATAAGGACGCTGTGGAGGAGCGTGTGCATGCCTGTACTACTAAAATGGGACTAAAATATCCAACTTAAAATAAATCTCTATTGTCGAAAATTCTACCAAAAAATTGCTCTTTAAATCTTAAACGCAATTTTCGAAGCCTCGAATCGGATATTTGGCCCTACGTCACAATTAACATAAGTCGACCACGTTCTAGTGCAGACTGCCGACGCGGGAAAAATATTGGAAGATGGACAGACAAAATGGCGGATGGCAGGTAAGTTATAGGAAGAATGGAGGGAAATTCTAGAGACAAGCAAATCCTGATTTTACAAGAAAAATTGGTTGAAAATTATAAACTGTTAGGTTCTATCCTCCAAGGTTATTTGAATGTACGCTCTGTAAGCAACGAGAAGCGTGAAGGTGGGGTGGAGAATTGGATCACGAATTCCAAAAGTAGGCCTACTCCTGCTGCTGATGACATCATTTCTGGTTGCATCAAGCTTGCAGAGCAAACTAAATCTAGCATAGAGGACATTAAGAAGCGTATTAAAGTTTTTTCAAAGTCTTCAAGTGATGAAGAGTCTAGGAAAGATCAACAAATGGCAAGTGTACTTCAAGAAGTAGAGTCCACCACAAGTACAAGTTCATTTGTTGGTGCTTCAACAACTCATTGCTCAAATAGTTCACCTATGCAACAAGAAAACAACAGTCCATCGACGTTCAGTTCAAGCAGCCAGTTTAACATTCAAATGAAGAGTGATTTGGAAACTCTGACCAACCATGAAGTAGCCTCTGAACAGTCAAATTTTTCAAAAGAAGAATGCAAAGCCAACATAGTATTAATTTTGATTATAAGAACTACAAATCCAGGGTGCATTCTATGTTGCCCATGGCCCCAGGGAACTCCAATGTGGAGTTGGCAAAGGTGAAGGTGAAATGGCGTTTTAGCACCAGTCGCTAGAATCTCAGTAGTAGATTCAGTAATTGAGACCTTGACCCTACAACAGGTCAGCTGGATTAAAGTTGCCCGTTTTGAGTCTACTACTAGCCTAGGGCTACTCAATCGACTTTACACTTTACCCCTGTTCTGGATGTTGCATATAGCAGCCACACACGGCGCTCATAACTACCGACCAGGTACCCATTTATTCACCTGGGTGGAGAGAGGCACATTTGTGTTAACAACTTGCCCAAGGTTATTATCTGTGCAACACAAGTGGAAAGACCGTGGCTCGAACCCACAACATTTTCGTTGTGAGTCCAGCACGCTAACCACTGCGCCACAGAGACAACATGATTACACCACAATGCCACAGCACCTTCAAACCTTACTGGGTTACTGGCATGTCAGGGTGCATTTTGTGTTACCACCATGCTGGAGAATACGCCAACCAAATCCCCTGCATGGCAGTGATATGTAATGCACCCTAGTATTAAATAGATACCCTTGAAATCTTGTACAGCTTTGCTGGATGTCCTGTTGTCTTCATGAAAGTCTCTTGGAAATCCTTTTGTCTTAATAGAAATCTCCTATGCCTTTTCAAGAGTGAAATGTCCCTCAATATTTCCAATGACCATCAGATGTGTTGCCCTAGCAACTGCCATTTGGATAACTGTTGCCATATTTTAATTTCATCATTTCAATTATTTAGATTGAAGAACAAGACTACTTTGATGATGATTTGGATGGTTTTGCAGATAGTGATTTTGATGATCAACTTGATGAGGTATTTATTAATGACTTGATTGGTTGATTGCTCAATTAATTGGTTGATTGATTGACGAATTGACAGATTGCGTGATTGATTAATGACTTAATTGATCCACGAATTGACTGAATCGAAACAAGATTCGATGATTGATTAATGGCTTTGTTGATTGACAATTTCATTGCCTGATGCATGGACTGATTGAAACATCATCCATTGATGACTTGATTGATTGATGTCTTGATAGATTGCCTGATGGATTAATGACTTGATTGATTGATTGCTGGATTGATTAATGACTTGATTGATCAAGGAATTGACTGATTGCTTACTTCATTGATTGATTTCTTGATTTGATGATAATGCGAGTGATCAACGGCTTGAGTTGATTGGTTGATTGATTAATTGATTTGTCAATTATTGACTGACTGATGCTTGATGGTTTGTAATTGATAAATTGATTAGATGATAACTTGGTTAATCAATACCTTGATTGATTGCTTTATTTATTGTTTGCTTGACTGATTAATGAATTGACTGGTTGTTGCTTTTTGGATTGATTCCTTGATTTTATTCTTACTTTATTGTTTAATGCACTGACGATTTGATTTATTGATTGATTCTGGAATAGATTAGTGACTTGATGGATTGGGTCGATTACTTGATTTGCTGCTGGATCTATCAATTAAATCCTTGATTGATTTGTTCAATGATCAATGACTTATTGGACCAATTGCTTAATTTGTTGACTACTTAATCAGTTGAGTACTTTACTGGTCGATTGCTTTAGTAATTGAATCAAAACCTTGATTTTCTTCTCAGATTGACATTGATGGAATATCTAACAAAAATCAAATTGATTCAAAAAATGAAAATATAAAAGACACAACAGCAGAATGTAAGAAGGAAAACCCTATTATTTCTTTGGTAAAACTTTATTGTTGTAAGCTCCTTTTACTTTTCCCTTTGACCCTATTTACACAAGAGAAGCTAAATCTGTTCTTGTCCGATTCAGAGCCAGTTCTGGCTCTTTTCCAGCGTGTTTACACAAGAAAAATGATGTGTTTTGTAGGCATTATTCATTCACTTTGAGTCACGTTTCGAATCTGCCTCAATCTGGATCCAGAGGCAAGCTGGTCCTACTTCTGAACAGATCACGAACTGGCACTAAACAAAGCCAGAAAAGGTACGGATCCAAGAGATCCAAAATGTAAACAGAAGGCGTTTTCGAGCCAAAATTGGCTCTGGATCGGACCAGATCGGTTTCAGTTATTTTCGCGAAAACGGAGCCTTAGTCATTCATAATTTCATTCCTAATAGATGTCCACTCATTACCTCGATTTTCATTGATCGCAGATAAAAGCTGTCAACCTCCTGTGAAAGAACATATTGATATTTTGAAGAATTATTTTGGCTTTGGACGATTTCGACCGTATGTTTATTGCAGATTCATTTGTATCTATTCTTTTGACTTTCTAACAAACTGAAGATGTCATAGAAAAGAATAGTCAGCTATAAAGATGCAGCCTGAATGCCTGAATTTTTTTATGAATCGACACTTGACATGAACATATTGTTGAAAGTGCAGAACTAGAGCATTTAATCTTGCAGTCTTTCAAAGAGCAAGGCTAGAAAAACATTGATTCTTTCTGGGAACCTAGGGCTTATACTGAAAAATCTTCTGCAAAGTTTTTCAAGGGGTAAACCCTACTTGCCACTATTCTCAACGCTCCATTAGTGTAGGAAAATTAAAGGAGAAAGTGCTTTACTCAATGGTTAACTCTTTTTGTCTTTCCAACTTACTTTTGTTCAAGATCAAGATTCAGAACAATTTCGATTCTAAATATCACTTAATGCGTGTTTTTCATGTAGCTGATATATTTCAGTTTGGGGCTTTAATATTTCAATTCCCTATGTATTCTTTGTTTTCCCAGAATGCAATGGATGGTTATACGATCGATTCTGGTTGACAAAAGAGACAATTGTGTTGTTATGGCAACAGGTAACCACTTGAATTTGCCTCTCACCGAGAGTCACGCGTATCATGCGAAATCATAGTGTTTTGCCAAGCGTCGCTGAAAAACCATTACATATACATATACACTTGCCATAAGCCCTGGAACACTGCGCTATTTTAACTTCATTTATAGCAGCTGGAACCCCTCCCGCTGCAAGAAAGGTTAGTTTGTGACTTTAAAGAGTATTTTAATACATTTTCCGACTGTAGACGGAAAGAACAACATCGTGTTTCCAGGAAGAAAGGGAGAAGACGAGTAATAGTTTTCGAACATTACTAGGGTTGTTCCAGCCACGTTCCAACTACATTTGGGAGCCATTGTAGGTTGCCGTTAATCTGCAACCCCTGAAACCAGAATCCCCTTTGAAAATCCTCTACTAACATCTTGACTTTTACTATTACTCTTTCTAGAGATCACGTCCAACTCACTTTAACCTGTTTTGTTATTTTCTTTTTTTAGGATCTGGTAAAAGTCTTTGCTATCAATTTCCTTCTGTGTTTTCAAATGGTCTTACGATAGTTATTTCTCCTTTAATATCTTTAATGGAGGATCAAGTTCGTGCTTTGAGGTTTGTTTGTTGTTTTTATTATTAGACATTCATTATATATTTACTACATTTTCGTTTCAATAATTAACAGTTCGATTAAGTTATCTCTTGCTATATCAATTGTTTGGGTCTGTTTCTGACGTTTATACTTTGAGGAGTGTCAGACTGAAAAAAGTTTTAAGTATGTCCAGTGGTGTTTCCGCTGTTTCTCGCAATTCTGTTGCATTTTTTCTGATATTTCTAAGGTAATTAAGATTTGATACAATTTTAATACAATTTTCGATGCAATTTTGATGCAGTAATTGTAAAGATTTTGGTGCAATTTTTGATAGAATTTCTACTTAAATTTTCATGGACATTCGATTCTGTATCTGTTGCAATTTTGATACAATGTTTTTTCAGTTCTGATACAATTCTCATAACAACATTTGATGCAATTTTCGATGCAGCTGTTGTAACAGTTTAGGTGCGAGAATTCCTTATTTAATTTTCATGGATTTTGGATTCAATATCTGATGCAATTTCGATGCATTGTTTTATTCAGTGTTGATACAATTTCCATTATAACATTTGATTCAATTCTGGATGCAACAGTTGATCCAATTTTTGACACAATTCATTTCAGCATTGCAAATATACCTGCATGCTACCTTGGAAGCGCCCAGACAAACTCAAGATCAGTTACTGAAAATATTTTTGCTGGAAATTATCGCCTCGTGTACATAACTCCTGAATACGCTACTAATAACCCAGAGTTCTTGAAAAACGTTTATAAAAAATTGGTAAGTTAAAACTAATTTTCCGTGCAAATTTATTTGCTTGTGTAAATAAAATAGCAGTTCACTTTGGCAAAGTTTTTCATAAGCAGTCTTTTTTCCTCATGTAAATAGACAAAAAGTTCTTTGGTACAATTAGGGTTCTAAAATTTTCTGTATTAGGGCCCGATGGTCAAGAAACAATATCTTGTTTACCCAAGTGATAGTTAATGCCAAATTTTCTAGCGCCATGAAGCTTGTCCATTGAAATTTTCAGACGTTTCCTTTGAGCTACAGAACTCGATCAAATCGTCGAAAAACTCTCCTAGTCATACACCCCAAGTCTCTCCTCCATGTTTTGCTTTGTATTTCAGCTATGTTGAGCTTTCTTCAGTGGCATAAATATCTGTATATACTGTATTTTTCATGAAATCTGTCCTAGTTTTTGCAATTTATACTGGAGTGGCACCTGAACAAAGCCGAACACAAAGCTTATGGAATGCCTTTGACTGTATGATTTGGAGAGTTAAGCTTTGGCTACACTAGGAGACTTTTCGCGTGTGACATTGTATTCAGCGTGTCTCTCAGGGTGGCTAAACATGCGAGTGACAAGCGAGCAACATTTTCATTTAGTCGCAGGGACAAGAAATGTTTCTGTTTTCTCCCAGAAACATCTGCATGTCTCTCGCTTCAATTCTTGTCACACTCCACCAGGTGTCCCAGGTGGTTTAAACTGGGAGACATCGAGGGGACATGTCTAGCGTGACATGTCTTTTAGCTTAGCCTGACCTTTAATCAACGATTTAATTGAGCTCTGTTGCTCAGAGGAAATGTCGTTGTCTCTGATCATGTAGTCCAGGCTGGAATCCATCTATCTACTATGGTGTTCCACTCGAAAATCCATCTTATCTATCTTGAGGAAGAATATTATGATATCCACCATCCAAAATCCCTCTACCCCTTCAGCTTCTGCTTTCCTAGCAGCAGCCTAATTAACTCCTTAGTTTGTTTCTTTTGCAGGCTTAACACTAGTTGCTATCGATGAAGCACATTGTGTATCTCAATGGGGTCATGATTTCAGAACATCATATCGTAATCTTAGAATTATCAAAGAAGTACTTCCAAAGGTACCTGGATGCTTTCATATGCACCCATATAAAACATGCACGAGATGAAGAATCATAATACACCTATTGCAATTACTGCCTCGTTTTCAAAATTTTCGAAAATTCGCCTATACGAAAATTTCGGCTTCAGATTCGGATTCAGCACCTTAGTTTTAGTTTGAAGGAAAATTTTTGTTCCTCTATTCTTCACGATCTTGATTTTATAGCGATTTTAAGTTTGAAAATTTATAAGGGACTAGACCGTGAAAAATCGCTTGGGGTGAAAGTTTACACCCTCAGTCATTTTTTCGGTCTAATCCCTTTTAAACTTTCAAACTTTTCATTGCTACAAAATCAACATGGTGAAGACAAGAGGGACAAAAATTTACTTGACTAAATAAAACTAAGGTGCTGAATCCGAATCTGAAGCTGAAATTTTCGTACGAGCAAATTTTCGAAAATTTTGAAAACGAGGCCGTAAGTGCAAAAGGTGTATTGAAAAGTCCAGCTAAGAAACTCACTGCCTGTGCCAAGTTTCATTGCTGTAGCTCTATATGAAGCCAATTTCTGGAGTGGGGGGTGGAAAACAGCCCTCATCCTGGCCATGTTAGTTTGGAAACGCTTGGTAGGATTAGGTTTATAAAGCCAATTGATAAAGGGAGGACGGAAAACAGCACCCCTCTCGGCTATGTGAGATCAAAACGCCCAGTAGAATTAGCTTTGATTTAAATTTGTACCTACATTAAGTGCATTAGAGGTAACCAATAGGATTCTGAATGCAGCTGCTATTTGAGAGGGACTTTTGGTTTATTCTTCTGGTAAATGCTAAAAATGCTAGAGTTCTGAGGATTTTGAAACCTTTTTGAAGCTGGTAGTCTCGGCCATCATGTTCGCTTTCATCAATAAGTTCACCTTAATGAGGTTCTTAAAGCTTTCTTTCTCTCTTCAAACTCTACCGTTTTTGTGTGTGCATTTTTTGGTAACAGAAGGTTCTGTGGCGTTGTGATGAAATCAAGCTGGCTCGTAATGTCAGAAGCTCAGTAAGGTCGGGGTTCGAGCACTAGCTACAGTAGCATCACAGCCAGGGTCAAGGTCCTGATTAGTTAACCTACTACTGTAATCCTTGCGACTGGCGCAAGATACACCATTTCACTGTTACCTATTTAGAATTCTGCCGTTTCTAGGCGATTGCCGAGACTGCAAATGCCTAAACGCATACGTATATACCTAATTACGAAGTCTGTGTTTCGGTTTACCGAAAAAGTGCTCGATACATATAAGTAGAGCGGTATATATATATCTCCTGATGAGTGGGAAACCACGAAACAGGCTTGTCGAGATGAAGAGTCTAGTCTTTTGAGTCTTGTCTTCTTAGTATATATATATACCTAATTATGTTTTCTTAATTTTCAGGTCCCTGTTGTTGCTCTCACAGCCACAGCTACCCCAGTTGTTCGAAATGATATCTGCAAATCATTGAAATTAAACCAACCACTTCAGACTTGTACTGGGTTTGATAGGCCTAATTTATACTTGGTTGCACGGGCAAAATCACCCGATATGAAAGACGATTTCAAATCACTGATGATCACCACTGATGGAAGGTAATCACAAATCAGTTGATTAAATCAATAATCACTATCATTCAATAAAGCAATCATTGAGTAAAATCACTCAGTCGTGATCAGCTAAACACAGTGATTATCATTAATCAATCAATGTGTAGCGTCATCAGTTGATTCTGGCACGATAACCGTTCCATTTCAGTTCACTTGTTTTTCTTTTCTACTGTGTCATCTTTATGTTTATGTTTACATTATTTACTTGCAGGTCATATTCTTTTGAAGGTGCAACAATTGTTTACTGTCCTACCAAAAAGACTGTAGAACATGTGGCATCAACCCTGAAAGGTTACACTTTTGATATTGTTTAGGAAGATTTCTTTTGGTTTTTACTAGTTTGTTTTGTGCTCGTAACATTGTTTTGGCTATTTCCAATTATATTATTTAATAAAATATCATGCACTAATATTCTACACAAATATCACATGCTAAAATGAAGCACAAATATCATAGCTGGTAAAATATCGTGCATTAATTTTGTATGAAAATATCATGAGTGATAAAATATCATACACTGATATTTACAAATATCATAACTGGTAGCATTAATTTTATGCACAAATATTATGAGTGATAAATATTATACATTGATATTATACAAATATAATAGCTGAAAAATATTAGACACTAATACACTATACATTGATGTACACAAATATCGTAGCTGATAAAGTATGATGCGCAAATATCATCCACAAATATCCACTGGTAAAATAGCATGCAATAATTTTATAGACAAATATTATGATTTATAGAATATCAAACACTCTTATTTGGCAATATTATCAAAACTGATAAAATATTGTACACTACATAATGCAAAAACATCAGACTACATAGTACACAAATATCATAATTGATAAGATATTATACATTCAACAGGAATGGGTGTTATTTGTGAACCATATCATGCTGGAATGTCAAATTCAGCAAAGAAAGAAACACATTATCGATTTCTTAGGGATGAAATTCAGGTATTGTGCAATCAACATAGATATTTTTGTATACTTTTCTTCTACAATATCGCTACCACAATAACCATAATTGATATTATTTTATTTTGTACAGTGTATTGCAGCAACTGTGGCGTTTGGCATGGGAATAGATAAACCCGATATTCGCTTAGTTATTCATTATGGAGCTCCAAAAGATATTGAATCATATTATCAAGAAATTGGAAGAGCGGGCAGGGACGGGTGAGTAGGTCGTAATCAATACTTAAGTAATGCAGATCATGACCGATCACCTTTTATTTGTCTATGATTGAGGTTTGCTGGCTCTAGGGTTTTAATGGGTGACCAGTGTTTCCTAAGTATAGTAATGTCACCCATTATTCATTCATTCATTTATCCACTCATTAATTCATTCATCTATCCTTTCACTAATTTGTTCATTCATTCATTTGTTCATTCCATCACTTATACATTCATTCAGTCCCTCGTGCATTCAATCATTAATTCATTCTATTCTTCATCCATTCAGTCCCTTGTCCATTCATTCATTTATTTATTCACTCATTCATTCTTTCATTAATTCATTCAGTCAGTCCCTCGTTCATTCATTCAGTCATTCATTCAGTCCCTCGTTCATTCATTCAGTCATTCATTCCTTCCTTCCTTCCTTCCTTCACCTATTTATTAGTTTTGTAATTCATTCTTTCATTCATTTATTCAATCTCTGGTTCATTCAACCCTTTTATCATTTTAGATCTCCTAGTTCTTGTTATACATTTTATTCGACTGCTGATTTTTCATTGATGAGGTAAGGAAGTATTTGTTTGTTTTTTTATTAGAAGTTGCGGTGAATAGAGAGAGCATCTTTGAGCAAACTAATATTGTAAAGTAATGATAATATAGTGATAAAGGGTAATGCCCGAAACGTCGTTAAAATTTTGTCTTTTCTCTTGGTACTGAATCCTTTTAAAAAACTTTGTTCTATGTAACTTATTCGATAGTACCTCACGCTATATTTCAGTTTAATGATAATATAGGATGATAAGAACTATTTTTGTCTGTCACCTCTTAGAGTACGAACCTCAGCAATTGACCATACCATAGAAAATATGCCTAGGTGTGGATTGAAATGCACCATGCACCAGTCAGAAAAGTTAAGCTGAATTAGTATTGTGTTTGATCACCACCAAGCTCAAAGGATACAGCAAGATATCAAATAGAATTTATTAAAGAGTCCAAGTGACAAAAGCACGATCCAAATTCAGCTTCACCTTCTGATTGGTGAATTTAAATGCAATATCTTGATACATTTTCCTTTAAAGTCTATATTTCCCGTCTTATCATTTGATGCAAACAATTTACTAGAACACTTTTTGATAAGAAACACTCTGCTAAGATTTGGATGAAATTCTTTTAATTTATCAGAAAATGATTCAGCAGCAAACTTATAAGATTCGATGCTGATTATTGAAAGTTTTAATTGAACCAATATTGATCTTACTGGACATGTATTACTCAAAATACTGATTGTGTTTCAGATATTTTCTTAATGACATAACAGATGAAAAATTTCGGAATTACAAGGAGAGCATGATCAATAAGATGACTCAGTATCTGACGAATTCAACTTGTAGAAGAAGGTAAGATCATCCTTTCTGTTTTCTATTTTTGCCTGAAGTTTTGAGCTCTTTAGTTCAGTGGAATCGTCGTAAGCTCTCTGGGCATGCAGTCCTGGTTCAAGGTATTAAGGAAAAATATAAAACTTTGTGTGGCACTGACAATCGCTCAACACAAGTGGGAGAGGAGCCTTGGGCTGCATGGCTTTTAGAGTTAATCGAAGATTTCATTGGGCTCTTTCTTTAGCTCAGTGGAACTGTATTTCGTTCTCTGATCAGGCATTTTAGGTTCGAATCCTGTCTACTGTGGAATGCCACACGTGGAAAATCTATCCTAGTGTTTGCTATTCATGCAGAATATACACATGTATGCCTGACACTGAAAGCTCACATCCAACTGGAGGAGCACCTTGAGCTTTATGAGATGGAGAGTTATCCTACTAATTCAATGAGCTCTTCAGCGTTATGGAATTGTCGTAAGGTCACTGGGTATTCAGTTTAGGTTCCTGTCTATCATGATGTTTGCCATTCATGGAAATATGCAAAATTGTATGGCATGTATCGCAGTGAAGAAGACACAACATAGCCGAGACACAAAACCAAATGAAAGGAGAGCCTTGAACTTTATGGCTTGGTGAGGTACTCGACGATTTTATTGGGTTCTTGAGATCATTGGAATTGTCGTTGGCTCTCCGATAATTCAGTCCAGTTCGAATCCCATCTTTTGTTGTATGCAACTCTTAGAATATCTATCCCAGTGTTCGCCATTCCCGATAAGTATATATATAAATAAGTAAGTTGCTGAAGAAAGCTTTACTGAGCCAAAACAAAAAGCCAAATGAGAGAAGAGGTTTTGCTATTTGACTTCGAGAGTTACTATTGCATTGGCCTCTTTAGCTGTTGTTGGCTCTTTGTCATGCACGCGAAGTTCTAATCCCGTCTATTGTTGCATGCCACTTGTGGTGATATATATCCTTGTCTATAAAAATCATTTTTTATAAAAGAAGATTCTCTTAATTATATAGATGGTTCAAAAGAAAATTGTTATTATTTGACAGAGCGATTCTCAGCCATTTCGAAGCTAATGTTTCTGAAGACATTGGAAATAATTTGGATTGTTGTGATAATTGCAGAAGAATGTAAGTTTCTTTTAATCTGTTACATCTTTCATCTCTTGATACAAGGGGTGATTTCTTTGTAAGGTCTAGAGTTAAGAAATAGCACCAAAGCTCTCGTATAAGGCATTGGTTTGTTATAATTAAGATATGATCATGGTGTTGTGTTATTTGAAACTGGTTTTTCATAAGACTACTGCAAAAATCAATCTATCACAAAATAAACAGAATTAAACCTAAAGATGAGCATATTTAAAGTCTCAAAATACTGATGCAGACAAATTCCTGACTTGACAAGTTTGAAGTTAAAAAACCCATTTTCAATAACACCAGCTTTTTTAAAATATCCCACTCTTCTAGCTGCGTTTACATGGATTGCCATGAAATTTCATTTCAATCTGCGTCTCTATTAGTGAATGCCATATACTGAGATCGAGGCTTCTTAGTTTCTAATTCTTCCTATGTAAAAGTATAGTTTAACGGTTCTACTGCAGTTTGGGGGGTCCCTAGTCACTATCGTTACGTTTATACGTCCAAATCTGCAGCAAAAACATTTTTTTCTATTTTTTAGGATTAAACTTTCGAAAACTACGAATCCATCATCAATTGGAAGTAGCTGTGATTTTGGAAACGAGGCTGCCCTCCTTTTCGAAGCCATCAAGGTAGATGTATTATGTATTTTAATATATGTAGTTATTTTACCTATATTTCATTCTGAAAGTTGATGTTGAACAGTGGCCGAATGAATGACAAACACCAGAATACATTTTTCCAAGAGTGGCATACCATAATAACTGAAATTCGAACCTGGAATCATGACCATAGAGCCAACGACGTTTCTATTGAGCTATAGAGCTCAAAGAAATTGCCAAGTAACCCTCCAAGTCATACAGCCCAAAGCTCTCCTCCCGTTTGATTTTGTTTTTGTGTTTCGGCTATGTTGAGCTTTTTTCAGCACCTTACATATTTGTATGTATTTTTCATGATAGTCGAACACTGGGAAAGATTTTTCCACAAGTAGAATACCACAATAGATGGGATTTGAGCGTTTTGAACCTGGACTACATGTTCAGAGAGCCAACCACGTTTCCACAGAGCTAAAGAGCTAAATGAAATTGTCGAATTACTCTCTTTAAGTTGTACAGCCAAGTCATACAATCATACAACTCAAATTATTAATCACCTGTATTTTTATTAAATGTAAATTTATGAATTTGGTAGGCAACTGGAAATGGGAGTTATGGAATGGGCATTCCAATTATGTTGCTCAGAGGATCAGTAAGTATTGAATTTATTTAACCATAGTTAAGGAGAATTACAGTAGTCGTAGAATTAGGGTCTTTTCAGTAATAGGTGCTCTAAACTTGTTATCTTCCTAACAGTTTCCTTGAGCTTTGATGTTTTTTAGTAGTTTCTGCTGAAAGATGAAAACCTAAGTTTTTAACGCAGCCTGTGTTGGTTATTATGTTGTGAGGTGTGTGTACAATACTCAGGGTGTATAAAATCTCAAATTAGGATCTAAAGCCAAGCCACTTTTAGAAAAAGAAAGCATGGTTAAAGGTTATGCAGCTTTAGCAGACTCTGCTTATCATTGCTTTGAACGAAATGTTTTTGTAGTCTGGGGAAGAGATTAACTCTTGCGCAAGTTTCATTTAAACCCCGTGAGTGGATTGAAATCCTTTATTAACCACCTCTTTGGATATCAGGCTGAAATGGTTCTTATTTATTGGGTAGGACATATGTAATTTTTCGCTGTATGTTCTTGACAAATTAATGTTCTTATAAACGAGTTTCTGATGTAGCAATATTTTATTTTTACAGTGCAGCCAGAAGCTTCCACAAAAATTTCATTCATTAAAATCATTTGGAGCAGGAAAGTAAGTTTTCTTTAACTACTCCTCGTTGTTAAAACCCTTACTAAGTCTGATTTGCATGTATATACAGTATCACCTCGATTAAAAATCGCTTCTTTTAGATTTTCCCCCTCAAATAAACACCCTTTCTAATACTTAAATCATGTATTAAGCGCCCAATACCCTTCCTCTTGTAAACAACTCTTCTAAAAATTGCCGCTCTTGAACGAGGGTGCCTGTTCGATTTAGTGGCCTTTTTCAGTTAATTTGTTACTCAAAAAGGTTGAAAATAAGGATAAGGTTTTCTTCCTCTTGAGTTTTTCGTCCCATTCCATTCCACATAGACCAACATCAATGCAAATTTAAGACCTATCTTAGTTAATAGTCTTGATGCAAAAAAGCCCTCCCTCCTTTATTGGCCCCCTAGAACACATGCCCCTTAGTCTAGATAATAAGTAAAATTCTGGTCGTTTAATCGAAGTTTGAGATAAAGAGGAAATGGTGTAGCTATTTATCGCCAGTCGATAGGATCTCAGTAGTAGGTTAACTAATCGAGACCTCGACCCTGGCTGGGACGCTACCGTGGCTGGGCTCGAACCTTGACCTCGCTGAGCTTCTGACACAACGAGCTGGATTAGGCGACGTTGCCACAGCATCTTCAATCGTAGTATGGTTCATAGAATACACACCCCTAGTTTTAAGATTCCATAAATGTGCCAACCGTTTAATCGAAGTACCTACGGTTCACAATATCGTGTGTTTTATAATTTGACTTTATTTGAATTTTTTATCTTCACTGACTAGGCTTTTAGTTGTCTATATGTCTGTATGTTTGTAGTCTCCGTGGCGCAGTTATTAGCGTGCTGGACTCACAACGAAAATGTTGTGGGTTCTAGCCACGGTTTTTCCACTTGTGATTGCAGAGATAACAACCTTGGGCAAGTTATTAACACAAATGTGCCTCTCTCTACCCTGGTGTTTAAACGGATACCTGGTCGGTAGTTTTGAGCGCCGTATGTAGCTGCACCCTGCTATATGCTATGTGCATCCAGAGCAGGAGTGAAGTTCAAACGACTATCTAACCTGAGGCTAGTATTAATCTGAAAAACAATTTTAATTTTCATCAAAAATTAACAGAGCCTTTAATTCTTTTCAAATGACCAGGATTTTCTCCATTCATTTTAGATTCAAATCAGAACCATTCTGGAAAGCTTTAGGTATCTATGTCTTTTTATCTACAGTAGCAGGATTCAGAAAAGATAAATTTAAGTGATACAAGATTTCGAGCAAATTCATGAGCCCTGTTTACACTACAAAAATCTAACCCGGGTTAACTTCAACCCGGGTCGAACCCGGGTTGAAATTTCGTAGTGTAAACAGGGCTATAGAGAGCATTTTAGGTTTTCCAAATCAATATTTGATTTTAAAATTACTTATGTTACTTTAGGAAGGCAGTTACTGACTCAAGGTTTCCTGAGAGAAAAACGAAACGATTTCAACAGATTTGCGCATTTGATCGAAGTTTCCGGTGAGCTTAATAACAAACACATTTATTATCAATAAACTTGATTTTGCCTGTTGGCAGTAGATTGTTTAGTATATTCAGACTGAGGCCATTGCCAAACGATCAAACATTGCTTAAGAAACATTTGAATTGGTATGTCAATATTTGAATGTTCGGTCACGTCACAAAACAATGCTTGACAAGCAGAATTTGTCGAGCAATGCTTTTAGAAAACTTAAAAAACATTTATTGCTTAATAAAACAAAAAATGTTAGACGAGTATTGCTTTGTGACGTGGCAAAACGATAAAACATTCTGCTTGGCATGCAAACTTTTCAAATGTTTGACAAACAATGTTTGATCGTTTGGCTAGGGCCTTAGATTTGCCAGAGTTACTTAACAAAATGGTGGTGCAAACGTTTCACAGCACAAATTACATTTCTTTCATTCTTTTCAATTGGCCAAGCGGTCAAACATTGTAGGTCAAACATTTGCAATTTGCTAATCAAGCAAAATGCTTGACCATTTAGTCACACCAGAAAACATTGTTTGTCCAATGTGTATTGCTTGATACCAGAATAAAAAGTTTTTTAAAAACATTACTGAGTGCATTCTGCTTGACAAGCAATGTTTTGAGATGTGGTCAAATGGTCAAACATTGTTTGCAAAGCATATCTCGAATGTTTGACCAACAATGTTTGATCGTTTGGTCAGGGCTTAAAGCAATGCATTTTGTATTTTCCGCCCTGTTGGTTATATGCTATTTCGATGTTGCTAACAGAGAAACACCTAGACATTCCATAATTGAGTCTGTCGTGGGACAGTCTTCTGGCTAGTTCGTCTGTAAAGGAATGTAATAGCATGGCGTCTTTACAACTCGATTTCTTTTTCTTTTAGATAAAGGTTCACGGTGGCTATCGAAATATAGAAATTCCGAGAATCACAAATTAGAATTGATCCCAAATTATGTAAGTACCACTTGATATCACTTTTGTTTTTCTGTTTTGTTCAAAGGTTGGTGGGTGGTTTGACATCTGCCATGATGTACCTAGCCTTACATGAAGAATGTTTATATGGCCTTTTCTTAATTTTATCCAATTTACCTTGAATGGCTGCTTTTCAGGGGATACTGGCGAAACTTATTTGCAATAAATATAATAATATGCTACCTTAATCTATAGTATTCGTAAAAATGCCATATGACCTCATCTTAAATTGAATTTGTCTAGAACTCTGGAGCAAAATACTTTGTATGTCCTGAGCAATAATTTTTGTTACTTTTTTTCTAGGATTTGATGCCATTCGTTAATTCTACGTTACCCAAAGAAGAATTCTCACCAATTTCAACAAGGTTTTCAATCCTTTTTTATATAACGCTTTGCCTTTCTCCACTTGACGTGCTAAAAGTGAAGATGAAAAGGTGTATTTAGTGCCAGTAGGATCTCAGTAGTATGTTAACTAATCGATACATCAATCCATGTGATGCTACCGTAGCTGGGGCTCGAACCCCGACCTCGCTGAGATTATCAAACTACGAGCCAGCTGGAAAAGTCGGTTATAGGCCTAACAGTTGGTGATTTTGACCCGCAAAGTCAGGGGTGGTTATTAGGTAAAAAAGGTGAAGGTGAAGGTGAAATGGTGTTTTAGTGCCAGTCGCTAGGATCTCAGTTGTAGATTAACTAATCGAGACCTCGATCCTGACTGTGACGCTACCGTAGCTGGGCTCAAACCTCGATCTCGCTGAGCTTATGACACCACGAGCCAGATAGATGAGACCACGACACCACGGCACCTTATAGCTCTTATTTCTTCTGCAGAGCTGCGGGTTGCCCCAATTCTGATTCCCAGAAACTTTCAATCTGACTTAACTAAAACAACAGTAAATAATATTGGTCTGTCTCCCTTGCACCAGTTTATTTATATTTCGTTGTTGTAGTTCGAATAGACTCATTATCTGAGTCGTGGTAATCGCTACTAAGTTCAACCGCTGGACGCTCAAATTACCAGTTTGAACGAACTCGGTTTGGTGTAAATCGAGATCTGATTAGCGATATCAAGGACTCATTTAATAAGTCTAGGAGTCGAATTGTTTCTCTGAACATTAAGATTTGTTATATCGAAAAACAAAGGGCAATTAACTTTTTATAAAAATATATGTTTGTAATAGAATTTATATAACAATTCATTTTCTTATCTGCAGTAAAATATTGTCGAAGAAGCCAATTGACAAAGCATGGAAAGAAATAATTCCTTCTGTGAAAAAATTACTTGATTTGTATTCAAGTCAGAAAAGCCAGGAAACAGAGGAGCAAGATATGAAGCTTGAGGTACTCCATTGTCTTTTTTTACGAAACCCCGTTACGTTTAATGGACTGAGAGACAGTGAGCACTAGACCGTTGCCAAACGATCAAACATTGTTGGTCAAACATTCGAGATTTGCTTTACAAACACTGTTGACCGTTGACCGTTTGAGCTAGTCTTTCAGTGGTTCTTAAATTTTCTCAAAACATGAAAGTGACGACGAAAACCAAAGCCCAGAAAGATGGACAAACATGATAAGTCTACATGCAGGAAGTGATTCCAGTAATCTTCAAATATTAGTTAACAAGGTTGAGTATCTAAATCAAGAGTTCTAGGAGCTTCTAGGTGAAGAGTTTTTACTGTCTTTGTCCTTAACCTGCTTCTTCTTGTTTTGCACTATATTGGGAAATTTATATTAACTTTTAAAAAACACAAGAGACAAATTATATCAGATTTTTAGGTGGACCAAATGTTTGGGAAATAATTTGCCTTTCGTTTTTCATAATTTGTTTGTTGTTTGTTATTCAGGGACTTCTCTACAAGAAATTGTTGTCTCTCAGAAAAGAAATTTGTGATGAAATGGATGTGGCATCTCATTTTGTGGCATCGACAAGATGCCTCATAGATATTGCAAGAATGAGGTATGAGCATTCAATGCATTTCAGTATCGTAGGCTCCAGCGATGATACAATCAAATATTGTTGGTCAAACATTGGAGATTTGCATTTTCAAGCAATGTTTGACCACGGTGCAAAACATTGCTTGCAAGCAGAATTTCTGCTAGCAATGTTTTCGAAACACTAGCAAGTCATTTCAAAACGTGCTTAACAAAATGTTTTACCGTTTGCTGACGTCACAAAACATTTCTCGTCAAACAGTGGCGTAGCGATACAATCAAACATCGTTAGTTAAACATCTGAGATTTGCATTAAAAGCAATGTTTTACCTTTTGGCTACCTTAAAAACTGCTGGGTAATGTTTTAGAAAAACTTCAAAGTCGTTTCAAAGCATCTCACCATTTGACGAGCAATGTTTTACGTCGTGAACAAACGGTAAAACATTTCGTTAGTAAACAGTGTTTGTAAGTTTGTTAGTTAACAAGCAATTTCAACTAACTAACTTATTAACTAACTAGCTAACTAACTAACTAACTAACTAACTAACTAACTAACGAACTAACTAACTCAGAAACAAACAAACTAACTAACTAACTAACTAACTAACTAAATATCTAACTAACTAACTAACTAACAAACAAACTAACGTAATCGTTAACGAGCTTACCAACCATACAAATAACTATCTAACTAAATAACTTACTAACCAACTAACTAGCTAACTAACAAACAAGCTAACTAACTAACTAAGTAACTAACTAACGAACTAACTAACCAACTATCTATCTAACTAACCAGCTAACTAACTAACTAACTAACTAACTAACTAACTAACTAAGTTACTTACAAACTTACTTACTAACTAACTAACTAACTAACTAACTAACTAACTAACTAACTAACTAACTAAACCAACTAACTAATTAAGTAACTAACTAACTAACTAACTAACTAACTAACTAACTAACTAACTAACTTGCTAATGAACCAACTAACTAATCAACTAACTAACTAACTAGCTAACTAACTAACTAACTAACTAACTAACTAACTAACTAACTAACTAACTAACTAACTAACTTACTAATGAACCAACTAACTAATCAACTAACTAACTAACTTACTAATGAACCAACTAACTAACTAACTAACTAACTAACTAACTTACTAATGAACCAACTAACTAATCAACTAACTAACTAACTAGCTAACTAACTTACTAACTAACTAAATAACTAACTAGCTAACTAACTTACTAACGAACCAACTAACTAATCAACTAACTAACTAAGTAACTTACTAATGAACCAACTAACTAATCAACTAACGAACTAACTAAAACGAGCTACGAAACCTACAAACTTGCTAGCTGTAGCTGACTAACTAACGTATTAAATCTAGTACAATAATCAAGCAAATAAATCTAAGTTTTCCAAATTTATTACAAGCAAATCTAGTAAAATCAAGCAATATTTCTCTAATCAGAAAGTTCTTTTGAATCGATCTCCCATAAAGTGCTGATATGTTTCTAACTTCAGGCCAAGCAATTTAAAGAACTTGTCCTTAGTGGATGGTTTTTCACACAATGTCATCAACAAAGTTGGACAAAGATTCGTTGATTGTATTCTTGAATTTTGCAATGAAAACAAACTGAAGACCGATTCTGGGTTGGATTATTTGCAATTCACACAATTAGAAGGAGAATCTAATCAGGTAACATTACTATGTTACACTGGGTACAAAGGCCGTAGCTGCTGAGCAGGTGAGGGTGAGGAAACTGGAAGGAGATGAAGGGAGAAAGGGAATAAGGGAAGTTTCATTAAATCAAGGCGAAGAGTGGAACCCGGTTTCGTTTTCAATGGAAAGCAAAGTAATACGTTATCATTGCTTATTCATTTCTCTCTTCATCTCCTTCACAGTGCCATTTCTCTCTCCTGCTCAGCGGCTAAGGCCCTGGTACCCAGGGTACGTTACTTCATTCTTTCTTGAAATGGTTCTGGCGCTATTTGAATTTTTGATCTCAGATTGAGGGCACTCATAGCGCTTGTTGAAAAATAGAACGCACATTGAAAAACGGAAACTACTCCATTTATGCTTGCTTATCAAGCTCGACGACTGATTTGGACGACAAGAAGTTTTCTCCTTAGAAGAGCTTTTGGGCTGGAAAATTTCAAGTCATTTTTGAAGACTTTTATTTGAGTTCAATGGTTTTGCCTTTACCCTCGACGAAGATAAGCTCAGTTGTTAAATTTCCTTTTGAATTAATATTTTTTTTTTAGAATTTCATTCTGCAAAGAAATTGCAATGAAGCAACTGTAACGTCGACAGTGCTGAGTTCATACGAATTATATCAAAAATCCAAACTTTCAATTGTAAGTTGTTTCAACTTATAATATTTTTATTACTCTATCTGACTGTGATATTTATGTATATGAGTTAGGGAAAATGGATTTTGAGGAGGAATCCACTCATTAGGAATCTCGCCTACCGTTTCCCAAAACCTGAATGCTAAAACTATTCCTACACCCTGTTATTTCCATTCTCCAACTCTACTTGAAACCCGTAGAGTAATTATATCGGTATGCTTGTTATCCAGACCGACGTTGCTAGATCGAGAACATTAGCTACAAGTACAATACTTGGTCATCTTGGAAAAGCGTTGATTTCTGGTCTACCAGTTGATTTCAGTCGTCGTAAGTTTGAATCAATTCTTTTCGTATTTTCACCATCACATGTTCATCTTAATTAAACCTCAATTTTTCTTTTTCTTCCCTTTCGCTTTATTTCGACGTCTTGAGCCTCTTCGTAGTGCATTGTATAACTGATGAATCAAGAATATTAATAAGTAATGTTCCAGTCGAAAATTTCATTAGATCTGTCCACATCAAAACCAAAAGGCCTGTTCTGTGTAGACAGAAGACTTCTTCCCACTTAGACGCATAAATTTATTCTGTTGGTCTTTCTGCTTTTTCCCATGAGCTGATTGGTGTTCAAAACACTGCCTTCACTTCTCTGACTAGTGCATTTCAATCCACATCTGAGTAGAAATTAAGCGAAAATTCTGGCCTCTGCTCTTTTTGAGGAACTCAAAATTTTGCACAACCGAAGAGCGAAGAAAGATAAGTTATTCATCCCCTTGGGCACAGAATAGGGACCAAAGTGTGACAGTACTCCCTATTCTTTGCCTTTGGCATTGATGCGAAAACAATCCACGTAAGCCACGTTTAATTTCCAGCATCTACAAAATCATCTAAAACGCAATTAACCTCTGACTAATCCCACTTGAAATTCGTTTCAATCATATCTATTCCTTGAGAAAAAAACCACGCGCGCTCTTCATGCAAGCGATATACCGTCTTGGCAAAATTATCTTTAAATTGTCTGGTGTTCTATTTTAGTGGAACTGACAGCTGAAGATATTAAAAGTGTAATTGAAGCAGTGAGCACATTCAGTGGAGGTAGGACTACTTCTTATTTTTCACCAGCTTTTTGTTCTTAAATTAACTTCTCTGTAAGAATAACCTGGCCGAACGATCAAACATTGATTGTCAAAAATTTGAGATTTGCTTTGCAAGCAATGCATGACCGTTTGGTAACGTAGCAATCCCTTGAAAAGCATAATTCGTTCAGCGATGCTCTTCAAAACATAGAGAAACATTTTATTATGCATGTATTAAGCAAAATATGACTATGGTCCTAACGTTTTCCTATTTCTAATTTTTAGACATAAGCAGAATCGGCCTAATAAAGGAAAAGCTACCACGTTCAGTCGATTATGGCAAGTTGAATTTCATCCTTGCAATGTTAGAAATCTCTTATGGCTTCAAGAACGATGATAGCAGTGATACCCGGCTAGGCCATTCAAGTGCAACCAAGAATGTTTCGAATTCACAGGTCAGTGTCATTATGTTCTTATCGTGGGGTGATTCAGTCCTCGGGAATCTCGTACACCCTTACCGATATTTCTATTAATTTTCAAGAAAACCCCTTGGAAATCCTTTTGCCAAATACGAATCTCGCACGCCTTTTGGAAGTTTGAAATGTCCCTCGGCTCTTCCCTTATCTCTATGGTTCTTACTCGTTGCTGTTAGGGAAGTAAAATGAAATACAGAATCGCTTTTATGTTTCTACTTTTTCCATGATCCCAATGAACCCTTTGAGAAGATCCCCTGTTTTTTTTCTGTTCTCCCCTCTTGGTATTATTTCTACCCCTTACCCCGTCGTATTCAGTTGAATCTTCACATCATATTTTCTTCCCGCAAGTTGGAAGGTAGTAGGGTGTGTTTGACGAAGAATGGATGCCAGGGGAGAGGGTAACTCTAACTCGTATTAAAAGGGTGGCAGCTATTCATGTGCTGGTACTGGTTGTGATTACTTTGCGGGTACTTTGTCCTAGTTATAGCTCTGTTTTGGTAAAAATTAGCCCAGATATTGGACTGCAAAAGTAGGCCTTCCGTGTAAATTTCTGCTCTTGACCGTTAATTCTGGGACCGCATTCAAATTTTTTTGGAAAGCCTGTTGACTCTCAAAGGAGAGAGAGAGAAGCTTCCAGAGAACTTACTGACGGCATTCACTTTATTTTCATTAAAATTTCTTGCCCTTCTTTTAGGGTGGGTTTAAGATGAGCCCTGGTTATAGATTAATTTTTCCAAGTTACCCTTGTTATCACCCCTTTGCTAGATTCTCCAAGGCATATGTTTACTACCGCTGCTATAGGAATTAACACTCCCTTTGATACAAGATGATGGACTTAATCTTTGGTTGTTGAAGGTTTCAATCGGGTAAGAGAGAGGTCGTAACGTTAGAAAGGAGTTTGAGTCTAACTTTATAGGAGTATATTATTGTTTTCTTCTCTTGATTTTGTCACTCAAAATATGATGAGTTTAACCGGCAATTAGGCACTCAAGCGAATCGAGTCGATTTAAGGCAGGCAGGTGAAGTTACTTCATTAACTGGTGCTTAAAATGATTTCTTAATGTTCTGTTCTTGGTTGGATTCAAGTAGGTGTTGAAGTGATTTATAATAGATATTTCGTGTGAGAATAAATTGTACATTGAATCGTATATTTATTGATTGAGACTTGGAAATCGCCAGGAAACAATCGATTATCGGTTTGTATCTCAGTATTGATTGCTGCAAGAATACTAACTAATAGTTCTGACGATTGTTTAATTGTTTGGTTAGTTAAATTGTTCTTGGATGTTTACAGTTAATGCTGTTTACGGTAAATACTGTTTGTAAACTCTAAGTCATTGCCTACAACGTTAAAGACCTATTCGAATTCAGGAGTTTAAAGACGTTTTCAAGCTGAATTTCAACTGCATAAAAGACTGTGTAAGAATGATCTTTGACTTTGTTGCTGGAATTTTATTGGCGAAGTAAAGGCTTTAGTTACATAGTAAATTCACAAGTGACATTTCTCTTTGGTGCTTACGGTTTTCTTTAAGTGGTACGTTAACTATAAGAATCGTAGCAACGTTGAAAACCTATTCAAATTCAGGGGTTTTAACACTGTCAAGACTGTAGCAACGTTGATAACTCTCGAATTCGAGTTGAGAACCGCAATTTGGATATCAACTGTATAGAAGAATGCTAATAATGAACTTCAACTTGGTTGTTAGAAGTCTATTGGTAAAGTAATGATTCTACTAAAGCAATTCGTAGCTTTGTTGATACCTAACTCTCTTTGAGCTGTGAAGAATCTTAACTTTGAAAAAGACTTTGAGAAATGAACTCCAAATTGGTCATTGGAATTTTATTCCTTGAGATGGCGCTTTGGGTTGCTGCTGAGCAAGAGGAGAAGAAAAAGCAAGAAACACAAGAGATTCAATCATCGCATTTTCAAATGGACGATAAGTCACCTGAGATTACAGTTACTGCAACTGAAAAAGGTGTTCAAGTCAAGGCGAAACCGGCTAGATTGAGAATCACTTCGAAACCGAATGATGACAAAAACCAAGGCAACAACAACAGCAACAACAAAAACAACAACAACAACAAGAATGATGAGCTTAATAGAATCGCACAGGACCCAAGTCTATTAAAAAAACTGCCACACTTATCAGTCGTTGCCCCTCTCAGAGAACATTTCATCGAGCCAATCAAATATAACATCGATAAAAGCAAGAAACGCCTGTTTTCCTAAATCCAAACGATGCGGTGTTATTGGATGACGATGACGCGAAACCAAAATCGAAACCAAAAGCGTTTCGCTATCATCATGTTCTGATTCGATCTCGCAACCGTGATTCGAAATTCTCTGACTTAATCAACTTAAATTCAGATGATGACCAAATCGAAACACCAACTTGGAAAGTTTTTAATGATGATGAAGACGATACGAAATTCAAAAAAGTTTTTTATCATAACAAACTGCGACTGAAAGATTTTCCGGGTCATATAATTGATGAGGGTAATCATAAAGTATTGAGAATCGCTAGCACTAAAACGAGGTTTATATCTCCGTATCTGTACGAGGCTGCAGCTGCATTGCCCTGCAAAGAATCTGATTGCAATGGTAAAGCTGTTGATGATGATGATGATGATGATGACGATTTTGATCATGTTAAGTGAGTTGTGTTATGACTGAAATGAACTCTACATAGTTACTCTAAGGTGCCAAATAAACGGGGGTCTTAATGAATTGGGGGTGGGAACTATTTGAAAATATTAATAAACGGGGGTTTAATAAACGGGTGGGTGGGGAATTTTTGTACACTACACTACCTAAGACACTATACTATTTCTATTATACACTATACTACCTATGATTACACTACTGAGTGTAAACTTTTGTACACTACTGTGTTTTTTCTGAGTTATTTCATCAGAAATAAGGTTTATGAAGCGTAGTTTACTCCTTTCACAAGTGAAATTCTTTCTTCCAAAATTTTTTCTTCCAAAATTAATAAACGGGGAGTTCCTAATAAGGTCCGGGTGGTCGGGGAAAAAACTCAAAATTAATGAACGGGGGGGGACGTTTATTTGGCACCTTAGAGTAGTACTGCAGTTAGTGAAATTTTGAAAGTAAAAGTTGTTGTATCCTTCATTACAAAGTAACAGCATTTTCCTCTTGCTGTCATTAGACATTCATATTCATGTTCAATATTCTAAACTGTAAATGCATTATTATTGACTGATACTGATACCCATGAAATTAGTTGCTTTATACCTTTAAAGAGATTGAAATATCGTGACGTCATTTGTCCTCCAAAAACGACAACTTTTGTCAGTTGTACCATTTTCGCACCATCTCCAAATATGGGCCGGATTGGGCCAGATTTCAGAACACCCAAGCCCCTTTGTTTTCTGTATTTTATCTTGAGGCACAGGGAGATCATAAATTCAAAGGTGTTTGCAGTAATAAAGGTAGTTAAAATCAATCGCCTGAGAGAGGCGTTGTCTAAATTTTGCTTTAGCGCAATGTGTAATTTCCCCTTCCCTCACAATTTTGTTGTGCCATAGCTTTTAGAGGAAAAATCGCGTTTTAAAGGCGTCCTCTCTTTCATTTAACCATTGAACAGTAGGTCTCAGTGTTTGAGAACGTCAGTCTATGTCCCATAACCTTTATCAAACAGAGATTGTTTCTTCTATGATAATCTTGATCTCGTCTCGTGTACGGATCGTTTACTGTTCTTTCTGGCCAAACAATCAAACATTGTTTGTCATACATTTGAACATTTGGCTATCTGCAGCAATTTTGGAATGTTTGGTCACGTCGCAAAACATTGCTTGGCAAGCAAAATAAGCAACATTAGTTGCCTAGTGTTTGTTCAATGGTTCAGAACATATCTGCTTGATGCAAGGTAAAAATGCTTGTTTGATCCTTTGACCAGGGACTTAAAATTATGTTCTGTTTCGTAATAGGGTACGCCGAAGAGCTCCCAAAATATCACACCAAAATCAGCATCTCAACCAATGTCACTTGGAAATAAAAGAAAAATGCCTGACTGGATGTCTACAAAATCTGTTGCTAAAACTTATAAAAGGACAAACAGCAAAAATAAAAGTTTGTTTTGACTCGCAAAAGGTGACAGTTTTTTGTTTATTTTTGCCGCAAATGTTTGAAATAAAAACACACTTCACAGGGCCTCTTTGGCTTCAAGCATCAGACATTTTGACAATGTTTCGAGCTGTACATGTTGTTTTATACGTTAATTGTTTATTTTTTGGTTAATCAACAATAAATCGTTATTTTTATTTTTATTATCATTCGATCCTTTGATAGCAATATCCACCTCACCAAAAATGTTTTCTTTCTTTGAATAATTTTGAACAAGGAAGTAAATCTGGTCCCCATGGAAATAGCATAGTTGTTGCTGTTGCTGTAATGTTTTTCAAAATGGCCACTTCACAGCAACGAGCAAGCAACTTTTGATAATCTTTCTGATGAGATTTTTGGTGTGTAGAAGCATTTTCTTAGTATTTTATGTAATCTCAAGCTTCTAGTTCTAAGTTGCATATTTAAAACTGCTGAATACATTCTGAATTATGGGTAACAAGCACGGAAAGGACGAAGAAAATCAGTCGCCAGTGACTAGGCCCATTTCTTCTGGGCCCAACAGCACTGCTTCTAACCACCATACTGAGCAAAGAAATGATGATCTTGACACCATGGAAAATAAGTCGAAAATTCCGAGGGATCTATTTGTGAAGTTCATTAACTGTATGAGGCAAATGCCTTTTGAAATCACGGAAGAGCAATTCCAGCAATTAGCAAATTTATTACAAGTTGTTACGTTTGATAAAAATGAAACTGTGCTGCAAAAGGGCGAGAATGGAAAGGGGATTTTTCTTGTTGTAAATGGACATTGCAAAGTCATTTCTGATGATGATATTGTCATTAGAATAATAGAAGATGAAGATTATTTTGGTGAAATTTCATCTTTTATGATCGACCTTGTTCTGCCAGTGTTATAACAGGAGAAGATAACACGAAAATGCTTCTATTACCTCATGAAGTACTTGATGATTTCATGGAAAGGCCGGTTAGGTACCCTCTTATAGATTTATTCACCTCAAGAAGATATTTAGACTTGGAAAATACATCGATGAAAGACAACATAATAAAAGAAATAACAAGATTAGCAATGATCAATGCACCACCCTTTCATAATTGGAGTTCTGAAGCAATTGATTCAATCATTGGTTTTGTTGTTCCACAAAATGTCGTCTTTTTTCCTGCTGGAGCAGATATTTTCTTTTGTGGTAAGTTTTTATTATTTAGAATGTTTTTCTTTATCTTTCTGCAAATCATGTTGCCAGGGTGCAGTTTAGTGGTTTTAATATATTTTGCCATCATAAATGAACTTTGCCGAAAACGTAAGATCCTGGCCAAACGGTGAAACATTTTCAAATATTTGAAATTCGCATGTTCAGCAAAATTTTTCATCGTTTGGCAACGTCGCAAAACATTGCTGCTCCAAAGTGTTTTGTTTGATCGTTTGGCCAGGGCAGTACACAGTGTACAGTTCGAAAAGCGCTTCTTGGAAAAATTACCTTCAATCTTACTTTGCTTTGATCTTGATTTCAAAAGATGATATAATCGTAAAATGCAATTTCATGTTAAACATAGCTGAGAACAAGACAGGCGAAATGCTTGCCCCACATATTTAGAGGATTAGAGCCCTTTTGTGGCCATCATCGTCACGGGAGTATTCATTTCTGTATGGTCACTGTGAAGTTGATATGGCTTCGTGATCTAATCATGCTAGCTGGTGGTATCAGGAGCTCGGTTAGGTCAGGGGATCGAGCCTAAGAGACGATAGCGTCACAGCCAGGTTCGAGGTCTCCTTAGATCATCTACCACTGAGTGGCTGGCGCTAAATACATCCACTCCGCCTTTACTGTCACTCTGATAACTTGTAAAAAATTGCTACCCATCTCCATCATTTTGACCATCAAACCCAATCAATTAATAGGTGATGCAGATTCAAATGGTCATCTACTATTACAAGGCAGCGTCGAATTATTCGACAACAATCAAGAAAGTTTTGAAGTTTTAAATGCTGGCCCACAAGGTCTATGGTTTGGAGATGAGCAATTGTTTTGCATGACAAAGAGAAATTTAACGGCAAGAGCTCATACTCCTTGCATTGTTGCAACTTTTCAGCATCGAATTTTCAGGTGATTGATAATTTTGATTCTTGAATTGTTTCAGAAGTTATATTTTTGAAGTAGTCTTAATCATGTAAAATGCCTCAAGATGCAGACGTGACTTATACGGTCAACAGTCCAAGTTAGCAAAAGGAAAAACTACCAAACATACAGCTGTTTCGGTTTTGTTTTGCTCACGAGATCACGAAAGAGTAGACTAATGGAATTACATTTAAAGTCCTGATCAAGCTATCTAAAATTGAGATTCGCTGAGCAAGCACTGCCTCGCCGTTTTGTCACTAACGAAACCGTTGCCTTGCTAGAAGAACTCGTCAGCAATGTTTTTGGAAAATACTTTATTCTGGAATCGAGGGAAAAACTTTTGACGGGCGATATTTTTATATGGCCAAATGGTCGAATATTGTGTTTCAAATGTTTGACAAACAATGTTTCGTTGTTTGATCGCATCACAAGACACTGCTTGGCAAGCAGAGTTTGCTCAGCAAAAATGTTTTGCTTCATCAAGCAACAAATGTTTGACCAGCAATGTTTTGTGATGTGACCAAACAATCAAATATTGTGTTTCGAATTTTTGATAAACAATTTTCGATCGTTTGGCCAGCTCGTAACGCTCTTAGCCTACATGGCAGTAGACAACAAGATCGTTCTGTAATGAGAACTGTTTGGTAGCATTTCATTAAAGATATGATATTTTTCAGACCATAACCCAAACCTTTCCACTTGAAAGTTCCATGCTGATGAATCTGAGTGCACGATGGAAAAAGATGGTCGAAATTCGAGATTCTGATGAACAAAATAACTGGAAATTTGGCATGGAGAAAATGAGATTGTTGCTACGAAGAACTCAACTATTAGAAATGTCCCCATCTGGGCTAATTTATAATGTATGCCTTGGAATAAAATGCAAGAAGTTAAGCAAAGGAGAAACCTTATCCGTTGGCCTTCAGCATCAAGAGGGTATCTTTATAGTCCTGAGTGGCTCTGTCAATATTGAATCTGACGATGGTCGTGAAAATGCAAAATACGAACCAAGTGGATTATGGTTTGGTAAGGACAACGAAGGACATACAGTAAGAGCAACTCAAGAAAGTATTATTGGAATGTTTGATAAGAAAACGCTGAGTAAAGCACACGACATGTATCCAGATGCTATCATTAATTGGGGAAATAATATGAAGAGGAATTCATTAGATAGTAACAACTCTAGAAGTTAACTTGACAGTCGTTGTTATTGAAATAGTGAAGTGACTTTTCTAATGATTAGTAAAAAGCTCGCATTTAGAATCATGTAAAAACCTTTCGATTTGACACTAAAATACTAGCTTTGATGCATCCTCAAAATGTTGCTTCGTCTGAATAAAGGAAAATTCACTTTTCAAAATCTCGTAAATTTTCAGAATATTGTTCCTTTAATTCTGGATTTGAATCCTTAGAAAGCTGTGGCTCAAAATTGAAATTCTAAACTTTTTAGCTTTTAGAGAAAAAATATAGCCTTTATTTTGAAGTAGCTTTGTAGGTTCGGTTCGATTGTGGAAACAATGTTCTTAAAATTACTACAATAAAATAGGTTCTCATAAGGCCCTGTCAAACGATCAAACATTGTTTGTCAAACATTTGAAATTTGCTTGTCAAGCAATGTTTGAACGTTTGGCCACGTCACAAAACATTTTTTGACAAAGGGCGAGTGAAGAACGTCTGACAAGCATTGTTCTTCAACTTTTTCAAACGGCCAAACATTGTTTGTCAAACATTTGAAATTTGCTTGTGAAGCAAAGTGCCTGACCGTTTGATTACGTACGTCAGAGACAAAGCTCGTCAAACATTCTTTCCCCGCTGCTAGTCAACCAATTTTTTGTGACGTGGCCCAATATTCAAACATTGCTTGATACGCAAATTTCAAATGCTTCACAAACAATGTTTGGCCGTTTGAAAAAGTTGAAGAACAATGCTTGTCAGACGTTCTTCACTCGCTCTTTGTCAAAAAATGTTTTGTGACGTGGCCAAACGTTCAAACATTGCTTTATAAGCAAATTTCAAATGTTTGACAAACAATATTTGATCGATTGGCCAGAGACTTACGCTTAAGTGTAATTGCCCTTCTAAGATATGCATATCCTTAAAGTATCGCAATTAGAAATTGGCTATGTGCATCATAAAAATAATTACCTACATATTTCATTCATTACATGAGATCTAAAAAATCCGAGACTTCTTCGATTTCTCTTTTTCTCGCTTCCTGATGCGCCCATCTTTCTTCAGCTAATTTTGGTGAAATGTTCCATTTATCATGATATATTCTTTTTCCACAATCAAGACAGGCTTTTCCTCCTAGAGAAAAAACGTTATAAACAAATATGAGCACAACTATCAGCGTATGTATCTTATAGCGTACCAGCCTTTTTTCATTGGCATCTGCATTGCACAGAGCGTGCATAATATGCATGTATAATATGCACTTGCATCTTCATTGCATACCATACTCATCAGCATCTCCATTTCATACCTAGACCATAGGCTTATGTCCCTAAAGATTTTATTCCACTACGTATTCATTAGCATCTTCATTTCATACTGTATTCATTGACACCTTGATTTCATACCGTATTCATTAGCATCTTCATTTCAAGCTGTATTCATTGGCATCTCAATTTCATACCGTATTCATCAGCATCTTCATTTCATACTGTATTCCTTAGCATCTTCATTTCAAGCTGTATTCATTGGCATCTCAATTTCATACCGTATTCATCAGCATCTTCATTCCATACCGTATTTGTTAGCATCTTTATTTCATACCCTATTCATTCGCATCTTCATTTCATACTGTATTCCTTAGCATCTTCATTTCAAGCTGTATTCATTGGCATCTCAATTTCATACCGTATTCATCAGCATCTTCATTTCATACCGTATTCATTAGTATCTTCATTTCATACCGTATTCATTAGCATCTTCATTTCAAACTGTATTCATTGGCATCTCAATTTTATACCGTATTAATTAGCATCTTCATTTGAAACTGTATTCATTAGTATCTTCATTTCATACCGTATTAATTAGCATCTTCATTTCATACCGTATTCATTAGTATCTTCATTTCATACCGTATTCATTAGCATCTTCATTTCAAGCTGTATTCATTGGCATCTCAATTTCATACCGTATTCATCAGCATCTTCATTTCATACTGTATTCCTTAGCATCTTCATTTCAAGCTGTATTCATTGGCATCTCAATTTCATACCGTATTCATCAGCATCTTCATTCCATACCGTATTTGTTAGCATCTTTATTTCATACCCTATTCATTCGCATCTTCATTTCATACTGTATTCCTTAGCATCTTCATTTCAAGCTGTATTCATTGGCATCTCAATTTCATACCGTATTCATCAGCATCTTCATTTCATACCGTATTCATTAGTATCTTCATTTCATACCGTATTAATTAGCATCTTCATTTCAAACTGTATTCATTGGCATCTCAATTTCATACCGTATTAATTAGCATCTTCATTTCAAACTGTATTCATTAGTATCTTCATTTCATACCGTATTAATTAGCATCTTCATTTCATACCGTATTCATTAGTATCTTCATTTCATACCGTATTAATTAGCATCTTCATTTCAAACTGTATTCATTGGCATCTTGATTTCATACCGTATTCATTGCCATCCTCATTTCATACCTTATTCATAAGCATCTTTACTACATCCTTATTTCATACCCTGTTCGTTGCCATCCTCATTCGTTACCACATTCATTACCATCTTGACTTCATACCACATGCATTCGCATCTCGTTTTCATATCTTCATTTCAAACAAGAACCTTTTACATCATTTCATGAAATGTTCACTTTCCTTTCTTGGTAAACGCTCAAACTCCTCATATGGTTACAATATTCACTTAAAAACGGTCGCGAACTAAAAAAGGAACATGATAATGACTATTCAATGTTCTTTTGAAGGGTGAACTTACCAGTAAACGGTGGAGTTTTCATATATTTATCTAAACAACCATAATGATATATATGACCACAATATATCCAGACGATAGATTCATCACTAGATTCTTCTGCAGTGTAATCCTGAAATCATGACACATTTGTGTGAATCGTTTTTGAGCAGTACGAAATTGAGAAACACTCTTGTCTGACACAGAGTATAAACATCAGAAACATAACTAAGGCGGAATTTAAACCTAGATGCGGATTGAAATGCACCAATCTGTCTGCCAGGAACCGAACAAAAATCTTGCTACACATGTATGTAGCAAAAGCGCGCTTCCCCGTTTGCTCATCAATTCGGGTATTAAGAGACTGAAACTTCTATTTAAGAGTGACTAGACAAAGGGAGGATCGAAAATGCACTGTCTCGTGAGGAGGAAAACGACGCAAATATTACCTAGGTGAATCAGATGTACTACTAGAACCCTTGTGTTCCAAGTTCAAGACCGAAAATTCTAAAAGGACCTCGCTACAATAAATCGGATGAAAATAACATACAATACCTGTGGATTTTGAGGCAGTGTCCTTTTCTTGCAAAGTTGACAAACTGACACTGGATATCTTTTAACAAAATCTTGCACAAGAACAGAAACGACTTTCTTCAATGACGGTTTTGGCTCAAATGGTGGTGCTCTAGAATGAAAACATCTCATCAATTTAAAGTGGCAGTGAAATTCTATCTTTTTGAATACAATGTGTTCATTGGAGGGTGCTGTGGCGTCTTGGCCTAATCTAGCTGGCTTGTGGTGTCAAAAGATCAGTGAAGTCGGGGTTCGAGCCCCAGCTACGATGGCGTTACAGCCAGGGTCGAGGTCCCGGTTAGTAAATCTACAACTAAGATCCTAGTGATTAGCGCTAATACACTATTTCACCTTTCACCTAGAAGGTAGCGTTTAAAAGAGGAAACATAAGTAGCTGAAATGATATTCAAAACAAATCCTATATCTTAACTTTGTCTCCATTTTGTCGCAATGGTTAGGGACACAATCACGTTGGGTTAGCGTTGCAGCAATGCTCTCCCGAAATCTACTGGTTTCTAGATTATTTTAAACTACAGAGGATGTGTTAAAAGTATAATAGTTAAAAGAAAATAGAATACTTTGGATCTTTTTTCAAAGGTGGCTCTACACATTGTCTTGCGATTTCTGTACATTCTGCGATGAAATGAGTCTCTAATAATTTCGGAAAGTTTGAGTCTTTTTTCTCTATGCTGAAAGATAAAAATAATTTTAAGAAAGCCATAATAAACTCTGTTTGAAGTCGCGGCTACGCGTGCGAATTTTCACCTGTTCTAGTGACGCAACACACCTGAAAATGTCCTGTTCTGAGAATTCCTGAGGTGGCAAATAGGTGCGAGAAAAATGCTCGACAATCGGCTTGCGCGGTAAAAAGAATGGGTTCTAGAAAATTTCCATGAAAAAGCGAGAAAACAATGCAATGAGTGGCGTCGCCAATGCAAAAAAAGCGGCAACGCGCTGCGACATTATTTGCGACAAGCCAAAACATACCGCAAAAGGTTGATACAAAGCAATGTTTGCCAACGTGTTTTTTCGGGTCGCAGAGCACTTTGTTTCAAAATTTATCCCTGGTTGCACGTGCGATTTCTAGTGTTTGCCATCGCAAGAAACGATTTTCTATCATGTCCTGCCACCAAGCAGAAATGATTACCTTATTGGTTGAACTGGATATAAATCAGGTACAGAAATCCGGACATCTAAAAAATACCTAAAATGAAAACAAATTTCGTTAATCAGTGATGTTTGTAATGATCAGCTACATAGCTACTTGATCAATCTGCCACAGCACCTCTATATCTATATATATCTATACCTCTAAGGGGGTGCTAATCCATGAGACCTTTAATAAATGTAGGCATCCCTGGAATTAGCCACATCATAATGCTACTCTGTTGCAATACCCAAAGCAATAATTTGTTGTTACCTTTCTTTAGTAATTTTATATTTTAGTACACCAGTTTTTTGTTTTATTTTTAAATCATCTTGTCCATCAACCAATTTTTTCTTAATAAATGCAACTTCCTCTGAACAAACCATCAGTGGGTTGTCTTCAATAAATCTCACTATGAATTTCGCCATTGATATTATCTAGAAGAAAGAAACAACCTTTACATGGAATTATTTATAAGATCAGTAATCAGAATATTTACCTATCGTTTAACTGCCTTGACAATGCCTGGGCTGCATTCCATGTATTATATGCTGAAGATTTTTGGTGTGGAAGAGCAATTTTCTTTTGCTCTTTCTATTGTTCTATTGTTTAAGCTTCAGGGTGGCAATAACTTGGAATGCGCCATACCCAATATTGGCCTTACCAGAGGTTTGATATTAGTGGTGCAAAACTGTGTGGTCGGAAAATATTGGGGTTGAACATTAAGAAAAAATAATCTAAAGGAAGCCTACAACATTGAAATAATTGCCACCCATGCCCTCATGGCTACACCATTGGTAATGGAGATGGAAACTATGCAAGGTTAAGATCCCAGGCTGCATTTGATGTAATATACACTGAAGAACTCTGGTGTGGAAGAGTGATGTTTTATTGTTCTTTCTGTTGCTCTATTGTTTAATCTTTGGCATGGCATATACATTGAATACACCATAATTAAGAGCAAACCTCCCAGTCCAGAAAGCAAGTCATTGCTTTTTTTATCCAAGAAACCTAGCAAAAGCCTTACTAGTAAAAGTTTCTTAAATTTTCTATTGTTTTCTATTGTTTTAAGAAACAAAAGAACAAAAGAATGTATTGTAATTTGCCAAAAATCTTACTAGTGGGTTTCTTATAAAGCAGTTTCTTATAAAAAAAATGAGTATTGTCATGACAGGCTGTAGCCCAATTTGATACCTGTGCTCTGCCTATTAATTTCTTTGCTTCTTCGTCACATTTTTCACCAAGCAAAACCAAAACTTTCACTGGAAATACTTTGCTTTTCAGTTCCATCAGAATGGCTTTTTCAGGATAGTTTTCAGGAAATTGAAACTGTATTAAAATCTGTTTGTGTGGACTTTTACTGCAAAAAGAAAAACTATATTCAAATATATGAAATGAAAAAACAAAACCAAAAGAAGAGCTGAAGAGGAGCAGAAAAGTACAAACATACAAAGAAAAGATATGCTCTTTTTTGTGAGCTTTATAGTTGAAATTATAGTGAACAAACTGAAATCGTTACGAAGTTGCTCTTCTCCTAAAAATGAAAAAGATAATGGAGCTACAGCCGACCCTTTATGAGGACCTTATAAGCTCCACACATCATTTAGGCCTAGTAGTAAGGCCTATTTGGTAGCCTGATTGGTCATGAATGCTGCGCGGTAACACTTACACAATCTTTAGTTGAACCAGCTGTTTGTTGCAACTTATTAATTCTGAATTTTCTATTATTCTAGTCACTCTGTCTTTAACGTCTTTTAGCTCGTCAGAAATAAACTCCATATTGTTGTAAATTTAAAAAACTTTAATAACAGGCAACAAACAGCAAGCCCCAAAACTCCAACATTCAAAATTTGGTTTGACTGGTCCACCCTTATTTATCAGTCTCGATTTGAGTTCAACATCAATTAAGGCTCTAAGAGAGGCTATGTTTTCGGAGAAAAATTTTGTGGAAGTTTCAGTTTCACAACTTTAGAATATTTTTCAGGGAAATTTTCATATGTTCCCTGAAATGTTCTCTGATCTTTATTCCGCTCGGGAGAGGGGCTATAGGAATTAATTTCTCGTAGCATTACTCATTGCTATTCATATTGACGACATATCAGCCATCGATAGGGTGTGTTGTCGGTCTTTAGTCTGGTCTAAACTACAAAGAAGGTAAGCTGGGTTTTTTATATCGAATTATATTTTCATGATTTTCATATCCGTAAATAATTTAATTTCAAATATTAATGGGCCCAATCTTTCAATCTTTTCCCTTCGATTCATCACCCATCTCTTTTTTCCTTTTTTCCGTTTTTGTTGTTTGAGAATGTTCTTTTATTTATAGATTTTTTCGTGGAAAAGTTCGTTAGGTTAAAACTTAACTCCCTGGGTTTTTTTATAGGGTCTTTGGTCAGAAGCAGAATTTTTAGGGATTTATGAGAAACGAAACATTTGGGAAACTTAAACCTTGAAATAGTGAAATCACTGTAGAAAAGTACAAAGCAAAGATGATGTCATTTCTTTAACTATCTTGGTTCATTACGTAATTTCTTAAAAATAGTCATGCGTCATCTGGCTTCTGATTGGCTGATTGCGCTGAAACATGATGCGTCATACCAAATCAGACTGTTGATTGGCTAAACGAGAGACTTGCGTAAAAGAGATTCCTAGAAGATTCTCGATTTGTCCATTGGCATGTCCAGTTTTGTTCACGTGATGTTGTTTCAGCTCTGTCATGGTGATCTGCCCACAGTCCACAACTACAACAACAATCTGATAACAAAACGAATATAAGTAGTCGATGGTCGAGATGTGCTCACATGTTGCAATCGAACAGTTACAGTTTATCGAAATCGTTTTTGAAAGATGCCTGGTTTCAAAGTGCAAGTTATTAGTAATAAATGCGAAGATTTGAATCCTTTTATTTGTGTTTCGTGTAATTTGTTGCTGAAAGAACCTTACCAGCTGAACGACGGAAGCAGAATTTGCTCATCTTGCCTGTAAGTTTTTCACTTGTTATAACCTAGCCTGCCTTATAGGCCTATTTTAACTGTCGGCGTCATCATCAGCATCATTATCGTCATCATCATAATTATCATATATTTGAGTTGAATGATGTGGACCTACTGTCTTTGTATCTACTTTAACTTTTAAAATCTTGAAAAAATAATACTTGATGTTGCAATGCATGCATATGGGATATATTGGAATTATGAAAAAAATCTCTTAAAAGTGCAAATTAACATTTCCAAATCTTCCTATAGACTACCCAAGTGTGACGTCATCAAAATATATTTGTAGAATTTCGACATTTGCTCCTCATTTTGTGAAAGAGCGTCAAAAATAATGCTTATTCGTGCAAAAATCAGTTAAATATGTCAAACATTGAGTGAGATATGGCCATCCAAAGAAATACATTTCAATAGGAAATCACTGTATTTTTGCTTCTGTAAATAGATTTTTGTGACATCATTACTTGGGTGCTCTATTAAAGATTTGTAGACACTGGGGGAGGCATGTTGGGATTGTACCCCCCAATATTTATGTAATCTATCATTTTATTTATATATAAGCTGTATTTAAGAACAATGGTGCCCCCAAAAATTTTACACATGTGTCAGTAGGCAACTTTTTTCGTTCTTTCATTATTGCTTCGTTTGTGTAGTTCAATAAAATAATGTACCAAGAGAGAGGCGTTAGAAGTAGTGTTGTGGGGCATGGGGCAATGGGAGCAGGAAAGACTAATTTAAGGCAAAAAATAGAAAATCAAAGAATTATGCAATTTATTGTGAGAGCAAGATGCACAATATTGCCCCACATAGTGAGCAGGATACTGGGCTTCCCCTTTCCTTGTCCCACACAATCCACTTATTACAACCGCATTTTTGGCACCAAATTTTAGGGGGAGGGGAAGTTCCCTTAGTTTTTATCAAGAACTTTTCATTAATTATTTTATTGATCTTTTTTGTAGAAACTCAAATGATGAAAATTCCAGGAAAATTGACAAAAAGGTATCTACCTGTTAATTTCTATGAAATCTCGCTATTCTAAGAATTTCAAAACAAACTACTAAATTAGTAGTTAAATTAAATTTTCTAGGTATTCCCTCATTAGTAGTGATATTTCTTTACTTGATTATTCATAATATCTATCTTTTTATAGGATTGTTTCTTTGACAAATTTGCTTGGAATTACATAAAGACATTGAAAGTGTATTGTGAAAAGAGAAAGGATGGTTGTGATTGGAGTGGAACCATTGCAGAGCTAGAGGTGCGTTTCTCTCAAATTGTTGTTTTTCAGTTAGAACTTCAAATGTCAATTGTCTACAGTTGAACCACAATAGGTTTACTACTGCTTAAGCCAAACTCCAACTTTCTGTCTTGAAGTCTTTTCTTTCTCAAAAGTTTGATAGCTCAAAACCTCAATAAGTTGAGCAGATTTCTTTTCTTGGGGAAACAGTATATTGAGGTTTAACCGTACACGAAACTTTTCCTTAACAAGGAAATGGAAACCTTAGGAATTTGGAATTCAGAAAACAGGCAACTAAAACTCAAAAAGTCCTCCGTTATACCTCATGTCCTGTGACCTTTCATAATATTTAATTTAATGCCAAATCTCCCATAAGAAACTTACTTGCATTCTGGTAGAAACTATAAGAGACCTGCACAAAAACAAGGATATTATATGTTGTTTACATGTGAAACTGAAACAGAATCATTTGTTTTTCTCAAAACAGGAACTTCATCTTGCCTACAGATCCTACAGAAAGTTAATTCCCAGATCTTTATGGGTTTTATTTTCTAACAAAACAAAAGTCAACATGTCTTATAAATAAAGCTGCAATTGGCAAAACTTTCAGAAAAGTTAATTTTCATTTGCAGGGTCATTTAGAAGTTTGTGAGGTTGATCAAGTGAAGACAAGAACAGAGATGTCAGGAGAGGAAGAACCACCTTCAATAAAGACAAAACCTTTGGATGAAGGAAATACTTATGATATGTCCGTTCATGTGCAGAATAATGGATTTAAAAAGGTCAGTAGTTCAAACATTTTTGTTAGATAATAAAGCTGACATTATGCTGATGATAGAGATTTGTCTCTCTTTTCTTCTACTTTCCATTTTTCTTATTTGAAGTTTCTTATTTTAGGACATCAATGCAAATGCTTATGTGTCAATAGTACAATGCGACAACTGTAGTGAAGTTTTACCCACAGACCAGGTATATATATTATATATTATATATGTTCCAGAATTATATGTCTCATAATGCCTGTGTAATTGTGAGCTAAGATTTTTCCCTTGAGAAGTGCATAAGATCTTTGTATGCCGTATTTCTCCTATGTTTTTATGATCTTGACCAAACTCTGTTCTCCGTCACTTATTACTTTTCTATGGGTTGACCACACCCTTTTGCTCTTCCATTTTTACACTGTTATCTCTTCCACTGTTCAGATGTCCCAGTTTCAATACTCCCTCAAGTGACGTATTAATGCAATATACCTCTTTGATGAGAGGCCGTCAGTACTTTTGAAAAATTTCTATAAACGCGTCCTTTCGTAAAAAAGGTCGATTGCCTTTGAAAACGAAATTCTGTGAAAATGCCCTCCTTATATATGCTGTCTGAAGGCTAATCAGCTTCCTAAATCTCCATGAAGTGAACGATGCACAACACACGCAATTTTTAAGAGGATATCTAACGTTTTCATAAATTTAAGTAAATATCATGGTCAATATCAATTTAACGGAGTCTTTCTTTTTCCTTAGCTGAATAATCATTACAAAATTTGGTGTGATCAGAAAAAGAAAGTTTGTCCCTTCAACGAAGAAGGATGTCAGCAAAAAGAAGTAAGTTTCATTTCGATATCTTTTATTTCAATTTCGTCGTTACTGTCGAAAGTGCAAATGTTGAACGACAAAATAACGCTCCCCTTCTACTATCTGTTTCATTTTGGTAAGGGTTAGTGTTCAGAGCTTTGGACGGGGTTTTTCCTCCAAAGAACCAGGGATATAGTGCCTCAAAAAAAGCGTAAAGGTGAAGATGAAGGTGAAATGGTGTTTTAGCGCCAGTCGCTAGGATCTCAGTAGTAGGTTAACTAATCGAGACCTCGACCCTGGCTGTGACGCTACCGTGGCTGGGCTCGAACCCTGACCACACTGAGCTCTTGACACCACGGGTCAGCTTGATAACACCACGACGCCACAGCACCTTCAAACACTTGAACATGTAAGGACTTGTGGATAGTTATATTAGAAACGAATTTGTACAGTAGCACGGTTGAGGCTTGCAGGACAGATAGGTGACAGAAAAGCGATGGATATGATTCGCTATCTGGATCTGGTTATAAACTGTCTCGCTGTTCCAAGCTGTTGATTACGTAGCTCTGCCATCCTTTAAAACTACTTTCCATATAAGATACGCGTATAATTCTACTGATAAGGCCCCATTAGGGTATTAGAGATATGGGATATAGCTATACCAGGTAAAATCAAAGGGATGAGGTATAATTTTTAACAAAATACGGTGTATACGGTATACTTTGTTGCGAAATTCTGAGATAAAAGGGAGAAAGCATACAGGAGGTAAAGCGAGGGGTAATTCACTCCTTAGAAATCTCGTACACCTTTGCTTGAAGTCCTATTGTTTTTATGGAAATCCCTTGAAAATCCTTTTGTTTTAACAGAAATCTTGTACACTTTTCCGAACAGTGAAATGCCCCTCGAGGTAAAGGATATGTTTTGAAAAATGGTTGGGGATATAGGTTATTCTGATCCCCTCTACTGGGGCCTCACTGATCGATTGATGTGATCATCTGCGTCGCGGTTTTCTGTCTTAGCTGCCTTGCTCAAAAGTTTCCTTGTCTCAAGAAGTATAGAGCCTGCGCAACAAGTGAAAATCCTTTTCCCAAAACTTGACGTACGGAAACTTCTCATGATACACACTGGTAATAGCAGCGATCGCAGCGATCACCCATTCATCGATCAGTATTTGATAAGAAATCTAGAAAACTTAGCTATGAGAAATAAATTCGTTTATTTCCTCTGATTTTAGATCATGAACAAAACAGAAATTTCTGAGCATATCAAACTGAACATAGTCACCCATCTACTTCTACTTTTAACTCAAATAAGAAACATTCGATTTTCATATGAATCTCTTAAAACAACCATAGCCTCGTTCAGAAATGAAATATTCGAGAGAACCAATCAAATTGGATCATTTGCTTCAGAAATAAAATCGGAGTTTATCAAATGGACAGATTATGTTACGTCGCAATTTAATAAAATTTGGGACAAAATTGAACATGTTTTAAAAGAGGTGGCTGATATTAGGAAAGCGTTGGTGCTGTTTAATGGCAAACATCATGAGAATGAAAAGCGAATATCTGAACTGGAGAGTGGGTTGTTTACACAACAGACGCAGATAGGGGAACAGATGAAAGATTTGGAATCGATGCATAAGAACATAGAGAAATACAGAGATCAAATAGCTGCATTACGCGGTGCGTATTATGAGCTGAAATCATCTCAGAATAAAGAAAAAGACGAGAAACCATCGACTGGACTCCCTGCCCCTGTTTTCCCCCCTGAAGACTCCCCTGATTACATCACAAGTTACGATGGAGTGCTGCTTTGGAAAATCTCCGATGTGATGAAAAAGAGAAGACGCCATTATGAAGAGAACACCTTCAATTATCAGCCCGCCATTTTATACCAACGCACGTGGTTATAAACTCTGCGCACGGTTATACATGAACGGTGATGGAGTAGCCAAAGGGAGATACTTGAGTTTGTTTTTCGCTGTTATGAAAAGCCCATTTGATGCTGTGTTAAGCTGGCCTTTTAAAGGAAAAGTTGCAATGACGTTAATTGATCAGGAGAATGTAAAACATCATGAAGAAAGTTTTTATGCTGATGTCTCAAGTTCGTCATTTCAACGACCGAAGAATGAGATAAATATCGCAAGTGGGTCTCCAAAGTTTTTCTCACTGGATGCTTTGGATACACATGGATATATTAGAGACGATACTATGTTTATTAAAATTACAGTGACTGATCGTTAATCTTAAAACTTTGGGGGTATTAAAATGCAAAACAAGTGAATAGGGAATAGGCACATTGACGTTCTTGCATTAGATGTCTTAGATCTGAAGTGACACTGTATTGTATTCTATTTACGGCAGCATGGGTTATTTTGAAGGAACCTTTTCTGGGGAACGTCAGTAGCGGACAGGAGACAAAACACTACTAAGTCTAATTACGACTCGTTAGTTAAATCGCTAGTAGCGAGTGAACGAATATGTTAATATGACAAATGATGTCTAAGTGGGACAACAAAGTTACTATCACTAGATGCATATAATCACAGACATGTGACAGATGATTGCTACTGAATTGATAATATATTTATGTACTGGTCGTTAAACTTCAAGTTTCAAGTTAGTTTCAAGGGTTTATTTATACAATCAAACGAAGGGATTGAAGTCTAGGTAGTTTGTAGTCAGTCAGTAGGTCGCTTTAGTTTTTACACAGAATAGAGAGTCAACGCCAGAGAGCCTAGTATGTAAAGGGCTAACTTCTTATTCTGTTGTTTTTATATTTAGGTACTTTTTTATAAACATTTATATATGGCATTCAATACATGTAGGTAGTAATATTTGAACAATTAACGTTAATGCAGCTGATTGAAGAGTTAGGTAGAGGTGATGTAAGAAGACATGCCTACTAGGGCCTAATATGTTATGTCGTATAGTGACGTCACGTCGCGCTAGAATCTGTAGCTAGAATTTTTATGTTTTTATATGGAAAGCTATGAAAAAATAAGTATTGTAATTGATTGTAATGATAAATAAGAAAAGTAACTTCCATTTCTATTAGTAATTATTCCAAAAATTTTTTATTTATCAGTACCAATTCTATCTTTATCTGCTTTTAATTTATATGATATGCTTTTATATTTAGAGATATAATTTTTTTATATTTACAAAAAAGAAAATTTGTAAAGCTTTATAACGTAGGAGGAGCAAATCATTTTTCATATATTTTCATGTTTTGTATGATTTTATCTTTTAAAGTATTTATCTATTTAATTTCTGATAAAATAAAGTGCACTGCACCAAGTAATTCTGGTTGTGATTTGTGTATTCAACTTCTGAACCTATCTTTTTATTTAGAACAAGTGGCTTATGAATGTCTCATTCTCGCTAAGCATCAGACCATAGTCAGACCGACTCGATCGCTGAATGACCGACTCGTGGGGTCGATGTCTCTGGTGGTCATTGGTTGATTTTTCCATTCCATTCCACTGTTCGAAAAGTCGTGCGAGATTTCCGTCGAAACAAAAGTATTACGCTACGAAGTCCCACTGAAGCTCTCGGTTTGCATACCGAAAGCAAATCATCATAGCCTTCATCAGTAGTGGCCCTCTCTAATGAGCGGTCCTTCTCTGAGACCAAAAATCGAAGAGAGTACGGTACGACATGTTCGTCAGTAAAACTGACTTGATAAAAAGGATTAAGTCTTCGATCTCTTATGATTTAAATCACTTGTTCGTCTATACAATGCCAATTTCTAAAAAAAGCTTGAAAGTGTAAATGATTTTATCATGTGTAAAGGTACAAATGCGTAATTAAGTCCACGGAGATTCCTTTTAAGTATAACAATTATAAAAGGTTCCACTTTCTCTCTCCTCATTGCTGGCAAAAAGACAGTTAAATCAAAATAAAATCTTGTCGGTTGGTTTCTGCTAGAGAAGTTTTGCTTCTGTTAGAGTTAGCAAGCTATGGAAATTTTAAAGGGAGATGAAAATATATGGCAGCCTTATAAGTCACGTGTTCTATCTGGATTACCTCACGCAAAATCGTATGTTTGTAGAATTACAAAATTATGCGCTTTTTCTTCACATTGGCATCTAGCTTTAATTAGCCTAAGTTATAGTTGGTTAATTTAGTTAGTTAGCAAGTTAGTTTGTAATTTGAAACAGGGGCGTGGTGGCCCACCGGGACTCGGGAAATTTCCCGGTAGGCCCCTCTAAATTCTCCTGGTGGGCCCCTTAATTCTAGTTTTTTTTATTTTTGAAAATATTTCTCATCTCCTTTAGCATTCAAATGGGGTTCCAGCCCTGGCGTAGTAACCCTCTCTTCTCCCCCCTCTCGATGGTAGTTCTTGCGCTTGGCTCCAGGTTTAGCCTCGTTTTTCTATTTTTCATTTCATCTCAGTCTCAAGATTGATAAAAGTAATTGAAGCCTTAGTATCGGATGTCCCACTTTAGTATTTTCGTTGTTTCAAAATTCAATGCTATTTGGATCGTCCTCTTTTGTTCTGTTGCTATTTTGTTATGTCCCATCTTCCATGGCTGCTGGATTTGTAGACAAATGACGACTTCTACCTAGCTTTATATACAGTTCATTTGTAAGTTCAATAAAATAAGATTGTGATTGTAAGATTATAAAGCTGAAAGATAGAGCTCTATCGCCCTTTTATGGCTCCATAGACTTGCTCCAAGTCTATTTCTCAAAGTCCTTCTCCAGCATATTTCTCTCGCACTCTCCTTTGTTACCACGGAATGGTGGACCTTTGGAGAAGGATATTAAGAAATAGAACAATAGTGAGCGAAGAGCCATTCGCAGACGAGGAGCCATTTGCATGGTTTATTCATTTGAACGTCAAGGATTACTATTTTTTCTTATAAACTTGTTAACAATGATTGTGTTACTTGAAAAAAATTATAGGCCTAGTGGGCCCCTAAAATCTTGATTTTCCCGGCCCATCTAAATTCCCACCACGCCCCTGATTTGAAATAAGTTAGTAAGTTGATTGCTTGGTTAGTTAGAAAGTTAATTGGTTAGTTAGTTAATTAGTTAGTTAGTAACTAAGTTAGTTAGTTAATTAGTTAGTTTAGGTAGTCAGTTAGTTTGTCAGTTAGTAAGTTAGTTACTTAGTTAGTCAGTAAGTTAGTTAGTTAGTTGGTTGGTTAATGTTAGTTAGTTAGTTGGTTAATTGATTAGTTAGTTCGTTTGTTAGTTAGTTAGGCCTAATTAGTTAGTTAGTTAGTTAGTTAATTTGTTTGTTTTTTAGTTAGTCAATGAGTTGGTTAGTTAGTTTATTTATTTAGTTAGTTAGCTATTTATTTTAGTAGTTAGTTATATCAACTTGCCTCTGCATGTATTCGTAGTTACGTTTCTAAATGTTGTGCTTCTTTCTTTGATAAGGAAATGTAGACAGTTTGCAAATGATGGTGCAAATGGGAAAACATCAGAATCAAAAAAGAACAAGATAATGAACATAGTGAAAGTAACACCATTTAGAAAAACGAATGATGAGTCTCAAAAATGCTACAATGAGTTGGAGTTCTTCAGATTTGTCAAAAAGAAACATCCCTCGCCTTATAAGAAAACCAATTTTCAATTTGCGTGGAACGAAATTGATAATAATAATAATGATAGTTGGATATCAAATCAAAGAAAGACTGAAATGATGGTACGAAAATACACTGAAGAAAAAAGTGCCGATATTTTCGATTCTGATAAAGCTGCTGACAATGACTGTTTTTCTGATGGAGGCTGGAGGATTTTGACGAATATGGAGACTCAGATGATGCGACAAAGACATCGGAGTCCAAGGAAGAATTTCTCTGTAGTTCACTCGACGTTGCCTTCATCTGCACAAACTCCACAAAGGTGGAAAGAGTTGGCAGTTTCCTCGTTCGCAAATGACGCGAACGATCATCATTGCCAAAACGAGGCTGACAATTGCAAGATGCTCCCACACGTTTATGGCTCTCTGTTTCATAATGATAATAATCATAAACAATGGTCGACTAGATCAAATTTCACGAAAAGAAGAAAGCAAACTAAGCGAGGAGGCATCGAAAAGAAATCAACAAGTTCACAAATATCAGACGAAAACAACAAACAAGACAAACAAACAGCTTTACCAATGATCAAAATAACAAGCATCTCTAGAGAGAACGATGATGACATCAATATCTTTAACTGTTTTCATACTCATAATAATCATAATTTTCATAATTACAATCAGGATTTTGTGGCCCAAACGTACGTCAAGGCAATGAAAGGTATTTCCTCGAATGGTGATAAAGATGATTTGAAGAATATAACTTCATTCAAAACATTTTCTCAGCTATTTGATTCAAGTGTTGATTTTGTTGCTGCCAATAATGGAGTCGTCGGAGAGAAGTATTTTCCTGCATTAAAAACTGCATCAAACCCGTCCAAACAGCAGAAGACTTTAAGACTTTAAGAACTTTCTAACTCGAATTTAGTTGAACTCGTATTACCATTAATACTTAAGTAAAGCGTTCAAGTATTAAGATTGCAAGGCAGAAAGTCTAAAGCTGTAGCTAAACTAAGAGACATTTCGCGTGTGACCAGTGGCGTAGGAGCCGGTGGGGCCAGGGGGGCACGTGCCCTCCCACTTTTCTGCCAAATCTTATGCCTGCCCCTTTTATATCTGAAAAGTGTCCCTTCTACACCTTGAAAGGCTAAGTAGGACCACCAACTGCCTTGGAAAATATGTTTCTATAATTTAGAATTTTAGTCCGAAAGAGGCTACAAGAGCCAAAGTAGCTACTTCTATATTCAAGATTTTCCGGGGGTGCATGCCCCCGGACCCCTCTAGGAGGTGTGCCTTTAGCGCACTTGCTCGCCATATTGCCCCTTTTTTCATGTGCCCCCCCTCCACTTTTAAATACCCTCCTCCGCCTCTGCGTGCGGCATGGTATTCGGCGTGCCTCCCAGGATGGCTAAACATGCGAGTAGCAAGCGAACAACACATCCCCCGAGCGGCAGGGACAAGAAATGCTTCTGTTTTCTCCCAGAAATATTTGTGTGTCTCTCGCTACAAAGTTAATCGCGCGCTAAAATTTTTCTGAGGTGGCTAAACTGGGATACATCGAGGGGACATGTCGCGCGCGACGGACATGCCTCCTAGTCTAGCAAAGCCTTAGGGCCATGGCCAAAAGATTTAACATTGTTTGCAAAACATTTGAAATTTGCTTGCTTCAAAAACAATGTTGGACCGTTTGGACACGTCAAAAAACGTTTCTTCGCAAGGAAAAGTAAGCTTTTGTTACGCAATGTTTTTGAAAAGGTTCAAAAACATTTTTTTGCTTGACAAAAGCAAAAAATGTTTGACAAGCATATGTGTGACATGGCCAAACTGTCAAACATTTGGTTAAACAAAGGCTTAGGCCCTGCCAAATGATCAAACATTTTAGATCAAGCATTTGAGACATGCTTGTCACACAAACTCGCAAAACGATGTTCGTCACGTATCTTCCTTTGTATTGTATAAGACATTCATTCATTAAACACTGCCATGCAAATCCTGCTTTGACAAGCAATGTTTGCAACATGGTTAAACGGTCAAACATTGCTTTTGAAGCAAACGTCAAATGTTCGACCAACAATGTTTAATCGTTTGACCAAGGACTTGGCCCTTCTAAAGAATGATTTGCATGTTATAGAGTGGCATTAGTTTTGAAGATCGTGAATGCATAACTTTAAAAAGAAACCAAAATCCGAAAATTGTAAGGTTGAATGCTTGTCTGTCTGTTTACGACCAAGACACAACTGGTGATCTTTGTACAGTGTCTTCTACCTCTGACTACCTCTGTTTGCAAGCAATGTATCGTGGGAGAAGGTGAAGCTGAAGTGGTGTGTTTAGTGTCAGTTGCCCAATTCAATTTTCTGAATTTTAGTTGAAGTAGATAAATAGATAGATCTCTACCCTCTGTGACGCCACCGTTGCTGGGAATCTGAGGCCCCGATCTCACTAAGCTCGCTCCAGACATCCTGAGTTCGCTGGATTAGTCCGGGATACCACATCGCCTTAAACGCATAACATTGATAACAAACGCAACAAAACTATAAGGTTGACTGCTTGTCGATTTGCAAGCAAGACACGACTTGAAAACACCGGCTGAGAGTGAAAAACAAAACTACACGCAGCTATGCCCTTGCAGGTGAAGCGATGGATAATACTAGATAATATTCAGAAGAAAATTCAATTTTGAAACCGTAGTTCGTTGTTGAGTTTCTAACAGCTAGCAGAAAGCCTTTCTATGGATATGATTATTACATCAATTGGCGAAATAGATGTATGACAGAAATTGTGGACTATTACCTATATGGATCGACTCGAGGAATTTATAAAGCGGAGTTCAAGTAATGTATAGAAGTCGCGGTTGTCGGGTTGAAAACAACTGAGATACCATGACTGTTTTGATGGGTTTATAGATAGAGAACGCGACTCCCAAAGAGCAGTTTTCTTTGTAATGTTTTGTCATCATATCATCTATGGCTTTGATAATACATATGAGACTTTACCGTGAGATGCCAGTGCTAAAATAAGTATAAATTAGGCTACGCTAAATCATTGATAGGACTGAGATGATTTCATCCAAAATGGAAGGAAAACTTCTTCGATATGTTATTCTGGTTGCCTTGATCATTCAGACATATATTTCACATGGAGAAAAATTCGAAGGAAAGGCAAAGTCTTATGGAGTTGATATAGTAACTGCTGATGGGGCAACGGCCCTTTCACTGAAGCCCCCACAATCATCAGTCAAGACATCCGGTGGCAATTTCCAATACGATAAAGTGGACGCAAAACTTGGACCCCAGCAGCCCTATTCTGATCAATATGTAGCAATGGTTGAAGCTAAAGGACCAAAGCTTGATGTCAAAGGAGATTACCCGAAATGGAAATCGAAAATCGTTAAGATAAAGAAGAAGAAAATGGTTTCTCATGTTCATATGCTTCCATTGCACGGGGCGTTGGCTTTGAAAAGTGAAGAAAGGGTAAAGACTAGGCAATTTTCGAAAGGGGATAAAAGCAAAGTCGATCATGTGCTCCTTCTGCTCAGGGCATTGCCTTTGAAAACCGCAGAAAAGGTGGAGGGGAGAGAACATTTGAAAGGGAATAAAAGAATATTCGAGAAGGATAGTGATGTAAGAAGTTATGAATATGACAATAGTGAATCGGCAGAAAAAATAATTGATAATTTGAATGTTATACATCGAGCAACCAGATCTTTGGGTAAACTACTAGAAAAGCAACAGTTTTATAAAACAGAAGAAAGACAGAGAAGAAATAGAAGGGAAATCGCAAGAAGAGATTTATCGGAGGATGATGAAACAAATTCTGATAAAGAAGATTTAGAGTTGGAAAATTATGCAAACGGAATGAAAAACAAGGTCACTCATGTTGTCAATGAAGCTAAAAATGTTCTTGTCATAACTAGCAAGGTTGTGCATGGCCTAAAAAGGGTTATTGATGGCGCAAAGAAATTAACAGAATTTAGTAATAATGCTGTGAAATTTGCAAAGTATTTTGCTTTAGAGCCTAATAACGCAACGATTGACTTTTTCGAGGAGAAAGCTGTTATTGCAGTTTTAGAAGCGCAGAAGGCTGCAGCCGAGGCTAAGATTGAAGCGTTGATTGCAAAAGAGGCTGCAAATAAAATTCTAGACATGCTACGGAAAGCAAAGAAAAAGAAACTTGGAAAATCGAAAATTGCGAATGCTGCAAAATTGGCAAAGTTGGAAGCAAAAATTGCCGAAAAAGCAGCTAAAAAGACGTCTGATAAACAGAATGAAGCAAAGGAAGATGCAATTGTTGTTGATAAAGCATTGAGACATATGACAGAATTGTTGAAAAAAGATTCTGGTGAAAAACAAGGAAAGAAGAAAGTAATAAAGCTCATGAAAAGGTATGGTTACAAAATGCCATAATAGTTACATGATATAACAATTATATGATATTTAATATATTATACACAATTATGATCGTCATAATGATAATAACTCAAGTAAGGAGGAAGATAAATTAGAACAAAGGATAATCTTATAGCATATCAAAGGTACACTCATGTCTCATTGTTTGATGAGAGAGTCTTGCCACCTTTCTCTGCCGAGTGCCGGGACAACCCGAATTCTGCAGAAAATTACAGCGAAGATTTTCTTCAAATATAGGCAAAACAAGATCTTTGTTCTTTTAGGAGGTTTGGAATCTTTCCTCATCAAAACCAAAAGACCGGTTCTTTGTAGAAAGACAGAGTTCGTTTTCTTACTTGGACTCTTCAATTAATTTCGATTGGCCATCTCGCTATACCCGCGGCCTGACTGGTGCTTAAAAAAATGCCAATTCAGTTTCGCTTTCTGACTGGTGCATTTCGAGCTGTATCGGGATATAAATTTCGCCTCAGTCGATTTTTTTGGTCTGTTTGTGGCGTTTATTCTCTGAGGAGTTTCAGACGAAAAAAAGAGCTTTTCAGTATGTCCAGAGATGGTTCAGCTGTCCCTTGAAATGTTGAAAAGTTCCAAAAGAGATTTCCCATCCTTAGTGGGTTTTCGGGGTACATTTAAAACTAATAGCCTCTCATCTGCTACAGTGGTGATGGTGATCTACATCTACTTTTAATTCAAAGTAAACTTTATTTTCAAGGGTGAAGTGAAATCTATTTCGGAAGAAGAAAGATTGTCCAACGAGCAGAACGCATCTGGAGAGGAGGATGAAAAGAAGGGAGGAAGTGGTGCAAAAGAATTATACGAAAAATCAAAAATGAAATTGAAAAACCAGCAACTTATAAAACAAATAATAGCGAAGCGATAAAGGTCTAGAGCAAACCTCGTTTGAAGGTGGAGGAGATGAAAATGAGATAATTGCTAATGATTTCAGTCATAATAATAATGATAACGAGAAAGACAATGGAACAAAATCAGGTTATTTGGAAGAGAAGGTTGAAGAAATAAAGAAAGGACCTCTAAATATTGTAGTAAGAGTAAACAGGAGAAAAATTGGGAATAGGAATAAGACACAAGCACTGGAGCCAAAAAGCGAGATTGAGAGATTGGAGGACGACCCATTTGACTTCAAAGAAATGTTACAAGCCAACGAGAAACACAGTGTGGCAGTAGATGATGGACCATTTGATTACAGAAATAATATCGACCAATCAAAGAAAAGATCAGCAATTCAGACATTTAGTAATGGCAAAATGGCACATTCATTCAATGAGAGAGAATCGATAAACAAGAATGAAGTCAGTAAAAGGAAAATACGAACATCGGAAATCGATAAATTTCAGGAGAAATATCCAAGTGATCCAAATAAACAACCAAATGTAGACTATCAGACAGCTGATGGTTCTTATAATAAATTCTTTTAATATTCATCAATCTTATAGAGACGCGTAATGCAGAACAGGGGTAGCCTATCAGACAGAGCCACCTCATCAGTTATGGGCCCTGGGCCTCTGATCAAACTTTCAAAAATGTTGTATATAAAAGATTTGAGATTTGCTTGACAAGCAATGTTTGACTGTAAACCAAGCTGCAAAACGTTACTACTAATTTGGGGCAAGCAATGAGTTTTAGTTTTGACAATAAAAAATTTGGCAAAAAGGTTAAACATTGTATTTAGACTGATTACCTGAGTCGTAGTTTCGCTATTGAATTGAATTGATGGACGCTCAAGTTTGAGCGATCTCCTTTAAGTGCTAGCCTCGGTCTCGTGAGCGATAACGGGGGCTCAGGTATTCAGTCTACATTGTATTACTAGAGAAGCAAATCTCAAATTTGACGAACAATGTTTGATCGTTTTGCCCAGGGCCTTTTGTTTAATTCTCCCGGCTTTATCAGACACTAAGGCTCTAACCAAACGATCAAACATTGTTTGGCGAACATTTGAAACTTGCTTGAACTTTTGGCCACGTCACAAACATTGCTTGAAAGCAGAATTTGCTTGGAATTGTTTTTAAAAAAGTTAAAAAACAGGTTTTACTTGATGCCAGCGAAACATGTTTTCATCGTTTTTGGCCATGTCCAAACGATAAGAAAATTTCAACGAAAACTTGTAATTTAATTTTGCCATTTAACTACTGTGCCATATCCAAGATGTCTTCTCTGAGGACCCGAATTATACTTTACATATGTATTGTACATTTTAGGCATATCAATATTATTCCACTAATGGCTTGCTGATTTATATTGTGAAGTTTTCTTTGAATGAAAAATGAAGATTAGTAACAGGAGAAAATCTGTCTGAAATGTTGTTTGCTTGCTCCTAAGTGCGAGAGAGTCAACTTAATACCTAAGGAATATATCATCTATCTATAAGATAGAAAGGTTCAAGAAAAGAAAGGTGCTGTAGTGTCGTGATCTAATCGAGCGTTTTGGGAGATCACCAAAGCCATGGTCGAGGTATCGTTAGGTCATTTGTTTTAGGTCCCTTTAGCGTCGTAGCGATGGGCGCTTGATTCATCATTTCGCCACGGGGGGAGGGGTTCTCGGGCAAATTTTGAGTAGGGATGTGCCGCCAGCATATTCAAAAAATGGTGCCGTTGGCTTGACTAGTTTTTCTTAAAAACTTGCACCCTTGGCTAGACGAATTTCTACCAAAATGATGCCCTTGACTAGACTAATGCGCGTGAAATTGTTGGCCCAAGTCGGAAACTTCAAAGATGGACTCGTTTCTCTAAAAAGTTGGTAGGACATGAAATTTTCACTTTCCAAGGCTACAAAAGCTGAAAGCATGATGAAAGCATCTCCATATCAATATTGCTAAATTTGGTACCCCTGGCTAGACCCAAATTGTAAAAATGTATACCCTTGGCTAGAAAAGTTATACCCTCTAGCGTGGCACATCCCCAGGTACCTTTACTATGGAAGAACCCCCCCAGTGCATTACGCCTTTCACCATCGTCCGGTGATCATTTATCAGACGGGTTCATCCCATATTGCGACCTGCAATGGAAAGAGAAAGGATTGCAACTAAATCGATTAATTACTTCACGATTATTGTGCGACCAATTAGTTTTGAGACAAAATACTAAAGCTAATGTGCTATACATCTTCTATAGCTGTATTGCTGAGATAGGGCGGAGAGAAGGATGCAGGTCTGTTTTCTATAAATGATGAAGACGATGAATGCCAGTAAATTTAAAGACAAAAACTGACCCGGGATAGAGCGATACTCCCCACTTGCATCCACAAAGTCACCAATGTGGCTGAGGCGCTGTATCGGCTTACGGTGGTTCCCATTACAGGAAATCGCTATTCCCGCTAATCCTCCTCCAGCCGAATGGGGAGGAACAAATATCCGGCCCCCAGACCATAAGTGGATAGCTCCTAGCTCAGCTGGATTCGAACTCGCGACACCCGAATCAGGGAACCTATTACCTAGACAACCCGTCCATCGAGGCTCCGTTGCAGCAGGATGAACATTTGCTCATCCATCTCACAAATTACAGGGATCCTTCTGGTACCCCTGTGTCTGCCTGAAATAAGCGCATGTTATTTGTCATTAGCGCATTATGTCCACGAATCACTTTCTTCGACGGAAGATTGACTGCTCAAACATTTTCGCTGTCTTCAACTTTAATTTCTAACAAAATATTCTTGCCTTTATCACCAAAAACCAGAATGGCGAAGAACATATACTCGTCAAAGATTAGTTTCATGTTTTGAATCAATGGTAGATTTAGTAGCCTCTAAGCTTTTCAGTTTCAACCATTGAAATGTTTTTGTTTAGGCCGGCCTAATGGCCTAATTGGCCTAACCTGAATTTGCAGCAAAGCATCAGAATTTTATTGCGGTGCTGTTGGTTGAATGAACAATGTTTGGAAGACTGAGCCAACTGGCACAAAACGTGCAGCAGTCTTTCAATGCGGATGAAAGCTCGACTGCAGATCAGAGTGCTTCCACGAAAAATGGCGAATTGGAAAGTTTGCAGGCGCAGTTGGAAGAATCAGAAGAGAGAAATAAACGCATTAATCGTGAATTCAAAAAACTTCTCAAAGAAAAAGAGGTTTGTATTATCTGTTAGTTAATGGTCTAAGATTTTGTTTTGCCATGATGAACTGATGAAGGTTGGAAAACTTGCAAGCTTCAGTCAATTTTAGGCTAATTAACATGACAATTGGTCAAACAATAGGAGAGATGTGAGCATCATTGCCAGTGGGAATAAGTTTTCCAACCTGGAAGATGATTTTTGTTTGCACCTTCAATGAGAAGAGCGACTAAGAAACTGCTTGAAACCTTCGTCCTTCATGATTTGATGGAAGGCTGCTGTATTACAATGAGACGTCACCACAGAGGCTGTGTTGTGTGCTGAAGGTGCTATGAAAAGATGGGTTTTCCAGCTCACTCATGGGGTCAAGAATATTGCAGGGTCATAATATCCGAAGCCCAAGCCAGCCTGCAGATCTACATCATTAGCCCTGCAGCCTGAAGGTCCACATCAGGTAGCTAGATTGCTGCCAAAACCCCTGACCTGCTTTAACAAATAAAGATTGCTTGCTTGCTTGCTACAGCAAGGGTTGATATTTGTTAGTCTGTCCTAGCAACCAGGACCTTGCATTTTCCCAACATTTTGGGCACTTGTGTCAATGAAAGGTTCCCAACCTTGAATCACTGAATTTAATAATCAATTACTTATATCATTATTTTACTTCTATTTCAGGAGGAGATAAAATCCTTAAAGGCAGGAGCCATACAAAGCCAAGATACTGAAAACCAAGGCAATGTTGTGGACCAAAAAGTAGGATTTTTACTTCTCCTTCTGCTTAATCTGTGGCTGAGTGATCAGGGTGTTTGGCTCAGGATAATGCGGCCCTGGGTTCGAATTCTGTTGGGACCACTTTCCACCAGCCTAAAGTTGCCTCAGCTGTCCCTCTTTCTTAGGTTGGTAAATGAGGCCCAAGGTATTGGTTCTAGAATATCAGTCTGTGGGCACAAGCTGCAGGTCCACATCAGCTAGATAACTGCCAGAGAACCATTGACCTGCTTTAGCAAATAAAGATTGCTTGCTTGCTTGTTCCTGATTGCTATCTTCTTAAAACTCTTCTGTTTCATGATTTAGATAAAAAGCAGTATCATTATAGGGAATTTATTCTGTGTTAGCCAAGCTTGATCATTTTGGTCTATTTCTGACCAATTGACGGATGAGAAAAAGTTTTAAGAATGCATAAGATAATCATAAAATCTATTTGCTATGATAAAATTATTTAAAAAATATATAATGCAATGTAAAACTACGAAAATGCTTTTCAATGTTCACCATCTTCAGTACAACACTAGTTTTACTTTTACGTAGTTTTAAATCTTTTTGAATATATAAGATGTCTCCCCCTTTTATCACTATTTGAAATATGGTCTTTTAGGATTTCATCTTGCTGAAAAGAAAAACTGAAGAATATCAGATGTTGATTGAGCAAAAAGATGAGAATATTCAACACTTGATGACAAGTTTAAAAGAATCTGAAGATCTCAAGGATCAAATTGAAGAACAGGAAAGAAAAAACACAGAGAAATTGATGTTTGAGCTTGCAGAAAGAATTCGAGCGCATGAAAATATTCAAAGAAAGATGGAAGAAGTAAAGCATGTGATGGATGAAAAAGATAATGCTGTTCACAATATGGCTGATCAGGTATCATATGTTTTTGTGTACATGCTCAGCCTCAGGCAGAGTCTAGGAGCATTTATTTCATTATAAAGACATACAAGTTTCTTGTTGAAAAAAGCATTTTTAAAGGGTTTCCTTGAAATGAATATAATGTAGTGCAAGGGTGTACAAGATTTAAAAGGAGTGAATCATTCCTTAGTTATATTGACTTGGCTAACTATTGACTTGGAAAGGGAAACCTAATTTGATGGACAATGTTGTTGTTTCATTTGATTATTTTGGAATCTGACATCATCAAAACCAAAAGACCAGGTCCATGTAAAGAGACAAAGTTTGTTTTCCTAGGTTAAGCCAGTGGGCACAGTTGCCCCCCTCCAATCATTGACAAGATAGGTTTTTAAATAGGCAGTTGCCCCCAATCATTGACAAGATAGATTTTTATATAGGCTAAATATGATGAATTCTGCCTTAGTCAATTGTTTCAGCCTGTTTCTGACATTCATACTCTGAGGAATTTCAGACAAAAAAAACTAAACAAATAGTATATTCCAAGATGTTTCAGCTTTTTCTTTGCAATACCAAAGTCTTGTGAACTCAAATAGTTATAAATTGAATTTAATGTATTGCCTTTACATCTTTTATAGATGGCAGCTCAAGATGAACTATTAAAAGCCAAAGAAGAAGTGATAAAGAAATTGAAGAGGATGGCAGCAGGGGGAGAAGCAACGGAGGAGATGATTACGTCATTACAAAAAGCAATTCAATCGAAAGATAATAAGATCAATGAAATGGCACAAATGATTGATAAACTTGAAGTTGATAATAAACTGCTTGATGCAAAGATTGATAACAGAGATGGCCTTGGAAATAGCAAAGATCAGGTAGTGTGTTTCATTTCATTTGCATTTAAACCCACTTCTTTGTTTATTGCTCAACATAGTCAATTGTATTGATCAACTCTCTGACATCTATAGTCTTTCGCTAGACTTATTACACGAGTCTCATGTTTCACTCATAAAATCTAGACCAACAACAACAGCATTTCGTCCACTCTGAGGAAACAGCTGTACGTTGTTGTAGTTGTTAGTAGCTGTTTCCGAAAGAGTGGGAGGAAGGTGATAAGTCTAGTCTTTCGCATTGTAAAGATTTTTCTGAAATGAAAAGATGAAAATGAAATGAAAAATGAAATGACTTCTGGTAGCCGCTTGAAAGTGAGAAAAATTCTGGAATCGTTTGAATAGACTTTAAACAGTTTTAACTGCGAAATTAAAGGATTTTATCCTGCAAAGTCGAGTAGAAAGTCGAGCACCTTTCCAAAAACTCTCGACTCGACAATGCTCATCAGCACCTTGAACAATAGAAATATCGAGCGCACTGGCTCCATAATTTTGGCCTTAATCAAATTTTGCTCGACTCATCAACTCCCGAAAAGGCTCTAAACACTCGACAAGGTGGCCAAACACCAGACAAAAGGTAGAGCGTTGTCGAGCGAAAAGTCGAGAGGTTTTGCCAGAGCTGAACAACATTTAACAAAGGTATCACCGAATCAGAAATAACAGAGATAGTCCGCAAAGCAGAAGAATCTACGTGAAACTTTCATGCAGCGAGTGCATAAATGCAATTATATATATGATGCTAATACCTCGATTAATACCTGTGTTCTTAATCTTGATGCTTTCATTGCAGACCATTGAAGCTTTGTGGGCAGAAATAAAACAGAAAAATGAAATTATTCACAAATTTACAGAAGAAAAAGATGAACATCTGAATGAAATGAAAAAGAAAGACCAGGAATTAAAATCAAATCTTGAAATGTTGAATGAAAAGGTAAACTTAATTAATCATTTGTTTCTTATTTTTTAATTGCGATAAGGAGCTGAAACATTTTCGGGCAAACTTCAAAGCTTTTTTCGTCTGACACTCCTCAGAGTTTGAACACCAGAAACAGACCGAAAAACTAAACTAAGGAGGAATTTATACCCAGATGCGGATCAAAATGCACCAATCAGAAAATGAAGCCGAATTGGCATTGTGTTTTAAACACCAATCAGCTTTCGGTGGGAAGAGCAATAAAAATTATTCGTCTGACAAACGTCAGAAACAGACCGAAATAATTGAAAAAGGCGGAATTTATACCCAGATGCGGATCAAAATGCCCCATTAAGAAAGTGAAGCCGAATTGACATTGTGTTTTAAACACAAATCAGCTTGCGGGATACAGCGGTAAGGTTGGCCTCTTTCCGAAATTTATACTCCGAGGAGTGTCAGACGAAAGAAGATTGTATGTCCAGAGGTCTTCGCTGTTTCTCACAATTTTGAAACTTTGTGCCACTCAAAAACCATTTATGATCTTTATTAGACAGCATTTATCATTTTGTTGTTTTAGGAAATTGCATTGAACGAAGTAAATTGAAATTGAAATCAATGGAAAAGAGTTGACGATGAATAAAAGTTTCATCCAGTCTTCATCAGAAGAAAGTGACAGAGAAGCAAAACATTTGAAAGAACAAATACTTGAAATGAATGAAGTCGTCAAAAGCAAGGTCCAAACGATCGATATGTTTCAAAAAGAGATCGAAGAAAAAGATTCTTTCAACAATAAATTGCTGCAAAAATTAGAAGATTTACAGACGAAAGCATCAGAACGAGACAATGAAATAGATGAGTTGAAAAGATCAATTGAAGAAGAATCCAAAGAGAGGCTGATCTATAAAGAGAAGTATGAAACAGAGGCTAGTGAGAAGAATCTCCTTAAAGATCAATTGGATAAAGTTGGTAGTGAATTGATGCAGGAAATCGACTCAAAAGTTGCAGAAATCAAGGAATTACAAGTAAGATTCATTGACAGTCTATTTCATGTATTTAGATTTATTGCTATTATAAACCATTTTCCTTTTGCCTTCGTTGCTGCCTTGCAATATTATCTGCATTATTAGACCGGATATGTTTGTTTTTACCAGCAATGTTTCGAGCACTGTCTAGCTGACACCTACATATCCTGCAAAAATGCATTATGATCTGCGTCATACAAGACCTTCGTTTTATCAGATCAAGATTATGCTGTTGCACTACGCTATATTCTCTAAAGTTTACTCACTAACAACATCTACAAAAGAGGGCTATTCAAATAGCCTACATTTAATACTTTAAATCTGGTGAATAATAACATAGACAAAGGCATTGGTTGGTGGAAAATTGTATAGGCACATATTTTCTAGTCTTACTATCAATGAATTTCTCAAAAGTAACTTGCTGTCTTTGTCTTAGCTCTGTTATTTTACATGTATGTCTGAAAGAATTTGATGTTTTGGCAACTTAAATTCTCTAGTTATTTGGTGATTTCTAGTTCAATTTTTGTTTGAAAAGCTCTCCTCTGTTTTGCAAGAGAAGAACAGTGTGATTGAAGAAACAATAAGCTTTAAGAACATACACGAAAATAAGATACTAAGAATGTTCAGAAATGTTTCCACTGTTCTTAGCAATTCCGAGATTTTGAACTAAAAGAATAAACATCCACTTTTTGTAGGAAAAGCTGTCATCTGCTTTGCAAGAGAAGAGCAGTATCACTGAGGAAAACGAAAGGCTCTCAGAGCAATTAAGAAATTGTCAAATCGTTGGCAAAGAAAAATCACAGAAATTGGAAGAATATGAAAAGAAGCTACGGGAATTGGAGAAAGAGATTGATGATGGAAAAGAAAAGGTTGTGAAGATGAACAAGGAATTGGAAAATGCAAAGGAAGATTTGATTATGAAAGAAAACGAAATCAAAGAACACGAAAATCGTTTTGATGCTGAGTTACAAATGTTGAAAAATGAAACCGAAAGTGAAAAAGGAAATGCTGCAAATTTCGTAATTGAATTAGAGAATGCAAGAAGAGAAATAGAAAGTAATAATGAAGAGATTGTTAAATTGAATAGAAGAAATGAAGAATTAGAGGAAGATTTGAAGATGTCGTTGAAGAAGCAGAAAAGTGGGGAAGAGCAGATTGAGAAGCTGAGGGAAGAAAATCGCGTGTTGGATGAAAATGTTAAAGAAATTACAGCAGAGATGGAGAAGAGTGAATTGAGAAATGAAGAGTTAAAGAAACAACTAACAAGCAGTGAAAATCATGTTGAGCAGCTTCAGAGAGAATATCAAAGGATGGAAAGTTCTTTTGAGGAAATTAAGATACAAATAGATGGGGAAAAATCAGAGAACGATGGACTGGCTGCAAAGCTGAAGGATAAAGAGGATGAAATACAGAGGCTTCGAGAGGAAAATCAAAGCTCTGTTAAAGAAGCTACTGGAGAGATTGAGAGGGGCAAAGCAGAAATTGAGGAACTAACTGCAAGGCTTAATGATAAGGACAACGATTTCAAGAAGCTTCTGGAGAAAATCGGAAGCTGGATAGCTCTGTTCAAGAATGTACTGCAGAGCTAGAAAAGGGCAGAGCTGAAATTGAAGAACTAACTGCAAGGCTTAAAGATAGTGAAGATCACGTTCGTAGGCTTCAGGAGGAAAATCACGTGCTTGATGATTCTGTTAAGGAAGTAACTGAAGAAGTCAAGAAGAGGAAAATAGAAAATGAAGAACTAAAGAAACATGTTACAGATAAGGAAAATCATATCGAAGAGCTTCAGAATAAACACCAATTGTTGGAAAGTAGTGTTAAAGAAATGACATTAGAAATAGATCAGAGCAAAATGGAAAATGAAAAGCTAAGGAAACAAGTCGATGATAATGAAAACAATGCAAATAAAGACCTTAATTCTTTGAGGGAAGAATGCTTAAATCTGAATAAACAAATCGAAGAAATGGAATCGGCTATGAATCATATGGTAGAGAAATTAAATTTAGCAGAATTAAAGATAAATGAAACAGAACAGGAAAATAATGAATTAAAAGAGAAATTAAAGCTAGGATTCGAAGAAAAAGCAATTTTAGATGCACAGAAAGCAGAGATGGAAACAGCATTAGAGGAATTTGTAAGGTCAACCGAATCAAGAAAAAGAAAAAGTGGGAGGACGAGCAATGATGATGCTGAAGGAGCCAGGCACAATGATGGTATGATGTGAAATTATCTTTAAGTTATATATACATTTTTTTTACTGCTTAAACCCTGGTTAACCGTCTGGGGGCATATTTTTTTTTGAATACTTCTACTACTACTGCATCGATCTGTATTCATTAACATAGCCTTCCAATCCTCTCTGTTTTGCATAGCAGTTTCAAGTTCTTCAGTATTGCAGTTTGTGTCTTTCATGATTTGGTCAATGAAGGTCTTTGCAGGTCTTCCTCTTTTTCTTTTTACAATGGGCAGGTTGCCGAAGGATCAAATCAGCTGCAATTTCATTTCTTTATATTTTTGTTTGTCGGTTATTTTCTGCTGCCATGGGGTGGTAAGTGGAGCACAGAGCATTCTACTACTTCTGAGTACTTCTGAAGGGGCTTAATTAAGTCCAGGGCATACTCTGCTTTCTGTCAGCCAAGGAGGGTGTTACAGACACTAAAAAGAACAACAGCACGAGGAAGTAAACTGGAAATTTGTTTGTTATCATCAGCTAATAGTTTTCAGCAGAAATCATTGAGAAATCAAGTACATAATGGTTAGGGCCAAACGACCAAACATTTTTGTTTCACCGTTTGGCACGTCATGACTCGCCAAGCAAAAATAAGCTTAATTTGTATCACCATGTTTTTGAAAAGTCAAAGAACATTTTTTTACTTGAGGCTTGCTAACATGCTCGACAAACAATGCTTTATGACATGGCAAAACGGTCAAACAATATGCCTGACAAGCAAGAGTTTTATTCATTTGAAAGAGATCTCCTTGATTTGCTATCAATACATCTGTATCTCTTATTGACAGGTTTCTCTGGCTACAACACCCCCGTATCAAGAGAAGAGTCACCTAGAAATAGTTCATATTTTGAAAATTATCAGCCCCCTCAACCAAGTATTGTAAGCAGTGCATTTGAAGGCAAGGCCATCGGAGACATTTTCAAATTGGTTGAAGACGAAAGATGTAATTTGGAAGGGAAAGTTGCATCATTACTAAAGGTAAGGTGCTAGACCTATTACATTCGTAGCTATCACTCTGTCACTTGTTGATTAACCTGCTGTGCGCTTAGTGGACTTATCACATGAGTCCATATATCGGGAGTCGCTCAAATTAGGACCCTATAAGGACTACATCTCGCCAAAATTTATCAACAAATATCGGAAAAGCTTTTGGTTTTTGACAAAAAAAACGTTTTAAGGTGTTTTGGGAGGGGGCTGACAGGGGGGTTCTTGGTGCCGGTACCACAAGGTTTGATACCAAGTTCCACCCAAATTCAGTTGGCGGTTACAAGTCCCAGTTTTATCGAAGCAAACAACTGTGTCGAATGAAATCGCACTGAAATAGACGCTTCCGCAAAAGATGGCCGCCTTTTTTGCCTATTGTTTTCATTATGGATTTTCGAAAGGAATTCTCGGAATAATTTCCTTAGTTACGTATTTTGCGTAGCTGCAGACGTTGAATTCGTAACTAAGGAAATTATTCCCAAAATCCCCTTCGAGAAACCTTAAGAAAAACAAGGGATTGACAGAAGCGGCCGCCATCTTTTGCGGAAACCTCTATTGCATTTATAGAGGTACCAGGTTCCACCAGGTTTTTCAGAGCTCTTGGTACCAGGTTCCACCTTTTTTCAGAATTTTGTACCAGGTACCATGGTACTACTTACCACTACCCTGTCACCCCTATCTTTGGGACCTGGTAGATTTAGGCCAATACAGGATGAGCACTGAAAAGCCCAAGGCTAATCTAAACAATGCGACCTCAGTCCTTTGAGGTCAGGAGAAGTGTCATCAAACTACAACAGGAAACTTCTTTTTTAACAGGAAAACGATATCATGCGAAGTAAAATTGCTGAACTTGAAGATTATTTAGAGCTGGAAAAGCAAAAATTCAAACAAGCAAGTGATGGAATCTCACAATTACAGCAAACTTTCAAAGAAGAAGAACATAATTTTGTTCTGCAGCTGTCAGTTTTACAAGATGAAATCGCATCCTTGAGGTAATATTTGAATTGCAAACAAGAATTCTGCTTGATGCTAAAATGCTTTATAGACATGGGGAATTTGTGTAGTATTTGTTAATCGGGGGCAAGAAATCACGTTCATTAACAGGAAATTGGTGATGTCATCGATTCGTTGTACTAGCATTGAAATGTATATAGTGTCATCGTGATGATTATTTATCCAAAAATGCTGGTGTAATAAATTACTGAATTCTCAAACCCCTGATTAAAATGTTGAGGCAACTTGGAACATCAATGTCACCAGAATTGCGTGGAACATCAATGTCACAAGAAATTTTTATAGCTAGTCAAAAACTTAAGATGGGTAGGGCATATGTGTTGCATCATGTATTTGTATAAAATGTGATTTGTTCTAATTTGCTTTCAACCCTATTCAGACAACTACAAGCCGATTACGAGGACGAAAAACGAAGAGACGAAGAATTACTTCAACAAAGCAAAGAAATGATCGAAAGTCTGGAAAATGACTTAAGAATTACACGTGACAATTTGGAAGACAAATTTTTAGAGTTTAGCAGAATGACTGAAAAGATGGAAAATCTGGAAAAGGAACAAGAGATACGAGAAGAACATGTTGAAAAAATATCAAAACAAAATCGTCAAATGAAAAATAAACTAAAAGAGTTTTTGAAAGAGAAATCTGAGAAAGAGGCTATATTGGCTGATAAGCAGTCTCGTATTGATGAATTAGAAAACATGAATGTGAGTCTGAATGATTCGATTTCTGGTTTGCAGCCATTGGAGGCTGAAGTCAGGCAGAAAGATGACGTCATTGCTGTATTAGAGAGTGAAAATTATGGAAAGAGTAATGAGAATTTGAAATTGAAAGATGAAGTGAAGGAGCTGAGGCAAACTTTGATGATGGTTGAAGAAAGCAGAAAAACTGAAGTGTTTGAAATTCATGAGAAATTAATCGAAGCTGAACAAACTTTGAAAGAGCAAGAAGAATCATTGAAATTGATGGAAAGAGATAATTCAGCAAAAGACCAAACGATTGATGATCTTAATTCAATAATTAATGTTCAGAAAGATGATTTATTGAAATTGAAGGATTTGTTGTCATTTCACGAGGAAGAAGTTGTGAAATTGAAACATGTTTTGGGTGAAAATGAAGAAAAATTGCTCTGCTGCAAAAGGAAAACGAGGATGAAAAAGTCATGTTGAGAAACTTGAAAATTTGAAACAAGTTCTAGAGAATCAACTTTTGAAGCAGTTGATAAAGTGTCTTTGTATGAATCAGAAAATGCTTCGAATTCTGAAATCATAAGTAGTCTTCAAGGGAGCTTTGGAAATTATCGGAAGAGTTATCAGCAATGAAGGAGGGAGAACTATTAAATGTGGAAGAGTTAAAGAAGAAGTCGAAGAGGCTTAGTGATTTGGAAAATGCAAATGAAGAGCTCAAGAACAATTTCTTGGCTGTGGAAGATAATCATAAGAAATTTGTTGATGATCTGTCGCGTGATTTATCTGTCAAGGAAGAGGAGTTAGAAAGAAGAATGAAGGAAAAGGAAAATTTGGAAACGAAAATTTGGGAATTGGAAGAAATGATAACAGGCAAAGATATTGGTTTGAAAGATGTTGTCGATGGAAAGAATAAAGAAATTGATGGGATGAAAAGTGAGATTGATTCCTTGTATAATGAGCTGGCAAATTCAAAAGAACAGATTGGAAAGTTGGAGAATAATTTGACTAAAGCAGAAAAAGATCTTGAAGAGAAAAAATCAGAGTTTGATGAGAAAATGGAAAATTTGAAATCGGTTGTACAAAGTTATGAGATGGAAATAGCTGAGAAAAATGGAAAGATTCAAGATCTTGAGAGATTGCATGTTGAGGAGATTGAATTGCTTCAAAATTCACTGAAGAAAATTGAGAATGAACTGGCTGATGAAAAATTAGATAAAGAGAATTTAATTTCAAATATTGATGATTTTAAATTGAAATTGGAAACAAGTGAGACTAAGCTAAAAGAAGAAGTTGCTTTGAGTGAGAATTTGAGGAATGAGATCGAGAAAGGAAACGAAGAAGTAGATGTATTAAGGAAGAAGTTGGATTCGGAAACAAGCAAGTGTGATGAGCTGAGTGAAGAAGGGATTAAGAAGATGGAAGAGTATGGAATTGCCGTGGAAGATTTGAAGATGCAAGTGGATCAGAAAGATTTAGAATTAGCTGAAAAGAGCAAGGAAATTGATGAGCTGATGCAGGAGAATAAAGATCTGTTGATTGAAATGAAGGATATGAAGTTGAAACTGGAAGACTTTGAAGGCAAACAGGCTGAAGAAAATCAACAAAGAGAAGAGAAATTGAATAAGAAAATTAATGATCTTGAGAAAGAACTCATTGAAAAGGAATCTTATGTGAATTCTGTTGCAGATGATGGGGAGAGAGTTAAAGAGATGATGAGTGAGCAGGGCAGAAAATTGGAGCAGATAATCCAAGAAAGGAAAGTTTGAAAGAAAGTCTGCTTTTGAAAGAAAATAGAGTCGCTGAACTTGAATCTGAATTTGAGACTTTCAAGGCAAATGCTGAAACTAAGAATTCTAGTGATGTAGAAAGGATTAGAACACTTGAAAATGATGTTTGTGTCTTGCAAAGTGACCTGAGTGGAAAATCAGAGCCAATCACGACATTGGTTAATGAGAAAGATGCAGAGATTGAAAAACTACTGCGAGATGTTAGAAGTGAGAATGAAAGATGTTTAGAGCTGCAAAATGAAATTGATAATTTGAGAAAAGATACAGATCGTTTGGATCAAGAGTTTGATAAAGAAAGAGACATGTTTGCTGAAAAAATATCTGAACTGAATGAAGAAGTGAAGAAATTAGAAGAACAAAGAGCAAAATCTATGACAGAAATTGATGAATTAAAGCAAACTTTGTCAGCAAAGGAGGATGAAATTTCGAAATTTCAGAGACATCTGAGTTGAAATTAAATGAAATTTCGTCATCAAATTTGGAGGAAAATGCGAATCTCAAACATGAAATTGAAGAGAAAAGTAAACATTTTGAAGAATACAAAGCAAAAGTGTTGAGAAAAATGAAATCTTTAAAAGAAGAGGTAAAAACTGCAAAATCTGGTGCGAAAAATTTGGAGGAAAAGGAAAATGAGATTTTGGAATTGAAGAGTAGATTGGAGGTTGCTGAGAATGAAAAACAGGCAGTTGTTTCATCGCTGGAAACAGCAAAACATAGAATAAATGAGATTGAGAACTTGAATCAGAGTCGGGAAGAGAATTTGAGGAATTATGAGACAGAAATGGCAAGGTTTAGTCGAATGTTGCAGGATAAAAATGATGAAGTAGATGGTTTGAAAGAAATGTTGAGAAATTCAATGGAAGAACAGCAATCTTTACATGAAAGCATGTCCAAAAAGATGAAAATTAAAGATACTTCAACAGCAGTTGATTTCAAATGAAGAAGATATGATGTCATCATATTCTGAAAAGGAAGAATTGATTGAAAGTTTGAGAGAAACAATTGAAAATTTGGAGCAAAGTATCAGTGAAAAGGAAACAAGAAACTCAGATCTTTCAACATCTCTTTTGAGCTTGGAAGATAAACTTGCAATGAAGAAGGAAGAGCTAGACACGAAATTGAGTATTTTAGAAGGAGAAAATATTTCTTTGCTGGAAAGAAACAGAGAAAATAACAGTGAAATTGAGTTGTTGATTGATCAGTTGTCTGAAAAATCAAAGAAATAGAACATTTGAAATCAGCTGATGATAATAGTGAATTAATTTCACAATATGTCAATCAGATTTCATCTCTGCAAAGTGAAATTGAAGATAGAAAGAAAACTGCGGAAGAATTTAAAAGTAAAGTCGCGAAGAAGGTTAAAATTCTGAAGGAGAATAACCATAGTTTGAATGAGACGATTGAAGATTTGAAGATGAAGGAAAATTCAAAAGCTGAAGAATTTGAGATAAGTCAGTTGGAATTAGGAAGATTGCGTCAAAGATTGAATGATAAGGAAGAGGAGTTGGTAGCTGTTAAAGAAATGATGCAACATTCTATGCAACAGATTCAACTATTGCAAGATGAATTGAACGAGAAGTCAGGTTCTGTTGATGAATTTAAAGAGAAGTTAGTCAAAAATGAAGAAATTTTGAACGAGAGCTTGAAGTCTAAGGAAGAAAAGGGATGATTTTAAGACAGGAAATTGAGAAGATGTCCAGAAATGAAGAGAACTTAAACGAAGGTTTGAAAACAAAAGAAGAAGAACTGGTTGTTCTTCGAAGAGAGTTTGAGAAGCTGATCGAAAATGAAGAAAATTTGAACGAGAGTTTGAAATGTAAAGAAGAAGTTGAGATGATTTTGAAAAGAGAATTAGGTGAAAAAGAGCAAGAACTTAAATCATTGAAAGATTTTCTGCAATTGGAACAAGAAAAAGTGCAAGAGTTGCAGAACGATGCTGCTGAGAAAATTCAGACTATTGAAGAATTAAAAGAAGAACTGAATAAAAGAGGTGATGTGGTAGTGAAAAGGGATGCTGTTGATATGCAGATGCATGGCAACGAAAGTGGCCTAAATATATCAACGGAAGGAGAGGAAAACAAGAAAGAGGTAGATGCAGTAAAGTTGAAGCTTGCGAAGGCTATAAAGAGGATGGGGACGATGAAAAAGATCTTCAGTCAAAGGAAGAGCTAGTGAATGAATTACGTGCTGAAATTCAGACATTGAGATCGTCTCATGAGACTCAGAGTGCTAAGGAATCTCCTCAGGATATTGAAGATGGGGCTAAAACTAATCTACCGAAAGATCCAGATATTGTCACAGAAAAGCTTGACGAAAGTGAAGGTCAAATGATGAGTAAAACCAGGGAGGAATTTGTTGGTTTGATTGAAGAAATCAAAGGAAAGGATGAAGTGATAGATTCTTTGCAACGAGAAATTGATTCATTGAGATCCATTGACCGACAAGATATGATTGACAGCTCTCAGGTTGTGAATGAGAGTTTATTGGAAAGCAGTGTCGAGCAGTTTGTCACATTAGCACCTGAAGGAACCTTGGCTGAACAAGTGCAGGAACAAATGATCGTACCTTCAGAAGCAGTGGAAATGGAAGCATTACAGCAGGCTGCTGACGTGGATTGTGATAGGATTGAGAAGCTGGTTGCAGAAAACGAAAAAAGGGGGAGCGAGTTAAAAGAGCTGTCAGAGCAGTATTCTAAGCAGACTGCTACGTTGGAGAAATTCAAGAAGAAAGTTGCCATTTTGAAGAAAACTGAGTTGAAACTAGGCAAGGAAAACGACGAGTTGAAGAGACAATTAACAGAATCAACTGAGAATAATGAAGATCTTTCATTAAAAACTCAAAATTATGAATCAAAGATGAGTGAACTTAAGAATGAATTGTCACATTATACAATCGAAAGAAAAATTAGAATGTAAGAATGCAGATTTGAAGAAGTTAGTTGAAGTAATGGCAGAAGAAAAACATGATCTTGATAATGAAATGAAGGATATACTAGCTGAAATAAAAGAAATCATGGATATTAAAAATTCATTGTTGCAAGATTTGAAACAGGCTAATGATAAACTAACCAAAGCTGAAAGTGATTGTCAATATCTAAGAGAGGCTTTAGATGAGAAAGAGGCTCAGCTGTCAGTTGATGAGAACAACGTGAGGAGTCTGGAACAGATGACGTCATGTGTTGAAGAGTTAAGTAAAGAAAATGCTGATTTAAAGAATCGAATTGGAAGCATCAAGAAAGAGTTGGATGGCATCTCTTTGCAACTTGAAGGTAAAAATCTAGAGTGTAATAATTTGAGAACTGCTGTTGAGGATTTCGAACTGAGGCTGAGTGAAATAGATAAATCGAAGACTGATTTGAATAATCAGCTAAATGTTGCAAAAGAGAATTTGGCTGGTTTAAAGGAGAAAGCAAAGCAGAGTGAAGAATTAGAAATTAAAGGTTACTGAGTTAGAAGCCAAAGTTGAAGAATTAGAAAAAGTAATGCAAAGCTCGAGGGTATTGTTGCAGAAAAGGAAGACGAAATTGAAAGAAAAAAGATGACAGAAACTGAATTGAACCAAGAATACGAAAATATGAAAGAAAAGAATGAAGAAATGAGAATTTTGGTTTCTGATCTTCAAAAGGAAGTTAATGAGAGAGATTTAGAAATAGAGAGGATGAGAAACCTGCACGAAGAACAGGAAAGACAAGTGAGAGATCAGTTGGAGGGTGAAGTAGATTTAAACAAGAGAGCTGCTGAAGAACTGGAAAGAATGAAAAAAGAACATGATGAGCAATTGAGGAATTTGAAATTGAAAAACAGAGATTGAAGGATAATATGGAAGAAATTGAACGATCTTTTGCTTCTGAGAAAGAGAAGTATGTGAATGAAGAGATGGATCTTTTTAGAGAGAAACTCAGAAAAGATCAAGAGTTGTTGAATGAAAAGGCAAACGTAGAGAAAACTGAATTGGTGAAATCTTATGATGATAAAGTACAATCAATGAGGGATCTCGAGCAAAAGATTGAACAGTTAGTTTGCGAAAAAGAACACAAAGATACAGTAATTGCTAAATTGAAATTAAAGCTGAAACAAACAATTAAAGACCGAGATGTAATCAAAAGCAATTCGCAATCTGAAATTGAAAGATTGAGTCAAGATAGAGATGTTGTTTTTAATGAATTCCAAGCAAAGACACAGCAGACAGAGTCTGATCATGCTAAACTGAAGGAAGAGTTTGGTGCTCTTGAAAATGCTAAGAGAGATTTGGAAGCGTCATTGTTGTCTAAGGATAAAACGATTGCTGATGTTGAAGGGAGGCTTAGAGATGCGGAGCAGCAGTTGGCTGTTAATGTGAAGGAAGTAGATCGACTCAAAGTGGCTGTAGAGTTGCTTGAAAAGGAGGCTGAGAATAAGGATGAGGTTATTGAGAAATATGAATGGGAGGCTTCAGAAAAAGATGACCAGATACGAGATTTGGAAAGGAATATTAACTCGTTGAAAGAGGATAAATGTGATTGGGAAGAACTGAAAAAGACACTCGAAGAAACCATTGATGTAAAGGAAAGGTTTTTGGATGATTTAAGGAATGAGTTAGAAATCGCTAAAAATGAAGCATCTGGTGAAATGAGATTGAAAGATGAGAAAATGAATGAGATGGAGAATTAAAGTTGAGGTTGAAAACAGCTGCAAAAAGAGAGAGGAGAGCCTTTTGAATTTGAAGAAAATTGAAGATGTAGAGAAGAAAATTGGAAACGTTTGTGAAAGATTAGGTTTGAAAAATGATGAAGATTTAATCGAAGGTATCGAAGAGTACAGGAAGAAATCTGAAAATGAAATAGCATTGACATTAAGTCAAATAAAAAACTCGAAGATGATAACAAATTAGTAAGAGAACAGTTAGAGACAACAGAGCAGGAATTGGACGCTTATAAACAAGAACGCGAAAGTCTTAAAGAAATATGTTCGTGAAATACAAGCTGAAAGTCACGATGAGGAAATTATACTGAAGGACGTAATCGGAGAGATCATCTCAAAGCGAGACCAGCTTGAAAAAGACGTTGATAGACTTACAGTTGACCTGGAATCTGAGAAAGAAGCTCATTCTAATATGCAAGCTAAGAATGTGGAACTAAGTGCAGTTTTAGAGGAAATCAAGTCACAGAGACACGAAGACAGGATAGTGTTACTAGATGAAAAATTGGACGAAAAAGACAAAGAAATCAAAGAATTAAACGAGAAAAATGGTTCTCTTAAAGCTGAGGTGGATAACTTAGGAAAAGCGATGTCCCAAAAAGAATTGGATATTGGACAACTTCAGACGGAGAAGAGTCACCTGGAGCTGCATATTTCGGAACTCGAAACACAATTGGATCTCAACGAGGTATGAACAAGCTTTCTGTTGTATATTTGCTGAGTAGATTGCTTGCTTCCAAGGTTTAAATTCCGATTCTGTACTTAGTATATTTTGATTTCGCCCTTTTTCTGGCGCTGAGTATCAAAAGAAGGTACTTTTCTAAAGCCGGTTGTCAACGTGGTATTTTGAAATAGTGGACTGTTATTTTAATGTTGTATGGTGTATTTTATATGTTTTGGAGTATATTTTTCCCCGACATTTTCTGAAGCCGGGTATTATTTGGGAGGGGAAATTCTAAAGCTGGGTCAAAAAATCCTTTCTTGGAGTGCACACCCCAGTCTGATTTAAGTCAAGTACCCCCGCGGGCTCTTAATGACTATTGAATGAAATGAAGCTTAGTTGATTTGCTCCCGATGGCTTAAAACCTTATCATCTTAGTTTTTTTACAATATGATTTATCAAACTTTTATTTTTGTACAGTTGAAACTGCGAGAGGTGAAGATTGACAAAGAAAATTCGGAGAGACAATTAGAAATCCTAATTGATGAAGCAAACAGTTTAAAGTCAACAAAAATGCCTGAATTGCAATCTGTAATCGCAGCTAAAAATAAGTCGATGCTGGAATTAAGAGAAAACTTCAGTGATGTCATCTCAGATAAGGATGCCATCATCACAAGTCTGCGAGAAAAGATCACAAATTTACAGGAAAATTTATCAGCCATCTCGAGCAGACAACAAGAGCAAACTGAATCATACGACGCCATTTTGAAACAGAAAGACGAATTCATTGATAAACTGTCACATGACATTGCCACTGCAAAGAACAACTCTGATTGGCTAAAAAGCGAACTGAGTCATGTGATTGAAGAGAAGAATTCTATTGGTGGATCAATTCAAAACCAGTTTGAAAACATTAGTAAAGGGCTACGTAGTGATATTGAGTTGTTTATGAGAGATAAAAAGGATTATGAGACCGAATTTCAAATCGAAAGATTGCAGCTTGAAAAGTCGATTGCTGAGCAACAACAACAAATTAAAGATCTTGAAAAGAGAGTGAAAATAAAGATAAATATATAATGGAGTCAGGTTTAGTAATTAATGAATTGAAAAATCGTGTGGAAAGCGCTGCTGATATTTTGAGTAAAGAAAATTATTATCATCAGTTAGAGGAGAAATTGGACGAATCATATCAAAAGAATTCACAAGCAAATGAAATGGTAAATAAATTAGAAAGTAAAATAAGAGAAAATGATGAAATAATACATGAATTGAAGTTAAAGAATGATATAATGACTACTGAGAAAGATAAGATTGTTATTGATTATGAAGAAAAGTTAGAAAAAGCTGAGCAGCTGAAGATAGAAATCTCAGAGTCGATAGAGAAGGAGCTCAATGTTGTTGTTTCGGTGAAGGAAGATGAAATTTTGGGTTTGAGGAAGGAAATTGAAGATTTGAGACAAAAGTATGAGGTTTCCGAAAATAATTTCAAGGAGGAATTTGACAGTAAAATGAAAGAGCAACAAGAACAGAATGAATCATTAAAACTGGAAATTATTAATTTGCAAGAAGAGAAAGATAAACTAAGAAATGATATAATGAATGAAGTATCTATTACAGCTGATGAAAAAATGGCGAGAATTAAAAATGATTTTCAAAATGTTTTACGTGCAAAAGATCAACAGATTGAAAAGAAATCTTCAAAGTTGTCGGATTTGAAGGAAAACTCGATTTATTAACAAATTCTAACAGAAATCTTTCTGAGAATTTATATGCATTAGAAAACATGAATGAAAGTCTTGAGAGGAAGGTTAAAGATCTTGAAAGTAATTATGCTGAAATTGCAGGGAAACATAAAGATGAGATCGAGAGGATTTTAGTCTCAAAAGGAAAGATTTCAAGGATCTCCGTGCACAGTTCGAAGAGGCGTTGTCTGATAAGGAACAGATTTTGAATAATCTAAGGAGTAGAGTGAGTGAAATACGTAACAAATACGAGAAAGAATGCATTGGGAATAATCAACTAAATGCTGAGAAAGACGAGTTGATTCAAGAAGGAATAAGAAAAGATTTGGCGTTCGAGAAATTGAAGACCAATATTGATTCGTTGTTGAATTCTGTTGCAAACTTAGAAATTGATGCTGCTTGGTTGAGAGGAGATGCTGGGAAAATGCAGGAAACGATTGCCCTTGAACGGAATGATGATGCTGATGATCAAAATGATGATGTCGATGATGGTAATCATGATGATGATGATAGAGGCAGAAAAGATGTAAAGATCAAAGGAAGAAATGTTAATGAATTGGAAAACAGTATTAGCGATGCTAAACAACACATTGAAAATTATATAGAAGGACTGAAGATCAGTAAAGAAAATATAAATGAGTTAGATGGGAAAAGGATAAACCTGAAAGTCAAGAGGAATTGATATCTCTACAGAAGCAACTTGTTCAAGTTCAAAATGAAAACAATGAACTACGTGATATAAACATGAAACTAGCAGAGAAATCGAAGCTGACCAAATCGGATTTACCTGATCCGGACAAGAAAGCCGATGATGAAGCATTAGGTCTACCGGTCTCTGTTACCAATATGTTTGGCATGCCAAGAGCAGTTACCGGACTTCAGATACTGGCGTCCGAGTCAATGAAAAGTGAATCGGAAGAAGATTCATCCGAATCGAAACAAATACAAGACGATCAATCATTGACTGATGATGGAATGAAAAAGCAGAACATTCTGCAAGTGAGCATGCGCCCTTTTATTCCTTTTATTATCAGTGTACTTTACAATGGGCAATTAGGAGACTTGTCAGGCTATCATGCGTAACGTCTATACAAGTACACACATCTACATCTATGCAAGATATGATGTATGTATCTATGTAGCTGTATTAATCATAAGTGGGCTACCAAAATTGTTATAATTGCTTTTCAAACCAGTGACCCTCTGGACAGCAAGCCAGTTGACTACTCCACTGCACTAAACAGTGTCAGACGAAAAAAGCGCTTAAGTGTGCCCGAAAATTTTTCCGCTGTTTATCGCAATTTTGAAGTTTTTTACTATTCAAAATTAATCATGCAGCCTGTGGATTTTATATGCCAACCGGAAAAATCTATTCTATTGTTTGTCGTCTAATAATTCCATTGACTTTAATATTTTGGTTTTTTTCGTAGGAACCAAGTGCACTTCCAGATCATAATTCAGAAGGATATTCACAAAAGATCGTTGAACTGGAAGCTGAGATTAAACATTTGAAATCGGTCATTGTTGATCTCGAAAACCATGCTGAAATTTCAGAGGGAAAGGTTCGTCGAGAATTTGATGATATTTTGCAAAATTTGAGGGAAGATCTGCAGAATTCGATGAAAGAAAATAATTCATTGCAAGCTGAAATATTTATGATGAAAAATCTGGAAAGACGAGAGAGTGTTAGAGAAAGACGATTGAAAATTGAGGGTAAAGTTTTTTAATCTTTTTCAGCATTCATTTTACTCTTTCCAAGAAGCACGGACAGGGTTCTTCTTTTTTATTGTTTTTTTGTTTTGGTTTTGTCTTGCTTTTTATATCTTTTCTTCTTTGATCTCCATATATTTCTTCAAGTATTCCATCTCCTTTGTTATTTCTTCTATCTTGGTTTCTTCTATCCATTCCCTTTTAACCTTTCCCCTCTTATCATTTTCTGCGCCTCTCTACATTCTTGAAGACCCTGTGGCGTCGTGGCCTTATCCAGCTGACTCGTGATGTCAGAAGGACGGGGATCGAGTCCCAACCACGGTAGCTTCACAGTCAGGTTGAAGTCTCGATTAGTTAACCTACTAATGAGATCCTAGCGAATGTCGCTAGATACCCCATTTCACATTAGCCTTCCATAATTTGCTTTGTCATCTCTATCTTTTCATTTTAATTTCCTTTGTTCTTCAGCTACGAGAGATACAGCCATGCAAACGGATCTTGATTCCGTGGAGTCACAGACCTCAAGTGGTAATGAAGGGACACACATGGTTGATGGCTCTACGCAAACAGATCTAGTTACAACACAGATGTTATCAGAAGCCAAAAAGAGTGAAGTTATTCTTGATAGCACACGATTGAAGAGGTACAGCAGCTCGGAGCGATTACCCGAAGTAGTTGAGGATACCCTTTGCAGTAAAATGGAATTTGAGCAACTGCAAACATATTCAGACAGTGCTTTAGAAGGTGATTCATTTACAGCTAGTCCGAAATTGGAGCTGAGATTAACAGATGAGCAGGATGAAGGAGAGAAATCGCAGAACATCTTAGAGTTAAATAACGAAATTGAAACATTCAAATCGAAGTTGGATCAGAGTAAAAGATTGATTGTCAAGCTGAAACAAATGTCTAAGAAATATAAGAACGAATTAAATGAGTTACAAATGGAAAAGTTTGAACAAGTTAGAATTTATGAAGATGAACTAAATAATCTGAAACAAGAATGTGAGGAAAGTAATCAAGAAAGACTGAGGAAAGATCAAGAAATAAGAAGTTTAAGAGAAGAAGTTAGGATACTTGTTAAAGAAAAGACTGATATGAATGAAAATATAAAGCATAAAATAAAGAATATGAAAGATAAGAATGAAAAAGATTTAGAAATGAAAGATCAAGCTATTACATTGTTATGTCAAGAAAAAGATGAACTAAAAGATAAAATTTTTGCTCTCCAAGAAGACGTAAGTTCGCTTTTTTTATTCTTTTCTGAATTATTTTCTGAATAATTCTTTTTTAAAGCATGTTTGCTCAAATCTTAATAGGCTGACAAAGTGGCATTTGCAAAAATGTGACTACTTCAGCATTTCAAGATTTTGATCACTGAAACACTTCTCTTTCATGAGTACTCCCTTCCCCCTCTTGAGTCTTTTAATCAACTTAACGGCTTGATTTCTAATATCCATTGATAATCTCCATAGAAAACATATTACTACTTTTTCGGCGGGAAAAATCAGTCGTCTATTACGCTGGATTTTGGCAGTGGCAAGCTCCCTGGCAGCACCGTTAGTGACCGATCTAACATCCTGTCCCGTGGAAAAATGCCCGAATTGAAAATATGTTTTTATTTACGGTTTCCAGAAGTGCAGGGTAAGAAATTTCCGATTCATTATGGGTATCAATTTCATACATTTCATGGAACTATAGACACTTTCTGATTAATTTGGCCAAATGAAATTATGCTTTCATATAGTGTCGCAGATTATGGCCTAATTTATCGTCAAATTTGCGGAATTATGAACGCAAATCTAAGGATTATGGAATCATGGGTAGAACTTCTCAAACAAAATGGTGCGTTCCCGTAAGAAGGTATTTCAGAATACCCCCCCCCCAAAGCCGAGCCTGGAGCTATACGAAGAGATGTGAAAATAAATTACTAATTTCGACGATTTAGACGATTTACTTATCACCTGAGTCCCAGTTATCGCTCACCAGACCGAGACTACACCAAACCGAGATCGCTCAAACTGGTAAGTTTGAGCGTCTAGGCGATTAATTTCAATAGCGATAACTACGACTCAGGTAATAAGTCTAACGATTTAGGTGTTTTATTTGAATCTTTTTTCCTAGGTGAAGTCACACTGCAGTTCACACGACCAGCTGAATATTTCACTCAAGGAACAAGCAGAGACCCTGAGCAAACAATTAAATGAAGTTCATGAATACAAAGAGTTAACAGAGAAACAAGCCCTGAAATCTGCAGTCTTGAATCAAATTTATTATCATTAGAAAGCAAAATCGAAGAACTTGAAGGGTTTCTGAGCAAAGATCTTAGAGAAATATCAACAGAAAATCCTCGATTCGATGAAGAGATTATAGAAGAATATTTGGAGCAAATTGAAAGGTATAGCACTTCAGATCCTTTTTATTGTATATTTCAATATTGAAAAGAATGTCTGGTTAATAGCGATCATATAGCAATATCACACATTAATATCGTACAACAACAATGAAATATCAAGCTATTTTTTACATTTCAATATTAATATTTGTCATGTTTCAATATTAATGTTATGATATGTTTCAGTTATCTGGCTTCTTCAAATCCTCTAATATTGAAACATCAAAATTTGATGTATAGTAATAATGATATCATTTACAGCAATAATATCATGCATGGATGTTATTATGTGAAATATTACAGACTATCGATACAGTGATATTACAATATTAAAATTAGGTCCATAGTAGTAATGATATCACATAGTAATACCATGCATAGACATTATAGTGTGAAATATTACAGGATATTAATACAGTGATAGAAATATCAGAATTAGGTCCATAGTGTTAACGGTATCATATGGTAATATGTGAAATTTCAAGGATATTGATATCTAGTTATGTACAAATATCAGAAGAGATTTTCCTATATTGTATGGATGATATGGTAGCAATACTGAATGTCACTAATGAGCAATAATATCACTAGTCGTGAATATACCGTTATGTGTTCTGTTTCGTTCTAGGAAAGACGTAGAATTGGCTGAAGCATTTGATTTGATTCGATCGATGGAAAAGACTCATGGAGAATTAGAAAGACAATACGAAACACATACAAATGAATTGAATGTTTTGATTGATTCTCACGAGGAGAGAATAGAAAGAATGGTACATGAGAAAGTGGAATTGGAAAAATCAATGCAAGAAATGAGAGATGAAGTAGAAAAGACTGTTAATGAGAGAAATGATATTGTAAATCATTGGAAAAATGAGGCAAATAAAATCATGGAGGAAAGCAGACAGGAAATGAGTGACGTTACTCAAATGAATGATTTAGTAAGACAAGAGAATGAAATGAAGATTGAAAACATGGAAGAGGTTATTGAAACACAACATACAAAGATTGTAGCGTTGGAAAATGAGTTACAGGGACTTAGAGAACTGAATGTTGGTTATGAAGAGTTGAAACAACAAAGTCAGTCAGATCTGGTAGCAGTGAAAGACGAGCTTGAGTTGGCTCTACAAGACAGACATTTGCTTCAGGATAAGTTGTCGTTTTATGAACACCAGATGGAAATGTTTGAGAAAGAGAATCACGAAAAGTTCTATGAGTTGAGAAAAGAAATTGAAACAGCTGAGGAAATTATTCAGAAATTGAGAAATGAAAACCAGGGCAAAGAAAAATTTGTGGTTACTTTGCAAGAGGAGACTGAGAAAAATCGAAAGAAATGGAAGAAGTTAAAAAGAGAGGCTGATACGTCAAAACGAGACAGCCAAGAGCAAGCATTATTAATCAGAAATGAAATGGAAAATGTTTTGAAAGAAATTCAAGATGAAAAATCCTCTCTGTATTCGGAATTGCTACTCAAAGAAAGAGCATTACAAGAAACGAGGATCTGTGCTGATAATTTAATGAAGGAGAAGGAAACTTGGTTGTCGAATCTAAGGAATTCTGGCGATAATAAAGAAACCGATCAACTACTTCAAAGTTCAGAGAATAGATCACGGTCTCCTGAAGGCTTGAACTTGCAAATTCAACAATTGAAACAAGAGAAAGATCTAGTTGTTGTCAGTTTAGAAGACAAAATCACAGAAATTACAAATGATTTCTTTAACTTACAGAAAAGCAAAAGATTGTGCGATTTAGAAATTGCTGAGTTAAAAGCAAAAATCAAACATTTGGAGAGTGGGTCTAATGATGAGAAAAAGGCAGAAAAGAAGGGAAAACTAAATTGTTTAAAAACGAAGTGAGTAATATCAGAGGGGATTTTGAAGTTTTGAAGAAAGAAGCTGAACATTTCACTCAAGATTCAAAAAGCTTGTTGAATAATTTGGAGACAGAGTTGACTAGCTTTGTGCTCAATGCTGTAAAAACACAAAAAAGGCCTTCGGTAAGTACTACAGTTTCTTTTCATAAATTAATCAACCTAAGTCTAATTATTTGCAATGAAAATTTTATTGCATGTTCGTAAATATATGTAGTGTAGATTTGTCACAATTGGCAAACACTAGGGTAGAGCTAGAATCACAAGTGGAATCACAAGTACGTACCACAATTGATAGGATTCGAACCAAAGACTGCATTACAAGAGAGCAAATGACAATGCCACTGAGCTAAAGGGGCCAGTGAAATCGTCGAGTAACGCTTCAAGTCATACAGCCAAAGTCTCTATTCCTGTTTTGGTTTGTTAAGCCTTCTTGAATACTATACATATTGATATATATTGTTCATGAATGACAAACACTAGGATAGTTTTCTCCACGAGTGTTACACCACAGTGGATAGGATCCAAGCCTGTACTGCATGTGATGAGAGCCAAGGAGCCCAATTCAAGTAACTCTCCAAGACATTCACTCAAAGGCTTTCCTCCCGTTTGGTTTTATGTTTCGGCAAATTTTAGCCTTCTTTAGTAATATGCATATTGATATATATTGTTCATGAATGACAAACACTAGCAAACACGACAATTAACCTGTGCCAAAGAGCCTAATGAAATCATCGAGAAACTCTTCAAGTCATACAGCCTAAGGCTATCCTCCTGTTCAGCTTTGCTAGCCTTCTCGGTTACCATACATATTTATTTATATCTCGCATAAATGGCAAATTTATGATGGTCTATATATTGCTTTATTGCTTTATTTTAGGATTCGCCACCGATTATTTCTCCTGCATCAGAAACAGCAGAGTTGAAGAGTTTTCTATCTGATGAAAGGTGAAATTACTTTTTTCTAGTGTTTTCGACTAAACATCTTGTTAATGGTGCTTTCTGTGGCGCAGTGGTTAGCATGAAAATGTTATGGGCTTCCATCCTTTCTAGGTCGGCCAATTAGTATCCTGGGTATTCGTTCTAGAATGTCATTCTGGGGGCAAAATCTGCTGGTCTACATCAGCTAAATGTCTGCCTGAACCCTCAGCCTTAACACAAATGTATCTCTCTATCCATGTGTATAAATGTGTACCTGGTCGGTACTTATGAGCACCGTGTGTGGCTGCACCCTGCTATATGCTATATGCATCCAGACCAGGGGTAAACTGCAAAGTCGCCTGAGTAGCCCTAGGCTAGGCTAGTAGTAGACTTTGAAACGGCAACTTTAACTTTAACTTCTACGTAGAAACGTTAAAACTTGACTTTGCTGACTGCAGTGATATCGATAGTAATACCGAGTAACTCTTTTTCTCCCATTCCAGTTCTTACAAACTTGAAGACCCGAATGGTGAATTAGAAGAAGCCAAACAACAAATTGCTATGCTCGAGGTTAGTTTGTTTCCCTGTGATTAGCGAGTACTGGGTATGATTACAACATTATCCTGCTTGATTTTTTAGATTTATTACCTGAGTCACCGGTATCGCTATTGAATTGAATTGCTGGTCGTCTCATTTTAGTGTAAGCCTCGGTTTCATCAGCGATAACAGGGAACTGAGATTCAAGCAATACGTCCACTGATTTTGCCACTTTGTTTCAAATTAACGTAGCACAAATTTATCAAGTTTTTATTTTGTTATTAACATACCTAAAATATTGATTTTAACTAATATCTCACGCCCCAGTTATTGGCATGAATCTTTCGTAGAAAAGTAGGGAGTACCTCCTAGGGGTAAACCCCATGCCTGGGCATAGCTGACGACCATGAATTGTTTTTCGGTGCTGCAAACTTAACTGGCATTTTGAATTTCATGTGCGTTATTCAATCGAACATTCATTCATGATACATTGATATATTCATTGCAGGAATCACTTTATACTTGGAAAGACAGATGTGAAGAGTTAGAAGAAAAACTAACAAGTCGTGATTTGGAAAGATTACCAAACAGAAGTGCAAGTGAAGAAGTAATGTTATATTCAATTCCTTAATTTTTAATTTCCTTTTTCTTTATAACTTAAACCTCAGAGTAAACATATTCGGATTTATCAAGGCTGTTTCTGACACCGTATTAGACATGATAGTCACCATTTATCACCTCATAACTTAAACCTCTTCTTGCAAGCGGCAATTTTTTACTCTGGTTGCAGCTGGTCTACTTTACAACTCCGCTTGCGATTATTCGTTTGGTCACTTAGGTGATGATTGCACAAGTAGACACGATTGAAAAACCGGTCTAATAAGTCTGGATCCGATCTTTTAAAGACTTTCCGGGTATTCATAATAAAGATTCTGCTTACTGAATACTTGCGTTATGCCTGTCTTTGTTTTGAGCTTTGCCCGGGGCAATTTAGTTCTTTGGAACCTTGAAGGCGATTTCCCAACGCCAATAAAGTTGAATATGCTGCGTGCAATAGTTTATGAAACTGTAAAACATATATTTGTTATCTTGCTGGTTTTTCGATGGTATTCATATTCTTCATTTTTGATTCGGTAGTTTTTGATCAACATTGATGAAGAAGATGGGCCTACAATCGAGTCTGCTAGAGCTGGATTCGGAAAAAATGTTCAACGGTTAATGAAATACAGCACTTCTGGAATGAGTATGTATTTTTCGTTACTGTTTTTATGCCTGGTATCACAATAACTAAATTTGATGTGCCTTTTAAAGTAGCTAGCTGTAAGAATGAGAGGAATTGTTCGTATTTTTATTTGACACTTTCTTAATACCTTGCTACAATCCTGGCCAAATTTCATAGAGACTTTCTCCATGCAACACAAAACTTGTTACAAATTATTAGAAATAGGACGGACCACCCCCCCTGTATTAATGTTGCCTCCGTTTTAAGACAATGATATTTCCTGTCGCTTAAGAATTAGATTCAATCTCCAACATTGATATGGGGATAGGGGGCTTCGATAAAGCGGAGCTGCTTTAAAAGCTTCAAAGTGTCTCTATAATTTTGGCCAAGATTGTAGCTATATGCCCATGACTATCCTTTAAGTGCTCCATGCAGCTTTACGCAGTAAGGAGGGACTACAGATTCGGGTAGCGGGTATGGCCTAAGACGTCTACACCATTTAAAGTTGCCTGTTTGCCTTACTGAATAAGCTACCTAGAGGGAGTAAATATATTCGGACTTATCAAGGCTGTTTCTGACACCGTATTAGACATGATAGTCATCACTTATCATGACAAGCCTTTGATATTTAGTTGGGCAACGTTTCGGGAGAGATCCGTCTCCCATCATCGGGCAACGAGAAATGTGGTTTCTTTTCTATTTATTGCGAAGGTTGGATCGAAAGGAGGACAAGAGTTCTGCAAGCTGGCAACTTTTGCTGGCATGCATTGGCGTAAGTTCTCCCGAGGTGAAAAATTCGCAGGATTAGAGGGGCATACTTTTCCTTTCCGCCTTTTTTCGCTGGTTCCTTTTCAGTTGTCGTTTTATAGCGTTTGCGAAAATAGAGAATATAGAAATAGGTGAGTAGAAAATGGACTGAAGTACATTTTTTGCTTACTTGAACAGAGCTAAAGACAAGAGCAAGATCATTCTTCTCAAGCCTATTCACAAAACCCAGGTGATTTTAAATTTTTTTCTCAGCAACTTTCGTGTAGTTTCATAAGAGGATGAAACTTGATTTTTCCACTTAGAATTTTCTGTAGCTTTTACCCTATACTCGACAATATACAAGAAACGTTTATCTTGTCTTAATCAGGCCCAAATTCTGAGCAAGCGAGCTCTTTCTTGACCAAGATAATCCCCGTTTAACACAACATGACCACTGTTTTTAAGCACAGAATGTGCTCTATAGAAATGTAGGATCTCTTCTCTTCGATTATACTTTTTTCAATAAGCAACTGGACTTTGGTCCAGCCCTCAAGAGTTCCTTAACATATCTAGTATTTCGGCCCTCGCAGAATGACTGGTACGCCCTAAAACCTCTTATTTTGGCTCTTTTCTGGCTTTCAATGTAATTGACAAGTTTGGAACGATGCACAGTATAAAGAAAGCTATTCACTCAAAACTTTAACAAAATCTCAGCCCTAGTTGCTTATTGACCAGTTGCTTATAAAAAAAAGAGTATTGACTAATGATTTTGGCAATATATGTACCTTTCTCCGAGGTTTACCCAATTCAGAAAATTTCAGTTTATCTGATACTGCTTTTGCTGTTGTAGCAAATTTTCTAACGTTGTTTAAATCTCAATTTTATATAATCCTTTTTAGGGGTCCGATTCCCGCAAGAAAACTCCTCTTCATGACATACGCATTGGCCGTTCATATCCTTGCGTTCTTGGCAATTTACTGGATGGTATCTGCTTAAGTAAAGTACTTTATATTATTATTATTATTCTTGCAAACATTCAAAACACTTGTATCTCTCAAATAATGAGTATAGGACTTAATATGGAATTAATATCTTAGTTATCATTCAAAGATTAGGAATATTATAGTGGTGGTGGCGAGTAGAAATAAGAAATAGTTTGTGGTAAGCTTTTGTGCCGTTGTAATTGCTAGTCAGTGCTGTTTGATGAGGAGACTGCCAGAGATACAAGGTATTAAAGGTCGAGGTAAACTTCAAGCCGAAGAATGGAAGAAAACCCTTTCTTGAAGTAATAAAGCTGAGAAATTGTACCCAGAAGAGTTTGCTGTTTGCTAAGGCCTGCAGATTCATGTAGGGTTATATTGTACCAAGCTCTCACAGTACATAGTAGGCGCCATCGTTTTTCTAATCGTTAGCAAAAGGAATTGAGATTGGAATTAAGATTATAGAATGACAAAAGGCTTAGCACGAGGAGCTTTTAAAAATTTACCTTGATAATTGTGCAGATGATCTAGTAACAGGTTTTGAAGTAGGTTGAAATGAGACATGAATTATAACTGGAGGTTGGACGTCGTGTAGGTTGTGTCAGAAAATTAATACTATTACAATTACAAAGATATGAATTGATGTAATTATGGGGCCTATTTTGAATTAAAACTGAAGTCTCCAATAAAACATAGCAATGAATTTAGGATGTATAATTTTAGATAATTATTTTCAAGCAAGTTGCGTAAGTAGACACGAGAAATGATAATAATTAATAAAATTTGTTGCGTTAAATAATAAAATAGTAATAATATAAAACATAGAATCAAATTAAAATAAGGATAGTGACGCTATGTAGTAAAGACAAGGGGCTGTCACTGCTTAGCTTGATTGTCATAAATTAAAGAAGATTTGAATTTGTTTCGTTTCGATATCTTGTTTCTCAGCCGGAAACTGAAAAGGGCTCTTTCCTGAGGTGCATTCAGTCAGTACAGATTTGTAGAGGTTAATTTGCATAACAGTTCCAATAGTCAAACTGAATCATCTGCCTGCTTTTGAGATTCTAATACACTGTTACTCCACATAACTGTGACGTGATAATTTTTTGCAAAGATTTTCTAATCCTAGCCTGCCATGTTACTTCAACTACCCAGGGATGTAATGCGTGTAATCAGTGCAAAAGCACGAAATAATCGTGTTGCACGTTTGCACTTTGTAGCAATGAGAAGGCAAAGATATAGATGCAAAAGGAAAATCTAAAGTGTTTTGCCACCTTTATTAAGATTTGGTCAAGATCGAAGGATCATTGCTTGAGTGTTGATTACAATCAAAGGAACTTATTCTTCTGAGGCCATTGTTGCAAAATGTTGATTAATTTTTAAGCGTTTCAGAAAGATCTCCATTTTTGTTAAAAGAAAAGGATATACTAGTATCATGAGTGTACGTCGCAAATCATTTTTGGATATTTTGAATGAAAAGAAGCGGACCTAAACAAGAACCTTTGGGCACCCCGGAAGAAACGCTGATGATTTTATGTGCTGTACCATTAACCTTGATAAGGATCGTGAATAGAGCAGAAACATCGTGAGCTTACTTAGAAGCTTGATAAACGACGGAAACAGACCGAAACAACAGACCAAGGCGGAGTTTGTACCCAGATGCGGATCGAAATGCACCGGTCAGAAAAGTGAAGCTACATTATATCCTTGGTAAATTTGCTTGTTGGAAATTAGAGTTAATACGGCGGGATTAAAGGAATCGAAGTCTTTCTCAAGTCAATGAGTATATTGTTTGTCAGTTGATAATATTGGGAAGATGCAGAATTTGACAGTTTTCATATATAATACGTGTGGTAAAGATGTTAAGTGCTGGCCAAGCGATTGAAGGTCAACTTTTTCGACTGGTACCTGGCTTTTGTGTTGTATTTGAAACAGGCCTTCTTGCTGAGTACGGTCCATGGAATCATGTCTCCACTTGACTGTTTGGTCGAAAGATAAATCAGGCATGTAGATGATTTCGAAGACGAATAAATTTGAAGAATTCCCCAGCTCGAAGAAAAAGGACACAGAATTTTTCTACGCTTCTCTGAGAGTGTAACCCTTTACCAAATTCGTTAAAAGAAAGTATAAAGAAGTATAAGATAGAAGTGAAAGTTAAGTTATCGAAGAGGATACATGAAAAGTTTGTTTCTTGTGGGTTGTACTATCTTCAAACATGATCACTACTCGCAGCTTTTGTCTTCTTGTACTAATTTTCATTTTCGTGGAGATTAATCATATCACATCAAGAGGAACAAAGAACAGTAGGAAAAAAGAAATTGTCAAAGAATTAATAAAGAGAAAGAGCGCTGAATTCTTAGATAGAAAATCAAAAATAAATGAAAAGAATGGGAAATCTGGAGTATTTCATCTTGGATACGTAAAACCTAATGCTTGGAAGTTCAGACCAACGCAAAAGGATGTACATGGTATGAAAAAGTCGGACGTTCAACAGCCAAATTTCAATCAAAAGGACAAAACATCAGCACTAAATACTCGTGGGCCTACTTCTAATATCATCACAGATCTCAAAGTTCCAAAAATGGGGCCAGCTCTGCAATGGCTTCCTGATAATAGTAACAACTCAAAGAACGCAGCGGATAATGCTACGCAGGGACAACATAATGGAAATGCTGATAATAATGTTAATGATAATAATGAAGTGCAAGTTGATGCGAAAGTAAAGAATTTACTGGATGCCTTGGACGATGCATCAAATGCTGCTTTCAATTCTACAGTGCTGAATAATGTGACTGCTGCTATCAAGAATGGAGGAGGTGTTTTAAAAGACACAAATGCTCAGAAAAAGCAGGTATAGACCGTTTCCTTTTGTTACCTGGCCAAATGATCAAACAGTGTTTGTCAAACATTTGCAATTTGCCTATCAAGCTGTTTGTCAAACATTTGCAATTTGCCTATCAAGCTTTAGGCCCTGACCAAACGATCAAACATTGTTTGTCAAACATTTGAGATATGTTTGTCTGGAATAATGTTTTACCTTTTGGCTACATCGCAAAACAATACGTTTCAAACATTTTTGTTTGCCTCGAGCAAAAAAGGAGGACTTTCAAAACATGACGGCAAGGAAGTCTGCATATTGAAGCTTGTCAATTTATATTTTGTAACATCGAAAAACGGTCAAACATTGCTTGATAAGCAAATTTGAAATGTTGAACAAACAATGTTTGATCGTTTGACCAGGGTCTTAGAGTTAACTTTTTACTGCTGAATTTCTATAAGTTTTCTGGTGACAATGATTCAATTTTCTGCTACCTGAAATCGAATTATTTAAAGCTTGTTTTCACAGTACAGTTTACTCTGCAACTTATGCCAGAACGCGAATGCAAGACAATGCCCTCACTTTGTCTACTATATGTGCCTGTATCTATCTCCCCAGAATAATGCATTTCATCTATTTTGTGTTTGTTTAGATAATTGGACCTGGCTATTATGAACCAGAATGCGATGATAAGAAGAAATGTCCTGATGATCATTATTGTCATCATTTCGTGTGTGGAATGTCATCGTAATAAACACGCGTGTACGTTTCGTGAACAATGCTGTAATAACATGGAATGCGTTTATGGCAGATGTGAACAAAACCAAAGGGAAGTCCAGGTGAGGAAGATAGCTACCTTTTCGATTTACCTAATGAGGCAATTCTGTTTTTCTGATGCGAAATTCCCGTAATCGTATGACCACTGCAAGATCATTTGTGCAAATGGAAGGTATTTGACCATGTTGCTCAACTCCCAACGATCTTTAAACCCCTTGCCAGTTCTTAAACTCCAATCTTCTCGCTCTCTTTATTGTTTTAATACCAATATTCCATTCCCCAGAGTACTGATCTTTCATTCTTAGCGTTTTCTCGATGCAACGCTTAATTTTCTATTGTATTCTTCTACGTGACTTTGTTCATGTCTCTTTGTCTGTCATTTATCGTCAAAAAGCTGTTTGCCATTCCCTATTCTTCTGATGCTAATGATGAGCCTAGAGGTTGGAATGGCCTAGTCTGGTCTGTTCTTCTCGTCTATTTGGTGACTACTGATTACGATTATGCTTCGAATTTCATGACCGTATGTATGTAATTATTATCTATCTGTCACACGCTTTTTATAAGCTTCGCTCGCTTCCACTTGGCTTCAATTTCAGCCTGTCCGATGCTTATTTTTGCAGCGATTTTTCACAAATTAATGAATTTCCGCGCAAGGGCTTCAAGCTTGTGAACTTTGGTTTGTGCTTGTCTCAGATAGTTTCGGTGGTAGCAAAAAAAATTGACCCACATTTCATCCTGGTGTTTCTCATAAAGGTGTTTCTCATAAAACTCCACTTCATTTCATTTACGGGTTTATAATGGCATAGTCTAGACCTAAATTGAAGGTCCTGTGGCATCGTGGTGTAACTCAGTTAGGTCGTGATTTATTCAAGAGCTCATTGAGGCCGGGTTTCGAGACCGAGCCTATGTAGCGTCACAGCCAGGTCGAGACCTCGTAAGTTCATGTTTCTGAGATCCTAGCGATTGGCACTATACCCTCCATTTCACCTTCAACTAAATTTTGTATGCTCTAAATATCATTTTTGCAGGCGCATTTTGTCATAAAGATAAAGATTGCGCAGGAGATGCGTGTTGTGTTTTGGAGCCAACCGTCGATGAAGACGAATCAATATGCAAACCAAAACTTTCTGAATATCATCAATGTTCACCAATATTATTCAGAAAAGTCTGGATCGGTGATAATAAACCGGAATGTGGACCATGCAAAGATGGCTTAAAATGCATGCAAAAAGGGTAAGCACATTAATGATATAATTAATTGTTCAATTATCTTGCGGTGATGATTTCGTGCTCTAGAAATTACAAATCGGAGTCTCAAGAGGCTCTTCTGGCAAATTATTCAATATTCAATCACTGTTTTGGTAAGATGACACGAAAACAATGTGCCGTTGATACAAACGAGCGACGTATATATGGAATACCCTAAAACTAACCATAACCCTAAAACCTAGACTCGCTACATAAGTCCCACTACTTCACTCGATGTTGTTGTTTTTGTTGTTTTTTTTCTACAATCGCTCAGTTGGAGTGACAAATCAAAATAAGGAGAGCGTAAACTAGAGACTCTGTCGTGAGTCTACCTAAAACCCTTCTCTATTATGGCCTTGTTTCCCTGTGAAAAGATGTCCGCTAAACTGCATTCTATAGCCACCAAGCCTTGTGTTTAAAGTAGGGATAACAATACATAAGCTTTGTAAGGTTTAAGACCCCCAACGATAGTGATTTTGAACAGAAATTGCGTCAAGGTTTTTGTTCAAGGCTGGTTGAAGCAGAAATATGTAGAACCTAAAAGTTTGGGCTCCTGCCCCTGATATATGTGGCCTAAAATCCCAGTCAATTTCGCTAGGAACAGTTTTTCTTTGCATAAGAAAAAGGCTTAGCCTTATTACTTGAGTCCCAGTTATCGCTCATCAGACCGAGACTAATACCAAACCGAGGTCGCTCAAACTGGAGTTTGATCGTCCTAGCATTCATTTCAGTAGCGATAGCTACGACTCAGGTAATCAGTCTAAAAAAGGCTCAAAAACCAAATTGACTGCATATACTGTAGAGTAAGCAGCGTTTCGCCATGTATTTTTTGCTTAAGAAGACTTCAAGCAGCATTAGCTATATAGATTTAAACGAATAATGGTTTGCTGCGGGATCTCAAATAGCCAATCCAAGTACTACCTCCCTTGACATTGCGTGTATAATTATTTAGAAGAATTAGCGTATTCACACGAATGATGATTCGCTATGGATTATCAAGTGGAGATCTGATTCCATGAACCGTACTCAGCAAGAAGGCCCGTTTTTCAGATAATTTTTTGAAATGGATGGATCCTCAAATATAGATTCTAAAAACATTTACTGTTTTCCTTAGAAATGAAGGAAACCATGAAGTCTGCATGAAAGAAACTTAAAAGGAAAAAATGCTTTGATGGCTGTTTCTTGGACTGTAAGTGACAGTAGATATTGCCTGATATCAAGATAAATGTTTTTCAATCATTAATAGTTGAAGCAAGAACAGATTCGGCGAAAAACCAGACTCGATTTATTTTGAGAGGAAATCTCATCGATCCATCATATAAAATTTTAAACTAAATAAGTATTTACAAGTCGAAAATAAATGAATTTAACGTTCCGTCAATAATTGAGGTGAAATTGCTTCATTTCACGATTCATAGTATGTCCAAAAAGTTCAGCTGCACTCTGTCAATCTACTGACAAGCACCGAGTCTGGTGTTCTTCTTACGCCTCTTTATGTAGTGTATTTTTCATTGACATAAATAACGATATGGTCATATTAATCACTGATTTTTTTATAGTTCTTATTTGCTAAACTAAAGCAGTACACCATTTTACCATCATTGAACTTTCAAACAATTCATGATAAGGAAATTTCTTGATACATTTCCATAAAGAGCCGTAAAATGCTCCACGCGATGCAAGTTTTCTCCTCAGCCGTTCATCTGTATTGTCAAGTTTGATATTCTAATAGAACTTAGGTCGCTCGAATTTTCAAATCAGCGCTCGGTTTTTCACATTCAGTCACCCTATCTCTTCTTCAATTCTCAAATCTATCTGACATTCGCGCTCCTCCTCAGCAGCTTTATGATTAAAAAGTCATACAGTACAGTGAACGGATGTCACATGGTAATGTGCGTCTATTTTCCGTCCATGGCCGCTATTCATTTCCATTTCAGTCCATTATATTCATTTGTCATTATCATCAGTTGGATTTTTCATTGATTTCGTGGAACTTGCGTCTATGTTCCTTCCACAATGGCGGTTATACATTAAGATGTTTAGTCCATCATTCACTCATCATCATCATCAGTTGGATCTTTCATGGCTGAGTTCGCTGTTTTTGCTTCAACCGTAATAGGCCCAAATCCGACATGATCTTTCTCAAATACCAATTTTCCATCTGGTCCTGTGTCTATTTTATTCCCATGAATATTCAGATGTGTCTCGGGCTGGCTTGCTCGCTTTTTTGCTTGTTCTATAATATCTTCATTCTGTTCTTGTTGCATCTCATCTTCATATAACTCAGCTGCATTACCACCATTCGATCCATGGGTTTTCTGGAAACCTTCCTCATAATCATTTCCTTGTAAATACCTATTTTCGTCTTCCTTATGTTTCTGGTTTGTTCCATCGGGAAGAAATCCTCGCTTTCGTGCGGGTTATAAAAGGGTGGCCTATAAAATGGCGCTGGTAGATAACTCTGCGGGTCTGTAAGTTTCTCATATTCTGAACTTGCGTCAGCATCACGTGACATCGTTGACCTGTCGGATGCTTGTTCGAGGGTTTCTTCCGGGGAATGAGGCTCAAAACTTGTCTCATAACTCATTCCCCTCGTTGGAAATTCATCGGCATCGGTTGCATAATAGGGACAGGCACGTATCCTAAGAATGGCGGTCTTTTATTATGCGGCTGAATACCATACTGCATTACACCGACTCTCGGATGCCCAGGTGAACCAGCAACTAACTGTGATTGCATCTGAGCGAATCCACGGCTCAATGGATCTCTAGAAACACCCCCTTCCAAGTATGGATCATAATAATTGGGTGTTTCAGCATGAAAACCCCATTGTTGGTTATAAGGTGAGCCAAATGATCTTGTGAAGCCCTGTTGTGATGCTAAGTTAAAGCTAGGCCTGTATTGATTGAAGTCTCGGAATGCGTAGTTGTTGTATGGTGCGAATGTACGTGTAAAAGGACGTTGTTGGCCTGCAAAGTACTGTATTGAGTTATACGAAGGATTTCTGTAGTATTGCATCGGAAACTGCTGCCCTCCGTAAATCATATATCGCTTTTCACCTGTTGCATTATGGGTTTGTTTCTTTGCTACTAGAGGCTTTCGGGATATCTCCGGTTTTGGAATTGAAAGCGAGCGTTTCTTTCCTGATTCATTTGCGCCTTTTTGGATGTTACTTTTTTTAGTTGGGATTTTCGTTTTACTTCTCCTTTTTCGTAAATTCTTCCATGGCTGTTGGCTGAAGGATCTCTTTCGCCAAGCAGGCTTGCTGTTGTTCCATAGAAACTGTTTTGCAATGATCTCCAGTCTGAAGAAAAAGATAATTTGATTGTTAGAATCAAAATAGAATACTCTATAGATTATCTGTTAATATATAAAATATTTATTTGAAGTTTTTCTTAAGTCAGGATAATATATACTCTATAACTTTCTCCGTCAAACTGGAGACCTGTCTTTCATATCGCTGAAAATATGGGAAAAATTGTTCCCAAACTTATGTGTACTATACTCGAAGCATTTCGCATTTCCATTTCCCCTTCAGGGCTTCGTAATTCCAAAAAAGACTGCAACTTAGACTAAAGCATATATATACACATAGGTATGGCATTGAGTATAAAGTATTTGTATTGCATCTTGCATCGTAGACTAGAGAAATAACAAGCCGAAATTTTGGCAGTATGGGTTAATTGTAGAGACGGCAAACGGCACACACGTCAAAAACGTCCTCGAGTTCCCTACATAGACTAGAATAACACATCCATAATGGAATCAGGTTTTTTGTAGCTAGGGGCTTGGTAGGGGCCAGGGGGCAAGGGAGCTCATCAGTCCAACCTAGATAAAAGTTAAATCGTTAGAAATAGTCAGTAAATTACGGAAAATTGTATTTTGAAACTTTTCGTCTGCGAAATTTTGATTTTTGCATCGCAATCAGTTTGTCGTAAAATCCAACCCGTCAGCCCTCACTAGAGAAAAACAGGGAGGAAGAGACGGCGCACTTATGACGTTAAAGAAATAGAAGTTAAAGTTAGTAAGGAATAAATAAATTAGTAATTACACTGCGCGAACGGATTACTGCTGATCTTGTTAACTCCGTTCATCCCAAACGCATCCATCTGCATTCTTGAATCCCTGTAAAAATTATCATTATCCTCTCCATAATCATCAAATTGTTTCATATCATTATCATCGTATAGCGCGTTTAATGCTTGAGTTATTTCTCCTAATTCCATACCCCCCTCATTCGCTGAATCAAATGATTGAAAGCTCCTCCCTGTCTCCAACGATGGCATGCTCCTCCGCTGCCAATACGATATATCATCATAAGGGTTCGTTAGTTTGTTATTGCTGTTAGTTGACATTTGGACTACTTTTTTACGACCTGTCATCTCTGGGTCCAGACTTCTCAGACCGTGATCGAATATCCCCATCATTGGATATTTGTCATGTGGTTCAATCACTGCACTGCTCCTCAGTCCATAGGGTTCATTGAGAAATGACGCCACAGGTTGCCCATAGATACCACCAGCATGAAAAGTCGTGAAGAGATCTTGTGGAATCCCTTCTGGCGATTGCATGATACTTTGCCGTGCTGAACCTGGCATTTCAATGTCTTTCGCTGCCTCAGGGGTGATCTTGAATCGTTTGCCATTGCAGATAAAGTGATCCCCTAAAAATAAAATCAATTTGTTGACAATAGCAACTCAAATGGTCAAACGAGCGCCCAATTAATTTAAGAGGGGCTGGACATAAGTGTGTATATGGTATCTACCTTCCTTACAAGTTCTTTTAGTGTTTTTGCCTTTTGACGCTATATATTTAGAACATACAGGCTGTTATCTCAAAGAAAGCACTTTCAAGAATAGAGGCCTTCCTTGAAATATAATGTCAGCACCTCCTGAAATTAACATCTCCCCTAAATCAAGACAAGGGTGCTCCCTAATGCACCTTTAAATAAGAACCTTATGCAGGTTGACTCTTGAGAAAGTAGGTTCTTACTGTTTTTCAAGCAATTTTTGTAGGTGCTGTGGCGTTGTGGTGTAATCCAGCTGACTTTTTGTGTCAGGAGCTCAGTATGGTCAGGGTTCGAACCCAGCCACGGTAGCCTCACAGCCAGGGTCGAGGTCTCGATTAGTTAACCTACTACTGAGATCCTAGTGACTGGTTCTAAAACACCATTTCACTTTCACCTTCACCTTTGTGACGTGGCCTAATGTTCAAACATTGCAATAGCGAAATCCAAATGTTTGACAAACACTTTTGATGGTTTAGCCAACTCCTTAGCCGTATTAGAGAAGAGAATTGCCACTGGAGGACATAGCCTCTTAACAGATACATCATTGGAATCACAAATCTATCAATGCAACTCAAGCATCTTTTATTTACAATCACTTCGTACGCTGGAGCTGTGAACAAAGTTGCTGAAGATTTGCATCATAACAATGTATTAAAAGTCAGAGTCGTGAACTCATCATTTACATTCTACAGAAACTAAGCAAACACATGCATGCTTCATACAGAATCAACATGTAGAAGGCCGAAAAATAGCGATATCGTACAGTATATCAATAAACACGTATTCGCATACGTATATTTGATACCAATACACATGTATGAAATGTTCGCTTGAGTATTTTCCAGCTTTGTTCACATACAAGTGTCTCTTTGTAATAGCCATGGCACTATATACAGTTAAAAGTAAGGAACTATTAAGGAACTTTTGGTGTTACAATGCAACGAAAAGAGGTCCAAAAAAGGAACTTTAGGAACTAGGGCTTGAGCTAGGTTCTTTATAAATGAAAAGTGTGTAGAGTCTATATAATATACACTCTTTGTTTATAAGAACCAGGAAATTTCGATTAAGGCTGGCTGTTCTTAAATTTTTGCCGTTTTTGAGCCTGAAATATTCTTAATCTGTTCTTAATTCCTTGGTTACTTGGATACTATATTTTCAATGAATATCTTGGGTGGTACTAGGTTTGTGTGAAAATGCAGCATTCTTGTCTATTTCTTTGTTTGCTTACTTTTTACGTTCAGTCTGACTGTCTTACTTTCATATTTAGCTGATATTCTTAGGGCTTTTAAAAGGTCCAGCCTCAGCTTGTTCTTAATTTCTTAAAATCTGGGCAAAATCCAGGCTCATGTTTTCATAAAATTGTTCTTACAAAAAAGAGTGTATTTTTAGAAGTAAAGAACATTATATGTACAAATTGCTTAACTCACCATCTATGAGAGTTTCTGAATTATGGATCCTGCATTTAAAAATGCTCCCCAAATCTTTGATCGTTTCAAATTTGTTCTCCAAACTTTGCAATTCTTTTTTAGACAGAACATCCGATTTCGAATCATCATCTTTTGCAGCTATCTTATCTTTCTTATCTTTAATTTTCACATTTTAATTATTTTTCCATATTTGTGTCTTCTTTTAGCTGCTTCGAGACTTTGAAAGTAAAAAGAGCAAAATACAAAGACTAAGGTGATTTTTATTTTTGATATTTTCATGGTTTCTTATGTATCATCTTCGACGTAATTTCCATTTTAATTTTAAAAGAAATTTCACGCGAAATCAAAACTAGTGTTCAACCGTCTAGTGTTATTTGCTTTCAGCGGGTGCTCCGATACATCGTGTTACGGGTCATGAGCACGCGTTTCGCGTTCAAATTTCCGCACCATCAAACTTTGCGCTAAATCCAAAACGTCTACAGTTTACGTCATTCCTCTATCTCGACCCAGACCCTCTTTTGGGGTGATGGGCCATGGCCAAACACTGTTTCACAAACATTTGCAATTTAATTCCCAATGAATGTTTGACCGTTTGCCCAGGTTGCAAAAAATTCCCTGACAAGCACATATACTAAATTTCAAATGATGTTCCTGTTATTTACAAACCTAAAACAAAAAATTTGACAAGAAAGGTTTTCTACTGGGCTTAACAGACAAACATTAATGATCAAACATTGTTTGTCAAACATTAGGAATTTTCTTGTAAAGCAAAATGGCTACAAAATTGCATTTGGCCACGTCGTAAAGCAGTGCTCCTCAAACATGCTCGCCTGCTAAACTGTATTTGAACGTTTTCAAAACATTTTGCAAGGAATTCTGCTTATTTACACTTGTCAATTTTCAAACAATGTTTGTGACTTGGCTAAAGATTAAAACAGTGCCTGATAAAACAAATTTCAAATGCTGACAGGTATGTACCCCTCATATGGGGGGGGGCTTTTCTTCGAAAATTCCTTACAACTGGGTCCGATTTGTGCCTAAAATACCTAAAACTGGGTATACAATCAAATTTCCTTAACATTTGGTACACAAATTCACGCAAAAATCATAAAACTGGGTGACTGAATGTGTAAAACAATACCTTAACAGGTGGGTTGGTTTGGAAAAACACAGGGGCACATCCCTGTACATTTCAGAGTCAAGTACCCCCCGGGGGTAGGGCCTTAGACAGGGCTTATACAGTGGTCCTTCTAATTTTAGCTATAACTTGTAATTCACTGTATATAAAAAACAGAATGCAAAACGTAAGACGACTTTTGAGGAGCATATATATATATACATAAAGCTTTAAAAAGTTATAAACAAGGTATTATCTCCGCTATTAACGATGAGAAGCCATTCCGTTAGTCATAAGTAGGTTTCTACCCTTGGAGACCTTCATCAATTTCTAAGTACTTACAAACTTCCTTACATGAAACTTGCAGAAGTCATAAATAATTTTCAGAGAGTCGTTAACCTCCAGAACACAGAAAATGCCTCTTCAAAAGCGAATTCCTTCAGGATTTTCCTTGTCTTGTCAAGTCAAGTATCTTTCAAACTCTTAAACTTTTGATTTTTTGCTTAAACTAGTTACGTCTAGTCAATTTTCCCAATTTATGAAATTTATTTTGCTTCTTTCCCTTCTTCTTGGCTTCTTTCTGAGTACAGACATCTTTCTATTTTGTAATTAATTTCGAAAGAGAATAGTCGTTTTTGGGTTTTCTGTTTTTGGATTTCTCTAGCTTCCCCCTGAAGGGAATTATCGCCTTTTTGTCTCCATCCTCATAATCATCATCATCATAACCATAATCATCATCAGCATACCCAACTCTAAAATGATGATGATGATGATATAAGCCTTCCAAAGTATACTGGCTCTATAACATGATGCACAATCGGTGGGTGATAATGCAGATGAGGCATTTTATGAATAACATGATCAATCTCTTGTTCATGAACGTGAATTTCTTCAGGCCGTGACATAACTTGTAGTGCTGCTGGTTTCGCTTTGATTTTAATTCCTTCTGCATTCGCGTTTATTTCTAACTCTGGTGATCGATCGTCCATTTGAAAATGTGTCGGTTGACCTGAAACTCTCTCTTCAGGGTGACACGTAACTACAACCAAACTACAAACAATCAAAATGATACTACTAATCTCTTCTTTGTGCATGATTCTTCTTTTATTCTATGTTATTTTAAACTACATTCTATCTTTTTTTATTCCTGCATTCTTATATCTTCCCCACTGTTTTATGTTTTAATATCTTGAAATTAAAATAAAAACCTGTAAAATCCACCAAAAGATTTTTGTTTCAACCTGTGTCCGATTCAGTCATGCGAAACTTGCTCAATTCAACTGTAAACAATATCTCATGCTGTAGTATAAAGTAGTATGATAGGTGGTAGTAGGTAAGGTCGGATAAGGTGATAGAGCGTTCAAAGTAGTGAATACGGCCTATACGCTTTCTGACTCAAGACCGAAAGGTCTTGGCTTAGGACAAAGTCAAATGGCGCTTTCCTAAAGCCTACAGCATACGCTGAAATCTCAGAGTCATAGTTAGCCCTTCTTGGAACTCGAGATTGTTTGGACGGTTAATCAAATTCAAAAAACGTGTTCCGTTCAGAATCGCACTCGGCTCAAAATCGGCTAGTTCGGAAGGGTTCGAAACCTATCCCCGATCACACCCCACAATCCCAACGTCGCCAGCCCTTACCCACCCAGCTGTCTGCTCTTCATCGTTATCCGGTCGATTTCATCGGCCGGACTGATCTGACCAAATCTCTCAAGCCATCGCAATCTTCCATATGAGTTTTAGGTCTTCTGCTTGACAGAGAGCGCCTTCTGCAAGCTGTGGGATGAATGCCTTGCGCGGTCTTTCTACTAGTCTACCATGAGTGTTTGCATGTCTTAGGGTCTACAACAACACACTGCACGCCAGTCCTTCCTTATACAACCTGTCGAGTTTTGTAAATAAGCAATCATTACGCGGAGTATTATTTGTACGTAGAGTATTATAGCATTCCTAGGCTGCAAGCTGCTGGTCCGCATAAGCTATTCAATATAGCAAACTTTTCTGACCCATGGCGCCTGATTGCGAGTCAGTCGCTCACCAGAGCACGACGGTCAATTTTCCCTGACGACTCGCCATCGTTACTAAAACCTGTACAATGTATGTGCAGTACCGTGGGGGGGGATGTTCAGGACCTTGATGCCTCGCCAGACGCCATACGACTCACTGTATGCCCCACACAACTCATGATATGCCGTCTTGGTACTGAATACCCCGAACGGTACTGATCATCCCCCACGGTTCTGCACATACATTGTACAATAAGATGACTTATTTTCTATGATAGATAGTTGTGCCTTCTACTTATAGAATCGGTTTACGTTTTGAAATTCTCATAACATCAAGACACCCATCAAGACAGCAGAATAATAAAACTAAACTAAATCAAATAGGTTTTTCATAATGCATAATACGGAAAAAATTACAGAGTGACTGTCAATATTTCGTTGGAACTCCGTCATTTATAATTTTATAAAGTGTTCCATTATGTTGTTTCAAATGCTCTTCTTTAGTGATTTGTCTGTCAAGTTCAGTTCTCCTTAAAAATCGACTTCTTGCTTCATCAATGTTGTCTTTGATTCCTTCAAAATGCTTAATTCGATGTCTTTCCATATCTTCTTTTTCCTTAGCTTGCCTTGAGAGAATATCGTTTTCTTGATACCTTAAAACGGCTAATCTGTCTTCATGACCTACAAAATCAAAGTTTTCAAAGGGATAAATAATCAGTTTTGTGCATGCGGGTTACGGTACCAACCCTATCACACACCTTTATGATATAAATTTCAGACATTTGGAATTTCTTTCATAATGCAATAACTTCCAGCACAAATTATGAAAAATATTAGCTAGAAAAAATATTCAAGGGGGGCTGGTACTGAATAGTACTAGCACCCTAAAACAATAGTCAATGGAAAGTAGCCATGCTGTCAACAAAATTTAAAGGCCTAAAATGACCTTGGATGGACAAAACTTTTTCTCTCTGCCAGTGCAAATCTTTAAATCGTTCCAACATTCTTTCTTGTTCTTTCGATGACTCATACTTTCTTGGATAATCAAGGATTTTGACCGTCTTTACAAAAGGACTTGGCTCAAGATTTGTTTTGTAATTCTTGATTTTAACATTATGTTCCATCTGATCCATTTTCAATTTCTATTTAGGCCAAAATCAGCTGTTTTATGATTTCCATGACAACTATGTACATCTCCCAAACTGAGGCTCTCAGTCTCATGTTGAAGTAAAGACAGGCTTAGTGTGACGTCACCAAGTATCTATTTTTAGAACTGCCAGAATTTCTCTATTTGCTCTTCATAACTGGAAGATTGTAAAAATAATGCACAAATTTCTAAAATTATTGGAGTTCGTTGCATCTCATATTCATATACTGCATGCGTTAGTGGCTGTTGTTAGGGGGCATGGGGCAGGATAGAAAGGTCGGAAAATGTTGGCAAATTGAAAAATCGTAAAAACAGGAAACATTTAACAAAGCCGGCCAATTTTGAAAATTGGGGCCAAATATTGAAAATTTGGTCCAGTAATGTGATGGCTAGATTATTTCTTGTTTTCCAAATATAAGGCATTAGAAAAAAATCGAAAAACACTCTTCCATTCTCCAGTGCTCCTAACAAGTTTTTCAATACATTTGGAAGTTTGGGAGTCCAAGTTTCTTAAAAGGGAACTGTCTTATGGCAATTGACAATATATAATTATGACGAAATGGCTGAGCCACTCTGGAAGTAGAATGAATGAAATGGAATGAATGAATGAAATTACTATGGAAGCCCTGTGGCAAATGTAATTACCAGGAATTACTGTACAGCAATGTACATGAGTTGTACATTCCAGACCACGTGGTCTTCCTGCTGAGTCACAGCTGAAAGCTGTGACATTGAAAGCGAAATCCTGATCGCTTTACATTCATCTTTTTGATCTCATGAGCAGAGCAGCCAATTTCAATTTCAACAGTTGCTTAAAATGGCGTCGAACGATTTCAGATTCCCTGATTTGATCTCTGCAAAAAGTAATGGCTTGAAGCTATCAAAAGAGCAAATATCACATTTTGTAAATGGCCTAGTCAATGGCGATGTCCACGCTACTCAAATGGGAGCAATGTTGATGGCGATTTATCTAAAAGGCATGAAATATGAAGAAACCATTCATCTTACTCATGCTATGTTGAATTCAGGGGAGACACTGACGTGGCCAGAGGATTGGAAGCATTTGGTCGTTGATAAACATTCAACTGGAGGCGTGGGGGACAAAGTTAGTCTCCCACTTGCACCGGCTTTAGCCGCTTGTGGAATGAAGGTATAAGGTTTTTGATTTTGTATTGATTGACTGCAATCTTTTTAACTGTTGTTTTTTATTCAAAACACCCTCAATTAAAGTCACGCCTTAGAAGGGGAGGGACAGGGTGGGCGTAGATTTAGTGCCCCTCCTCCGTGCCAAATAAATGGGTGTCTTAATAAACGGGGGGGAGAGCTATTTATGGTATCTTGTAGAACCAAACTTTGACCAGGATCTTCGTGACAAGAAAACATTTTGCTTAGTTGAAGATATGGAAATTTATTAAATGGGGAGTCCTTATAATCTTAGGGGTGGAAAGATTTTCTAGTGTTTATTAGCGTCATTATTTCTTAGCCATTGGTGCGCATTGAAAACACTCATTTCTGTCCAATTTCTTTTGAAGGTTCCCATGATTTCTGGGAGATCTCTGGGCTTCACTGGTGGAACTCTTGACAAATTGGAATCCATTCCTGGTTTCAGAACAAACCTGAAAGCAGATGAAATAACGAAAGCACTTGAGAGTGTTGGGTGTTGTATCGTGGGTCAAACTGAAGCACTTGTTCCTGCTGATAAGATTATGTATAGTTCTCGTGATGTCACATCTACTGTTGCTTGTTTACCATTGGTTACAAGTTCTATCATTTCCAAGAAAGCTGCTGGTATGTAAATGGATCCAAGACCAATTTTCTAGAGCCTTCCTTTTCCACTCACCACCTCTTTCTCTTACCCCTTTATATACTTCATTAGACTCCACTTCCCCTGCCCCTTTTTCTCTAACCCCTTTATGTTCTTCATTAGACTCCATTTCCTACCTCTTTTTCTAACACCTTTGTGTACACACCCCTTTGTGTACTTCATTAGACTCCACTTCCTACCCCTTTTTCTCTAACCCCTTTATGTTCTTCATTAGACTTCCTACCCCTTTCTCTAACCCCTTTATGTTCTTCATTAGACTTCACTTTCTACCCCTTTCTCTAACCCCTTTATGTACTTCATTAGACTCCACTCACCACCCCTTTCTCTAACCCCTTTATTTACTTTATTAGACTCCACTCCCTACCCCTTTCTCTTACCCTTATATTTACTTTATTGGAGAACTTGAAAGCCTTTGTTCTTGGTTCTCCACTTCCCTAGCCCTCTTCCATTTTGCATTTCCTTGCCCCTTCCCTTCTTTTACCCCTAATTAAATTAAATCTTGTTTGATTTGACTAGTCTATTTCATTCCTTCAGAAAACTTGAAAGCCCTGGTCCTTGATGTAAAATTTGGCCAAGGTAGTTTCAATAAAACCAGAGAAGCTGCAGATGCATTAGCAAAAGCCATGGTAACCACAAGTAATGGATTGGGTATTAAAACGACAGCATTTATCACAGAAATGGACAATCCCATTGGGAAATCAATTGGAAATTCAGTTGAAGTAGCTGAAGCCTTAGATTGTCTTAGAGGAGGAGGACCAGATGATCTCAAAGAGTTAGTTTGTGAAGAAGGTATGAACAGTTGTTTTGATATTTTCATCATCATAATCATGATCATAATCATGATCACCATAATCATGATCCTGACCATCATCATCATAATCATGACCATGATCATCATAATCTTGATCATGATCATCATAATCATGATTGTGGTCATCATAATCATGATCATCATGATTATGATTATGATTATGATAATACCATTATGACCATCATTGTTGTGGCCATCGTGAATCATTCATTATCAGCATAATCATCATCATCGTGGTCTTCGTTGTCGATCGATTTTAGGACCACTTCTTTTCAATGCTTTTATTAATGATATTTTTACAACCTTACTGAGGGCTCTCTGTGTAATTTTGCGGATGATAATACAATATCTATAACTGCTAATAGTACTGGCGAATTATTAAATCTAATAAAATCAAACACCGAAAATTGCATTAAATGGTTTAAAGAAAATGAAATGACTGCAAATCCATCTAAATTTCAGGCATTGTCGTACATGGGTGATAAAGAAAAAAGATAATCATTAATTCTTTCATACTATGTCATTTTAACTATTGCCCATTGATATGGATGCTATGTAACAAGAGTTGCCAAGATAAACTTGAAAAATAAATGAAAGAGCTTTACGCTTAGCATACTCAGACTATACTTCCTCGTATGATCCTTATCATTATCATTGTCCTTATCCTCTTCATGATGATCATCATTATCACTTGCCATCATCATAATCATCTTCACTACCGTCAATGATAATTCTTTTAATGATTATCGTCACCCATGTTTCAAGCCATAAATTCATTCCATGCCCTCTGCTTTCCAGGTGGTGAACTTCTATGGTTAGCCGGCAAAGCAAGCTCCTCCCAAGAGGGGCGAGACATGATCAGAGCCTCTCTTTCAAATGGCAATGCTTTGGATAAATTCAGACAAATGATCGAGTTCCAAGGAGTGTCGCATGAAATAGCAAGTAAACTGTGCAGCCTAAATGATGATTATTATTCCATTCTGCCTCTTTCAAGAAACAAGACAGAGCTAAAAATTGAAGCTAAGGGAGTTGTTTCATCTATTGACTCCCTTTGTTGCGCAGAAGTGACGTCAGCATTAGGGGCTGGTCGCTCTAAACCAGGAGAAAAGGTCGCTCATGATGTTGGTTTGGTTTTCATGTTAGTGTTGGTGATTTGGTCAATGTTGGTGAGACGTGGCTGACTGTTTATCATAAATATAACCAATTGGAAAACTGTTTTGAAGAACGTTTAAAAAAGGTCATTACGATCGATCCTTCTGGGAAGAATTCAGGAATCCTCAAGTCAAGAATAATCGAAATTGTGCTGTCTATGTTTACAGTAGATGAAGCTCAGAAACTTCGATGGATTGCCAGTATGAGAGTATTACAATGCTGCTATCGGAAGAAAAAGTTTGACTGATGATGAATTGTTGATAGACAAATCGGTGCAAGAGCTTGACAGGAAATTTCCTGCAGAAAGTAGCTCTTCTCGTTTATAACTATTTTGCCCACCTAGAGGTAATGACTGTAATCTCTGCCTGTGTTAGGGAACAGAGATGTGCTGCATCACAATGATCTCAAGTTTGAAGATAGAGGGATGAAATTAATCCATGAAAGCGGATGACCCTGGACTCCTATTTTGAAAATTTTTACCTGTTTGATGTTATTTTGGATCAGTAGCCTTGGAAGTTTGATCAGAGGTCTTTTCCTCACTTAAAACTATAAATTTTTCATGTTTATATGTGGCATCCGTTATTTCGAACATTCGCTATCTCGAACCAATTCCAGTTTCCTTGATCTTTTCTCTCTGACACAAAACGTCGTGTGGTCTACGTCAAAAGGTCCTTGAAAAACCTCATCAAATTCCTGGCTGTCTGGCAAAAAGCTTGATGGCACAAATATAGAAACCGTAACGTATGCTTCTTCAGTCCTTAACATCTGCCTCACTGCAACATCAGTTGGCTTTCTTAAATCCTGGAAGCCTGTACCGCCATCACCAGCGTAGAGAATCACGTTGACTTCATTCTTATACTTGACAATTTCACCTTGGTTTAGCCCTGTGACGCCTAGTTTTGAAAGTGTTGTTTGGAAGCTTTTGCTGCCATATACACTCTTCTGTGTCTCCTCGACAATCCCAAACCAACATCCTGCAACACTGTTCTTGCTACTAGGTATGATCTGCCTTTGATCGATAATACTTCTTGCTTCTTGCGAGTGAGTCACGTGACATATTAATGTGTTTTCGTTTATGCTGACCAGCTCAGTTTGCTGGCCAAAAGTGGACAATGGCACCTTCCTACCATAATCATCTATAAACAGGGGAACTTGAAGGATCTTGAAAATAGTGAGACTTTCTAGAATTCTAGGAACTTGTATAAGAATTCCTTTGTAGTCCACCTGGAATTCAGATCTCCAGTTTCGCAAAATGCGTTTTACTGCTTCATCGTGACAAGAAAAAGCAAACTGACCTCTTTGGACATCGCTTTCAATCCTGTACAGTCCTTCCAAGGCAAGCAAAGTCATCGTTGGGTGGGCATTCTGTGACCTGTTGAGGAACCATTGAAAGAAGTTTCGGCAAGAATCAGGTGATTGGAAAGCGCTAAACAGGTCTACTTGACATGGGCCTTCATCTTCAGGAACTTTTTGAAAGACGGGCAATGGCACTTGACGGGATTTGAAGATGACAAGACTTCCGAGAATTTCAGGATTTTTAGGAACCATTAATATTGTGTTGTTATAGTAACGCTCCAACTCAGATACCCACTGCTGCAAACAACGTCTTTTGCGTTAATTTCATCCCCAAAGACGGGAAACTGCCTTCTGTCGACACTGTTTTCAATCTGGTAAAGTCCTTCAAAGGTAAGCAAAGTCATGGTCATCGTAGGATCTACCCTTTGCGATTCTGCAAGAAGCCCTTGAAAGAATTCTTTGCAGGATGCAAATGAGAAGAAAGCCTCAAACAGGTCCAGGCTCTGATTTTCCAGCGAAAAACCAGCAAAGACACCTGTTACATTATTCTCCGCAGCCATCTTTAAAACAATCTGAAAGAAGAAACGTGACATGTTTTAAAAACCATTCAGCGCAATCTTTATAACTGGACCAAACTGTCTTTTAGTCATATGGGATGGCTCGCGACCAGTCAACGAGTGATGGAGGCCTCCTATAATTTGTGTTCATACGATTATTAACGGAAACCAGTCTTAAGAACTTCCGCCTCTTCACAACCTACAAAGCTGAATTTGATTTCGGAAACAAAATAAGATACAAAAACAAGAAGGTTAGATTCAGTGGCGTGACAGGGAAGGCTTATGTAGGGTAATATGAAATATGAAACTTTCCATGTGCTTCGATCAAGTTTTGATCAGGTTTGGGTAGTATGATTTCGCGCAAACGGCGCCTTTGGTTGAAAGTGAAAAACTGCAATCAAATTGGCATTTACATGGATTTAAAAAGAAATGAAAAATATATAAATTTGTAAATACCTTTCTTCGAACCGAGTATTGTCTCTCGCGTTTCTTCCAACTAAGGGCCTGTTTATATGGACAAAATCATCCCACATTCCAGCCCGTCAGCTGAGCACTGAGACGAAATTTTCAAGAGTTTACATGTAGAATTCCATCCCACCTTCCAGCCACTTGTCTCATATTTCCGCTTTTGTTTAATTTTCTCAGACAATAGACCATTTCAACTTAGGACCTCGTTTTCAAAAAAATTAAAATTAGGTCATAGAGAAATTTCGACTTCAGATTCGAATTCAGCACCTTCTTTTCAGTGTTGAGGCAAAGTTTTATGCCACTAGTCCTTAAGATAAGTGTCAAAATGTCTGAAACTGTGTCATTACCTAAGTATCATCTGAAAAGCATACGAATTCAATGTCGCAAGTTTTTCGCCTTGTTCAGTAGGTAAGAAGAACGTCTGATTGACAATTATCACTATGAATCTACGTTTTTCTGATAGTTTCGCACCTTTTACACATCCGTGATACCTCAACAAAATGTAAAAGACAGTACTTTTGCTTCAGACAGATGATAGAATCAATTTTGAAAGCTCAAAGAATTTGAGCCTCTGCGGAGGAGCACATTTTTAACTGTGCATAACTTTGTATCCGTAGCTCAAATGCAAGGCATGTCTTATAATATTTTGCTGCATTTTTGACGCTCTTTCATATGGTATACTGAAATTTGAAATATCTTGACTTTGATTTTTTACTGACCGACAACTACATATGTCATCGATCACGTGACATCCGGCAATTACCAAAAAATGTCCCAAGTGCGAAAATATCCGCAATAGTGTAGTTAAGTAATAGTAAAAATAAAATTTTCGGTTACCCAGTTTGCTAGATGGTTACAGGAATTTCCCTGTCTATAAGTTTTTAATTCCACAACGTTTGGCTATCTATATACAAGCGTGGATGGTGATTTGAATTTGAATTTGGCAGAATGTAATGTGATTTGATGGAAGGGTGTAATTATGTGAAAAATTGGCAGGTGATGATGTGATGTGGTTAAAAATGGGGTACAGGGTGTACAAAGTAAGAACTGGAAAGATGCGGTGTGATGTGTCCGCAAATGTCGGGAAAGCGTTCTGCAAATATGCTTGCCGACGAATGCTAGCATCCACTTTCCACAGCTGCCGACATTTTAGGTACCAATAACATTTAGGGGGTTGCTAACTGCGAGCAAATGCCGACAGAAAGTGTTTTAATCGTATCTGTATATGCCAGTTTGCCAGCCATAACAGATACAAGCGCACAGCCGCAAACAGGATGGAGATACAATACACGGGGTCGCCAAGATTGCCTATGTCTAAAATTAGAGGTTTAGTCCTATTTCAAATTGTAAACGCTCTAGAGTGCATTATCAAACTAGTCTTAAATTATACAGTGTATACAAGAATCAAACTGGCAAATGATTACAATGTTGTTGTTCAACAGTTGAAAAGGTTGTGTTTCACGGCACTTTAAAGTTCAAATTTTCAAAATTTTTCCAGGGAGTATGCCCCCGGACCCCTCTTGTAGGTGTGCCCAATTTCTATATGATGTTCTATGATTCAAGCATAATTTTCCTGGCCTGACGGTTGTGTGCAAAGCATGGGAAACAAAAAGAAATTCGCCAAAGAAAGAGCAACAGCCAAGCCACACCCATCTCTAAAAAGCCACGCCCATTTTGTCGGCAAAATGCCGAGCTACACCCCCCCCGGTCGTTGAGTCCTAGCGACGGCCCTGGATGTAGAGTGTGAGAAGTGGAAAAGATGTAATGTTACAGGGACACAGGGTGGTGTGATGCTGTAACAGAGTGTAAATGGCAAGGGCTGAGAGAGATGTAGTTTGACATGTTATAATGGTATGGTGGAAAGAGAGGCACAAGATGTGGAGTGTGGAAAGTGAGAGAAAGACTTGGTGTACACGTTTTTTTTTAAAGAACAAAGTATATAAGAACATAAGGCTTCAGAGGCTGAAGAGTTAAGAGCATGCTAAGAACATTACAAGGCTTTGTGAAGCTAGAAACAAATTAGAATTTACTTTCTTAAGTGGCGCTGTCCTGTTCTCAACTCTAGAAAACAGGTGAACTATCAATCATTGTGACTATATGTGACATTTTTACATGTACGTCCTTTTCGTAGCAATATCACCTAATTTGAAAAACAAAAGCTTTCTAAAAAGCAAGAAAATTAAGAACATGTTAAGAACATTTTGAGCCTTCAAATCGGAAAAATTAAGAACATTGCATGGCTTTCTTCCATTTCAGTGTTCTTATAAAAAAAAAACGTGTAATAGGATGGTGGAGAGCACAGTGGCTATGTAGAGAGTATGTCAAAAGGATAATTGGGGTAGAGCTAGAGATAAGGGCTGTGTTTTGAGAGAAAGAATGTTGAAGATAGATGACATATGAATGTGGTAATGATCAATAGTGGACTGGTGATGGTTGGTCGTGACAATGTGAGGGTGCGATACACGCTTTTTTTTATAAGGAACCTACCTCAAGGCCTAGTTCTTAAAGTTCCTTATTTTTGGATCTCTTTTGAAGCAATTGTAGTTCAAAAAGTTCCTTAATAGTTCCTTAATTCTAACTGCACATACAGTGGTCATAACAACAATAGAGAGACACTTGCATGTGAGCAAAGCTCCACCCAGGGTAGAAAAGCTCGGGACCACTCAAGGAAACATTTGATACATGCTTAACGTACAATTTATGTGGATTTCGACTGCAAATCAATGGAACCGGCTTTCATATTCTGGATTATTTGCAGTGATAAAAGCACTCAACATTGAAAAGTTCCTTAACGATTTTCTCTTTAGTAGTATAAGTTCTTTAAATGTTCGGGCCTTCTACGTGTAGGTTCCTTATAAAGTGGTTCCTTATAAAAAAAGCGTGTAGACAAAGAAATAGAAAGAAGTCTAATAAAATAGAACAACATGGAAAAATAATACCCACAAAGAATACCGCAGGAACAAAAACAAAAACAACAACAACAACAACAACAAAAACAATAACTGCAACAAGAATAATCATAATAATATGGATGATAAAAAGGCGAACATAATAACAATTATGATAAAAAAAATAATAATAATAATAATAACATGGTGATAAAATTAATAATAAATGAACTGAGGAGAATAAGTAATGTGAAAAATAATAGAACATATGATTGGGATCTTATGTGTGGTAAATGGATGAATGTCAACGGTCAGTAGTCCTCTTTTTACGCAATTTTTTATGAGCAAAAGCAACTAAAAGATTTTCCCAATACTGACAATTTCATGAAATTTTCCGATTTTCAGTACTTCAAATCGATTTCAATTTTAATTAATGACTTTCGCACAGCTGGAGTGTCGTCATGAATAATACTAGCAATAGAGCGTATAAAGTGTACAAAAAAGGTTACACTACATAAGAATTACTAAAATATACTACGTAAAGACTATTGTTTTCAGAAACATAAAAATCTCACTAGTGGGTATCTTGTAAAGCAGTTTCTTAAAAGAAAAATCGTGTAGCACAGTGAGCCTCGGTACGAAGAGGAGGCAAACCTTTTTTTCTCTTAATTCCTATAACCCCGGGGAAAGCAGGAAAATTGGGCATTTGGTGCACTGCCCTGTTTGCCTGCACAATAGACCCCTTTACGGTCAGGTGATTGGCTATGGAAAACGCGGTTTCCGGGCAATTACCCTGGGTGCCAGACTCTCGAAATTAAAAAACGAGATTTAATTTCGAAATTAAAAAACGTTTTTTAATTTCGAGAGTCTGGCACCCAGGGTACCGGGCAATGCACCTTGTCCAAAAGAAACGGAAAAAGGTTCTGTCGGAAGGAAAAATAGTAAAGAGAGAGAGAAAAGAGGGAGAAAGGGGAGGGAGGGGAAAACTTTGATTCACATGGATACAAATTTTGCTTCTCGAACTTCTCAATCTTAGTTAAACTAACTTGTACGGACAACGAAAGCGGAAGACTTGCAACCTTGAGTTACCGCGGAAAACGCGGGACAACCCGTCTTGTTATAGTCGCTAACTAGGGTTAAACAAGTCTAACCCCCATATATTTGAATCACTAGACAACCTAGACTCACTACAAAAGTCGTAGATTCGCTCTCAGCCCCCCACGCAACATAGCCCGCCATTAACAACAGCAACAACTATTTTTTGATTTTACATTTTTCTGAATGAATTGAATTGAGGTGAAGGCAGCGAAAACTACGACTCATGTAGTAAATCCAGGGGGTCTAAACGAGAATATTTTAAACAAAATTTTTTATTCCTTAATATGTTTCAAAATTAACATAATTAACGGGATGATTTTTCTCAATCCGTTTCATGAATCAATAAAAATACTAGTTTTAGTTGACCTATACCTAGTGGTCAGATTTTTCTCAGCAACGCACATCAACGGCACATATTTTTTTTTTTTTTTTTTTTTTTTTTTTAAACAAAGGTATTAGGCCAAGAGGGCCTCTAACCTAAAAACAGAACAAGTTAAAGTTAATTAGAAAATACAAAAAAAATTAATCTGATACAAGGAACTACTGATAATAACTAGTAAAAAAGAAAGAAAGAAGCTACTGTACGTATGTCCAACACAGTTCGCAATTTAAAAGAAAGTGATCGATAAGAGTAACTAACGTATACAATACAATACAATAATTAAAACGAATACAATAATAGATGATAGGATAGTGGATAAAACTATTTAAAATTTAAATTCCGATTTCTTTTTTTATGGTTAATAGTTTGTTTATTGAATCGCCCAACAAAGTTGTTTTCCCCAAACAGGAAAATATCGATCTTTTTTCCCAAACAGGAAAATATCCCTCGATTTTATTGGAATTTCAATGCACTGGCGTTTCGCAGCATTATCGATCCCTCTTTGTTTTAATAAAAAAGATTGGGACCGGGAAAACATGTGAAACAAAATGGGTGTTTTAATATTTTTTTTTTCTTTATCAGGTATTCAGGCCAAGAGGCCTCTAACCTACTTACAATGGTGTCAATATAGAGATCACTGTCAAATAAATATATTCCGCCGGTAATTCAAAGCAACAGCAATCTTATTTATGTAAAATTTAACTAGAATACTACTAGTTATATGCACGCATGCATTCAAAACTCAGAAATTAATAAATTCGAAGACTAGTTTCTTCTTTCAAAACATCGTTTCTTCAAAAGTCATGTCCAAAACTTCAGTTCTTCAACTTTTAACTTCTCAGGTAAACAAGTTATTTTTAACTCAAGAACAATAGCAAAATTCCATTCCAATTAGTTTTCCGTGGGAAAATCCACAGTCTCGGTTTCAATCTGAGGTTCTCAATCGTCAGTTCTCAATCAATGGGTAAATGGATATAGAAAAAAGACGAAAAGACCACTTAGCTTACTGCTTGCTTTCAGCTAGAGAGCTTCATGCGGCGAAGAGTTGAATAAATAGTAGCAGAAAAGCAAAACACACAAAGACAACTATGTTTTTTTAGTTTGCAAATATTTCGCCCTGCCAAGCAGGGCTTCTTCAGAGTTCTTCAGAAATATTAGCAAACTAAAAAAACATAGTTGTCTTTTGTGTCTTGCGCCGCGGTGTTTCTGCCTTACTATACATATGGATATAATCCGTGTGGCCAACACTTAACAGTTTTTGGCTTGGTTATTCAAGAAAAGCTGAACAGCAAGGTTAGTGAGCTACACACTTTCTTACTTCCTTCTTTATTATTTTATAAGCTATCCTACTAAATTTATATAAGTTTTTTACAGTGTTCGAGATTGCCCCAAATCTCACATGTTAAGCTTTTATCAGCAAATTGCTTTGCCATATGTTTGCTGGTTTCCATGTGCTCTTCAATTTTTCATTCGTCTGCTGACAGGGGCAGTCCGGTGAACGTACCTTGCGATTCGAAGATAAATAAAAAAAGACCATTACTGAGTTTCGCTGCTGCCAACCCCCTGCCAACCCTAGGTTAGTTTTTAGCACTCGCAAAGTTCTCCAATCCATTCAAAAGGATTGAGTGCCAGCCACACAGAAAAGTCAGGTATTTACGAATTTTCGTTCCGATGTTATGCTAGGTACGTTGTAGTTTGCATCTCCCAGAGACTAAGAGACAGGGTCAAACGGCATGTTCCTACTGACATTCGTCCTCGTCAACACAACTTTTGGCAAAGGTAGCAACCCCCTGCAACTCAACGCAGCAACCCACCCTTAATTTACTTAGTTTTCTTTATTAATTTTCATTGGTCTTCCCGCTGAATCCCGCAAGCTGATTGGTGTTTAAAACACAAAGCGAATTGAGCTTCACTTTCTGATTGGTGCATTTCAAGCCGCATCTGGGTATAAATTCCATCCTAGTTTATTGTTTCCGTCTGTTTCTGAAGTTGAAGCTCATACTCTAAGGAGTGTAAGACGAAAAAGAGCTTTTTAGTGTGCCCGAAATTCTTTCCGCTGTTTATCGCAATTTTTATTTCCGTATATAGTTTTGCTTTTGGATGTTTTTTATTGAACCTCTCCGTGGTGTAACTGAGAAATCAATGTCATTGGAATTTAAAGGTACCCATTAGCCATGTTTTAAGAATGAAATCATGCCCTATCATGTCCACTAAGCTTGCACTCAACAGAGTAGAGGCTCAACCGCGCTTTGTTCCAAATTGGTCCGTTTGGTCCCAGCTGTTTCAGGCTTTGCTCTTCCTTTGACTTCTTCTGCTCCCCACTTTGTTTCCCACGTGTTCCCGTTTGCTGTTACTTGTTCTTGACGATTGTCGCTTTATTCTCAGTTCTTCCCTGTGTACCAGTGCTTCCCTCTTTTTGCCCCAGCCCTTTCTTATTCCTCCTGATTCGTCCTTTGTTCCCATTTGTTCCGTTGATTCCAAGTAATACCCACTTTGTTCCCGCTTTGTTCCGTTGATTTCCACTCATTCCCTTTTTGAGCGTTCCTATATATGTATTAGCTATTGGTATGTTGGAGGTTGGTAAATTGGTATTTGGTTTATTGATTCTGCGTTCCTCGCCTCGCTTCATGGTTGTTCGAAGAATTCGAGATTATTCTTCCATTAAAAGGACGGGTAGAAATATTTTAATCTAGAGATAATTTCCTCTTCCTAAATATGTTCATTTTAAAATCCACAGAAGCAGAACCATGTCAAGATTCCTGTTAATGGCCCTTATTGTGTGCTGCCTCACCCTCGCCGACCTCTGTAAGCAGGCAACTGCTTATGTCAAGGAAGACGGAGACGAACCTAGGAAACGTGAAAATGAAGAGGATGAAGTCGATGGCGCAGATGAAGACAGTGAAGGCCCTTTGGAAACAAGCGAAAAGACGAAGATGATGATAAACCAGCCTTAGAACGCAAAGAAAACGACAGAGAGAAGGATTATGATGAACGTGATCCAGAAACAGATGACAAGGAGAGCGGTGAAGAGCAAAACGCGGACAGAGATGATGAAAAACTGAATAAGTATCTGATGACTAAAGAAGATATGCTAGAGGCGATGCGAAAAGATGGACATGAGATTGAAATGAAGGACTCAGGAGATGCTGGCGAAGAAGAAGCTGAAAGCAAAGAGATTAATGAAGCCCCCGAAATTGGACAACAAAATCTGGATGCAGAAATCATGGAGGAGATTGAAAATGATGATATTGGAGGTCCGAAAAAGTCACCTGGCTGGTGGAGAAGACGAAGAAGCAGCAGACGTCGACGAAGCTCTAGAAGACGTGGAACCGGTATGAATTGATCAATGCTAAAACGATACGACACGATGCGACACGGTACGACACAATACGATACAATATGATAAGACACAATAACGATACGATACGAGAAGATACGGTACGATACGATACGATACGATAAGATACGATAAGATACGATAAGATACGATACGATACGATACGATACGATACGATACGATGCGATACGCTACCATACGATACGACACCATACGATACGATACCATACGATACGATACGATACCATACGATACGATAAAATGAGATACGATTCGACACGACACGATACGATACGATATGATACGATACGATAAAATACGTTACGATGCGATACGATATGATACGAAACGATACGATAAGATACGATACGACACGATACAATAAGTTACCATATAAAACAATGAGAAACGTTGTCATTAGATATGATACGATGCCAAATAATAAACTGCACTATTTTTGTAGGGCTCGAGATCCACATAACACAGCTTTTGACTGAAAGCGTAATGGACAGGGCAGAATTTTTGAGAAACGTGGCAAGGCAGAGAGATGGTTCACAACATATCCTAGCCTATACCGTTTTTACGTCACCCATTCTCCACCCCTCTGTGCCTCTCGCTTTTCTATTACCAACCTACCAACCATTTTGACGCACCGTCGTTTCTTCCAAGTGCAAGAAGTATAATAGGACTAGTCGCCATAATGTATTCTAATTATTTATTCTTTATTCCTTATATGCTAATTCTTTTTACTTTCGTTGTGTTATAAATCTGTGTAAGAATAATAATCAGTTAGTCAGTTTATAATCTCCATTCGAGTCTTACGTGTGGTTTCTCGCTCTTATCTCTATTACTCAAAGAAATAGACATTCTGCATCCATTACACAAGTCCCCTTGTGGACATACCTACCTCTCCTGAACAGATATACTTTAAACTTAATACAACTTGCTTTATTCGGCAAACCATGTTTCGTTTGAACTACAATCATCTTCAGTTGCAATACATTATCAAAGTAGTAGTAAGAAATAAATATACTTTAATTTTTATTTATTTTTATGATCTCCTCTGATTTTCAAGGTTGCCATTATGTTTGGTACAAGCTTCAGTGTTCTGCTGGCTGCTGTTTTCAGGCTAAGAAGTGTGGAAACTGTAAACTCAAGCTTCATTTGGAATGTGGGGCCTATTTGTATCCTGCAAAGAGAGGGCCTGTTATGTCAACAGCCACAAGGCCAAGCACTGACCAAAGCAACTGGATGGCAAGGTTCCAATCAAAAGTACTGTATCAAATTGTGATGCCTGGAAGCCACCATACAGGTATAAAGTTTCTTCAGTCTTTTTAATAAGTGACCACATCGCAATATCTATGACTATGACGGGAATACTTCCATCACTTTAAATTTGACATCATCATGGACCCTGTTTACACAAGAAAACCTAGATCGGTCTTGGTCCGATTTAGAGTTAGTTTTGGCTCGAGAAGCCTCCCGTTCACACTTGATCTCCCAGATTCGTACCATTTGAGGCTCTATTTCGAACAAATTCTGGCTCTGTTTAGATCCCATTTAAACTGTGTGTATCAGATCAAAACTGGCACGGATACGAAAAAGTGATTTTAAGTGAATGAATAAAGCCTAGAAGAACGTATAATTTTTCGAAGAGAAATCTAATCTTTGCTTTAGCATCTTACAAGATGCTGCTGTGATAAAATGAAGTGTAAAAAGTGTGGTAGCGAATGCGTCAGCTAAAACATTACGGTATAGTTAGGTTAGATATTTTTTGGATCGGATCAGAGCCGATAAAGTTCTTCTATGTCAACCCCTCACTCACACAAACGTTACTAAGCTTAGTTTTTTAATCATTTCAAAGAAATACTTTCCATTTTTTTCTCGAAGGTATTACTGCAAGACCTGGCAGCCATTTTATGGATAAATGGGACATCCCTCAGAAAATGTCCGTCGAAAGCCAACTCAAGGCTGGTGTAAGATTCATGGACGTTAGAGTTGCGACAGGTCCTTTCCTCAACCAACCATCAATCACGCATAATTACAAGTATCAAGACTTCGAAAAGCTGATCAAGAAAACGGTTAACTTCTTGAGGGGCCACCCAAACGAGGTTGTTGTTTTGCGGCTGAAAGAGGGGAAAAAGGACTCGAATTACTATGGATTAAAAGTCAGATGGACTGTCAATTGGAGAAAGGTGGACAAGGTACTAAAGAACCCACGATACGCGACCAATGTCTATTCCTCTCATCTGAATCCTCTGACCAGAAGCCTTGCCAACTTGAAAGGGAAAATTATCATTTGCCAAGAAAGATCTGGAATGTCGACCCTAAACAGAATGAAATGTGCGGGGTCTTGGAGTAAAACAAACACAAATGAACCAAGCAAGCTGTCTTCAAAGATAACAAGTTGGGTGAATGGTTTGCCGAGTTACTCTACATCAAAATTCTACTTCTTAGAAGCAATATGCACGCCAGCTGCCTCTGACATCAAGTACTCCTTGGGGCTTATCGGTGGATGCAAGCGCAGTGGCAACAAAGCTCTCTACAAGTACAAAAGCATGGAAGATTTGGCCAAAGAATGTAATTACAAGGTGCATAAATGGCTCAAAAGTAACTCAGTCAGCAAAGTGAATGCAGTGATGACCGATTTTGTCAATACAAAAATCCTGAATTTGATAATTGGAAAAAACTGATTCGGTTCCGCTAATATTCTGTTTCAGTAGCAGAACAGGACATATTCTTACGCAGTATCACTGACATTTTATTTTTCCTGTGGACGGGCCAATGTAGAACTGTGTAATTGATAGCACTTTCTTATTCTTGCACATTCTTATTTACCATTCACATTTTTCCAATCATTCAGTTTTCGTTCTTTATTTCTGTGATCCTCTTTCATTCATTTTTTCATCTGTCTTTGGTACTTCGGTAATAACAAGTTCGGCTGTTTTTGCGCCAGAAGTCGCTTGGAATTTCATGAGAATGGTAATGAGACCTCGACCGGAGGGATGGGTGGGTGCGTTCTTGACATAATTTTGGTACGGGTATGTGCCGCCCATGTGAATGGGTATTTGGCCCTGAAATTCTCTAAAAATGGGTATGATTTAACCAAAACTCACTATGGTGGGAAATTGAAGAAAATTATAACAACAATCCATTTTATTTGAATCTGAATATTGTTACTATTGCGTCGAAGATGTTCGTAGTGAAATTTCAAGCAATTTCAAGCAATAATATGGACATATATGGTCTATATCTACAGTCTAATCGGGTGGGTGTAAGAAACTTTTCCGTTTTGCAACTTTATTATTGCTGCAGCCAGCGCAGAATGAAGCACCTAGGTTAGATTGGAGTTGGGGTGCCGCCCCCATTTTCTTTATGCTTCAAGCTCCCACCACAAACAGAGACCGCTTTGGAGGCTCGAGCGGTCTGCTGTAGGTTTTCATCGACCTTCCAAGCTAAAGGGTTTTAACTTTCGACTTTCGTGAAACTGGGGGCAATAATAGCAACTTTTTATCAACCAAAAACCGGACACATCTCGAACAACGGACCGAAAACTGAATTTGCGTAAATGAAACCATTGAAGCGTACTATTCAATACAATGAAACAGCGCAAAGGTTTCATGATTTGTGCGCGAAACCCTTGCAATGGAAAGCATGCTCAGTTCTGTGTTCTTGCTTTAGTTTAGTTTTAACATCGGAGTAATATATATATTTCTACGAAAAGCAATTTAAAGAAGGTGCCATTATTGTTGGCGAAATAACGAATTGTATTTCCTGGTCGTTGTTCGTGTCGGGTGATTTGATGTCTGTCTGCTACCTGTGATGTGACCTGTGAGTGTACAAACACAACAAACTGCCCTGGCCTAGCCTTGTTTTGTCGCGAAGGAAGAAAACACAAATTACTTGCAAAGCGGCGGAAGTACTGCCAAGCAAGGTATAACCTATTTCAAAATATAAATTATTAAATAAATCTGCTGGTTGAATTGAGATTTTGTGATTGTAGAATTTATAAGCACGTCTAAAAGGTATTCAAGTTGTGAAGGTCGAGCTGTCGAGTTGAAAACTCATTAATATTAACTTATTAGGCCAGTTGGTTGGGTAGGTACCTTCTTGGGCATTTGATTATGGCTGAACTGACCACAAAAAATTTTAGAATCGCTACATGGTTAATACGCAGTTTGATATTAAGGAAGTGTTTTGGGAATTTAGTAACTAACAGAGGGAAATTATGGCTTTCAAGTTAGAAATTAAATTGCCATAATATGAACCTCTTTAGTGGTTTTGGTTTGGTTCAAAATCTTTATGAAGAAACCTCACTCAGAGAAACAAGACTGCTGTATAGGGCCGAAGTATTTTCTATTCAGATGAGGGTATTTTGAATGGAACATCTAAGGATGAAATTTAAGTTGCATATCGTGGATTTAGTTCTGAAGATAAAAGTAGATTAAGAATCAATCAAAACATATGAGTGGGCTGTTTCTCTCTGCTGCCTGTCACTAATCCCTTCAAAGGAACAAAGTTAATTTTTAAATTCTAAAACTGATAAAGACACAGTTGCATTTCCACATCATTTGATCTATGACTGTGAATAAAACAAATTACTGTATTGATTTGAATTATTCAGAAAATTTAGAGAGTGGGCTGGAAATACAGAACCTTTTTGGGGGCTTCCAGCAGGAAAATCCCATTTTGATTATCAGGGTCTGCATCCAGGAAAATTTTGGCAGTCTTTGTGATTTACTGTATCTGTATTAATGCAACCAGTGCTTTTAAATAGAGAATCAAACAGACAAAATAAGAGCTCGTGACTTTGTAGCCAATAGTGGGCCAGGATTATTTAAACTTGACTATACTTTGTAAACGAGGGCTAGATTGATAATTCTACTTCTTCCTGAATTGGCATGCTTTCATGGTTACTCTGTTGTTGCCCTAGAAATGTTATGTGCAGGGTTGGAGAATTTATGTCTAAATCACAATAAATCAGAGTGAATAGATGGAAAGGGCACCATTAGTTTTGTCTGGGTGGGTGGGGGGAGGGGTTAATCTTGACCAACTGAGTGCGGCATTCATTATCAGTCATGTTGTTATCAAGCATGTTCCATGGGCTTCTCATGTCCAATTCAACGGATTTCAATAAAGTCCAGAGTAGGGTAAGAGGGCTGCCTGGGGTTGTTGCCCCCAGTTGCCCCAGTCATTACCCTTTGTCAGTGACTGATTAGCACCCCCCTAACCACTGATTCAGTAACCAAGTAGTAAACAGAGCATTTGAAAAGATCTGTTTGAAACTTTTGATTGCAATTTACTTTGGATGGGGTGTGTTCCATTTTCCGAACATCAAAAGGGTGGGGTCTTGACAATTTTGGGGCACTAATGACCTTTGGGCCTGATTTCAAGCCCTCAGAAATAGGTATAAGTCTATGCAATGGAAAATGATAATGTTTCATTAATCAGAAAACAGTTTCATTCATCATGATTCAGCTGAATTAATATGTGTTCATTTTCTTTTTTTCATTTTTTCTTTTCATAAATTTTTAATAATGATTATTGTTACTACTCAGCAGCATTTGTGAACCTAACTTGTGAGAAGCATCTTCAAATTGCTTGGAAATGTCCTTGTTTTGATAAGTAAACAACAAGAATGATTGTAATAGTCATTATCAACCTGTTAGCTGTTTAGTTTTGCATATTTAATTATTTTCAAACATATTGGAAATTCACACATGTTCCTCAGCAAAGCAGGTGTCTCAAGCAGAGAGATTTTTGCTGCAAAATAAAATGCTGTGTTCCATTGAATACTTTGCTATCTGCTTTATCAACTTGCTAGAAAGACTCACGAAGATAGAAGTAGTGATACACTTTATATGGTATTATTCACTTATCTTTTCTCTACATTAGCTAGTATTTTGCAATGTTTCATTACTAAATTTCAAATCAACGTTAATAGAATATTCAGCAGATAACGCCTCGCGTACATTCCTCAATTCGGTTGTTATACAGTTATCTAGTAAAGTCTGCATGTTGTTTATAAGACCAATCTGAAGACGAAGCACGAGGCACAGGCCTGTTTTAGAATTGGAGGTAAGTACAAAGGAAAGAAGCTCTACACGTGTCAAACCTTTTCCTTCAATATAGTAAATGCCATATTTTTGAGAATGGAAAGGGGTGATTGTGATGTGTCTATTATTACTCCCCATAAATTAACTTCTAAGGGAAAAGGAGCATTAGTTCGGAAATGCCGGTTTGCTTCGTTATTTGTTATCATTCCCCTTTCCAGTGGTGCATATTTTCGATGCTAAAATCGTATAAAGAATCTAAAACTTAAAAGCAAAGTTTCACTGACCTAGCATCGAAATTTTATGCTGTTCACGATTATGCTACACGCTTTTTTTTATAAGGAACCTACCTCAAGGCCTAGTTCTTTAAATTCCTTATTTTTGGGCCTCTTATGAGGCAATTGTAGTTCCAAAAGTTCCTTAATAGTTCCTTGATTTTAACTGCACATACAGTGGTCTTAACAATAAAAGAGAGGCATTTGCATGTGAGCAAAGCTCGAGACTGCTCAAAGAAACATTGGATACATGCTTAACGTATAATTTATGTGATTTTCGACTGCAAATGAATGGAACCAGCTTTCTAATTCTTGATTATTTGCAGTGATAAAAGTATTCAACATTCAAAAGTTCCTTAATGATTTTCTCTTTAGTAGTATAAGTTCTTTAAATTTTCGGGCCTTCTACATGTAGTTTCCTTATAAAGTGGTTCCTTAAAAAAAAGCGTGTAATGTTTTCGATCCATTGTCCTATTGACTTTATGGGTGTTCAAAGTTCCCGATTCTATAAGAGCTTTACTTGGGTTGAATAAAAACTAGATAAAACGGGGAAAATTTGTAAACTTGCTACTTCCTCGCACACCCTCTTTCGCCAAATGAACGCACAATCCAGCGCACTTTCCGAATAAGCGCCCAATTTTGCTCATGGAACCCAAACCAAAGGAGTGCTTATTCGAGGGGAGATTTTCCTTCAAGCAATGTGCTCATTCTGGTAATAGAATTATTAAATAACACTTGTATGTGCAAAGTATTTGATGCGTTCCGTCTAATTTTAAAATGAGTATACCATCGACCCACCTGCGTTAAAATTAAGAGAAATGGCTCAAAACTTGCTGCAAATATTCCGGCGCTGTGTCAATAATTCTTCACAATTTTAGCGTTTCAGCTGTCGTGTTTACTCCACTCGAAGAAAGCCACAAATTCTCTCTAACAATATTAGCTTAGAACAGCAGAAATCAGATGGCGTTATCGTGCAAAAATTATGCTAATGTTTTTGACTTCATTATCTGGAAATAAGCACAATCTCAAGCGAATTTGTGCTGGACTACACTGTTGATGTTTTTAAACCGAACTTGTGGTTTTACTTAAAGGTGATTTTTGGAAGTAGAGCTTTCTGCCGTCTGCCTCGTTTTCGGTATACATGTTTCGTATTTGTTAAGCATGGCTTCCAGTGCGTCGCTGTAGACTGATTATAAATGCTAGGACGCTCAAACGACCTCGGTTTGGTATTAGTCTGGTTATGATGAGCGATAACTGGGACTCAAGTAATAAGTCTAGCGTCGCTTGCTGTTGCAGAGTGTCGGAAAGTTCTGTAAAATGTGCTGGTGACCGTAAAACACTCGAAAACTACCTAAGCGACATCTGTTTGGTGTCACTGACTGCCGCTGGGGTAAAATAATTTCAACGACCCCATCGACAGGCTAGCGACAATATAGAGGGTTACTTAGGGGACTACATGTTCTCCTGTTCCTTTGAGAAAATCCTTTGTTCCCTGGAGTTTTGTAGGATTATTTTTCAGATTGATAGTCAAGCGGGTTGATGGGAAGGGGAGGATTTTACCTGTTCCCTGTTTCCCGATATTCTCTTGATCTTTTATTTTGGCAACATTTCCTTGTTCCTGGATACATTTCGCATGTTCCCATGTTCCCCAGAACCCGTAAATGACCCTCATTGGCGACCATTGGAAACACAGATTTCAAAGACAAAACGCCTAATCAGGTTCCAGTTAAAATTAAAGTTCGCAATGGAAATATTTCATTCCACTAACGTCTTTCCATAAAAATCCGCGACAAGGGACACAAATGCGACAGCTCAGCGCTCATGCGAAGTCGCCGCTCAAAGGATTATTTATTTTGATAGGGAACGTACGTTAAATAGAGGCACTCACTCCGGGGCGTGTGTTCGATGCTTCGGGAAATTGATTGAAAAAACCTTTTTCTCTACAGATTCAATGATTTCACTTGCACAGAATCTAAGCTGGATCATCCCAGTTGCAGTTGGCAGTTTTGTAGCATTGGTCAGTTTCACTGCCATTTGTGCTTACTGCTTCAAGAAGAAATCTGATGATGATGATGATCAAGATGCCGCCGAGGAGGAACGATTCACAGAGAAAATCTCAGTGAAGAAAAGACCTTCCGATCCATTGTACATGCAACTACCAAAGTATACAGAAAGATCGCTCTCATTACCCGGCACACCCTCAAAAACCCCACTTGATGAGCCTGGATGGGGCAGTCGCAGTGTTCAGTATGGGGCGTTAACTCCAAGTGCTACCCCTCCTCTGAGAGAGTTTAGTGTGCAACCACCCAATAAAGAGATCAAAGGGATACTAAAATCAAAGTATAGTAATGGTAATGATGTTGCTTCACCAAGCCGTAAGGAGATACCAACCGAACCAGAACCACCTCTCCCAACCGAACAAGGTGAAGATCTGGGCACCCTGTATTTTTCTATTTCTTACAACGCAACTAACTTGGTCCTCAAACTGACCATTCAAAAAGCCACAGGGCTTCCAGCGAAAGATATCTCAGGAACCAGTGATCCGTTTGTGAAAGTTCTTCTTCTGCCTGACAAGAAACATAAATTGGAAACACGTGTTAAAAGAAAGAATTTGAATCCAACATGGAACGAAGCGTTTACATTTGAAGGATTTCCATTTCAAAAACTGACGAATAGAAGTATTTATATGCAAGTGTTAGATTATGATCGATTTTCAAGAAATGACCCGATTGGAGAAATTGAAATTTCATTAGCAGATCTTCATTTACAAGAAGAACCTGTTTCATTTGTCAAGAAATTATTACCATGCAAACGAAGCCCGGTGAGTATATAATCGATGATTAGACGATTAAGTGATTAAGTTGATTGCAATGTTGATTGATTGATTTGATCGATTTGGAAGATTTGATTCAGTGATTAGCTGTTTCGATGATTAAATGATTAATTGATCAAATTATTGCAGGGTTTGTTGATTGATTTGATCAACCCGATTGATTTGATAGATTTGATTTGTATGGGTCATTTGTATGGTTCAAGTGTTTCAACTGATTCAGTTGCCGGGCGTAGGCACTTGGTCAAATTTTGTGAGGGACGTGCCAACCAAGCATAAATAACATACCCAACATTGTTTTTTCGAAAATGTATACGCGACCTTATACCAATTCGTGAGAATCGTGAAGATGGAGACCGTTCCTTATACCAAAATTGTGCCGTGCGGCCTGACCCCGGTACCCAAATAATACATAGTATCAGTTGATTTATCTTGTTTAATTTGTTTGATTCATAGAGCGATTCAGTGATTCTATGATTATTTATCGATCATATAACCAGTAATTATGCTTCTGTTTGGTGTTTTGCTGTTGTTAATCTTTGTTTGATTTTCATTTATTGATTGTGATGATTGAATAATGATTTCATTGATTCATCTTAGGATTACCTTGGTGATTTGCTGATATCAATGCATTACAATCCAACTCAAAGTCGTATAACGATAGTTATAATGAAATGTACAAATCTTAAAGTTATGGATATTACTGGTAGCTGTGGTAAGTATCAAGACTAGTATCAAGACTTTATTTATATACCGTAAATCATCGAATGACACACCAGAGTCCAGAAAAATGTTCAACCTTCCTCCAAGCAAAAATACCTCTAGCTGAAAACCTTCCTCACTTAACAATGAAAAATAGGCGTGTTTCGGAATGGCAAAAGATTTTCCTTTGCTCTAACAGACCTTCCTCCGGTCAGTGACCGTGTGACCGTAACTTTTTCCTGACTCTGTCACACTAGCTTGTTCAGTGTTAAAATTAGTTTGAAAGATGCGTTTTAGACAAAACAAAGCCACGAGGCCTTCGAATAATTCCCCCTGGGGGCTTATTCGAGGGGAGGGCTTATTTTCAAAAATGGATTTTTAGGTGGAGGCTTATTCGAGTGGAGGGCTTTTTTTCAAAAATGAATTTTTAGGTGGGGGCTTATTAGAGGATTTACGGTAGTCTTTGAGAAATACGAAATTTCAAAATTTCAAGGAACAGCGGAAACATTTTTGGACTTACTTAAAACTTTTAATCGTGTAACACTCCTCTGAGTATAAACGTCAGAAACAGACAGAAACAAATGATTAAGGAGGTATTTATACCCAGATACGCATCGAAACGCACTAACAATTAAATGAAGCCGAATCGGCATTATTTGTTAAACACCAATCAGCTTGCGGGATACAGCGGGGGGGATGCGCCAGTCGTTGGGATCTCAGTAGTAGATGAACTAACAAGACCTCAACCCTGGCTGTGGGGCTACAGTTTGCGGCTTGGTCTCCAACGAAAACTTCACTGACAACACAGCAACTTTTAAATCAAATTATTTATAACGTTTCTCTTTGTTTTGCAGATCCTTATGTAAAAATATATTTGGTATATGCTGGTAAAAGAATTGATAAAAAGAAGACAAACATAAAGAGACGAACATTAAATCCAGTTTGGAACGAGGTATTTGACTTTGATGTGCCAATTGACAAAATTAGGGATATTTCATTTGTTTTCACTGTCATGGATTTCGACCGTATTCTTATGAACGAATCAATCGGACAAGTTATAATTGGATATCGGACGGCCGGTACCTCACTCAAACATTGGACAGATATGATGAACAATCCACGGAAATCTATTGCGATGTGGCATAAGATCATCAAGTATTGACATCTTAATTTTACTGATATTGACGTAATGGCTGTGTCATGCTCTCGTGATGTTACGTCACATCTACTTCATCTTTGTGTCATATCGGCATCATATTTGCGTTGTGACGTCACGTCTCCGTCACCTCTTTGGAATGTTCACAGCAAATTTGGATCATATGGTATGACATATCTGCGCCATATTTACATATACATGTTTGGATTTTTGGTACGTCATAACTACGTCATATCCATGTCATATCATCATATTTGGGTTCTTGCACGTCATATCTACGTCTTCACGTTGGAATGCTTATAATTTCTCAATTGAATGTTTGCCCTTTTCTCGTAAACGCCTTGAAAAACTTGTCTTCGAATGAATAAGGAAATTTTATTGGAAAAGGGAATTTGATGATTTATATAGTTACCCTTGCAAATCAGAAGAGAATACATTTAAAATGACTTTACGACAAATGCAATCAACTAATAAACAGCTCCTGAACGAGGGGAGGGGAGTAACTCCTATATGAAACACGGTATACATGTGGCTGGGAGAATCTTTTGAGGGGCTGATAACAAAGCCTCTGTCTTCTTGAAGAACGTCAATTGGGCTGAATTTAACAGTTAAGAGCCAAAATTACTTGAAAATGGAGACGCGCGATCCATATTATAGGAAAACTTTCATAAAACTTGACCCCCATAACAAGGGCAAATCGGCAAAAAACCCATGAGCCCGGGGGCATATGTAAAACACCCCCTATATGAGTTACCCCCTCGCTCCTGAACAAATATAGTTTGTTGGTCTTGGTGTCTGGTTAGAGAGGGAATTGACGTTACTCAATGCTGTCTTTTCAGGGCCTACTACGTTCTGTTTTTCCGTAAATTACTTTTCAATGTTTACTGCACTCTCCTACGCATAATTTGTCTTAGAATACGAGGATCGGGGTTAAATTTATCGTTATATTTATCTAAATTGAATGATTGCATATATATTTATTTTTATTTATTAATTTTGCATTCATGCGTCTAATGAATCTAACGATTGCATTAGCTAGTATCAGTTACAGGGACTGAAAGTAGTTGAAACGACTCTGATTTCAATTAATGTTTACTAGTATTGGAAGATAATATAACATTATCAAGACACAGACCTCTCCCTCCCCTTTAAACAATGTTGATACTTGAGGCAACTGCCCTTGAAATCACGCGAAATCGAAACAGACTCAGAATTTTCTTCTCACTCACCATTGTTTTAGGGGAGGAGGGGGTAGCAGAGGGAATCATGTGCGATGAAAGCAAATTGAGGTCAACATTTTAAATTTGCTTTCCAACAAATGTTTGACCGTTTGGCCACGTCTAAAAACATTACTTGAGAAGCATAAATAAGCAAAATTCGTAGTGTTGAAAAAGTTCAGAAGCATTTTTTGCTTTACGCAAACAAAAAATATTGAACGAGCAATGTTTTTGGACATGGCCAAACGGTTAAACATTTTGCTTGACAAGCAAGTCTCAAATGCTGGACCAACATTGTTTGGACCAACATTGTTTAATCGTTTGGCCAGGGCCTAAAACTTTGTTTATCAAGCAAATGTTTCTTGTTTGGCAACGACGTATTTCGTCCAACATATTGCAAATATTGCAAAAATAATTTACTTATTTGCATTTGCCAAGCAATTGTTTGTGACGTGGCGAAACGTCTAAACATTGCTTCACAAGCAAGTCTCATTTGGCTAGGGCCTAGCAGGGGTGTTGCAACATTCCTGGCAGCCATTGTAGACGGAAAGTTTATTTTTCATTGTCGTTTATAGTTTTCCCTGAATACAAGTTTTGGATTTTGATTTGGTTCTGTAGAAATACCTCCATAGTTTTCTAGATTATTCTGTTTTCACAGTCAGTTACTATTGTTGTCGTCTTAAATTTATACCAAGAGAGAAACACAAAATATATCTCAGTAGCTGTTGTTATGTTAAGGTGAAGCTTTATTCCAGTTTCAGCGTCCATTAGGCCTTTGCCAAACGATGAAAAACATTGTCAAACAGAAATTTGCTTGTCGAACATTGTTTGACTGCTTGGCCACATTGTAAAGCAATCATTGCACGTCAAATACGTTGCTATTAAATTTCAATACATTGCTACCAATTTTCCCTTTTAAGCAATGTTTCCTTGGTAGCCCAACGTTCAAAGAATAAACAAATGTTTGTGAAACAAATGTCAAATGTTTGACAAATGTTTTATCAACTGGCAAGGTCGTTGACCTAGTTCCAGACCCGGGGGGTGCACTATGTATAATTTGGGTACCGGGGATGTGCCGCCCGGAACGGTATCAATTTTCACGACTTTGGTATAAGGAACATAGACTTATTACCTCCCACTCTTTCGGAAACAGCTTCTAACAACAACAACAGCATACAGCTGTTTCCTCAGAGTACTATGAAGCAAACAGCAACCTGTTTTTGTGGTTGTTCGGGTAATTGTTGGTTGTTTTTTGCGAATAGTACGACTCGTGTAATAAGTCTATAAGGAACGGTCTCCATTTTCACGATTTTCGTGTTTGAAGAATGGAAAATTGGTGTAAGGTCGGGTATACATTTTCGAAAAATTGGTATAAGGTCGGGTATGTTTTTGTTGCTTGGGCGGCACGTCCCTTACAGAATTTGATCAAGTGCCCCCCCGGGCTCCAGACAACATCTTGTCTTATACTGCTTTCACACTGACGTGATTAATCAAGCTTAATTTAAACCAGATTAGATTTCCACCAATAATATGGTGTAACTTAAACGAGTTTAACTTGCAGTGTGAATGCAGTATTAGAAGAGTCAACTCGTTTTTAATCGGTTGTGTAATAAATAGATGTAGTAGTTGATTTTATCAAATGAGCAGAAAATAATATGGCCTAATTTGTTTGTCTCAAACCACTTTTACACGATATCGGCAACGGTACACTGTGCAACCTATCGATGATCGTGTATGCGTCGATGGTGACTCGGCAAAGCCGCCTTTTTGGGTTACTTTGGCACAAAACTGAGCAGATAACGACACAATAAATACAAAATTTGGTCCATAAAAAGTGTTTTTTAGAGTTCCAAAGTTTCTCAGCAACAGAATATCGTTTCACATATAATATACATGTTTCGGCTGAATCATCAGTCATCTTCAGTTGCAATATTATTATTCCAGTCAAGTCAGGGTTTAAACCTTAAGCTTAATTATCTTAATGCTAAAAATTTTTTTATATTGAGCACGTTTTCATCATTGTTTTATATTTTGCATTGTAAGACCCCGGTAGGATTAAGATAATTAAGTTTAAGATTTAAACCCTGACTTGACTGGAATAATAATATTGCAACTGAAGATGACTGTTGATTCAGCTATTAAGAGTAAAAAAATCATAGGTTTTTATAGAAAAGCTTCTTTATCGATTTATGAAATGAAAACATTAGTTAATGGATGCCATGATGAAATGTCCTCTCTTACAGATGATAGCATTTCATTCCAGTGTTGTTGTTGTTGCTCACCAATGACGTTACCCCCAATTTTCACTTCTGCAATATCACTGAACGATCTCCTATGAATTCCATACATCAGTGTAATGATTATCATCACTGATTGAATGTTTTTGATTGCGATTCCAAGGGTGAAAATGTCATCAAACGAAGGATTTGATTGGCTGGGTATTATATTTGAATAAAACGATCTCACACTTCCATATTTGGTTTGCACAAGTGTCACTCTTATTCGGCAATCTGAAAGAATATGTATCTACAGTGAAACTAGCAGATAACAATTTCTTTAAAAAGAACTGCGGTTAAAAAAGTTTCAAACTCGCTTTAAAGACCAACATCTAAAAGCTTTCTTCGTCCGAGACCTCACGGCAAAAGCGTCAGAAACAGATCGATAAAATTAACTAAGGCAGAATACCGTAAATCCTCGAATAACCCCCCACCTTCGAATAAGCCCCCTCTCTCTGAATAAGCCCCCACCTAAAAATTCATTCTTGCAATTAGGCTGGCTTATTCGAGGATTTACGGTATATAACCTTATATGGATAGAAATGCACCAATCAGTAAAGGAAAGCTGGATTAGCATTGTGTTTTGAACACCAATCAGCTTCAGAATATAGCGGATGACCAAAAGAGTTATTTGAAGAGTCCAAGTGAGAAACAAACTCTCTGTCTACCAAAAAGCGGCTTTTGGTTTGTATATGGACAGATTCCAAAGCGCCTTGACGAAACAACGATCTTGCTCTGCCAGTTATAAGAAAAAATCCTCGCTGTAATTTTCTGCTCAATCTGGGTTGTCAAGTATATGCTCTTCAATGGCAGAATCCTGCTTAAGGCTGGGTTGTTCCATAACCAAATCACGATGGTTACTCTTAGCTGCCTAATTGCCGTCCGTTTTTTTGTTGAAAATTTTAGCCAAGTGGACACCCCCAAGAGAGGTTTAGGTTCGAGCTGAGAGTGACTGACCTTTGAGGTTCCCTTCCATTTCGGGGTGGTATATTCACGTGGCCTGTAAGTAGGAGTTCCAAGGTGTGCTCACAGGTCCCTTGGAAGCTGCTTATTTGTGGCTGATGCATCAATGTCCAACTTCCTGACAGGGTTCCCGAGTTGGGGGGATTAACTTAACTTATAAGTACTATATAGTATATTTGCACTGCGTTTCAGCAGTCTGAGACAACGTTTTTCAAGCAAATAACGACGCCCCGTTTATTCCAACCCCCCACTAATTACATTCTGAGTGAAGTTCTAGCCCCCCCCACCTGTTCCGGATCCCCAGCAATTAGGCACCAAAAAGTGAAATCTTTGAGAAATCAGGCTTCAGCCATGATGTTTTAACTTTAAACCGACATCCATCGTACTCTTAAATTCAAAAGAAAAAGGGGAGCATGAAGACGAGCTGCCTAGGTACCTTGTGTTCACTTGTGTTCTCTATACTTGTCTTCGTACATAATCTAAAGGTCCCTAATGACTTACCATGAGCCGTAACTGGAAAATCTTTGCCTTCCATAAGTTTGAGGTAAATTCTTCCAGCCGTTGGTTTGTAACATAAAGAGAAATGGATCATTGGCTGAGCTTCATTTTCAGTTTTCTAAAATGAAAATTAAAATACTCATTGTTCTCGTCAAACTGATCAGCAAGCAGAAATATAGAAAGAAAAACATTTTCACCATTTTTTCGCATGATATCTGAACAAGTTTGTTCATATTTTGGTCCATCCCTTCATTATCTTCATTCGAGCTGGCAAGCTGATTGGTTCCTGCGTGAGACGAGCTGTCCAATGAGATGCTGACTTTCGGATTGAGTTCATATTTGACAGACCAAGACAAGGACCACGCAAAATATCGATCGCAAATGAAAATTTGACACGTGATTTCACCATCTGTTAGGTCTGATAAATGAGGATATATTCTCCAGATCTCATTGAATTGAATTGGTGATCGCAGTGGTTTCGTGTCTGATTCAAAAGATTGTTGTTGTTGTTGTTGTTGCTTCTGTTGTTGTTGTTGTTGCTTTTGTTGTTGTTGTTGTTGAGCACAAAACCTCAGTTTGTAATAGATTATAAAGGACTCTTGAACATTTTCCGGCAGTGGATAAAGAAATATTCGTTTCAGAGAGATTTGCAAGAATTCTCCATCATAACAATACTTTGCGGTAATGTCCACGTTGCGCAGTCCTAAGTATGGTCTTAGATCCTCGATCGAGTTATACTGGATCATTTTCGAGACTGTTGAAATCGAGTTTATTGAGTTGTCACGTGATAAAGATGGTTGCAAAACGTTCTTTTTCTTTTTTCTTGCTTCCATCTCTGATTCTTTCTGTGCCAAAGCCTCGTAGAATTGTCTCTCTTTGTTGTACATAACCCAGTGATAAATGCAGATTGATATTAAGCAGGATAGTAAAACACCAAGTACAACCACAATTGGTATGATAATTTCTTTAAGAAAAGCTGAAATGAGAAAATGTTCACTATTAGCGAAATCTTTACCGCAGGAAGCCCATTCTATAGTGTAGTGAAAAGATGTAATAATCTATAATCTTTTCTTATACATTGACATGGTCCGTTAGCACTTTTCTCTCCCTAGTTTCCCTGTGCTCTCTCGAAAAAATTTTAATTTTGCTCACACACAAAGTAGAGAAGATTTCAGTTCACTACACTATAGAATGGGCTTCCTGTGATCTTTACCACAAAAATCTAATAAAATTTCGCTAGCCTACGACTATGACGATTTGAAGCTGAAAAAAGGCGACAAGTTAAGAACAGCCAGCCTCGATAAAAATTTACTTGTTCTTTGGGTAAAAAAGTGTATTGTGATACGTACATCTGATGCAAAATTTTCCTTCTGGAAATATAGACTGCAAGGAACTTGTAGTGTTTCGGGAGTCTTTCTCAATCCCCAAATTGCACCTTTGGCCAGTTACTTAAAAACGCACTTTAATTCGGATTAGGTCTTTCTTATCTTTACACTTCTACTGACATTCGATTAACTTAGAGCCCCGATACTTCTATAGCTTGTGTTCCAGTCCAGGTGGGTGGACTGGGACACATGCTACGATAACTCAAACATTCGTTTGTTCCTTGGACCATTTTCATGGGTCCTTTTAAGGTTGGAGTTATCGGAAGTTTACCGTTCTTCAAGAAAGCAGCTCGCACCATAATGCCTTATCTATCGAATGCCAGCGCTGCCCCACCTACAAGTTTTCAGTCAAACTGGAGAGTTTGGCAGTTTAAAGTGGGGCACTTCGAGGGCTACTCTAACAAAAACATAATAGGCAGGGAATTTTCCATAACAATCTGACTTTCAACCTAACTTTGAATTTTATTACACATTCTGGGTAAATCAATAGCGCTGATTCCAAATCCGAGATGGGCCCTGTGAAATTTTGACCGGAAGTTTGACTTTTTGATGACGTCATCAAAGTACCTTTTTTGACCTTTGACTGCAATATCTCTCTACTAGTGCATCTAAGAAGGTCGGTAAGTACAAATATGGGTTCTCCTGACCTAGAGCTTTCGAATGATATATAATGAGTTCGATTTTACTAAACTTTACCCAAATCATGACGTCATCACGATGACGTCATCGTCGTAAAAAATTCTTATTTTGGTAAAAAATTTTGCGTCAAGATTCCAGCTGAGGTTGTACGAGATGCCAAGGAGTGAATTGCCCCTCGGAACAATTATCAATATGAATAGGGTTTACCAGGACTAAATATTTATGAAAATCTAGATACTTTGCTATAATAACAAAATGGAAAGTAGCAATACCTTACCTTTCATTCTTATCAAAACTGTGGCAGCTACAAAACTATATAACAAAGAAGGGAAATGACACAAACTTTGTCCAAATTTATGATCGAAGATGACTAGCACAACTTTTAACGTCTCTCATGCAAAGATTCGCTCTTCATGTTCTCTTTATCCAAATTTTTCATCAACAATGGCATCTATCTGTTAAGTTTCACCCTGATTAACATTTTTTAACAATATTCACCAAAGCATTGAATATCTTTTCTTTTCAAAAACCAAACTATCTTTATTAGCCAGTGTTTTCTTCTTATAAATAAAACCCACATATTTACAACAGTAGCTACAACTGTAGTAATCTTTGAAAAGTGAATTGTTTCTTACTGTCGCTTGAAATCTCCGTTTTTCTCACGATTTGCGTCGTTTGCTTTTAACATCAGCGAAAAAACTACAACTTAAAAAATATGAAAAGCTGAATGGCACAATGGCACAGCTACTCGCATTGAAGTAATGGAGGCTTGATCGAGTTTCCACGGTCAACGCAAAATTCGTTGTGGCCAGTCGGAGTTGGATATTTGGCAAGTCTTGAACCCGCACCTTATCAACGCTTCCAATTCGTTGAGGATTGATATAACTGGCACTTTTCCTTGCTTTCGTCGCTTAAAATTCGTCAAAACGTTGCAGGGCTTTTACCACTGTTTGCGCTTAAAATTTATAGGGGATTCAGAAGAAGGTATCTTAGTTACCGTCCAACTTATGATATGATTCGTCGGGACTTAGTAGGCTGCAGCAGGCAGGGTGTCTCGCCCCTCGGTCTCGCATCTCCATTCCTTGCCGGGGCTTGATCCCGGGTTGATCGAGCCATCGAGCTTCACGGTTCTTCACTGTCGCACTTACATGTTTACTCGAACAGAGTCCACACAATCCGTCACGGGATAGGGATTTTAAGGGGTTTTAAATAATGCAACTCAATCATTGAATCAACGAACAATCAAAGACAACAATCATAGAATCACAGAGAAACGAATAAATCGTGGAATCAGAATCGAGGAATCGAGGAATCGGGGAATGGAAAAAATTAGAAAAGAGGCTGCTAGTTTGAAATCGAGACTCGAATCTTGGCCGTTCCTTTCCAAAAATAAAGCAAAATGGTGAGTTGCTTCGTGATAAGAATAAACAAAATATCTATCTATATCATCCGTAATCGGTTCACTTTTCCTTCAAGACTTGTTTCTATGTCACTATCATATATTTTTATGTTTCTAGGTCAACGTTCCAAAGACCCGAAGAACCTTTTGCAAAGGTACCAAGTGTAGGAAACATACACTGCACAAAGTGACCCAGTACAAAGCTGGCAAAGCTTCCTTTTCGCTCAAGGTAAGAAGTTATTTGTCAATCAATTTTGCGAAGATTTTTCATGTGTTAATGTTGCTGTTTTTCAGCCTAATTTGCATTGAATTTACTTAAGTTAGGCCTAAGAATTATGTTTGTAGCTGAACAAAGCAGCTTAGCTTTTAAAACTTCTAATTATAATTAAAGGCCTTGCCAGTGTTAGTACAGTTTCGCACCGCTCCTAGGTACATTTTCCGATAAATAAACAAATTCACTGTAAAAGCAGGGGTTTGGGGGTGGCAGCCCCCAACATTCCAATATGGAACTGCAAAATAACACTGCAATACAGGTTTACTAACTTCTAATTTTGGAGCGGTGCAAAACTGTACTCGCACTGCCTGGCCTTGCCTGGCAAACTAATGTAGACGACATTTCACCTAAATGTTGCCAAAAATTCATGTTGGTATAATGAATGTTGGCAGTTTCAATTTCATTTCGTTGGCTGAGCTGAAACATTGTGCTGGATGATGCTGGGTTGGTTGAAGTTTGATCTGATCAGAATACAAATGCATCCAAAATTTTAGATTGTTGGCTTCCTATGTGTGACCATCCAAGCCAACAAATGTTGGTTCCATGTTTTAGCTTGGCCCAACAACATCCATAGTAAACTAAGGAGTTGTTGTGTGGGGGAATGTTTGTTGTAATAAGCTAAAAACAGAAGCTGGGTCTGTACCGTATCTTCTGAATAAAAGGCACTTTTCTTCACTCTAGGTAAAAGGCGTTATGACAGAAAACAATCTGGATATGGTGGTCAGACAAAGCCTATTTTCCACAAAAAGGTATTCAAATGTATTGTTGTTTCTATACCCATACCTATACCTTTCTATACTTGTCCAATAAAGAAGACTCACAAATTGATTTTGTCTTGTAAAATGTCCTATTGAGCTCAATGTCATGAAAACATCAAACAGAAAAATGTTCTTTTAAATGAAGTCAATCTCCATTAGCCTATGCTCCATCAGCATGGAAATAAGTATTAAAATGCACCCTGTCAACAAGAAAGAAGTCTTGCCAGTTTAATCTCAAGTATTTTGCAGCCCCTTTAACTAATAGAATTGAGACGACATGTAAACATTGTTTGGTTTTTATTTGGTGTTCAATGATTAATCTATTCACAAAATCAACTGAAATTTGTTGATGAAAAAAGTTCTGCAATTATGAGAACATCATTTTCATCCAAGCTGCAGAGTGTGTACTAAGCCATTATATTTAGCAACCGTAACAGCAACACAGTAAGATATAGATGTTGTCTTTGATCAGTTAAGGTGTAATGGTGTATTTAACCCCAGTTGCCATCGCATAAGTAGATGAACTAACACAGCCTTGGTCCAGCAATGCTACTATGGCTGGGGTTTCAACCCTGATCACACTCAGCTCTTGACACCATAAGCCAGCGGGATTCACCAGCATGCCACAATAAGTTATGTAAAGATTGCCATAAAATACCCCTCCCCTTAAATTACTAGGGTTATTAGTTAATCCGTTTTTGCGGGAATGCAAAGATGAATGAATTGTCACACTTGTAACATACTTTTACTGTTTGACAGGCAAAGACTACTAAGAAAATTGTGTTAAGAATGGAATGTACTGATTGTAAATACAGGAAGCAAGTTGCAATTAAACGATGCAAACATTTTGAATTAGGAGGTGACAAGAAAAGAAAGGTGGGTGTTTGTAAAAGTTTTTCACTGCAGCCCGGTTTACATAAAGTCATTCATGATCAGTGATCATTGCCAATCCATTCTTCCGTATTCCATCTAGTGCTTCAACTTAGTGTGTCCATTAGTTGATGACTGTTGATGATTCAGTCTTTGCAGTCCTGATCTTGGAACCAAAACAATAAGGCCTGATTATTATAAGCTGCGAGAACATGTTTGCTTTAAATCAGCAAAGCAACATAGATTATTGAAGGCAGTTGTCAACCCTCAAATGATCCGTGTATGATTTTATGAAAACCAGGATTGTATTTTGTGGTTTATCTTCATCACCTTTATCAATTTCACAACTATTGAAGCCCTCAAAGTTCTGACCATCCTGGTAATTTCCTCATTGTTGCTTTGAGTATCATTACTTTTTAAGCACTAGCATCATCAGCATTTTTTCATCATTAATGTCGTCATCATCATCAACAACCTCATCTGTGTAATCATCATTGTCATAATCATCATCAATCATCCTGATCATCATCATCATCATCATCATTGTTGTATATGTTGCCATCATTATCCTCATCATCATCATTATTATTATTATTATCATAATCATGATTTCTTCCATCATCAACAACAAGATACCTAAAATCTTTGTAATTTCATCTCAATTATTTGCAGCCCTATTTCATTAACTAATATAAATTGACATGTAAATAATGCTGTGTTTTGATTTGATGTTCAATGATTAATCTATTCACAAAATCAACTGAAATTTGTTGATGAAAAAAGTTCTGCAATTATGAGAACATCATTTTCACCTGACTTGCCGAGTGTATTGGTATTGAGCCATAACATTGAGTAACCCAAGCAGCAACACAGAAAGATATAGACATCGTCTTTAACCAGTCAAGGGGGCATTTAACCCCAGTTGCATGATGATTGATTAATGATTTCCATCAGAATAATCTACATTATCATCATCATAATCATCATCATCATAATCATAATCATCATACTCTTCATCATCATCATCATTGTCATGATCATGATCATTACCTCCCCCGAAATTTTGCTTCACTTTTTATGTGAATCTATAAAAAAAACCTTGATATTTCGAAATCTTATTAGTATCTTGAACATGTTTCAATTCCCTGAGAGTCTAAGATAATTCCCATAATAAATTTATTCTCTTTTCTTTTTCAGGGACAAATGATCACATTCTAAACGTTGTTTTCCATTAAAATTGAAAACGAAAAAAAATTGTGTTTTTCTTGTCTGCTCTTTGGTTTTTACTTAAAGTTACCAAAAATACAAAATAACTGAGAAGCTGAGGAGCATTTTCAGTGCCTCCTCGAGATGCGCGCACCTTTCCCTTTTTGAAAAATCGGAAAAGCAGATTTGCTTTTTTTGCGAGAAAATTTTAAACATCTGCAATTAGGCGATTCTGCTCTTCTCTCCTCAAAAAGGTAGTATAGAGGAAGCAATCATTGCATTGTATTTATTTCGGCATGCAGCGTTTAATTGAGAGCGTTTTTCGAAGGGCGGCGGGGCGACGTTCTTTGGGCGTTCTTTGAAGGGAGCCAAAAAGAACTGTTTTTTAAAAAGGAGCGTCTAGCCGTGCTAGCGGTGTTTTTACGCGTGATGTTGGCCGTGGAGAGAGGGTGTGGCTGCTAATGATGCTGGGGGGACTTAAGCCCCGGGCAAACGACGCAACATTTTGTGCAACATTTGTTTCGTAAATCCGCAAGGTAAATTTACCCGGATGGCCAAACGCTGCAGCATTTCAAACGCAACATTTGTCTGCGTTATCAAAAAAGAACTGGAAACAAATCAATGATGCTGTTTCTTTGGTAACCATGCTTTTGGCGCTATAGTTACTTGCTATAAGCATGCGTGCGTGTAACAAATGTTGCAAGACCCGGCCAAACGATGAAACGATGTGACATCATGTTGCGCTGTGCAACATTTTTGACCGTTTTAAAACTTTATGAAACATCATGCAACAAATGTTGCACACTGCAACATGGGTGGCCAAACGACGCAACATCGGGTCGGCAACACATGTTGCATACAAATGTTGCATTGTTTGGCCCCGCGTCAATTTGCAAAACCCGTCGATTTTCGGTGTTGTAAGGTGGTCCTCTATTGTTCATATCCTTTAATGAACAATGAAATCCATTAAGTTGCAAATCCGTTTGGTTTTCGGTATTTTTGTACCCTCTTCAATTGTTCATATTGTTTAAAGAACAATAAGGCCATTGTTTTGAAAACAATTCGGGTTCAATGGGTTCAAATTATTTATTCCCATGCTGCTGCGATGGCGACATCCGTCTGACTCATCTATCCCATGAGTCATTTCTTCACCCAACAACGACAACAACAATAGAAATTCAACGACGAATTTGAAAAATTCTGTAAACAAAAATTAATTTTTAAAATGGCCTAAAATATGAATGACTCATGTCATCCAAAGGTATTTTACTACAAGACGATCAAGCTAAAGAATGGTATTTTATCTTCTAAAAGTAATTGTAAGTTGTTTTTGTTTCACTTTTGTAGAATAATTCTGTTTCAGATTGCTCTTGTCGGAAAAGTCACGCATGAATGCGCGCGAAAATCGTTATGTTACCAAGCACCAATGAACAGGGCCTAGCCCAAAAGAAAAGGCAAAGGTTTTGTTTGCAGATTGCAGTCAGCATCCTAAATTAAAGGGAATTGCAGAATTTTATACATATTAGGATTGCGATAACTGGGTCAGCAACTTGGAAGATTGGGGAGTCCAAAGATACAATCAGCAAAAAGCCAAAAGAAAAGAATAAAATTCAGTTGAAGTTGGCACTGAACTGATTGAGCGATGAAAAAGGTGATCCCAGCTGGGTTGTTGGAAATGGGTGCTAAAAAAGGTTTCCTCCGGAATAACCTCTAATATGATGAAGCAATCTAGTGTACAGAAGGTTGCTCATTTACCCTGTATAGTTGATTAGTTCTTAATAATACCCAAGCAGGATTCAATGCTGGAAAATATTCAGTCTTATCATACTGCACGGGCCAGGCAGTAGATCTATAACAGAAACATATTTTCTAGCATGGTCAATACACCTGTATATAAAACCAAAGATAAGAACAATGGAAATGCGCTTCTACATATATGGATGTCATTGAGATATGCCATACCCTTCCAACTGAATACCTCAAATAGGTTTTACTGGAATACCCTAATGATGTCTGTACAAGTATCGGCCCAAATCCACCAGTGTGTATGCCATGTTGGTGGAATATTTGCTGCTTGCCCACAATGCTCTTTGCATGTTTTCAAATCTTAGCTGTACAGTTTGTATTAAAAATTGAAGAAAAATAGGTCATGTGATCTTCTTTTGATTTTTTGCCATGTATCAAGCCCCATAATTTTAGGGTGTCACAATTTTCCCACGCAAGAAACAGATTTTTCAATCCATTCTGTGAGATTTTCCATTGTAAAACTAGGTTGGAAAACTAGTACCTACTGTCCTTGCTGGCAGCTACTAAACTTATTTTCAAAATATTGCAGTTTCTCTTAAGGTGCTTTACAATTCATGTTTGATGCAAGCGAAATGACCATCAAGTTGATTTACCTTATTTGTTTTATTTTCTTCAAGGAATAAACAATTAAAAATGCCAGGACTAGCCCCAAATCAAGTGACGTTAAATGACGTATTGGAAGTCAAAGGAGGCCCCTTGAATGAAAATGAGCTTTGGGCTGTACTGTATCAATGCTGTGATAAAGTGAAAGACATCTTTTTGACAGGTATTTAGTTTTCATGTGTTTCTTGCAGTACTTTAAAACCTTCTCCTATCAACGCTAGCAAATCTACAGTGTGGCCCAAAAAAAGGGACCCCCTTTGGTAAATAATTTCTGTATAAATTTTCTCAAGGAGGAATTTTATCAAATTCATACCAGGTAATATTCAAGTCAAGTGCGCTATCGTGTAGAAATATGTTGGTGATAAGAGCTTCCATCTCCGCGCAATGGGACATTATATTCATGATGTCCAAAAACCAGCTGTTTACATTCCATCATTGACTACTGTACTGCAATCGTGCGTGAAGGAGAATCATTATCCCAGAGTAAAATTGTCACGACCATTAATGTATGGTCAGTCATATTAGTGAAGTGTTTTGAGCAGGATTGAGGACATTTTGAATATCATTTGACTGAAAGAATGAGTTATTGATTTTTCTGTTTTGTTGCGTAAGGATTACGTAAGTGTATAAAGTTGCATATTTTGTTACAGTACGTTTTTGGATTATAAAGTTTTAAAGTCAATTTATTCAGAGATACTAATCCATATCATCATGATATTTACACGATATATCTCACTTGAGTTGAATATCATGTAGTATTAATTTCATGAAATTCCAACTTAAGAATAAATTATAAATAAATTATTTAGTTAGGGGGTCCCTTTTTTTTGGGCCACCCTGTATAATCAGTACTATGGTGGTATGTTTTGCTTAGTGTGGTTGTAGTTTCTACATTACATACTATGGTGGATAGTCAATACTGTGGTGGGTTATAGCAAAACAACAAGCATAGTAACCCACAACCTCATGCATAATAACTCACCACAGTAGTGATTATCCACTTTGCAAAAAGTACCACCACAGAAGTGATTATTCTTCTCAGTAAGATTCGCTGCGTGCTACCAGTATTTAACATGATAGTCACCACTTATAATGAAAAATCTTTGATGCTTATTAGGGAAGTGTTTCAGGAAAGCTCTGTCTTCCTTAATCAGGTGTAAGGAAATATTGTTCTTCTCTAATGGATTGCATTCGGGCAAATTGAAAAAAATCATCAAAGCATAGAATACAAGGTGTAAAGTGCCTTCTGTCTGTTTTTTATCTCACATTTCACTCAGTATCACCAATCAAGTTTAAAACTTTATAATACATTAAATACTCCGTTCTTCTAGGCAAGATTCAGCATTTATATGATGTCATTCAAGTTCTGTGTCCCGATAATTTGATTCTGTGTGGATCTGGAAAAATCAAATTTGGCTATGACAAGGGTATGCAACATACAAAATTTTCAGATAAGAAAATAATGAAATATACATGAATAGTCTTTGAGTTGTGCAAAACTTCAAAATTGCGATAAACAGTGGAAACATTTTCGGGCATACTTAAGAGCTTTTAAGTATGCCTAAAGCCCAAGTTTTAAATACACATAATTTTTATTAATACATTCCATCTTACTTTGACTGAAAGTCTTCCTTCTTTTAAATGTCCCCTAGAATAGATGCCCCCTTCTTTTGTACCTGTTTTTGATTATTAACTAAATAATCAACATAGCAAGTTGAACAAATCAGGATTTCAAAAAACCTAGAAAGATAGGCTTCCTTTCTCTTGAGTTTATCTTCCTTTCAACATAAACCATTACAAAATTCAAATTCAGGATCTTTTAGAGCTTATTGTTTATCCAAAATTTGATTTAAAAATAATGGCCATAAACACCCTTCCTTTAATCACTGACTAACCAAATTCCTTTCAATAATTCCCCCAAACAGCCAATCCAAAATTCTTTCCAGCAGGCTTGAAAATATGTTTTTGCTAAGCTAGTCTAAAAAAGCACCATAGGTAGTAGTTGGCAGTATGTGGTGTGTATGGTTCTATATTTAATTGGAAAATCTTGTTTTACAGGGACCATTTCAGTCGACAAAAGATTTTTACCACCTGAGAATTTCATGTATGCTGCAGAGGATATAAGTCCGACTGTACTCGAAAAGGTTTGGTTTCTTCTAATCATTATTAAAATTGAAAGATTCTATGGCAAATCATTAGCGTAGTAACTTGTTGCTTTGTTGTTTCATTTCTGTTGAAATTACGATGTTATTAAGGCAGTTGGTTGGGAGGTTGTGCCTTTGTGAAGTTGAAGGTGAATTGTGGTATTAAGCGCCAGTTGCCAGGATTTCACTAGTCTAGTAGGTTAACTAATTGAGACCTCGACCCTGGCTGTGACGCTATCGTAGCTGTGGCTTCGGATAGGCAACAACTCCACGATGCTTAAGAAAATTTTAAGCGTCAAAGGTAACTTTGCATGAAGAAATATGCAGTTTTGCTCACACATAACTTCTTGCAACGTTGCCTAGAAAAAGACAACAAGTATTGTCTACTTCCTAGTTATCACATCAAAAACCCTAGAAATCTGAAATTCCTTGCTGTTTTGGCAACTTGCCGTACGGTCAAATGCGATGGCCAAGTGCTCTCGACTTCTCATTGTACAAAGTTTTTCTTTTTTGTCAAATGCATGATCTTAGGGCCAAGTCAGAAGTTACCTAAGCCGAATCAGAAGATTCATAGATTCCTGTGAAGTAGGTACTAACTAACCAGGCGAAGATTTTGTCTTGAAGATCTTGCAGATGTTAATTTAAGAAGTCATGATCTTGCAGATGTTAATTTAAGAAGTCATGATGTTGCAGATGTTAACTAAGAGCAGTGGTTGTTCATGCTGCTGCAGCTCATCCCCAACTCATCATGAACTCATTTAACGTATGAGAGAAAAGAGCGAGAAGTACATTCTTTGTTAAAATTGACCACAAAATCGAGAGCGCTTGGCCAACCTCTTGTCCACATCACCTCCACACTGCTTGACATTTGTTTAGTTTTGTAATGCAAAGTTGAGAACGTTTGACCGTAGCTTTATCTAAGATCTAGTTGGGACATATGCTTCCTAATAATACTGATACAGGGCTTGGCTGCAAGCTTCTGCTACTCATCTATCTACTTTATGTACCCTTCAATAGAAGAAACACGTCACAGGGACCTCGAATAGGCCGGCATCTTATTGTTGCTTTAATAAAAGGGACAATTGGGTATTGTTCAAATTGATAGAAGAGTAGAGTGACTGGGGTGGCAAATACCCCACTCCACTATACAGTACGGCAAAAGACGCCCTGAAAAACCATGTTTAATCAATTCTATGTCATATTGAGCCTTTGTACCTTATCACAAATCTTGTTTTCCGTTAGATGTTTATTTATACCATTGGAATGAACATATATGCTGCTGCTGAATATGGTGCCAATTCTGTCGTGGTAAATATGTCCTATTTGATCATTTGATTAAATCATAGTAACTATGATTAAATGTTTTCAACCGGAAATTCTTATCTGTTGTCCAAAACTATTTTATACTACAGTTTTAGAGCTTAGAGTGGATACTCTTGAAACATAGTAAAGGGACCCTTCTCCGTATATTATATTTTGTTTATGAAGGTGAAGGTGAAATGGTGTTTTAGTGCCAGTCGCTAGGATCTCAGTAGTAGGTTAAATAATCGAGACCTCGACCCTAGCCGTGAAGCTACCGTGGCTGGGCTCAAATCCTGACCACACTGGGTTTCTGACACCACGAGTCAGCTGGGTTACACCACGACGTCACAGCACCTTCAATTATATAGTTTATAGTTCATAGTTTAGTAAATTCCGCCGTTTTAGTGTCTTCGGTCTGTTTCTGACGTTCATACTCTGAGGAGTGCCAGACCAATAAAGCTTTTAAGAAGTTCAAAGATGCCTCCGCTGTTTCTCCCAATGTTATTTTGTTTCTTAGAAGATTTTTGAGCCAAAAAAGAATATTGATGAGGGAATTAAACCCCAAGCTAGTTGTATTTTCCACTGTGATATGCTTGTTGTCAGATACATTGCTTGATTTGTCAGTAATTGAAACATTCTGTTTTAGGATTTATGTTTGAGTTCTGAGATGGAAACATTGCTGATGTATATGTGTGAAGATGACCCAACATCAAGATGTAACTTGTCTCAAGTTTTACAGGTAAAGCGTCTTGATTGCGCCCTGAGCTAGTAGAAAAGCTGATATACACGCTTTTTTTATAAAGAACCTAGCTCAAGGCCTTATTCTAAAATTTCCTTATTGTTTGACCGTTTTTGAGTCAGTTGTAGTTCCAAATGTCCCTTAATAGTTTCTTGATTTTAACTGAACATTCAGTGTCATGACTATTACAAAGAGAAACGCTCGCGACTAGTCGAGGAAACATTTGATACATGTGTAACGTACAATTTATGTGATTTTCGACTGCAAATGAATGGAACCGGCTTTCTAATTCTTGATTGTTAGCAGTGCTAAAAACACTGAAAAGTTCCTTAGTGATTTTCTCGTTAGTAGTAGCTACAAGTTCTTTAAATTTTCGGGCCTTCTACATGTAGGTTGCTTACAAAGTTGTTCTTTATAAAAAAAGCATGTACATAGAGACAAATCATTCCAGATGAAATAGGTTGATGTTTTGGGAACTTCAAGATGAATTGTAAGACCAGTACGGCGACCAAACACATTGTGTAGTTGTAGCGATTTAATCATTTTTGCTTATATATCATTACCAAGTGAAATCAAGTAGTGACAAATCAATTAAAATTCATTTAATTTATTTTGTATCGCCTTAGTCGTTTGTTTCGCTCTATTTTTGACAAGGTGTGCAACGGACTGAAGCTACATTTAGTTCAAAAACTAAGGGCCCCCATCCCTTAAGGGTCCCAAAGAGGCCCCAGCAAGCATTTTTTCTTTTACTATTTTGTTTGAAGCTGGTATCGCTGATGTCTTAAAGGCGTGAAGGGGCCAAAGTCTGCTTGGTATCTCAGTCTGAGTGTCTATATTTTTTCTGAAACAAATAGCCTTGTTGTCCTGAAATGGAAAATACCTGGGGGGCATCCACTGCCTTTGTCACATCACACCACTGTTTCTGACGTTTATACTCTGAGGAGTGTCTGACGATAAAAGCTTTTAAGCATGTCCAAAAATGTTTCCGATGTCTCTTGTAATTTTCTAGTGGTATTTGCATTCAATTTACTTTACACCTGTCCGCATTAATAAACTCTTCTAATCTATCTTTTCAGGCTTGTAACAGCAGGAAAGGAATCTTTTTGTCAGTCGAAAGAATTCGTTCTCTTGTCAAGTCGATTCTTGGATGTGATTTACCTTCAGTAAGTTATCACATTTTGATATTAATCTTTTAAGAAAACCGTTGTTATTGGTGGAGCAAGATTCTGGGGCTACATTTTAAGTGAATCCGAAGAAAAGCTGCATTTTTTAAGATAAGGGATATTGAAAAGACTTGAAGTGTCATTCTTAGAGAGCCTTGGTTTTTAAAGGTGCTCAAATTATGTAAAATTACATGCAAATAGATCTCTTCCAAGAATTTGAGTGTTATTTGCAAAAATTTATTCTCAGGCGGAGGCTTTTTTTGGGGGGGAGGCTATTCGAAGGTTGAGGCGTATTTGCAAAAATGATTTCTTATGTGGAGCTTTAGTCGAGGGGGGGCTATTCGGAGGTGGGTGCTTATTTAAGGATTTCCAGTACCTAGCCTTTCTGCAATTTCCAAACACAGTTGTGTACACAAATAACTTCGTGAACTCAGTTTAACTAGAGACCTCCTGAAATGTAACTCTGATAATGATGGCATGGCTGTCAACTGTTTAGAAGAATGACAATATGTACATTAAAATTAGTACAATTTACTGATCAGTTAACTAATTGATCAAAGTCCATTTTTTTTCTTTTCAAGGAAAATTCGCCTCCTTCTCCAACTGGATTTTTACCATCATCATCATCGGTGGTTTTAAGAATATCGAATCATCCATCAGACGTTACAAATTCATTTTCGTTAGCATCGCTTCAATCATTACCTCCCCTGAACAGTACATATGCAGACATCTTGCCTAAAGGTAATTTAGTTTATGTGTGTTCTTTTTATTATATACTTGGCTGCCAAATGTGTTCAAATGCCCTGCTAAAATTTTCTTTCACCATGCACTATAGACCATTCTACTAAGTGCCTCGTTTTCAAAATGATTGAAAATTAGGTCATAGAGAAATTTCGACCTCAGATTCGAATTCAGCACCTTCTTTTTAGTGTTGAGGCAAAGTTTTATGCTTCTGGTCCTTAAGATATTGATTTTATGGGTGTTAAAAGTTTGAAATTCTATAAAGGATTTGACCGTGAAAAATCGCTGGGGTGAAATTTTACACCCTCAATCATTTCACACCGTCAAATCCCTTATACATTTTCAAACCTGTAATCGCTATAGATTCAACATCGTAAGGACTAGAAGCACAAAACTTTGCCTCAAGCAACATGTCCCCTGAGTCATTTGCATGTCGCGGAGACAAGAAATTTTTCTAATGTCTCCTAGAAACATTTGCTTTTCTCTCGCTACAAATTTTGTCGCGCGCTATTAAGTTTCCGAGTTGGCTAAACTGAGAGACATCGAGGAGACATGTCACGCGTCATAATTTCGTGCGCGACATGTCTCCTAGTTAAGCCCAGCCTTTACAACAGTGGTGTTGTAGCCAAGTGGCTCGTTAGACTCGCAATACGTAACTTCTGGATTCAAATCTCGTCAGGATCATTTTCAACAAGCCTTCACTCACTTCGCTTGCCATCCTTCCCAGGTCAATGAATGACTACCCAGGGTGTTCATTCTAGATTATCCGTCTTGGGGGGGTCAGGCTGCAGGTACGCATCAGCTGTATTAGCTGCCATAACCCTTGAAGTGTAAAACAAATGAAGATCTGCTTGCTTGTTTGCTTAAACGAAGTTGTAGTTCTTGCGTCTTTAAATTGTCTAACAGGGAAGGGAGTTCTATTTATTGAAACTGCTGTATTATCGTTAAAAGCTAGTTTTTCAAAGTTGAGATCAGGGGCCTTCCAACTAATTTTAGCAGTTTGTTACCTTTTTTCTATCTGATCATGTTGCTTGTTTTTAGATTTTGGTATGCCAAATGGTGTGAAGTATAATGATGTGATAGACGGAAGATTTCTAGAGATACTAAGCCGACCAAAATCAACCGGAATGTTTCAGAAGAAAGGTATGAACCTCTGACTAAAACACATCAACATGAACTTGAAGCAGAAGCTACCCAATCTGCTATTCAGTCTGTTATTCAGTCTGCTGCACAGTCTGCTACTCAGGCTGGTATTCAAAAGACTTCTCAATCGTTGGACGAGGGCACCTCAAATGAACAACATCGAGGAGATGCTTTGGAGAAGCTCCCACCTTTGGACCGAGTCAAACCAATGACAAGGGACAAAAACAAATCAGCCTACTCAACGCCGAATTTCAAACGTGCAATGACAATCGAAAAGAAGAAACTAGTGAACGATGGTTACTTAGATGAAGAAAGAAGTAAAATCAAAGTTATTGATCATCGATATAAAAGCATGCCAGCTTTAGATACCACTGATAGAGGAGGGACTGGCGCAGGAGTTGGTTCACCTCAGAGAAGTGATAAAGGCAGCACCAAAAGTGCGGAATATCCTTACAATCAGACAGGTTAGATGTATATTGTTTTTATTTGTTATATACTTCTATATCTACACCTATATACATCTACATGCATGTAATTGTCATGAATGGCGAACAGTAGGATAGATTTTTCTACAAATGGCATACAGTACCACATTTAGATGAGATTCGAACCTGGACTGCATGATCGAAGATTCCATTGAGCTATAGAGCCCAATGAAATTGCCGAGTAACTCTCCAAGTCACAGCCCAATGCTGTCTTCCCATTTGACTTTTGTGTTTCCGCTATGTTGAGCCTTCTTCAGCACCATACATTTTGGTATGTATTTATCACGAATGGCGAACACTAGGATAGATTTTACAACAAGTGGCATTCCACAGATGGGATTCTGTCCTGGACTGCATAATCAGAGAGCCAACGACATTTCCACTAAGCTAAAAAGCTCTATGGTTGAGCCTTCTTTAGCACGATACATCTTTTAATGTCTATCATTAACGGCGCGAATGGCGAACAATAGGATAGATTTACCAAAGTGGATACCACAATAAGATGGGATTCGGTCGTGGACTGCATAATCAGAGAGCTAACGACATTTTCACTGAGCTATAGAGCTCAATAGAATCGCTTAATTGCCAAGTAACTCTCCAAGTCATACAGCCCAATACTCTCCTCCCATTTGACTTTGGTGCTTCCGCTATGTTGAGCTTTGTTCAGCACCATGCATATTTTTATATATTTGTCATGAAAATTAAAATAAAAATAATAGGGCCTTGCACTGAGCCTTTGGGAACATCAGATAAGATTGTTTAGAATGTATGTTCATACGTTTTCGGGTCTGCTCTTTGTTTGGGTAAACGTGTTCATCTGAAATTAAGTCCTCTCCGTTTTTTGGCAAGTAACATCGCCCATCGGTTTAGATTTTTTATAAGAATGTTATTCTCAGAATCACCTGCAACAGTTATGAATTTATCAGAAAATCTCATCTAACAATTGATTATTCCATTCGATTATTTATTATTTTTCTTATCCGACTGCGAAGATAAGTTAGCATAACAAAAACAAAATATTTGAAATTTTGACCCGAATTACCTTAGTCTACGTAAGAAAGTCTTGGCTAAGGCTGTTCGTTTTTAAATTCCTGCTTATTCTCAGACTGAAATTTTCACCATAGGTAATGTCTGCGCAGTGTTATGGTGGCTATGCAGTAATTTGAAGGGATTTTTGCAGTAGCATGGAGGATTATCATCAGTAATGTGGAGGATGTTCAGTTATGTGGAGGGATATCTTTCAGTAGTGTAGATAGTGCACAGTAATGCGGAGGGCTATCTTTCAGTAATATGGAGGATTATCATCAGTAATGTGGAGGATGTTCTGTAATGTGGAGGGCTATCTTTCAGTTGTGTAGAGAGTGCACAGTGATGCGGAGGGCTAATGTTCAGTAATGCGGAGGGCTATCTTCCAGTAATATGGAGGTTATCATCAGTAATGTGGAGGATGTTCAGTAATGCGGAGGGTTATCTTTCAGTAATATGGAGGATTATCATCAGTAATGTGGAGGATGTTCAGTAATGCGGAGGGCTATCTTTCAGTAGTGTAGAGAGTGCACAGTAATGCGGAGGGCTATCTTTCAGTAATGTACATGGTGCGCAGTAATATGCAAGGATATCTTGCAGTACCGGGTGGATGCTCAGTGGTAATGTGGAGGGCTATATTGCAGTAATGTTGTGGATTACTTCTGAGTATCCCTTCACATATCTCCGCACCTTCCACATTCCTGAAAGATAGTCCTTCACATTACTGTGCACTCTCTACACTACTGAAAGATAGCCCTCCACATTAAGGAACATCCTCCACATTACTGTGAAAATCCCTCCATATTACTGAAGATATCCCTCCACAGTACCGATGATAACCCTCCACACTACTGCAAAAACCCCTCCACACTGCTGCAAAAACCCCTCCACAATACTGCATAGATTACCTAGGATGATGTTGTTCTTAATCATTCAATTCTTTACACAGTAAAATTTTCAGGAAAATTACAGGAATGTACCTGGTTATGTAGAAAGTAACTTTCTTGCTCTTTTTTGAACGCTTTTTCGCGCAGTTTGATCGTCATTGAACCAATTTTCCTCTTTGCTTATACTAAGGCCAGCCTCAGTTTGTTCCAAACCTGTTGTTAAAGTTTGGCCAAAACCCAGGGTCGTCTTCTGATAAAAAAGGGTGTACAAGCACACAAAAGGGGGTCAAAATTAGGGGATACAGAAATGTACTCGAGCATTAAAAGAAGTTCAGTTGAAGAGCTTGGAAGGATTGCTGAGGCAGAGCCAATTCCACATCAAGCTGAGATTTAGAGCAAATCATAAGTTCCCGATGAACTATCGTGTTGATGAGGTTAATTTTCCTCTGTTTTTGACTAAAGGAATCCCAGCGTATATAGAGGCCGTATATAAAAATCAGGTTTGGTGATTTTAGTTTCATATTCAGCCCAACGTTTTCAGGCTTTTTCTGAAGCCGGTCTCATTCTGGCCTTGGCTTGTTCTTTAAGTTTGTGTTCTTGAAAAATTGTATTTTCAAACAATGTGTTTACCGTTTTTCTTCAATAAAGGATATAAATGAAAACACCCTTTTTGTGTTGAAGCTACTTTATTTTGATAGGGAATCTAAGAAAAATGACTCGATTTCCAGATGGATGACTAAACAACTCACTCTGCCGTCCTTCGGAAGGGACGTTAAACTAGGAATCCCATGCCTGGATGCGGCAAGCATAGTAGGCCTAAATTATCTGAAAAAGCTAGAAATAACAGCCTACTCAAAATAAAGTTTTTTTCAGTTAATGAAATTCTCATGTAAAATCTTTTATCTTCAAACCATTCGAACGCACTCTTTCATTAATATTTTATCATTTTCTTCACAGCATTTTCAGTTTCGTTTCAAACTAGCATGTACCATACTTAGTTCCTGAGTATTATCTTCCAAATTTCTTAATCGTAGATGATTTTATTTGATAGGGAATCTAAGAAAACTGACAAGATTTGCAAGTAGAGGTTCTGTCGATTCTGAATCAATGGCAACAAGCATGTTTTCATCGACATTATCACTCAATCATGGATCATATACACTTGAAAATCAAGATCGAAGTTTACAAAGGTAAATATCTTAGTTCGTTTTATTTCATTTCATTTCATTTTTATCATCGCAGTTTATCATAGTTTATCAATCATAGTTTATTATCTCTTAAGTTAACATAGAGACAGCTTTTCACGATAAACACGCTCAAAATGATCCTGAAAAATTTCATGTTAACTCAGACTTATGAAGAACCATAAATAAATCGTAGATAGAATTAAAATAGTATTTAGCAGGATAAATTAACTTCAATAGTTAGACTACAGAAAAGACCAATGGACTTGATGTACCAAAGAATATTAAGCTAACGAAAGCCTTCCTTGGTTTGCGTTGTGTTTAATTTCTGCTCCCCTTACACGCCTTTTATTGTATAAAGAACCTTGCTCAAGGTCTAGTTCCTAAAGTTCCTTATTTTTGGACCTCTTTTGATCAAATTGTGGTACAAAATGTCCCTTAATAGTTTCTTAATTTTGACGATACTTATAATGAGATACTATTATAATGAGATACTTATGTAAGCTGGGAACTACTCAAGGAAACATTTGATACTTGCGTAACATAGAATTTATGTGAGTTTTGACTGCAAATGAATGGAATCGGCTTCTTACTCCTTGATTGGTTGCACTGATAGAAATATAAAAGAATCCAAGGGTTATACGATAAGGACATTATCTTTTGTAGTACTGTATACGTTTTCTACATCTTAGGGCCTCCTACATGTAGGTTCCTTATAAAGTGGTTCTTTATGAAAAAAGTGTGTGTATCAGAGATCCTGCTAAATTGCAAGGGTCTTGACTGGTTTAATAAGAAATCGCATACACGCAGTTTTTTTATAAGCAACCTCGCTCGCTCCTAGTTCAAAAAGTTGCTTATTTTTGGACCTTTTATGGCCTCTTTTTAGTAGCAAAAGTTGCCTAGTAGTTGCTTAATTTTAACTGTATCTTTTTGCCCTAAGAATAGTATAGAGGCCTATAGAGGCTATAAAAACAGCAAATTCCAACATTGCACATAAAATGACTGGAATCATTTCTCCCTGCTGATATTGTTACCATTTAGAGACTTTGCATTGAAAGTTAAACGGAAAAACCTCAATGAAATGTCTCACTTAACGAGAAACACTCCGTGGATATGCGAGTTTTGACGACAAATGAATGGAAATAGCTTCTATGTTGATGAATCTTTGATTTTTGCAGTCATATAAATCATCAAAAAATTAAAAAGTTGCTTAGGTTTTTTTCCTGTGGTACTATGCGTTGCTTAAAATTTTAGGCCTTCTGCATCTTGGTTGCTTATAAGCGGTTGCTTATAAAAAAGACTGCGTGTATTTCACTAACCGATAGAGCCAAAACAAATAATCAGGTATTGAGAACCTGGTGACAGCGTGGAGATTCTCAGTACAAATCAAGTCATTCCATCTTAAAATATCCTGTCCTAAAGACTTGTTTCTAAATACGAATTCTAAAGTTAGGCACGATTAGAAGTGACACAAATTAATTGATCCGGAGATGAGGTTCTCATTCTAATCTAAGATTTATATCGAAATCCATTTTCTATTCAATCTGCATCAAAATAAACATTGTTTTGTTTTGTTTTCTTTTTCTTTTAATATTTAATCTATTTCTATCTCTAGGCCGCTGAGTTTGTATTCTGGCAGTTCAATTGAATTGAATGAAGACAACTATACGCGTCATTTTCAAAAAGGATCCGAACATCTGGTCAGTCAATATAATCTTCTTTGATTGTTAAAGCCTTTTTAAACCGTCATACCTTCGTATACCAAGTCTCCCTCTGTTATGATGTTCTCTCTCTGCCCTCCTCTCTTTTTAGAGCTTCCCCTTGTAGACCTGCCTGTCTTTATAACGTCTCATTCTCTCCCTTTAAGCCGCAATCTCTATTAAGCTCTCTTCTCCATCAAGTCCCCACTCTCTATTAAGTCCACTCTCCCTACTAAGTCCTTTCTCCGCTATACCCTTCTCTCTCTCTGCCTCCATTTCTTTCTATATAAACCTCCCCCTTGCAAGCCTGTCAGAATCTACTACGCCAACTCTCCCAGCTATTTTCTCTCTGTAAGGCCTCATCTCTATTAAGCTCTTCTCCCCATCAAGCCCTCATGCTCCACGAAGCCCCCACTCTCCATAAAGACCCCTCTCTCTATTAAATCCTCCCTCTTTTGTGCCTAAATTAGTTGACCAAGACCTCAAAGACAACTCTTATAACCCAAGTCAGGCTCAGATCCTGGTGCAAGATAGGCAGGGTTGGAAGACATTTACCTCTCGCCCAATGTCTGCTAGTCCAGACAGAAGATATGACTGAAGCAGTGAAGAAGTCGTTTGTGCCCTTCTCTCTCTGCCCTGCTCACGATATTATCCTTCCCCTTTGTCGTCTTGTAAGCCTTCATAAAGGCCCCTCTATCTAATAAATCCCCCCTCTTTTATGCCTTCCTTCTCTGCCCTCCTGTCCATATAAAGCTCATAGCCTGTCAGCCTCTATTACGCCTCACTCTCTCTGCTAATCCACCGTCTCTCTTAATTAAGTTTCCCTGTCTGTCTCCATGAAGTTCAGTAATATGATAAAGTCCTTTCTTTCTCTGCAAAGCCTCTATAAATGAAACTCCCCTCTCCACTAAACCCCCACTAGTTTCCAAGCCCCCAGGACAAATTTTGACTTAAGAGGATTTGTGGAACATATCCGGTAAATTTCATTAGAGAATGAAGGAATTTCCGCTGGATTCTAAGATTGTATTGCGCGCAATTTTCCTGGACCTTTTAGGCTAGACTGTTTTTCTCAGATTTCAAACTACAATTCATGTTGATAATAAATTACTATAGGATTAGATGATATGATTCTAAAATGTGTTTGCTTTATTGATTATTGTTTTAATATTTTCAAGGCAAAAGGAGGTCCTGAATTTATTCTGATTCCAAACAATGAAGAATTGGCGGTTGTTGACATTACACCAGTAAGCAGTTTATCCCTGAAAATATTTTCTTTTTAATTCATTTTCTTTGTTTCTATGCAATTTTTTATGAACTTTAGATGCTAGTGATGCAAGGTTGCTTTACACAGAGGTTCCCTTTTTATGTTTTTGTTTTGTGAATATAAAACGGATGTATGCTATTCTGTTTTGGGTGTAAGACAGGTTTCTTTTGCATCGTCAGAAAAAGGAACGGTCTGGGGAAGGAGAGAAATAGTTAGCCTACGCCTCCATGGAATGAGAAGGACACTGCGTTGTAACAAGAACGCTTGTATTCTATTAGCCACAACACGTAGCGTCACTCTTTGGGTACAGAATCGTCTGCCAATGTGTGGAAATTGCCATAGACGTACTTGTGGGCGCGTGGGTTAGAATATCATAAGAAACATTTCGGGCCTGTTGATGGGCGAGTGCTCATCAACAAGCCCGAAAGAGATAAAGACTACACTCTCTTTGTTCTAGGCCCGATTAGGCCCAATTCCTCGTGGAAGTAAAAAGCTTAGCGTGCTGTTACCAAATGCACAGAAACTGAAGATGTTAATCGAGGTATGTTTTTTAGCTTTGTATTCAGTTTTCTTTGTTTTACAGCAATTTGTTTTCCTTTACCCTACCTGAAATTGGGCTCAATATGGTTGCTTTCTACCAAACTTGTTCTGGGAGGGGTCGTTTTCATTGCTGTCATCATGTCGAGTATTAAATGTATTAGTAGAAGTCGGCCAGTTTCACTAAGACTCCTCAAGACTGCTATCGTTTTAAATCTATTTCTAATTGTTTGGTTTTGCCCTCCTCCCCGTCAGTACTAATAGGTCTAAGCGATGCACACGCTGGTTATATTATGATGTGCCATGAAACTAGAATCTGTTTCTCAAATATACCTGAATGAATGTATAAAATCGATGCTGCATTATTCACAGAAGAGTATTATCTTCGTAGGTATCAGCTTTAGCGAAAGATATCTTTGACCATAGACTTGCTCCAAGTCTATTTCTTAATATCCTTCTCCAAAGGTCCACCATTCCGTGGAAACAAAGGAGAGTGCCAGAGAAATAGACTTGTACCTTTCCAGCAGTCATGAATAATTAATGAGATTCCCGCTCCATTGGCTTGCTGATAAGAAGATTGGGGGTACTGGTTTTAGATTAGTAAACAAAAGGCGAAACTTTTCTTTGAAGTTGAGAATAATACACTAAATGCATCTTTTCAATATGAATTGAGAGAATTAAGAACAAAAACCCCTTTGAATTTCATTCAGAGCCGTTGGCATTGGCAGCCAAATGCATCTTTTGTCAAGAAATGCCTTCCAGGAGGCAACCCCCTTGGAGATTTTATAATCTGGAAAGAGCTTTGTCATTTCTTGGTGCTGAATGGCTGATTCTCTCACTTCAGAGAGAAGCGCCACCGGACAGGATCTTGTCCGGTGACGTCAAAACACAAAAGGTTTATCTCATTAATTATTCATGACTGCGGGAAAGGTACAAGTCTATTTCTCTGGCACTCTCCTTTGTTAACACGGAATGGTGGACCTTTGGAGAAGGATATTAAGAAATAGACTTGGAGCAAGTCTAGCTTATGTGGAATACTTTTCTATAAAAAAATTGGGAATGAAAACAGTACTGAAAAATTTCTTATCGGGTAAATTTTTTGCTCAAAGCTTGTGATAATAGCCCATGCCCATCTCAGGCCAGTGCCTCTCATAGACCTCTGCCTCAAAGTTGTTCCAACTTAAAGAGTGTTGTCATGATTATTCAGTCGTTGCTCATAGGTGTTTTGCAAATCTTTGCTTTGGTCGTCTGCTTAGTTCCGTTTTAGCGTCCTCTGTCCTCTTCCTTAATTAATGTCGAAGGTCCTGGTCCACCGTCCAAGCAAAGTTCCAAGGTCTTGTTCCATGGGTCCTGTTCCTTGGGCCATTCAGGCTCTGTATCTATGGACTTTGTATACAGTCCTTTCTCATGGTCCAGGTTTTTCTTTGCTTTGTCTCTTTATGTACTAATTTTCTTTCGTTTGCAGTGCTATGTTTTGGTAGAATACGTTAATTATAAAGAAACTATATCCACTACCTATAGACTTATTACATGAGTCCCAATGACCGCTACTCAAACAACGACTCAGGAAACAGTCTACCCACTTTTTAATTTGCCTCATTCTTGTTATTTCATGTCTTACGTTAATTCTATGCAATGCTGTTAAGTTGTCTATAAATCGAATAAATTTTCTTTTCACAGAGGGAGAACATTTGTTTTTGGATTTGGATTCAAAGATTTCTAAAGTGGCTCCATCTGGATGGAAAGATGACGTAAGATTATAGATTGCTCATCACAATCAACGTAGCCAAAAGAAAATATAAAGTTAATAAATAATCAATCAATAAATAATCATATCTTTTACTTTGCTGAAGCTACTTGTCTTGAATTTTAGCAGGTTTTTGTAGCCCCAGAGACTTGTTTTGTATCGCTAGAGCTACACTAAGAACCCCACATAAGGGCTTTTAAGCAAAGAAATGTCTTTTCTGAGTCCACTTGCTTTATCAACCTCAATTCCTATCTGTATCCGTTTGGATCCGATCCAAACCGTTTACACGAGACTTTTTTGGGATCGGATCAAAATGGGATCACTTTTGAAAGCGATCCCAAACGGGTACGGATAGCAGATCCCTATTGGATCGGATCCACAATGTCCCGTGTAAACGCAAGGCCTATCCCTTTGGGTTCGGATCTATCTGGATCCGATCTCGTGTAAACGGAACGTAAGTTTTTTAACACAGTCTTTTTGGGTGCGTATGTAATAAGGTGTATACCGTAGTCAGAGTGGAGGGCATTAAAAAGGGCTTTGAAGCAATTGCAAGGAGAAATAAAGCATGGTTCAAGGTTTAGCAGCTTAAGCAGGCCCCTGCTTCTCGATGTTTTGTATGTTGTTCTTATCTTGTTGGGTAGAAATTCTATAATTTCAGACTGTAGGTTTTTAATAAATTAAGATTCTTATATGCGGGTTTATACTGTAGTTTTTGCTTCAAAAAGTTTCATGTAATTCTCATTAACGTAAAATCGTTTCATTTTTTTTAGAAAAAGAACAAGATTGAATTCATATTGCATTTCAAGGTGAAATTTTTCATTGGAGAAGTTTCCCTATTGAAGTGAGTTTCTTATAATGAATAAACTATTGACAGATGCGTAATATAAGACATATCTATGTGACATATCCCTGAAACATTGGTCATCTCAATGTTTCGAAACATTTACAAGCCATACATTTAAGGCGTATTGTTTTTGTCACCTTCGGTTTTCAGAAGACTCCTTCAGTTATGCATAGTCAAAAACTAATTTATTTTTTTTACAAAACTTGTACTAGTCTGTACTATTGCATTAAGACTGATTACCTGAGTCCCAGTTATCGCTCATGAGACCGAGGCTAGCACTAAAAGGAGATCGCTCAAACTTTGTTTGAGCGTCCAGCAATTCAATTCAATAACGAAACTACGACTCAGGTAATCAATCTATATTGCATTGCCTAGATTGCCGCGCATTTGAGGCCTGGGGAGAAGTTCGGCGTATCGATTTCACCCTATCTTTGGGGCCCTTAGATTATTTATCGCTTAAAATAGCCTTAATATGCACTTTACACCATGTTAATTCATTTCATTTGGTTCATTTTAGGCACTACGTTACCCGTCACATGTTCTACTTACAATTACGCACAGAAATTCTTTGTTCTTATATCTATTGCCAAGACGAGGCTGCAATTTATCTGGCCTCTCTTGCACTCCAAGCGGAATATGGAGATTACGTTGCGCATCATCACGGAAAATGTTATTTCACTCCTGAACACTATCTACCTGGAAGGGTGAGTGGTAATTTATCTTTTCGGTATTTTTTGTTTTGACAGAAACTATTAAACTCTGCGATATACATACCTATGCTGTGTTGCTTAGATTCAAACCATTTCAAAGTCATATTAGGACCTTTTATAATAAATAATCTCCATGAAATAAAATTGATTTGATAAAGACAGCTTCCAAAACCCCTGTCTGCAGTGCAACCTCTACGCAAGCATATAATTTTGGAAGCGGAAGAAGAGCCTCCTTCTCCTTTTCCAATAATTTTCCGCCTGCTTAGAGGTCGTTCCGCAGACTAGGAAAATCAAAAATGAAACCTTGCTCTGCCGACAACTTTTAGTAACTATTACCGGTACTGTTTATTTCAGATTCTAAGTCGCCTCTCAAGATCAGACATTTTTCATCAGCTGCCACTCATGCATCATTCACATCGAGGCTTACCTGAAAGTGAGGCTGAACTAAGATTCATTCAAGAATGTCAGCATCTTGGAGAATACGGATTATTGTTCTATCAAGTATCAAGAGTGAGTATGAGATCGTAGTAAACTATTTTTAACCGTACTGTCATGCTTAATTTTTCATCAACTAAACAACTAACTAACTAACTGACTAACTAATTAACTAACCAACTATGACTAACAAACTATGCAACTAACTATCTTGCTAAATAATTATAAACGTAACTAACTAACTTACTAAATGAAAAACTAACTAACTAAAACTAACTTACGATACTAGAATAAACTGATAATAAACACTGATAATTTACTTTAGAAAATAAGAAGTGAGAGATACATTTTCACATAATATGTTTAATATGCCCTTCTACACACAAAATTATTTCTAGATTTTAATCTGGGATCAATTGCTTATTTTCGATTTATTTTTCCTAAATTCTTCGATTTGACTTGAATAATAATAATTTTGTTTTCGACAGTCAAAGAAAGATTTAACCGATTCCATCCTTCTTGGAATATCCGTTAGAGGGATTTTACTCTTTGAGGTAATCAGAATTTTCATTTAATCTGAAATAGAATTGCTTAATTTTCAGGAAAAGGGTTCCTACAGCTTTTTATTAGAGGTTTCTTATAAAACGTGGGTTTATTTTTATATTCAATGTTCATAATTGCTGTGTTTTCATCTGTCTTACTAATTCTTTTTCAGCTTCGTGCTCAAATGAAAACTGAGATTCATAGGCAACAGTGGCATTTCATTGAAAAATTCGTCTTTCGTGTAAGTACATAATAAATAAATAACAACCTAGCTCTGTCATGTTTATTTTTTTTACTTTTATCCTCTTTTCTATTTCAATTTTGTGCAAGCCCTGTGGTTCTCTTATTACAATCTTAATATAATGGTTGGTGATTTTTATTTGTAGAGAAAGAAGTTTGTAGTGCAACCAAGAAAAGCAAGTGGCCTTCCGCCACTCACACTCTACACAAATAGTTACAAAAAGTAAGTGAATATGCATCTCTTTTTACTGGCTTGGGCTATGCTCTTAAGAGAATACATTAACAAAGTTCCTTTCCCTAAAATTCTAATGACCTTTACCATCATTTTGTCCATACGTTTTAAATCGATAATAATTGTTTGATTGTTGTATTTTTTTAGAGCGAAATATCTGTTGAGAATGTGTCAGTCGTTTCATCGATTCAGTCTTTTGTGCAAATCAAGACCAGTGCCCAAGGAAAATGGTAAATATGAAATATAAAGTGACTTTAGTTCATTGATATTAGTACTAATACGGCTTTCAACTAACTAACTAACTAACTAACTAACTAACTAACCTAACTAACTAACTAACTAACTAACGTACTTACTAACTTACTAACTTACTTATCAATTAATTAACTAACTAACTAGCTAACTAGCTAGCTAACTAACTAACTTACCAACCAAAGAACTTGCTAACTAATTTAACTAAACTAACTAACTAACTAACTAACTAACTAACTAACTAGCTAACTAACTAACTAACTAACTAACGTACTTACTAACTTACTAACTTACTTATCAATTAATTAACTAACTAACTAGCTAACTAGCTAGCTTACTAACTAACTTACTAACCAAAGAACTTACTAACTAATTTACTTACTTATTAACTACCAAACTGATAGGCTAACTAACTAACTAACTAACTAACAAACAAACAAACTAACACACCAACTAACTAAACTAATAAACTATTTGCTTACCGAACCAACTAACTAACTTACTAACTGACTAACTAACTAACTAAATTTCTTTTACTTTTACAGCTCAGAAGGCTCCGCCAATTCAAGAGAAATATAAAGAAACTAAGCCTATGAATGGTTTTCAAGCACGGAATAAGAATTCACCCGATCACGAAGGTAGACATGCTGATCCTGATATCAAACAGCAATCACCCAAACAACAATCATTCAGTCAACAATCAGTAAATCAACGATCAATCAGTCCATTATCATTCAATGACGAATCACCCAAACGACAGTCATTCAATCATCAATCATATAATCGACCAATCAAAGAGAATACTTCGAAAGGTAAGTACTACATTGCCAGTGATCCATCACTATTAGAATTTAACATATAAGCAAGGGCCTAAGAATTTCCACAGCCAAATTCTGTAGTAATTAAAGGCAAATAGGGCGTATCTATCTATCCTGTTTAGTGAAGCAATCTAAAGCATGACTCTAACTAGTAACACAAGTGCAAGCCCCAGTGAGGACGAGCTAAACGCAAGCTCGAGCCAAAGCACAGAATAATAAAATTTCTTGTTTCTTTTTTATTGTGTTGCAATTTTTTCAGTAGTTACGAAAAGCAAAACATAAGCACATAGAAATAAAAACTTTGAAATGCTCATGCACCAAGTCTTGTGCTTGTGTTGAACCCGTTTTTCACAGGACAGGACAAAGCTTAAATGTGATTTTATTGAAAAACTGTTTAAAATTGCACTTATGGGCCACTTTTGTTTAGTGGTAACTTTCCTACCCTCTCTTTCATTACAAGCCCAAAGGATTTGAATTCTAAAACTTTGCCCACCCAGTCGTATTTTCACTCCCCATCTTTTGGGGACACGAGAGCAATTATATGAGGGCAATTATATGATATTAAAGAGATGTTTTTGAAACAATTTATGCCAGAGCTAGATTTTACAACAAAATATTTTGTTCAAATTAATTTTTACTGTATTCACAGAACCTTTACAATGCTATGTAGCGTCAATGGTAATGCTAGATTTTATTTTGCTAAATGTTCGTCGAAGGTGCTGTGGCGTCGTGGTGTAATCCAGCTGACTCGTGGTGTCAGAAGCTCAGTGCTGTCAGGGTTCGAGCCCACTGTAGCGTCACGGCCAGGGTCGAGGTCTCGATTAGTTAACCTACTACTGAGATCCTAGTGACTGGCGCTAAAACACCATTTCACCTTTACCTTCATCATTTGCTTGTGTAAATTTCCTTTTGGTTTTTCAGCAGATCGTGTTGAAGGTCGTCATACAAATCAAGCAAGATTCCAAAAACAGTACAGTCATGATAGTAACGGTATGATTGTGATTATGATTTTCATGTTTTTGACTGTGATTTTGCTTATGATTTGGGTTATGATTGGGGTTATGATTGTGATAATAAAACGATTAGAACTGTGATAATTATGGTTTGTCTGTCATATAAGTATGATTTTGATTGCGTGTGATGTAGTGATCCTAAGAATGGTTTTGATCATGGTAATAATAATAATTAGTAAGCATAAAAGAAAATATGATCAAATACCGTATAATAAGCCCCCACCTCCGAATAAGCCCCCCTCGAATAAGCCCCCACCTCCGAATGTAATGGCCTTTCGAAGACCAGTACTTATTTATTAAGAAACACTTGAGAGACGTACTTTGTGTACGTACACACTGTAATAACAATTCATAACACTAAGAATTAAGAACAAGAACTCAAAATTACATAGATTACATGATTTATTTACTAAGGATTACAGTGATTGATAGCTGTCATAAGAAGACATGATTGACATATGATCACGTGATTTACGGACACGAAGTTGTAGCTAATCCTCTTACACGAATAACCCCCCCCCTCGAATAAGCCCCCATCTAAAAATTCATTTTTGCTAATACGCCCTCCCCTCGAATAAGCCCTCATAGGGAATTATTTGAAGACCGTATGCATTTGTTTTTGCCTTGTATGCATCTTTTCACTAATTATGATATCGAAAAAGCTAATGCTGACAGGTTTTACTATGAATTCAACCAATAATCAGCCATTGGCTGCTGACAAGCAGCTGATTTGATTATAGAATACAGATAAGTTACCTTTCTTCTCTCTGCTATTCTGTCGAAAACACACTGGAACTATGGAACTTTGGAATTAGCCCTCCCCTCGAATAAGCCCCCATCAAATAATTCAATTTTGCCCCCTGTGGCTTATTCGAAGATAAACGTTATGCCATATTTTTTCTTTACTGCATTGAACGTTTAAAAAGCAAAACATACCTTCTATTATAGCCCTCAGTTTTAATTCTTGTTTCTGAATGTGCTTTGAATATTTTCTTTACTTTTCAGAGTTTTCTCCTAATGTAAAAAGAAGATTGAGCTCTTTGCCTGGAGGACAGGACAGAAAAGTGAAAGTTATTCATCTCTCGCGAAGGCCAGGCCAAGGACTTGGTAATTTATTATTTTTTAGTTCAGTTTTTCTTAAAGAAATCAAGATGACAAATTGATAAAGGTTTTAAGCTCAACCACTACCCTACCCTTGATGCAAATACCCAAACTTGCTGCAAAACCTTGTCAAATCTTTTTTTTAACGTCAGAAACAGGTCGAAACAATGAACTAAGGCGGAATTTTTACCCAGATGCGGCTCGAACTGCACCAATCAGAAAGAGAAGCTGAATAAGCATTGTTTTTAAACATCAATCGGCTGGTCGGGTACAGCGGGAAGGCCAATGGAATATCCTTTAAGCCTAGCCTTAACTTATATGTTATCAAAGCTCACCAGCCTTCTGTACGATTTTGACATTTACGTATAGCTGATCGACCGAAATCAGAGGCCTTTTGAAGGCTGCTCTTTCATTACCTGCTACCCGAAGGTACAGGCGGACGGGCATGAGTAGAAGGCAGTGAGTACCATTCTCTAATGCCTTACTAGGATATAGAATATAATCTCTTGCAGTCAGTCGATGCAACTAGGACTATTTTATGAATAGGGCACTGATTTGGTAGGAGTTTTCCATCCAGTTCTATTGTTTGCCATAGTCTGCCAGGATTTAAAGTCAATCTCTCTGTGTTTCATGTTTTGCTTCGCCACATCTTTGAATCTAAGTCTATGTCTTCCCTGATTTCTTTTTCCTTCTGCCAGTTGTGAGTACAGCAGTTGTATTGGGAGCCGGTCGTTGTCCTTCCGGTGCACGTGTCCTATCCATCTTAGATTTTTTCGGTATGGATATCTGCCTTGCACAGCAGGTTGGCATGACGCAGTATCTCCACATTCGTGATTTTGTCCTACCATTTGATGCTCACGATGTCCCTCAGTTGTATCAGCATATTGGCGCTTAATTTCTTAGCCTGTGTCCATGCGCGCCGCTTTACCGCTCTCTGCTCCGTCGTCGCAGCTGATTACTCGGCCAGGGTCGAAGCCATGACCACATGAGCTAAACTCTATCAATTGGCCAATTAACCTCCTATAAACTGGAATGCACTGAATATCAAACATGCAGGCTATGTCAATGCTCTTATTTTTTATTTGTATCAATTGTAGGTATAACTATTGTTGGCGGTGAAGATTCAAAACGTTTGGGCAATGGAATTTTCATAAAAAGTATTCATCCTGATGGGTTAGCAGGAGTGGAGGGCAGTTTGCAAAAAGGTAATATGTTGTAGCTCATTTTCCGAGCTATGCAAGATTAGGTTGAGGTTCTATTGAAATGCCCTTTGAATTGTAACGATTGCCTATATTAGAAAACCACCCATCGCCAAGATTAGATTAGAGAACCACTGTGAATGTTAGTAGAATTCAAAGTAAAGGCTTGGCTATCACCGGATTGTTTATGACAAGACACACAAGAGAGTGGTACTGGATTCTTTATGTTCACCCTATTTTAATAAGCAACCGGTTCATAAGCAACTAGCGCTGGAGTAACATAATTGTTAAGCAACTTGAGAGCTCAGTCAAGAAGCTTAAAGCACACAGGAAGAAACGTCTTACTATTATAGACCTTGTGCTGCAGATTGCTTTGTTAATACATCACTGCAAATCTTGTCAATTTTAATCAACTTGCAACTCTCTTGCGCTAAAAGTTTGTAAGCAACTCATCAGCACCCTTGAGAATTGAACTTACTTAGTATCTCATAGAAAACTTTATCTATTTTTGAGTCTTGTTACTTATTAAGAAAAGGGTGCACTGAACCAATTTCTTTTTGTTATAGGTGATCGTCTTATATCAGTAAATGGTCAAAGTTTGGAACAAGTAACTCACGAAAGAGCAGCTCATTTATTGACATGTGCATCGGAAGAAGTTGATCTCATTGTTTCGCAAATGTCTCCCGGATCATCTTTTCTTGGTGAGTAGAGCATCTTTTGTTTTCTAAGGGCTCTGTGCATTAGTTACTGAATGAATGAATGAATGAATGAATGAATGAATGAATGAATGAATGAATGAATGAATGAATGAATGAATGAATGAATGAATGAATGAATGACCACTGCCTAAGCTCCTGTTAGTTCACTTAAATGACTAGGTCTTCTTCTTCCATATTTTTCTGCTTTACGCAGACGTTTATTAATGTTGTTTATTAATTTTCAGATAAATCTGGTCTTTCCCGGTTTGAAGAAAGTGAAATCAAAGGAACGCTGGATGACCCTGATATGATAGAAGTAAAAGAATACGAAAAATTGAGGCTAACAGGACCTTTAAAACAACAAGCATCATTGCCACTGAGTCCAATATTAAGCCAAACACCAAAAAGTACAAGACAGAAGCAGATCAAAGGTAAGAAAAGTTATTATTGAATGAATATTTATAAATAGTCTTAATATTTATAGATGTTAGGATAATATTTATAAATGGTAGGAAAATTTCCTTTGCCCGACTTTGGACAACAACCCTCTGGTTTTTGATGTCAAACGTTTCCAGTGCATTATCAGCTTATGAGAAAAACCATTGCTTGATTTTTTGAGATACCTATAAGTGTTAACTGAAATATCAAAATTGCGATAAACTGCGGAAAAATTTTCTGGCATACTTAAAAGCTTTTTTTGTCTGACACTCCTCAGAGTATTAACGTCAGAAACACACTAAGGCGGAATCTAAGTCTATTGTTTCGGTCTGTTTCTGACGTTCATACTCTGAAGAGTGTCAGACGAAAAAAGCTTTTGAGTACAGTTGACATCCGCTATCTCGACTGCCCGCTATCTCGAACATTCGCTATCTCGAACGATTTTCCATTTCCCCTCGTTTTGGTATAAGGGTTTGTATAGAAAAATCATCCGCTATCTCGAACCCCATTATCTCGAACATTCGCTGTCTCGAACCATTTTCGATTTCCCATGGAGGAAAACCTGCTCTTTATCTCGAACTTTGCCAAATTTTCTGCTGAAATGGATAAAGAGACAGGCTGAAAATATGCATAAGTTCGCCTAGCGGAGTGGGAATGGCAGCAGCTAAGTGATATGCTACCCATGTAGACAATAGATGAAGCTGTTCTCTTTCGATATGTGCTGCATCGCCATTATCTCAATTTCACCAATAGTAGGGATGAAAGCAGATGATCTTTGACTCCTATGTAAAAAATACCAGACTTGTTTGATGAAACTTGGGATCAGTAACCCTGCATGTTAATAGGGGTTCCTTTTCTGACTTAAAAACTATAATGTTTTATATTTATATGGGGCATCCGTTATTTCGAACATTCGCTATCTCGAACAAATTCCAGTTTCCCTTGAGATAGCGGATGTCAACTGTATGCCAAAAAATGTTTCCGCTGGTTATTGCAATTTTGAAATTCTGTACAACTCAAAGACTATTAACCTGAAATATCTTAAATCTCAGGACTAAGACACAAGATTGCCGAGAACAAAGTTTTGGTGAATAGGGCTCTGCGTCAAACATCACTGTCCATATTCGACCCTGGTATCGGCCTTGTCAATTTGCCATTTAATTGGCTGCTGTACCAATAGAACTAATTAAATGAGGGCAAAAGTTCTTCCAAATGCCACCCTGTAATAGGCCCCAAACCATATGAGAAATATGTTATAAACATGTTTTAAAAACCAAACAATGATGCTACATACACGCTTTTTTTTATAAGGAACCTACCTCAAGGCCTAGTTCTTAAAGTTCCTTATTTTTGGGCCTCTTTTGAGGCAAATGTAGTTCCAAAAGTTCCTTAATAGTTCCTTAATTTTAACTGCAAATACAGTGGTCTTAACAATAAAAGAGAGACATTTGCATGTGAGCAAGCTCGAGGCTACTCAAAGAAACATTGGATACATGCTTAACGTACAATTTATGTGATTTTCGACTGCAAATGAATGGAAACGGCTTTCTAATTCTTGATTATTTGCAGTGATAAAAGTATTCAACATTGAAAAGTTCCTTAATGATTTTCTCTTTAGTAGTAAGTTCTTTAAATTTTCGGGCCTTTTACATGTAGGTTCCTTATAAAGTGGTTACTTATAAAAAAAAGCGTGTACCGCACTTAAACTCTTCTGACAGTTACCTGCAAATTCTTAGCATTTGCGTGCTTAGATATCTCCCTTCGGATCTACTGTACATCTAGTTTCAGCGCATAAGACAAATGTGGCGATATGTAGCAAATTTTGTGGCCGGCACCAGGGCCTCAAACGGTTTGACAATTGAGATTCAAGGAAAGGAAACGCGTTTTGTGCCTAGGAAACGAGGCTGTAAAAAACGCAGAGGTTTAATTAGTTTCTGTCTACAATACTACAACCTCCTTCTACTTGGTTATTTGTTTTCATTCAAAATATCTCTATTTCTTCCCTTTAAAAGGTGACCATGATGCTGGCCAGATGCTCAGGAATCAGATATCTGAAGAAGAAATAATTGCATTAAATCGTGAAGATGATGAACAGAACCCTTCCTTCGATGAAGAAGATCATTACACAGAGCATGAATACACAAAATATCACAGAATGTCAAAGAGTAATGAGACTGAAGCTCAGCGGAATGTCAACAATTTGGTGGAAGAAAATGGAGAGGTTTGCTCTTTGCTTTGTGTTTCACGGTTTTCCTGTATTGTGTTTGGACTCCTCAAGTTCTTCTCAGCCTCAGGTCTTCCATAGCTCCTGGTAAAACGATCAAACATTGTTGGTCAAAATTTTAGATTTGCTTTACAAGCAATGTTTGACCGTTTGGCCACATAACAAAAATTGCTTGACAAGCAAATTTTAAAAACAAATTATGCTTAAAGTGAGCATCGAATCAAATGCAGTTTGTGAAGTTCATGTTCGAATGTATGACTTAGTCCCTATGTTCAACCCATCAAACATTGTTGGTCAAACGTTTGAGATTTGGGTCTTTTCAAGCAATGTTTGGCCACTTGCCAAGTCATGTAACATTTTTCGGCAAGCAGAATTTACTTAGTAATGCTTCTGAGAAACGTCACAAACTTTTCCTGCTTTTTAACAACAAAACATGTTGGACAAACAATGTGACGTAGCAGAACAATCAAACATTGCTTGAAAAGGTCCAACTCTCATACTGTATGTTGACATATGTGACGTGGCCAAACAGCCAATCATTTGTTTCTACAAGCAAATTTTTGGTGTTTGACCAATCATACTTTTTCATTTGGTAAAGGCCTTATGTTTAAGTTTAAATCGTTCTGGATTTTTGCAGAATGACATGATATTGTAGACTTATTACATTCGTCGTAGTCTACGCTCCTCCACATTCCATCACCCCGCTCCTTACCCCGCACCTCCACTCTGAGGAAACAGCAATCATGTTGTTTTATTTGTTAGCACCCCTGTTTCCGAAAGAGTGAGAGGAACGCAATAAGTCTAATGATATTGTAATTAAAAAGTGATCTAATTTTTGCTTTTGCAGTCAATCGATGAATGTTTCCTTGTTGAATTACGAAAGCGGAAGAATTCACTGGGACTTGTGTTTATGGTATTTCAAAATTTTGTCTCCACTTTCTCTGTTTATTGTCAATTTTCCTGACCAAATTTTGAGCCAGCGATCAAGTTATCCAGTACCCTGCTCTTTAAACGTTTGGATTCGGTTTACTAACCACTATAAGGATTCAGAGGTTTTAGAAAAGAGGTTCGTTAAGGGATCTAGGAAACATGGGAAAATGCAAATTGTATCCAGAGAACAAGGGAACGTGACCAAAATTTAAAGGCAACAAGGGAACATCGGGAAACAGGGATCAGATAATATCCTCCCTGTCAATCGGCTTGACTAACAATCTGAATAATATAAATAATCCTACAAAACTTCAGAGAAAGGGATTATCTCAAAGGAACAGGAGAACATGTAACCCCCATGGGCCCCCTAAACGACCCTGAGACACCCTGAGAAAGCATGGCCTTATTCTTCAAGTGACATTCTACTACATTTATAAGTTGTACTAATATATGCTCTACTGATAACTACATCCAGCCTTTGATTCACTGTCATTTCTGGATTGAATTTCAGGGTGGTATTGGGTCTGGCCTACCGCATAATGGAATCTATGTGAAACAAATTGAACAAAATGGCGCAGCATATGAGGATGGTAGAATACAACTAGGAGATCGTTTGATTGAAGCGAGCGGTATTAGCCTCGAATATGTTTCTTTTAAACAGGTATTTAAAAAAACACTTTATTTATTTCTCGTTTTATACATATACTGTAGCTATAAATTCTGTTATTGTTTCTTAACCTGACGTGCCCCTTGGCTTTTAATGGTTTTCATTTATTGTTGGAGTTTGGATGGGTTGAATCTTCATCTTTCACCCAACATTGCCTAACATTCATGTCCAGAGAAATTGTGGTTTGATAGATTGAATTGGAATTATGTTCCATAAGTAACATGTTGTTTTTGCGATCTTGTAAAATTTTTTCAGTGTTAAAGCAGTATTTATTTCATTTTTTAGGCAATGGAAGTCTTGAAAAGAATTCCATCAGAGACAACGTTATTGATATCGAGGTCAGCAGATATTCACCCTGAAGTACTGCAAAGGATACAGCCTCATTCTGAGACAAGAACGAGCTCCGACAGAACATCAAAACGAAACCAAGTAATGCATGACACATTTTCAGTTGAACTTGAGAAGGGAATTGGAGGACTGGGTCTCAGTCTTGTAGGAGGAAAAGGATCAGAGCCCGAATTAAGAGGTATGGTAATGGAATTTTGTAGAATATTAAGTTTCATTCAAAATTTTTCTTGAGTAGGCTGAGATCACTTTCTAGACTTCTTGGATGGCCCCAGTGAAACTAACGCGAAACCAACATCGTTTAATTTTTGACTCGTGAACTTAGGGTGCCTTAATATGAGGGAACCTTCTTTGACTGCCCGCATCAAAAGGTTGAGGCTTATTCAGTGTAGCATCACAACAAAACACACGAGCCCTCTTCTGCGGCCGTTTTAGGAATAAATCTTGCAAAAGTTTTTTGAACAAATATAGACAGGGAAATAGTTGTAAAAAACTAAGGAAGTGCCTAACCTACATGTTTTTGGTATGATACGATAGAGAATCGACAGGAGAACCCAAATCCGAGATGGGCCCTTTCGAAAAGTTTACGCCAATCACGTGATAAATGACGTCATCAAAGGGCCTAAAATCACCTAAAATCTCTTATAACTTTGGTCATAAAAGTTTTACGGGCTTGATATTACCACCATTCAAAAGCTTGCGATGAGTGCTTTCTGTTGAGGTATATATAAATAGAATTTGCTGATGTCAGCATTTTTCGTCGATGGCGTCATCAATTTTTTTATCTGCTTCTTTGTCCATAAAAAGCCTGTGTGGCTGTAACACATCAAATATCATTGTATTCTAAAGCTATTAGAGTAGAGTTAGGCAGTGAATGTAACATAATCGCCATGGTTGCAAAGGGTACAAAGCCCGTTGGTTAGACAATGAAGTTATTGCAGAACAGCTGACAAAGTTGCTGACGGAAACCACTATTACCGGAGTATGCGCCTTCACAAAGAAAGCTTCAATGCTCTTATTCAGTTTAGAGTTGAAATACTGACGTCAAACTACGCAACAATTGACGCTAATCTATTTTAACATCTTCAAAATCTGCAACCAGATCCAGATGCAAAGCGTCTCAATTCCCTAATAAATTCAAAACGTTTCTGTGCGCTTGTTCATATTGATATCATTATGCCATAAATTGCCACAAAAGTGCACATGACAGTTGCTTACCTCTATGATGTATCATCCCTTTTAGCACTCGTTTTAGCAGTAAGAGAAGGAAACATTCAGCTACACTTGCAAGCAGAAAGAGACATGCTCAGCCAATGCTTTGCGTTTGATCATATTAACTACGCAAGATACTAATCTTATCACAATGTCAGAAGATACCGAAAGCAGTGACAGTATTAAAACAAGATCGTCAAACATTCCGAGAGCTCTTGAGCAAAGCGGCAAGCTTGGAAGAAGCGTTCCAATATCTGTGATAAATGACGTCATCAAAGGACCTAAAATCACCTAAAATCCCTTATAACTCAGCGAATCAGGATCCGTGAGAATCGATTGTGATGTCTTTTGCTGATTGATTCGTACACGCGAATCCTTGCCTCTACAAGAGACTCGTCGTCTTTAGCATTATACAAAAAGGTTTTGATGAATTATGTAATCTGAGAGAAGGCTCTGTCTGAAAGGTTCTCTGTTTCGCCAATTTGGTAAAGTAACTCCAGAGACGTGTTATTCTTCTTTATTCTTTTGATAACTTTGACTTTACCGACGCCATCAAAGAAAGATGTGGTGTTGCAGCCTGTCAGTGCATGAATGTGGGGAAGTCGCAGGCTGATAGATTAATACTATTGCCCAGATACTTCAAGTTTCACCAATGTCGACATATTTTTGAAGGTCTATCATTTTTGCTTTGGCTTCGTAACACTAAAAGCATGGACTAGGAGGATTAATAAATCCGCAGCCTTTGACACAATGACAACATTTGTATCTTCGATGCAGCCGTGCAAAACCATTCAAGTATCAGCCTCCTCGTGGTTGCAAGGAAATAACAATTCCAATGACTCTCTGGTTGCTCTCCATAATATCAATGGAGTTAATAAAAGCCTTCGCCCATCGAATCTACAGTAATATTCTGCTACAGGTTCGATGAGGTCATTCTTGTTGTCGGAATATTGTTGAAAAAATTTATCCAGTTGTTTCCTTGAACGATTTTCTGATCAGGTCCTCGCAGATGCAAACGATTGCTTGCCTCCCCTCTTTCATGTCGAATCATACGTTTTACGCTTTCGATTCAATACGCGTCATTAATTATCTCGATGGACAACGAAGAAGTATCGTCTCGAGGGGTAACAAATTCAAGAAGAGAGCGAAACCAATCTTTATATGTATCTTTGGCTATAAGTGACTGCATAGCTGCCATTCCTTCTATTATCCATCGGCCATGTGTTGGGCTTTCAGCTGTCACTGCTTTCTTTCCATCGATACGAAATTACAGAGAGTATGCTTACTTGCCTGTTTAAGTGTGGAGATATGGATTCGCGATGCTTAGAGGGACAGTGGATATTGGAACGCTTCTTCCAAGCTTGCCGCTTTGCTCAAGAGCACTCGGAATGTTTGACGATCTTGTTTTAATACTGTCACTGCTTTCGGTATCTTCTGACATTGTGATAAGATTAGTATCTTGCGTAGTTAATATGATCAAACGCAAAGCATTGGCTGAGCATGTCTCTTTCTGCTTGCAAGTGTAGCTGAATGTTTCCTTCTCTTACTGCTAAAACGAGTGCTAAAAGGGATGATACATCATAGAGGTAAGCAACTGTCATGTGCACTTTTGTAGCAATTTATGGCATAATGATATCAATATGAAAAAGCGCACAGAAACGTTTTGAATTTATTAGGGAATTGAGACGCTTTGCATCTGGATCTGGTTGCAGATTTTGAAGATGTTAAAATAGATTAGCGTCAATTGTTGCGTAGTTTGACGTCAGTATTTCAACTCTAAACTGAATGAGAGCATTGAAGCTTTCTTTGTGAAGGCGCATACTCCGGTAATAGTGGTTTCCGTCAGCAACTTTGTCAGCTGTTCTGCAATAACTTCATTGTCTAACCAACGGGCTTTGTACCCTTTGCAACCATGGCGATTATGTTACATTCACTGCCTAACTCTACTCTAATAGCTCTAGAATACAATGATATTTGATGTGTTACAGCCACACAGGCTTTTTATGGACAAAGAAGCAGATAAAAAAATTGATGACGTCATCGACGAAAAATGCTGACATCAGCAAATTCTATTTATATATACCTCAACAGAAAGCACTCATCGCAAGCTTTTGAATGGTGGTAATATCAAGCTCGTAAAACTTTTATGACCAAAGTTATAAGAGATTTTAGGTGATTTTAGGCCCTTTGATGACGTCATTTATCACGTGGTTGCCGTAAACTTTTCGAAAGGGCCCATCTCGGATTTGGGTTCTCCTGTCGATTCTCTATCGTATCATACCAAAAACATGTAGGTTAGGCACTTCCTTAGTTTTTTACAACTATTTCCCTGTCTAATATCGGAACAGCTGGATTTATAAACTTATAATTTCTTTAAAACAATTAAGATAAGTTTTTAGAAGCGTTGTTTTACAATGGCATTGCTAAACTACGCCTTCACCCTATCTCACCCCGGCATTTCAGAACATTCTCAACCTGGGAGGGGAAAAATTGAGCCCCCTTATTTATCTCAGCTATTATGTAAAATAGAACATCCAAAACTAGTATAAAACATGTTGTCTACTACATAAAGAACAAGTCTACAGAAAAAAATTTGCAAATAGCTATATATAGAAGAAATGACGTCATTTTAAAATTTTTCATGTGATGGCGTCATCATTTTTGAAGAACATCAAAAACAAAGATTATGGCTGATACAAAGTTCCCATGTGAAAAAACCCCAATCAAATATCATTGTGCTGCTAATATCAATGCTTTGGCATATTGAAATAAAAAATCCTTTGTTATTTACTATTGTCAATGTCAATTACTTAGCGGCAAATTGGTTTTCATGGGTACAGAGTTATTAATAGAACCATGAAATTTTTATTTTTCGGACCCTAGAAGGTAGAAACTTAAATTTGAGGCATACCAGGTGGCTTCTTATTGCATTTTAGACACACGAATCAAAAGTTTGGTAGGGGTTGAGACAGGGTAATGGGTGAGATAGGGTAGGGGTGAGATAGGGTTCAAGTTTATTATTACAATTACACAAAGGCTTTTTAAGAGACTTAGATGTTTTAAGATGTTTTAGCAACTCTTTGGCCCTGGTGCCTATAAAAACCTAGAGGGTACTTGCCTCGTTTTAAATACTCTCTTTTTCGGTCTACAGATCAAATCATGATTCGTCGCTTGTTTCCTGGGCAACCCGCTGCATTATGTGGCAAGTTAAGAATTGGTGACGTAATACTCTCAGTGAATGGTCAGCCTCTGGATGGATTCAGCCAACAAGAGGCTATAAATTTGCTGCGGAGTGCCGAATCAAAAGTTCAATTAATAATGAGAAGACCAAATCCATCGGATATTCCAGAAGAATTACTCATGGAAAGTCCAAGAGGAAATTTGGATCCACAATCTGTTTTGCAAAATATTCAAAAGAAATTGTCTGAGCAAGGTTCGTCACTTCAATACATACAATTTGATAAGAAACTCTTTGAAACAAAGCCTCTGGAATAAATTATTTATGCATATATTTCTCCACGAGTGGCACATCCCAATAGATATTAACTATGGTCAGGGTTTGCTCAATAATAAAGAGGGTTAAAGATAGCTGGACTTGAAACAAAAAGTCAAATGGAAGGAGAGCTTTGGGCTGTATGACTTGGAGAGTTAGTACTCGACGATTTCATTGGGCTTTTTAGCTTAGTGGAATTGTTGTTGACCCTCTGATCATGCAGCATATTTTCTTATCCCATCTATTAAATGCCACTGGTGGGGAAATCTGTTCTAGTGTTATGAATTTAAACTTTTTCTTATTGAATTTCAGCATATCGAGAAATGCCTCCGACTCCAGGTCAGAATTACACCAGTTCAGAATACGACGAAAAAGAGGTCAATAAAAAAGATGTTCATGATATCGAGGATGAGATAATCCCTTATTCTGATGATTCTGAGGTGAAAAACGTAGCTGAAATGAATTCAATTTTGGCAGAAGACAATAAACCAAGTAGGCCTATTCCTGGAAATATGCAAATGAGAAAGCTGTCTTCAAATGAAATTATCGTTCATGCACAGATTGAAAAGACCAATCACAAGCCAGATATGTCATCACAGGATGAGTATATACAAGAAACTGTAATCAAGGATGATGGATTTCCTGAATTACTTGATGAGAAACCTCATTCGCATGCACGTGAAATAGAGGCTGTCAAAGAAAGAGAGGAGAGTGGTTTGAATTCTGTCGATAGAAACAAGGAACTAGCGATGTCAGTGAATGCGAAGCTGCTAAATTCTGAAAGTGAAGATTATGATGCTGAATTTTATTCGCGCTTTGACAGTATAGGCCTTAGTGCACTGAGATCGGATTCAGCAGGAAATTCGCAAAAAATTTTCAAACCGATCGCGACAGAAAACAAACAATTTGATGACGCAGAAAAACAGAAAAATCAACTTGAAAATACGGCCAAGCGTAAAGGTTTAAAAATTGAACCATCTGCTGTGACGCCAGAGATTGCTGTAGCTAGAATAGACGAGGAATCTGACGCTGGATCTCATGTGTCCCAGGATCCAAAGTATGAATACATTGAAACCGTTCTAATCAAAGGTTCCACTGGTCTGGGTTTTACTCTGGCTGGAGGAAAAAGCACCACAGGTAATATATTGAGAATTGGATTTCCTTTTTATTTCTCTTATTTAGGGGTTACATCAAAGGTTACATAAGGCTGCTTCCTCGTCTTGACGCTAATATTATATTTGCATGTAAAAATGACCCCCATGTTAATTTGTTGCTTTAATCATTATAAGAATTTTTCCTTTCTATTTAGGTGGTTGTTTCATAAGAGATATAGTCGCAGATCCAGCAAAATCAAATGGAAAATTAAAGAGTGGAGATCAAATCGTCGAGGTTGATTCAATCGATATTTCTAATTTTGAGCACATGGAAGCCGTTGATACCTTGCGAAATACATCTGACTCCGTGCATTTGAAAGTCAAACGAAAAATAAGCACGAAAAAGCGAAAAACGAAAGAACAACTGAAAACCAAACAATCAAAATATGCAGTTAGTTCAGCTGAAGAAAATTCACCTTTCAAAATTGGTCACGTGTCATCAGGTTATGAAACTGAGCGATCTGAGATTTCATTTACACATGGAACAAAGGCTGCAGCTGCCGTAACGAGGCCAGAAGCATCGTCTAAACAAGGCGATATTCAGAGTGACAGTTCTGCAGCTTTACCCAAGAATAAGAAGGCATCTGTTGACAGTGAAAACGAGGCTTCGTCTACTATAACGAGACCGGTACAATCGTTGCCGCGAGGTGATAGTTTCAGAAGTGACAGTTCTCGTAAGACATCGTCTGTTGTCAGCGAAAAAGAGGCTCCATCTGCCATAACGAGGCAGCTGCCATCATTCGCGCGCAGTGATAGTCTTCGAAGCGACAGTTCCGCAACGTCATCGCCTAAAAAGTCCTCTGTTGTTAATTCGCCTTTACTTAAAAGACTGGATGTTCTTCAAGATTCATCACAAAATTCACAAATACGGAAGACTTCAAGCCAGGAAGATAAGGTTAGTTTGTATAAGTCTTGTTAATATTTTACTTATAGGGTGAGTGGCCAAGCGGCTTAGTCAGTGTCTGTCAGGCACCATAAGTTAAGCTTGGTTATATGAAGTCAGTATCTGGATGGATACCTATCCTGATTGATGACTAAACAAACTCACCCTGCTGTCCTTTGTCCTTCGGAAGGGACGTTAAACTAGGGAGTCCCATGCCTGTATGCGGCATGTTTAGTTGGAATAAGTAATAACACCTTACTAAAAATAACACCTTACTAAAAATAAAGTAACAGCAACAACAACAACAACTCGGGGTTCAATGTTTTAACGCGCAGTTTGGTCCATAGCTTAAACAATACAGAAAATGATATTCGGGGCATGCTGAAGCGCAGGAAATCGTAACTGCATTTAAGAAAAGACATTCCCTCTTCTAGGTGTAAAATTTTCAGTTCTGCCATATTTTGGGTTTGATTCTTATGATACACCAGAGCTATTCCACTCAATGATAAAAATATGACACCAACGGCAACCCATCCCCCTGACCCATCTAAGGTCTAAATGTCTTTTGTCTTTCAGGGTGAAATAATTTTAGTCCAGCTGATAAAAGGTTCATCTGGCCTCGGTATGAGTCTTACTGGAAAAAATGAGTTTGGGCACGAGGCTGGTGCTTTTGTAGCTAGTATTAATGCCGGAAGTGTTACCGAGAGGTCTGGGAAGCTGAGAAAGGGAGATAAATTGATCAGTGTAAGTCGTTAATTTTTTCACGAACTGCTGACCTTAAACTTAACTTATAACTCTAGAAAATAAGTTGCCTTGATGATCTTGCACGGTACCATGATAAACGTCCTCCTCATAACCAGGGGCGTACAGTAGCTACTGCGGGGTGTGGGGGTGTCACACCCCTCAATATTTCCAAAATATTGAAAACATTCGGGCAAATTTTCGAAAACATTTTTTAAATTATGGAATTAAGTGTAAATACTCATTTGATCTGAGATTTTTCATGTAAATACTCACTTTTAAGATATAAAATGTTGTTAAAACTCTAAAAAAAATTAATTATTCACTCATAGTCATGTTTTCATCGGATTTCTCATTTATTGAACTTTCAGGACTTTTATGGGAAACGAGAAAATTCGGGAAAATTTTTTGACACCCCCCAATATTTCAAGTATAAATGCGCCCCTGCTCATAACCATACAGTAACTTCTAGTTTAGGGCCCTTGCCAAACGATTAAATATTGTTGGTAAAACATCTGCTTGCGGCAAGCAGAAATTGTTTTTGATTGACGTCTTTCAAAAAACATCGCCAAGCAATTTTAGCTTGATATGCAGTGTTTCGCGACGCGGCAAACGACCCAATATTCTTTCTAAAGTAAATCTCGAATGTTGGATCAACAATTTTGCATCGTTTGGTCACGGGCTGACCCTGGAGACAAGCTTGAGGAAAACTTTTCTGAGAACAAAGTTCTGCTGAATATGGCATGATTTATAATTACAAAGATTATAGTTTATGAATATAACGAATGTCTCTTCGGACGTATAATCTAAAAAAAGTAAAAAGCTGACTAAATTCAAAAAGAAGTTCAATTAAATCGATTTCTTAAGGTTTAGATATAAATACTTTGTAAGTTTGGCTGTACATAGCTGTATAGTAGGGTTTTTCGGCCAAAATCTCCTCTTATCCATAAATATTATATAATAATATTTATAAATGAGCAATATAAATGTATTAAGTTGAACTTATAACGTTAATTCAGCTTTACGTATTTGTTAAGAACAGTAATTGGTGTCTTTAGTTATTTAGCGCCTATTTCATATTTTTAATTCAAGAATTCTCGCCAATTTTTCTGTTCTCCGCAATAATGAAATTTGTTTTCCTCCTAGATAAATGGAGAAAATGTTGACAATAAATCTCAGAAGGATGTTGTTTCAATATTGAGGAATACTGGTGGAAAAATCGATCTTGAAATTTTCAGGTAGAAAACTCTTCCTACTCTGAAATGTTGAACCGTTTGTTTTCGTTCATTTTCCATTGACTTCAATCCGAGATTGTTTTTGTATTAGAAAAGAATTTTTTGTATTAGAAAAGAAATTATTAGAAAAGCCTTTCGCATCGATACACCGTACACTTGAGACTGCCTACCATCGATAGCCCGTCGATGGCCTCTCGCATCGATACGCCATACACTTGAGACGGCCGGCCATCGATAGCCCATCGATAATCTCTCACATCGATACGCCGTACACTTGAGACGGCCTGCCATTGATAGCCCATCGATAATCTCTCGCATCGATACGCCGTACACTTGAGACGGCCTGCCATTGATAGCCCATCGATAATCTCTCGCATCGATACGCCGTACAATTGAGACGGCCTGCCATCGATAGCCCTCGATATGTTTGGTCATATCACACAGTATTGCTTGACGAGTAGAGTTTGCTAGCAATGTTTTTTTAACCCTTCAAGAACAGCTTTGCTTTGAGAAGGCATCTGTGATGACGTGGCCAAGCAGTAGATTTGCTTTACATTCAAATGTCAAATGCTTAACAAGCAATATTTGATCGTTGCACAGGGCCTCAACCTGACCGAATAACATTGTTTGTCAAACATTTGAAATTTGCTTCTCAAACAAAATGTTTCACCATTCCAAATGTTTAACCGTTTGATCACGCCAAAAGCATTGCTTGTTGGATATGTTTTGCTTGAGACAAGCATAAAATATTTTTGAATTTTTTTATAAAGCATTGCTGAACAAATTCTGCTTTTCAAGCAATGCTTTGTGATTTGGTCAAACGGTCAAACATTGCTTGTAAAACGAGTCTCAAATGTTTGACCAACAATGTTTGCTCGTTTGGTTAGGGCCTTATTAAATTTCTTACATATTTATTTACTTGCTTACTTATTTCTTTGCAGATTTCCTCATCAACCTTCATCTGAAATCATGAACACAAGTCGACCAAGTTCAAAAAACAGTAATAACTCAAACATTGATCTATCTGATTTGATATCGCGTATTTCTATTGAGGAGAAAGACATCCAATCCTTAACAACCCCTAGTGAGGAGCCACAAAAGTCTGGTATTCTTAAAGATGACATAGTTTATAATGAAGAAGCTAAGCAAAGAGTGGAAGATAGAAAGGAGGAGAGCCTAGTAACTCAGACTAAAGACATCGAAAATGATTTGTCATGGGAGGATTCTGAATTATCTGAGGAAGATGATTTTGACGATCATTTATTAGAACTAAGCAGCGAAGCTAGTCAAATGAGAAATTTGAAATTAGCGTTAAGAGAAACAACAAATTACGACGAACAAACGAATCAAGATGCATCAGTTTCATTCTCGTCGACTTTCGAAAACGTTACACCATCATCATCGATATTAACTTCAACTTTGGGAGAAATTACACCAGATGAGGGAGAGGACTTCGCATCAGAAGGGTCAGAATTTCAGGATATTTCTCCTTCCTTAATTCCTGATTTGAGCTCTGTTCAGCATAGGAAAGAGTTAGATGGGACAATTGAAGGAAATTTGGAAGGAAGTTTTGTAAAAAGTGTTCATTTGGAAGGACATTATGAAGCTAACCAAATTCAAACTGATGAAAAGCACAGAAATGTAGATTTGGATGAAAAAGTTAAAAATGAAAACCAATATGAGCAAGCTGGATTTGTTGATTACGAAAGTAGGCAAGCTGATGGGAAGGCAACGAAAATTGTACTGGGACAGAAAAATTCTGAAAATGACGCTCGTGACGTTCATGATTTTGTTAATGACAATGATGATGATAATCATGATGATGATGACGATGATGGTGATGTTGAATTGTCACATGAAGTTATTATGGATGAAAAACCAGATTTTTCTTCAGAGTTAAAATCAGTCGAGCAACCTGATATAGGCCTAAATATTTCAGCTTGTTCCAGGGATTTATTTCCTTCATTGCAAGATAAAAAGAATAAAAATGTGACCAGTAAATTAGAAGGAATGCTAGACGAACATACTGACTCGAGATTAAACGAAAGTAGAATTCCGAAACTCGATCCAACGACTTTAATGAAGCACGACCGAGAAGTTATGCCGAAAAGTAAAATGAATTCTCGTAGTGGTATTCCAGTACGTTCGCCTCCTCGTTCTCCTGCTAAAAGGAATTCTATTGAACTGAAAGACAAAGGGAAAGATACGATAACGATTACTTCAAAGGCACACCAGATGGAGACTAGTTTTTCTAATGACGTTGGACATTTTAATGCAGATGAAGCAGAAACGAGGCAATTTGAAGATGGTGTAATTAACTCTGGTCATTTAGAATCAGATTATGATGATGATGATAGCGAGAGTGTTAACTTCGACGATGACGATTTTACGTTGGATTTGACTGGGGATACTTTGACCAACTCTAATGAAGAAATCAATTCCAGAATTTCACATTATCAGTCAATTTTGGAATCAGATCAGATCGACAAGGAATTTCAGGTTGTTATTTATCATCTTTTTTCCAATACTGTCCTTTGCTAAGATTTTTTGGATAGTGTGGCCTTTTGATCAAGGTGTTCGGCTGACGAGATCGTTGGTTTGAATTACTTTGGAATCACGCTCCAAAAGCCCAAGTTCTCTAAGACAACTCGGCTGTCCATCCTTCCGTGGTCTAAAAATTTGCACTTGGGGCAGTTGTATAAGAACATCTGTCAGAGATATAAGCTGTAGGTCCACGTTAACCGAGGGACATTTCGCACTTCAAAAAGCATACGAGATTTCCATTAGACAAAAGGATTTCCAAGGGATTTCTATTAAACAAAAGGATTTCCAAGGGATTTTGACGAAAACAATAGGATTTCTGGCAAAGGTATGCGGGTATCCAAGGGGGTATCCACATTAACCGTGTCAAAAAATGTCTGAGCTTTGCCTAACTTACGTGAATGGATCAGGATTTCATCACTGGAACTTTGATTTCTCTAGAAAACGTTTCCCGTTCTGATTTGGTCTTGATTTTAACGTCTAGTTTCTTTTAAGAAGAGTTTATCTATATCATTACATTTTGCTACATTCAAACTACATATCAAGGAGTGGCAGTAAATGATAAGAAAACATCATTTTCAATGCTACCTTATCACACGTTGTAACAAGTTTTTTAATGCAATCCTTAATCTTAGATAGGCCTAAGCGTTTAATTTGAATTCTGTTCTCTATTTTACAAGGTGATCAAAGACATGAAGCCAACGGATAGCTGCGATGTTGCAAGACGATCCGTCAACCGTGATAAAAATCGATTCAGAAGTATATTACCATGTAGGTCCTAGCAATTCTTATATTTTCGTTACCAAACTTTCAAAATTGCTTGACTGGGGATTTTCTACGCTTTTCGAAAATATCCACTCTTTTTAAGAGTCTTGGCTTGACTAATTTTTTGATAGACTCCGGTGAGCATGCCATTTCGTTTACGCACAGCCACTCACTACCCTAGACTCATACGTAAGTCAAATTCTTCGCAAACAGCAGCGACAACCTTTAGCAACTGCAACAGCTTTTTGATTTAAAAATTGAATTGATGGTCTAATGTTTCTGAGCAAACTATTTATCAGATTGACCTAAGGGGCGAAGACCACGACTCATGTAATAAGTCTATCATGGAATTACCATCCTATCTTTACTTGAATCTTCAAGCAACCTAATATACGATATAAATGACCACCCAATCACAACTTTGGCTGGTAGAGCAGTTTTCTTACTAGCTGCTTGTATCAAATGGTTTTTTATTTGTTTAGACAGTATCCTTGTCTTGGGTCGATCTTGTTTGTTTTTTTAGATGACAAAACGCGAATTTGTTTGGCTGGTGGCGAAGAGAGTGATTACATCAATGCTAATCGAATCAAGGTGAGTGATTACATCAAAGCTAATCGAATCAAGGTGATAGAATCTTGTCAAAATGTTCCCTCTTCGTATCGTATCGTGTCGTATGTGGGTTTCACGGAGCGGAGAAAAAGGACGAAAGTACCTCTGAATATTTGTCAACAAAGGTTTTCCCGGATCCTATGACATGTTTAGCAACATTTCTCCCCCCGCTTCTTGTTCTCGCGTGCCCGCGCTGAACTTTCGGCACAGCAATCCCCGCATGTAAGGAAGATATTTTGGCGGCAAGACGTGACGCGTGGATGAAGATGTCGTCGTGTTTTGAATGTAGGCCTAGCTACAACAATTAGTTTTTTAGCCTATCATCTGGCTCTGACTTGGTCTCTTCGGGGTTTGTGGATTGACTGTTTTTGTCTTCATATTATTTGATTTGAGTGTTGAATAAACTTTTAAATAATTTCGTTTCATTTTCAGCTAAATGTGAATGATATACATGGAGATTACATCGCTGCTCAGGTACTTATTGCGTATTGCTATTAGTTTGTCTTTTTTTTAACAACCTCACGTCCAAACCTCAACCTATCTCCTCAAGGTCTCAAGCTTGGGCCTTTTTGGTTCGTGGTACTTGTTCCAAGATGCTCAAAAAAGATAGACTGAACGTCTCCAGGGTCGAATAGGGAGTGCACAGTTTTATTCTCTTTAGGATGAGTTTACATTTATTCTCTTTAGACGAGTTGATGTTGTAAGTTGCTTCGCAGAGTGCCATTGTTGCTGATTGCTAATATGTGAGAGGCTACCTTCAGTAGGATAAGCAATCAGAAAGAAAATACTGTCGCAAGAATGGTCCACTTGCATCTCGTCAAACCCCAAACACTCAAAACATGTTGGTACTGGGATTAGTTGGTGATGCATTGTTGTGACACAAACTGTTTTACCATAGCTTGAGGGTTTATATTTTCGCTATTGCCCGAAGGAAATAGTTATTATTTGGTTTATTGCCCCATGGACAGGGCATGGTCATGACCCCTAATGATTGCGAAGCTCGTGCTTGAAGCCAACCATTACAACAAAACAAGGCCGTTTAGTCCTGCGCTTTAACATTTCCAACGTTTGACGTAACAAGCGGACATTACCGGATAATAATGCCCTATTATTCCGCCGCATTCGAACGTTTTCAGCCGATCAGATTGCATAACAGAGTTGCTGCCCTGACTATTGGGTAATAACTGTAAGTAATCAACCAATCTACTTTCCTTAATAATAAAAATTTCCACTGCTGTCTCTTTTTCTAGGGGCCACTTCCTAATACTGTCGCAGATTTTTGGCGCATGATTTGGGAATGTAAAGTTGATACAATTGTCATGGTTACAAAAGATGTCGAAGGAGGAAAGGTGCTTTGATTTTTTCATCATTATTTGAAAAATTGACAACCCAATCCCTTCTAAAGCACGATTCTTCCATAGAACAGTATTGGCTGGATCACCATGATTATTCAGATAATTACAGCGAGGATTCTTTTCTAAAAATTGGCAGAGGAAGATCTTTGTTTTTTCTCAGCCCTTTTGTAATCTGTCAGCATCAAACATCAAAACCAAAACCAAACAGTCAGCTTTGTGCAGGGAGCAAGTTTCGTTTAGTCGTCTGGATTTTTTAATTTATTTTGCTAGTCTTCACGCTGTATCCTTCGACCTGATTGGTGTGTTGAAAACACGATACCAATCCCCAATTAACCTGTCACTTCATTCGTAATGATACCAATCGAAGTTGCTGTGGGTCTCGGTCTTATCGGGTGTCAGAAGTTCAGTGAAGTCGGGGTTCCTGCCCTAGCCACGGTAGCGTCACAGAGGGTCGAGGTCTTGTTAGTTCATCGACTTCTGGGATCCTAACGAATGCCGCAAAAAACACCATTTAACCCTCATCTGTTAGTGCAATTTGTTGCTTAAAAGGACCTTTTCAGCTAAGTAACGGGAGCAGACTAGGGTCATCTTGCCTGTAAGTTTTTCATCTCAAATTTAGGCCTATCGCCTATCTATTAACTACAAGCGTCATCATCATCACAATCATAACCAAACTTATTAATGTCTTCAATACTGCATATCAGCAGTGAAGACTCTGTTATACTTAACTTTTCTCATTGGTTTGTCTCGATCCGCATCTGAAGTTTGCTGACTTGAGCTCTAACAAATGAGAGCTAAGTAAGAAAGGGTAAGAACGTATCCCCTAGGCTATATAGGGTTAAGCACTACTATCAGCACCGTAGTGAGATAGATATCCTTTTCTGTGATGAATACTTCTGTTGGTCATATCATATTTTTATTCTTAGGTAAAGTGTCATCGATATTGGCCTGATATGCCTGGATTACCAATGAAAGTTTCTGATAGGTAAGAAACTAAAGCTGTGGCTAAACTAGGAGACATTTCGCGCTTGACACTGTATCAGGCGTGTCTCCTGGGATGGCTAAGCATGCGAGTGACAAGTTAGCAACATGCCTCCCGAAGGAGACAGGAAATGTTTCTGTTGCCCCACAAGATTTGCGTGTCTCTTGCTACAACTTTTGTCGTGCACTTCTAAGTCTCGGAGGTGGCTAAACTGGGAGACATCCGAGGGGACATGTCACGCGCAATAATGTCGCGCACAACATGTCCTCTAGTTTTCCCAGGCTTTATGGTTCATTTTATTCCTCAACGACACAGTTTTCAGTTTGAATCATTTCGCCGTAATTTCAAATGATCTAAACGATTTAATCTGTGTTTTTTTTTAGATTTAAAGTTGACCTGGTTCATCGAAAAGATCATGGTAGCTTCATCGAAAGACAATTCTCTCTGTTCAATTTGAAGGTAATTTAAATTTATGCAATTTTATATCAGTAGTTTCTTATGCATTCACTCATTTATTGGATCATGTATGTATTCTCATGAAGACAGCCTGTTCCATGTTTGGCGATCCAAGATAAGAACGAGTTTATCAATCCCTTATTCTTCCGTTCATTCATCCATTCCTTTTATCCCTTTTCCAAAAACAATAGTATAATAAAGAGACCCCGAGTCAATCACTCGTTTGTTTTTGGTAATTAATTGATTTATTGGTTAATTTGTCCATTCATCTATTCGTAGACTTATTCCTCAATTCTTTGGTTAGTCCATTCACGTATTCGATTTTATATATAATATATTTTATATATTGATAATCTTCTTTTAGGCCAACAAATCAGTCACCGTTGATCATTTTCTTTTCACTGAGTGGCCAGATGTTGGAATACCAAAGGTTTGCTTGTAATTCTTGAAAATTGGCTTGAATCTTTTCTATTCCCAATATGATTTAAGCTTTAAGCTAAAAGTTTATCAATAGCAACATACCCTATGTTGTGAAGTTGTTTACAGCTACTCCGCTGAGCCCTTAAGTTGCTTAGCGTTTATTTGATTCCAACCTTAGTTGCTTATTAAAGGGTTGCATGTATTGCAGGGTTAAGGGAAGTACTATTCAAAGCCAGTGATTAACACTACCTTGTCAAAGCTGGCAATAAGTAGATTGTGTTTTATCAATTCTGTTTTAGGAGCCTGTATCATTTTTGGAATTCGTAAAGCAGACATTGGCAATATCCTCTTCTGGTCCTTTGCTTGTACATTGCAGGTATTTATGATTTAACGTGAATCTTCAACTTAACCCCCGGCTGACTTTTCGATTATCAAGGCTGTAGAGCGGGAGGACTTATTTCAGAGGGGGTCTTAGCAAGCAAGCACGTAATCATTATTTATTATTGCAGGTCGATGTGGACCTGCAGCTTGTGCCACCAGACTGATATTCTAGAACGAATACCTTCGGTACTCATTCACCGACCTCGGAAGAATGGAAAGCTGAGTTAACCTTAGCCTTGTTGAAAATGCTCCCGACGAGTTTCGAACCCATGACCTGCCGGTCATGAGCCTCAGGACTTGACCACTCGGCCACGCCATCTCTTTTTCAAAACCCAACGTCATAAAAAGCGGAACTATTTCCTAGAATGAGCACCTTCCCTCGAAACAGCGCCCCCCTCGAATGAACCCCCTCCGAAAACTAGAAAAAAGATAATGAGCACCCCTGAAAAGCACCTCCCTAGAATGAGCGCCCCCCCCCCGAAAAAAACTTTGCAAATTTTATCAGCGCCCCAGGCCTTCTTAGAGGGAATACAGTATTGCTTTTAATCTTCATTGCATTACGATTTATCTTGTTCTAGGGATGTTCTAGGGATTGCACAACAAGTTCCCCAATACCGAGGGTTTGCTTACTGTATAGTGCGCAATGAATCTTTTTTCACCCATTTATAAGATGCCGGTTTCGAATGCAGTCAGTTAGGTCTCCGTTTTTATTTTTCCTCCATTCCATGACTTTTGTACATGGTTCCGTGCAAACATAAGGCTAAAACAGTGTCTTGCAAACGATCCATTTCATTTCCTTTGGTATTGTGTGAAAAGGGTAGGGAGATTCATGCATCCTCGACGATGTCTGTATTTTTGTATTCGTGTTTTTGTATCTGCAATAATGATTTTATTTACGTTATATTCTATTCTAGTGCTGGAACTGGCAGAACTGGGTTATTTATAATTGCACATATGATCAACAAATTGGTCACAGAACACAAAAATGTAAGTAGAAATTAAACCAACTCAGTTCATTATTAGACAAAGGTTTGTCTCGATAGGCCAAACGATCTAACTTTGCTGATCAAATGTTTTGCCACGTCGCAAAACATTGCTTGACAAGCATAAATACACTAAATGTGATGCACAATGTTTTAAAAAGTTCTAAAACATTTTTTGCTTACCGCCCGACAATTAGCGTTTCGCAACAAGACCAAACATTCAAACGTTTCATTGTTAAACATTGTCATTTGTCAAGCAATTGAAATTAGCTTTACAAGCAATGTTTGCCATTCAGCCATGTCACAAAACATTACGTGACAAGCGAAATTAACTCAGAAATGTTTCCAAAAAGCTTTTGTCAAGCAAATTGTTGACCGAAATGTTTTCTGAAGTGTCCAAGTTATGAAACATTAAATTTGATAAACTAACTTCAAATGTTTGATAAACAATGTTTGATCAATTGACCAAGGCCTTAGAATAAACTTAGAGATTAAATGATTTTGTTGTTTATTAAACTTTTTTCTTTTTCAATTTTAGTTTGAAATTGTTGACATTGTGAAATCTCTAAAAGGCAGCGTCAGAGTTTATTACAGACAATGGTTTGTTGATAAGTTTTTGTTTCATTTTTTCATTGCAGTGTTTTAGCCATCGAGTTACCTTGATGAAGAGCTGTGCATGCCAGTTTCGAAATATTGTTTAAATAAAATTTTGGACTCTTTTTGTGAAACATTCTCATAAGAATACGAGTCTGAATTTTGGTCAAATTTGTTAACAAAGTTAGGAAGCACATATTCCAGCCTTAGGCCATGACTAGACTTATTACCTGAGTCCCAGTTATCGCTCATGAAACCGAATCCAACACTTAAATGAGATCGCTCAAACTGGAATCGAGGCAGCAAATTTCTGACCAGCTTTTCAAATGTTCTTTTATGAGTCGTAGTTGTAGCGGGGTGTCGGTGTGGTGGAGAGTGGAAACTAACGACTCAAGCAATAAGTCTAGGCCATGACCATAAAATCAATCATTGCTTGTCAAACATTCGAAATTTGCTTGCTAAGCAAAATGTTTTAGAGGTTGCCCACGCCCAAAATCAATGCTCATCAAACACTTTCGCTTACATCAACCAAAGAATGTTTTTGAAGTGAGTTTGCTCCTGCTAATTTGGCATTGAAAAGTAACGACATGAAACTTTTTTTTGAAGGACCAGTATTCGTTCTGTTACAAAATGGTTGTGGCGATTATCAAGGAAGAAAAGCATTTAGCCTATTAAAGAGCAAAGAAGCGTAAATGAATGCAGCTTAATACCAGTAAGAGTGCCTATGCCGACTGCCGAGTGGTGTCACAAACCAGTGGTGGTTCCCAAGTAAGAAAACGATACATTAATGCTTTTTGCTATTATTACCTTTTGAAAGGAATTTGAAATGTAACTTGCAGCGGAAGCGGCGCTTAAGTGGGGCTGGGGGCTACAGTCTGTCAGCCAGATCTTGTTGCCCCCGTCCTACTCTTGAAGTCGCAGATATTTAAAGATTGCGGACTTGCCACATCAGAAATGCTGCCCCGTTAATCTCATATCTGCAGGTTTTGGGGAAAGAAATAATGTTAAAATGTAAATAGTATCGAATAAATTGTATATCAAAGCTGCATATTTAGAATGCTAGAATTTTTCATAAATTTTGAAGTCTCCTTGAAATCCAAGGACACAATTTTACTCTATGAGACTCAATTACCGCGGTGAAGTCATTTCTACTCTTTGCTGTGACGACTGAATAAGCAGAAAATGTAGTTCTGTGCATGTATGGCAACGAAATCGTACTCTTCGCGCCAATTGCCAAGAAGTTAAGGAGGAGGAGATCAGTTTGTCTGTCGGCCTAGTGGAAAATCGGCTTAACTCCTGTCTGTCTGTATTCTCGTGGTCAGAAGGTTAACTGGGAACTTGCTTTAGACTTTTAACTTCGAGCATTATCCCAACTGCCTTGGCTCTCTAGCGTAGTTGCTTCATATCTTGGATTTAGTCAAGTTAAGTTGTCAAGTTGCCGTTTTGAGTCTACTACTAGCCTAGGGCTACTCAGTCGACTTTACACTTTACCCCTGGTCTGAATGCATATAGCAGGGTGCAGCCCCACACGGCGCTCATAATTACAAACCAGGTACCCATTTATACACCTGAGTAGAGCGAGGCACACTTGTGTTAACAACTTGCCCAAGATTGTTATCTCTGCAATCATAAGTGGAAAGACCGTGGCTCGAACCCACAGCATTCTCGTTGTGAGTCCAGCACGCTAACCACTGCGCCACAGAGACCACATGGCCGAGTTGTGTTTGCGCATCATTTCTTATTTTCAAATGTTTCACAATGTTTGATCGTTTGCCTAGGGCCTAAGTAAAATTGTTCTGACAGCCTTGTTTCAGTGAGTTTGCTGTTTAGAGGTGCGAGGACACATAAGGATATTTTAGGTCATTACTCGTTTCGAACATAGGCCCTTTCCAGTCAAACATTGTTGGTCAAACAGTTGAAATGTTTAACCGTTTGATCAGTCGCCTGACAATTTTTGCTACCTTATAGCAGAAAAGGTTTCAGAAGTTTTTGAATAATTTTTCCAAGTCCCTTAAGGTCAGGTCGCAGTCTGATTTTCCTGGGAGCCCAAAAAGAATCTCGTACGAATAAAAACAACTTTATTTCAATCTTATTTTTTCATTATAAAAATCTCTCAAATAAAAAAGTATAATCAAAGACATGCTCCAGTGTTTAAGTTTAAATAAGATTGGATTTGTCGCCAGCAACTGGCCTCGAAGATGCCATTACACCAAATTTTGCAAAAAATAATATGCTTGATGCAAGAACATCAAAAACTCCAACCCATGCACAGAAGTAGACATATTCCAAACGACACCAAGAAAAGTTGTATTTGTCTGTGTACAAAGACATTGCAGCTATGCCACAGATTGCTACGGGTAAAGAAAACATTATTTTAGCATCAAAACAATGAACGGTTCTAAAAGAAAATTCAGGGAAATGCGCTATAAAAATCATTGTAATATAACATATGTATTATGGCTTAATAACAACTGGAAGGTTGTACTTTTTTAATGAAGAAATGTGTTTCCAAAGAAATTTGATCTTGAAAGATATGAGATTTTTATTGGTTAGTCTTCATTAGTATCTACAAGACTTAAGTGGAACATGCTGATGAAACAGTTTCACATGATTTATATTGATTGAAGTCAGATGTTCCCCAGCAATATCCCAAGCAAAGTTGAAATAGGCCACGACGAGCACAAATGTTTGGTTTTCTTGTATCAATTTTCTTTGGCATGCATGTTTGCCAGGCAGGAACCGCAAGTCCAACTATGAGGAACATCAATGCAAGGATGCAAAATGTAAAAAGGTTTTTATCCAATTTGTTGCTCATGATTTTTGACAGAATTTGACTCTGAGCAGAGCAGTGATCTTGAGCTTCATGTTATGAAATGGAAAAATTTGCGGAAAAGGAAGTAAATGGGATGGGAAGGTCGTCGAAATTTGCAAACAGATCACAGCAACTGAAATGGATGGGGAATTGGGAACGGAACTTGGAAATGAGGAATGGACCTTAGGAATGAGGAATGGACCTGGAGAATGAGGAATGAACCTTGGCAATGAGGAATGAACCTTGACAATGAGGAATGAACCTTATGAATGAGGAGTGGACCTTGGTAATATACCTTTGGGGATGAGGAGGAATAAGAAAGAGGGAATTCTTTTTATGGCACTATATCATAAGAAACCTGGTCTAGAATACTATCAAAAAGATACAGAAAATTTAGGTACCAAAAAAACTACGAACCGAACCGTTCAATCAATCAATAGTCGATAAAAGATAGCAACGATTGTTCTTCTAATTAGATAACACCAGGAGAAAAAAACGACTACTTGAAATCTAACTTCTCTATAGTTTTACTATTGGTGTAGATTTCATGAGCAAAGGCACGAAAGCAGAAAGCAGAAGCGTTTCTTTCGAAAAGATATTTTGACTTGGGGATATATTTGAAGGGAGGGCAATTCGATATATGGGAATTGACAAAAAACAGCAGAATAATAACCAAAACGAATTAAAAATCAATGCTAATAGCTTACAGTCGAAATTTTTAGCAAAATCTTTCGGCACTAGAGTTTCATTATCATTTGATTATCTAAAATGTGCATTTTAGGTAAAAACAATGGAATAGTACCACATGTAAACAAAACAAGGTTTTTAATACTAGATACAAGCCAATAATATCATTTAAATTGTTAGGACGAAATCATATCTGATTTAAACGGGTTAATTACTAACTTTCGTATTAAAAAGATCACAGTTCAGTACATCGATTACAAAAGAAAACTTCAAAACATTCTAAAGTATCAGTAAGTTTAAGTCATTACATGACGAGATTTGTTTTGTCATTTGCAACTGGCCTGTCCGGTAATCTCATAACAAATTTTGCAAAAAAGAGAAAGCTTGAAAATAGACAGAAAAACGCAGCCGTCCATCCACAAGTATATGTTATTTCAAAAGAGCACCAAGATGCGTTATATTTCTGTGTATACAGCGACATTGAAGCTATTCCACAGATTCCTGTAAATTAAAGAAAAAAATGTAAATTTTAGTGCTAGAAATTCTATGTTTTTCGATAGGGGAGACTTGGTTGTGGTACAATGGTACCAGAGGGGTGGTACCTGGTACCAAATTCTTGAAGAAGGTAGGAACCTACCTGGTACCTAAAGCTCTGATACACTCTTTTTTTTAATAAGCAACCGCTCAATAAGCAACTAGGGCTGAATTGACCTTAACATTAAGCAACTTGAGGGCTCAATTGAATTACTGTAAGCAACTAAAAAGTCAAACAACCAAGCTTATTCTCTTTTTTGTGTTAGGAAATTGTTCTTCGTTCTTGTGTTTTGCATGTTGAAGTTCGTTAGCTAACGTTTTTCCACTTACTGTCTCCCAAAAGTCATGTTGTAGGCCTAACAGATGACGATTTTGACCCGCGAAGTCAGGGTGGTTAGTAGGTACAAAAAATGTTAAGCAAAGTTTAAGCAACTTTGAGGGCTGGACGAAAGTCAAGTTGCTTATTGAAAAAGAAGTGTAAAAAGGTAGGAACCTGGTACCTCTATCAATTCATATACATTGACATTTTATTCGACACAGTTGTTTACATGGTATCACTGTGGTACCCGTATCAAAGACTCCCCATCTCATCTTACTCTTTTTTGTCAGACCCAACGAGAGCCTCATTTTGATCAGTAGGTAAAATAAGGATCCTCTGTTTTGAAGATTTGCAGTTTCATTCAATTCCAGTATGCTACAAGACCATAGGGCCAAACGATCAAACATTTTTCGTCAAACATTTGAGATTTCTTCACACGCAAAGCTTGACCATTTGGCCATGTCACAAAACGTACCTTCTCAACAGTTAGCATTCGAAACAATGTTTTTGATAAACTTTAAAAACACTGTATACTAGTAGCAAGCAAGCTAAATGTTTGACAAGCAATGTTTGTGACGTGCCAAACGGTCAACATTCTGTTTTAGAAGCTAATCGCTAATCTCCAACGTTTGTCCAACAAAGTTTGATCGTTGGGTCAGAGCCTCTTAGATCTATACACCCCTTTTTATAAGAATATCCTAATTTTTGCCAAGGCTTGAACTTTTCCATTGTTATTCTTAAATTTCCATTGTTTTTTTGGCAATTTTGAGCCTGAATATTCTTATAGACTGTATTCTTATAAAAAAAAAGAGTGTAATAGACTCGGCATCTTTTCTGTGATCGTCTTTTGAAGGCATTTCTGAGTCGAATGGCATAGATTCTTACCTGCAAATACCTCCACAATGGCATCAAAAAGGAAGAATTGATAAACGGGTGTCAATTCAGCAATGATGCCAGTGATGATACAGATTACATGCAAGCCCAGACATATTGATAACAATATTACAACTGCTTTCAAATCAGCTGAAATTAAAAATATTTACGAACTAATAATATGAAAATAATAATCATTTTTTGTAAAATATAGCTATTTGGGACAGTAAACCACCCATGTAGGATACATTTTTTTTCAATAAGCAACTTGACTTTGGTCCAGCCCTCAAGAGTTGCTTAACATATCTAGTATTTCTGCCCTCGCAGAATGACTGGTACCCCCTAAACCTCTTATTTTGGCTCTTTTCTGGCTTCTCAATGTAACTGACAAGTTTGCAAGGATGTACAGTATAAAGAAAGCTATTTCACCAGAAATTTTAGCACAATTTCAGCCCTGTTGCTTATTGAACAGTTGCTTATTAAAAAAAAAAAGTGTAGTAATCAATCCCTGGAGGGTAGTAATCCACCCATTTGGGATAGCAACTAAAAAATCTATTTAGGGCAATAACCCACCCTTTAAAATTATTTCCCACCCAGTTTAAAAAGGCCCTCAAGCGGTCCTGCGTAATGCGTTGAATCGCTTTTCAAGCGTGATGCGTGATTTCTTGAAACGAGCAATTTTTGCACGAGAATGTGTGAATCTAAGCTAAAGCGTGTCGCATAAATTCTTTTGGTGGCGCTCGTGATTCATGATTTACATTTTATCCCATGGCGTGGGTACATGACTTTTGAATGGACGGGGATGTGCCGCCCACGCCCAGATTTTGGAAACCCATATTTTATGAGTAAAAATAAGCGGAATATGAGAATAATAAGACTTTCTGGACCTTATTATTGCTTGATATTGTACTACAAACATCTTTGACGTGATTTTACCTCTTTTCTGACCAAATTAAAGTTAAACTTTCGACTTTTCTTCAATTTGCCACCCACTTTTATGGGCTTTTGATTAAAATCGTACCCATGTTTAGAGAATTTCAGGGCCAAAAACCCACCCATATGGGCGGCACATACCCGTACCCAAATTATACTAAGTACCTCCCCTCCCGGGATGGTTATTTGGCCCTTTATCCATCGAGCAATCCTTCCTCCCCTAGTTCTAAACGTTTCTTAACTTTTGGGGTGTCTAATTCTAATGTCTAACACTTTCCAACGCAGATTTCGAATAGGCCTTTGCGAGAACACAAGTTTTGTCCGAAATCATCCATTTTCATTGAAAGTCGGCATGTTTGCCAAGCGGGAACTGAAAGTGCAACAATAAGACCAATCAAGGCAAGACCACACAGTGGAACGAGTGAACTGTCCGTTGATTTTGAATCAGGCATTCTATTTTTTCAGAGCAGAGTGTAATGACAACTACTAAACAAGACAACGAACGCAAGCGAGAGAACTGTTAGTGTTGCCTTTGCCTTTGCTAGGGTCGAATTACGAAATTTGATACCACAATATCAAACATTAGGATTGTTTCTCATTTTCAGGATTTGCACAAAAAAGCCTTCCTTCTTGAGAGAGCGAAGGTCAATTTCTGAATTGAAAGATGTCGTTCGTTTCTTGAGTTCCCGAGAGAGATAGAGTTAGGGTACGGGCTATTCAACGTGCTAACAACTGTTGATCGTCCCGTTCTAACGGGGTCTCGTCTTTTCGATGCGAGGGCTGATGGCGGGGTATCGACGGTAGACAGTCTCATGCGTGCGGTGCCTCGTAGTTTCAATTCCCGTGAGGCTATCGGCTCACAACCGTGTCGTGCGTACATCGACGGGCCATCCATGGTCGACTGTCTCTTTCGTATAACGTCTTGTCCCTTGTTGTATCTGTCCGAAACCGAAAGGCAATCGGCGGTTAAACGACGGTGGACGGACGGTCTCGTTCTCACAGCGTCTCGTCGTTTTGATACGAAGGGCTATAGGCCATCGATTGACGGTCGTCCTTCTCGTGCGTACGGTGTCTCGTAGTATAATAGTTAATATCGTAGAATCGATACGAAGGGCTTCCCACGGTTAACCCTCTCTCGGCTGTACGAGATCTCTATCGTAGATACAGGAGCAAAAGACGGGCCATCAACCGTTGACCATCTTGTTGGTCTCTCAGGTTCGATGCGATGGGCTATCATCGACCGGCTAAGGTGAAGGTGAAGGTGAAGGTGAAATGGTGTTTTAGCGCCAGTCGCAAGGATCTCAGTAGTAGGTTAACTTATCGAGACCTCGTCCCTGGCCGTGACGCTACCGTGGCTGGGCTCGAACCCTGACCATACTAAAATTCTGACACCACGAATCAGCTGGATTACACCACCACGCCACAGCACCTTCAAACGACGGCTAACGACTTCTTGTTCTCGTCGTGTCGATGTGGCAGACTCATGAGCAGGCTGTGCCTCGATGTATCAGAGAACGAATATCTCCCCATACAGGTGCATAGGGTTATAAATATTCATTCCAAAAACATTATAATTCGTTGTGTGCTTCTTTATATTACAAAATCCCCCCCCCCCCTGCGGAAATAAGAGTATCGTAGTGTGAGGATGAGGTGTGTTGTCTAGCAGTGTCATATATACGGGATAATATTGCTTATATTCTGATGACAGTGCATTGACTTATTATTCATGCACGTGAAAAACAAGACAAACATATAGGGACTCAAATAATGTGGAGACAGTGGACACGGTGGAGAGATACTTATAGGTATATAGTAGCACAGGCATACATGGCCCCGAATGTTGTGGAGACGGTGGAGACTGTGCAGAGATACATAGGTATATAGTAGTACAGGCATACATGGGCCCAAATGTTGTGGAGACGGTGGAGACGGTGGAGAGATACATAGGTATATAGTAGTACAGGCATACATGGGCCCAAATGTTGTGGAGACGGTGGAGACGGTGGAGAGATACATAGGCATATAGTAGTACAGACATACATGACTCCAAATGTTGTGGAGACGGTGGAGACGGTGGAGAGATACATACGTATATAGTAGTACAGGCATACATGGCCCCAAATGTTGTGGAGACGGTGGAGACAGTGGAGAGATACATGTATATAGTAGTACAGGCATACAGGGGCCAAAATGTTGTGGAGATGGTGGAGACGGTGGAGAGATACATAGGTATATAGTAGTACAGGCATACATGGCCCCGAATGTTGTGGAGACAGTGGAGACGGCGGAGAGATACATAGGTATATAGTAGTACAGGCATACATGGCCCCGAATGTTGTGGAGACAGTGGAGACGGTGGAGAGATATATAGGTATATAGTAGTACAGGCATACATGACCCCGAATGTTGTGGAGACGGTGGAGACGGTGGAGAGATACATAGGTATATAGTAGTACAGGCATACATGGCTCAAAATGTTGTGGAGACGGTGGAGACGGTGGAGAGATACATAGGTATATAGTAGTACAGGCATACATGGCCCCAAATGTTGTGGAGACGGTGGAGACGGTGGAGAGATACATAGGTATATAGTAGTACAGGCATACATGGCCCCAAATGTTGTGGAGACGGTGGAGACGGTGGAGAGATACATAGGTATATAGTAGTACAGGCATATATGGCCCCGAATGTTGTGGAGACGGTAGAGACGGTGGAGACGGTGGAGAGATACATAGGTATATAGTAGTACAGGCATACATGGCCCCGAATGTTGTGGAGACGGTGGAGACGGTGGAGAGATACATAGGTATATAGTAGTACAGGCATACATAGCCCCAAATGTTGTGGAGACGGTGGAGACGGTGGAGAGATACATAGGTATATAGTAGTACAGGCATATATGGGCCCTGAATGTTGTGGAGACGGTAGAGACGGTGGAGACGGTGGAGAGATACATAGGTATATAGTAGTACAGGCATACATGGCCCCGAATGTTGTGGAGACGGTGGAGACAGTGGAGAGATACATAGGTATATAGTAGTACAGGCATACAAGGCCCCAAATGTTGTGGAGAAGGTGGAGACCGTTGAGAAGTATTATAGAAGTATTATTATATATGTGATGAATATTTTTGCGGATAATTTTTGGCGTATAGATGTACGATTGTTTATCTGGCACATTATCTTTTGAAATTTGGCACGGTTCAGGCAGATTGTTTGCCCACATTTTGCTACAGTACAAACCCAAAATTGATCAATTACGTACTTTTCGGAAGAAAAGAAGTCCCTTTGATAAATTAAGATAAACTGCTGGATGCAAATATTGAAAGTATCTTTTAAGTTATGGAACAGAGCCATCAAATTTTCTACATAAAAGATATGCTAAAGCTGTTTATTAGACATGAAGGTCATGCTGAAGCATATTTTCTACGTTTTAAAAGTGTATAGCGTTTGGCGAGGCGCAGTATAGTATGCACTTCATTAAAGCAATTATAGTTGCTTCTCTGGGGCTAAAGTATAGCTTAAACCTCCTGAATGCCTCTGATAATCTGGCGACTTTACCTGGAATAGTTATCATTGCAGAGAGAAGAGCATCTTGCAAAATAGCTATTGTTATTAATCAAATCATATTTCTTTGAGAATGGAACGTCAAAACTTATATACAAATTGCAAAATGGATTACTTGATGATTTCATTCTACTGATGTGCTAGTGTAAAGTTTAAGTACAAATTATTCCCAAGAACTATCATACTTTGGGTGAATTCCGGCAAATGTCCATATTTAGACTGCTAAGAACATGATACTTCACATTTATGCCTTTTTTCATAAATTCTTAAATTTTCGAAATTAAATAATTTAAGACACTTTTACTATACCAATTGTGCTCAAAGATAAAAAAAACCTTACTATATGGCTCAGAACATAATTTCTTATAAGAAAATGACTGTATCTCACATTTTTCTTTCTATTTCAAAAATATCCAGCAATGGCTACTACCTCCTTGTACTGGCGAGGGTACTTGCCATATTACCTTAGAACTGGATTCTAACATTATATATTAACAATTGCTGACCATAACAATTACCTGGAGGCCCACTAAAGAGGGTCTCGAGTCTTGTAATAGCGCACAATTTTTCAACCATGCAAGCAGTCATACACCCCATACACCATGGACATGGAACTAGATTCTCACGTGCACGCATTTCACGCGTTTCTCTGCCGATTTTTGTGCAAGATTGGATTTAAGGCGCTTTAACGGAGGGGCGAGTCACTCCTTGGAATCTCATACACCCTCAGCTGGAATCTCTACTATATTGTTTTCGTAGGAAACTTTTAAGAATCCTTTTATTTAAATAAGAATCTCGCACGCTTTTTCAACGAATGAAATGGCCCTCGGCTTGAAATTCATTAATGTGTCGGATTGGCAGTCAACAATTATTTTTACGATCTGCACCAGGGCAGACAGAAAATTAAGATTTGGGGGGTGGCTTATAGATTCACGACGAACAAAAATTATCATGGTCAACGATCAACCGATCAACGATCATGGTTTTACGCCGTCAATATGTGAATCACGAAATCACGAGCTGTACGTACGAAGCGATTTCATGCTACACGCTTCCAATTAGATTCACGCATTCATGGGCAAAAATTCTGATCTCATCAAATCACGCATTGAATGGTCCAATAACGCAGCACGCAGAACCACTCGAGGGACTCTTTTGCAGGTTTCCCTCAAAACAACTACAGAAGTCTTCAAAACAACTACAGAAGTTTGGGAAACAAGAAATCCTATTTTCTTATTTTACCCTTATATTATTTAAATCAAAGATGGATAATGTGTGTTTTCAGATCATATTTATAGCCAAATTTGCTTTCTTTCTGATCATATTATTCTTGTTTTAAACAATGCACGGCTCCCGTCCTTATTCTAGCAGCAACAGAAAACTCTTTCCATTTGTTTTCCGAGTAATTCTTTGAAAGAAATTTCCTACAAAGGATATCGGTTTTAGAAATTAACTCCAGGGCAGGGAAGCTCCTTCTTAAAATTTCACTCCGGGACAGGGTGGATTTACTAACTTTCTAGCCGCACATCTTCGTATTTAGGAAAGTAAAGTTTCCCCATTTTCGCAAAAAAGATACTTAACATTTTCTCTTCTCTTAAATCACCTCTGAAATTCTTAAAAGCTTGTTAACGTTGTAATTTTTGTAATTGTTGATTTTTAACAAGGCACAGATACTGGAGACTCAGGTTTTCGTCCTATACATCCTGAACCTTCAGCGCACCGCACCCCCGTACACTTATAAATACTCGCCTTGGTTTTCTGCACAATCTAGGTTGTCAAGTAAATGCTATCCTCTAGCTAATCGTATTTTAAGGTAAGTTGCACGCATTAAGGGAGAGCAACTCTACAATAATTCGCTGTTTGTATATTTTTCGAGTCTGCGTCTACATCAATGTGCTCCAAAAAACTGCCGAATCAGAATCCTCAGAGAATGATACCATAAATCGAATGTCAGTTACGAAAATGAGGTGATGCAGAAGAAAATGAGATTTCAATACAAGAAAATTCATTCTCCACCGTCTCCACAACATTTTGAGCCATGTATGCCTGTACTACTATATACCTATGTACCTCTCCACTGTCTCCACCGTCTCCACAACATTTGGGCCCCTGTATGCCTGTACTACTATATACCTATGTATCTCTCCACTGTCTCCACCGTCTCCACAACATTCGGGGCCATGTATGCCTGTACTACTATATACCTATGTACCTCTCCACTGTCTCCACCGTCTCCACAACATTTGGGCCCCTGTATGCCTGTACTACTATATACCTATGTATCTCTCCACCGTCTCCACCGTCTCCACAACATTTGGGCCCCTGTATGCCTGTACTACTATATACCTATGTATCTCTCCATCATCTCCACCGTCTCCACAACATTCGGGGCCAAGTATGCCTGTACTACTATATACGTATGTATCTCTCCACTGTCTCCACCGTCTCCACAACATTCGGGGCCATGTATGCCTGTACTACTATATACCTATGTATCTCTCCACTGTCTCCACCGTCTCCACAACATTCGGGGCCATGTATGCCTGTACTACTATATACGTATGTATCTCTCCACCGTCTCCACCGTCTCCACAACATTCGGGGCCATGTATGCCTGTACAACTATATACCTATGTATCTCTCCACTGTCTCCACCGTCTCCACAACACTCGGGGCCATGTATGCCTGTACTACTATATACCTATGTATCTCTCCACTGTCTCCACCGTCTCCACAACATTCGGGGCCATGTATGCCTGTACTACTATATACGTATGTATCTCTCCACTGTCTCCACAACATTTGGGGCCATGTATGCCTGTACTACTATATACGTATGTATCTCTCCACTGTCTCCACCGTCTCCACAACATTTGGGGCCATGTATGCCTGTACTACTATATACGTATGTATCTCTCCACTGTCTCCACCGTCTCCACAACATTTGGGGCCATGTATGCCTGTACTACTATATACGTATGTATCTCTCCACCGTCTCCACCGTCTCCACAACATTCGGGGCCATGTATGCCTGTACTACTATATACCTATGTATCTCTCCACTGTCTCCACCGTCTCCACAACATTTGGGGCCATGTATGCCTGTACTACTATATACGTATGTATCTCTCCACCGTCTCCACCGTCTCCACAACATTCGGGGCCATGTATGCCTGTACTACTATATACGTATGTATCTCTCCACTGTCTCCACCGTCTCCACAACATTTGGGGCCATGTATGCCTGTACTACTATATACGTATGTATCTCTCCACTGTCTCCACCGTCTCCACAACATTCGGGGCCATGTATGCCTGTACTACTATATACGTATGTATCTCTCCACCGTCTCCACCGTCTCCACAACATTCGGGGCCATCTATGCCTGTACTACTATATACGTATGTATCTCTCCACCGTCTCCACCGTCTCCACAACATTCGGGGCCATCTATGCCTGTACTACTATATACCTATGTATCTCTCCACCGTCTCCACCGTCTCCACAACATTCGGGGCCATGTATGCCTGTACTACTATATACCTATGTATCTCTCCACTGTCTCCACCGTCTCCACAACATTCGGGGCCATGTATGCCTGTACAACTATATACCTATGTATCTCTTCACCGTCTCCACCGTCTCCACAACATTCGGGGCCATCTATGCCTGTACTACTATATACCTATGTATCTCTCCACCGTCTCCACCGTCTCCACAACATTCGGGGCCATGCATGCCTGTACAACTATATACCTACGTATCTCTCCACCGTCTCCACAAAATTCGGGGCCATGTATGCCTGTACTACTATATACCTATGTATCTCTGCACAGTCTCCACCATCTCCACAACATGTGGGGCTATGTACGCTCGTATGCTTATAACCTACAGTAATGTATCTGTATTCCTTAGTAGTTCTCTTACTATTAGGACCGTTCGGTTTCATGTATAATTTACAACGTATGCGTTTGCTACTATTTGCCGCCCTGTCTGATGCATGCTTGTGATGAAGTAAGATTACAGTATTAGTTTAGGGTGTTTGTATATTGCACTGTCGTATCTGTCATATCTCGTAATGCCTGTTGGTTCGTTCTTGATTGGGCACGTAGCTATTGCTATGGGCAAGTTGTTGCTCGCATGCGCACTACGCTGTTATTCATTCTCTGATACATCGAGGAATAGCCCATGAGCATTTCGCGATAACTAGTCCCAAGCCTCTTTTTGACCGGATGTGGCACGCTTCTTTTTGATATGGGCCTAAGTCATCAGAAAAATGGCGTCAGTAAGACAACTTCCACTGACTTGCAGTGGACATGAAAGACCAGTTGTCGACGTCAAGTTTTCAGATGTAACAGAAAATGGATCTTACATGATTAGTGCTTCAAAAGGTACATATATTTTATTTATTTAATTGTTTTTTAGAGTAAAATCTAAAGATTAATATGCGAAACTTTTTCACTGATTTTTTTAAAAAAATTTTGGCCTACCCTATCTGCCTATCCATCTATAAATTATAAAAAAAACGAAATTCAGTTCATATACCTAGCCTTAAGTAGATATAAAGCTGAAAGTAGGGTTAAAAAGTTAAATTTATACTGAATAAAGTAATGGGTAACAGGTAACTGGTATAACTGGGCCTAAAGAGTGCATTTATTCGAGAGGAGTGCTTATCAAAAGGAAGCCTAGACTATCCATCTGCCACTCTGCAGAGCGTAACTGCACCCACAACGAAATTTACAAAAGGCAGAAAGTGCACCCCAAAATTTGCGCTGTGCAGGCCTATATCAATGTAAATATCCATGTAAATTACGTATTCTTGTGTTAGGGTCAAACGCAAGCTGCACCCCAGAAAATCAGGCATGCACGTCATGCACATGGGAAATTTTTCTTCGATGCACGAGATCTCATCAAGTTCTGGTCTATCTGGAGTACAGAATAATCAGAGGGGTGGGAATATTTGCGGGGGTTGAAAAACGTTTTGAAATTTAGTAAATGGGTTGGATATACATTTTGATGTCATACAATTCAACTGCTTAAACGATATTATACAAGAGGAAACAAGAGTGGGGGGAGGTGGGATAATTATTTGGTACTTGGAGTATTAATTGAATTAATACATAGTCAAATGATTTTTATGTTAATGAACTTTCTTCTCTAATTTTTGTAGATGGAAAGCCCATGTTAAGGAAAGGAGAAACAGGAGATTGGATTGGAACATTTGAAGGTCACAAAGGGGCAGTATGGGGTGCAACATTAAACAAAAAGGCATCAATAGCTGCAACTGGGGCTGCAGATTTCTCTGCGTAAGTTTAGAATCTGTCACAATTCTCTTTTTTCATCTTCAACAAATGACTAAAAGCCATTCATGGTTTAGCTGACTGATGGACTTCAAAACTAGCCTTGATAAATAGACCTTTTGACAAAAGGAAGCCAAGATTGAAATTTTTCAAATCTTCAAGATTTTGAGTTTTGATGATAAAATCATATAAAACATCTAAAAATTAGTCTAGGTGCAAAGTTTCACTGTCCTAGCAATTGCTCTATTGATTTTATGAGTCTTCAAAGTTGCCTATTCTATAAGGGCTTTGACCGATAAAAATGATTGGGGGGGTGAAACCTTTCACCCAAACTGATCAAAGCCCTTATAAAATCATGAACTTTCAAGACTCATAAAATCAATAACATGAGCGCTAGAATAGTAAAACTTTGCGTGTAGACTAAATTTTGTAGCTAAGTAAGAATTTATTAACGAAAACTCTGTATCTTAAAATTGTGAAAATTTCCATAATTGCAGCCATTTGTTGAAAAGGTCTATTGGCCATCTCATGCTTACTGCATCTCCTTGTGTTGATACGAGGGGCTATTGTGGGGTTATCCATTGTGTGGCTTGGGGCTCGGAGCCCGTACTTGCTAAGCTCTTAGTTTTGACACCATAAGCTAGCTTGATTAGACCATAAGCCACAGAACCTTCGAGTTTTGGCAAATCAGAGATCAGGAGGAACATCCTAGAAACCTTTCAAGAGATTTTCCTGTTTTTTCATTTCATATCATTTTGAATTACTATCTTATTAAATAAACCCATACTATTTATATGTGTCTCTCCATTTGCAGCAAATTATGGGATGCAATTTCTGGTGAAGAAATGAAAACGTTTGCTCATAAACATATAGTTAAAGCAGTTGACTTTTCACAGGTATTTATCAATGACTTTGTCTTACCTGAAATTGCCATTGCTTACCTAAAATGATGTGATGTTTGTGAAAACCATAGAGGTAGTTAAATGACTAGCAGGTTTCGTTAAAAGCTCATTTGAAGTAAACCATTTCAATGCCATTTCAACTTCCAAGTAAAGTACTAGAGAAGAAAAATATGTTGACACTCCTTTATGTATAGCACAGGGGTGGTACCATGGGGTGTGCTTGGTGGTGTGGTGGTGTGGCCGAGTGGTCAAGGCGTTCGGCTCACAATCGCAAGGTTGTGGGTTCGAATCTCTTCGGGACCACTTTCCACAAGCCTACAGTCAACTCAGCTGTCCATCCTTCCGAGGTCGGTAAATGAGTACCCAGGGTATTCGTTCTAGAATATCAGTCTAGGGGCACAAGCTGCAGGTCCACATCAGCTGTATAGCTGCCAGAACCCCTGACCTGCATTAACAAATAAAGATTGCTTGCTTGCTTGCTTGCTTGCTTGCTTGCTTGCTTGCTTGCTACGGGGCATTTTCATCCCTTTTCCCTAGGATCACTTTTCTAGTTTGTCTAATTTGAATGACAAAATAATGAGGATATAGAAATAAGCAGCAGCAAATTAAGCAAAGATGTTGTAATTCTACCAATAGAATGGGGTGTTTTCTGAAATTTTGTAGGGCATTGAAAAACTAATAATTTTCCAAAGGGCAATCCCAAAGCCCCCAGTTTTTGCTCCATTTGCTGACATGTCCAACCAACTATCTGGGAGGGTTGGTGCTGCCCCTAGTGTAGAAAGCCGTTAATTGAATTGAACTGGATTGAATCAATAAGAGAATGTCTAGGTGTGGCTTGGGGGCTAGGTTAGCTAGGGGGAGAGGGGCAAATCTGAGTTGCAACCCACTGTTGTTGGTGAAAAAGAACAGTGGCTTTTTGACTGTGAATAAGAGAAGAAAAAGTTTATCCTCCACTGTGTTTGTCTGGTGTATTTATTCTTTCAGCTTTCAGAGATAATCTGAAGAAATCTGTTACGTTTTTCTCTTTCTTTTCAGGATGGCCGTCAGTTATTGACAGCTAGTAATGAAAAGAAGCTTAGGATATTTTCAATAGAAAAATCAGATTCTGGTAATTGCTTGCTTTGAAGTCTTGGTGTTGTTAATGGTTTTACATGGAATTTTAGGCTTTGTGGTGCAATAAATGTTAACTTACATTTCAATTCAAACAAATCATTTCATACGTATCAAACTTTTTCAGATCCACTTGTCATGGAGGGACTCACTGGAAATTCAAAAAAGTGTTTGTGGTTAAATGGTAATACTGTTCTTAATGGAGGAGAAGATAAAGAAATCAGGTAAAAGCATTTTAATACCTATGTTATTAATAACTATAGATGATTGAATCATGGGTCAAAGAAGTGGCATGATCGAGTGGTAAAGGCATTCGGCCAAAACAATCATAAAGTCTCGTAGTCTCATTGGGATCACTTTTCCCCAGTCTACAATCAGCTCAGCTGTCCATCCTTCCAAGATCTGTAAATGAATACCCAAGGTAAGCATTCTAGAATATCAGTCTGGGGCACAGGCTGCAGGTCCGTGATAAAGAATCTTATGTTACACCCAGAAAAACTAGAAAAAATGATTGGAGGTTTAGCAGATAACTTGGCCGAAACACTTGTGGAAGAATCTAAGACATATATGTTCGTCCCATACATAGGTAATTTCTTGGCAGAACGAAGCCTCCAAACAGTGGACACCTCTTAATAACGGACGAAAAAATGGTCCCACTGTATGTCCGTTAATGCTTCTGCTTTTGTATGCATTTATTTTCAATAGCATTCTCTTTTTAGTCAATGGGACGTTAGAACGTTATCGGCTACAAATCGATTGAATCTCGGATCAAATGTAACTGACATGGAACTATCATATGATGGGAAAATTTTGACAGTCACTTTCGGCAAAACAGTCGCATTCTACGATCCATCAAGGTAGCATTTTGAATCTTTATTATTTCAAGGAAAAAACCGTATTATCTATGAAGGTGCTGTGGCGTCGTGGTGTAATCCAGCTGACTCGTGGTGTGGTCAGGGTTCGAGCCCAGCCACGGTAGCGTCACGGCCAGGGTCGAGGTCTCGATTAGTTAACCTACTACTGAGATCCTAGTGACTGGCGCTAAAACACCATTTCACCTTCACCTTCACCTTAACTGTTTTGGTATGATTCGTTGCACTGTTCGTGGGGAAACCGTTTAACAGAGGGAGACCATGATATCTACTTTATCAGTTGCGATCCCAACGATATTACCATACCAAACAGTCCATAACTTATAATGAGGAAAACTTTCGGCTTAATCTTACTTGTAAGTAAGTATTCTTTGTATTTTTATTGTTTCCTCATATGCAACCATGCCTTGTATTAGGCAGCCTGGAATAAAACAAATTATTATAAAATTTACTGCCATATGTACCCGGTTTGTGTTCTACAATTGAAAATAATGACGATAAGAATGTGCTTTATTTAAGCTTAGGTTAAATGGGGGTTAAATGCTATTATGGGAAATAATTTTCATTAGTCCAAATCCTGGCATCTCCAATACTTTTCGTCTAGTAACTTATATTTGCTTAATAATTGTTTGATAGTGAGAGGATCAATCATGTATTTATATTTCGTTTAGCTTTGAATTACTGAAGAAATACGAGTTGAATTCGCCAGTTTACACAGCATCTCTCAGTCCGGATACAAAGTTTTTTGTTGCTGGTGGTGAAGACTGTCACATACATAAATTTGATTACGCAACTGGCAATGAATTAGGTAAATGATTTTTATTATATATTTTTGCCTTGTATGTAATACTTTGCGTGTACTTTACTATTCCCTACTTCCTTTAAATGCCTTCCTCGCATCATTCCCCAACGATTTTGGCATCAATCACTCGCATTAATTTGTTTTCTCTTGGCTCTCCTTTTCCCACCTTTCTTCCTAAATTAATTTTCTTCACTTAGGTATACTTCATCGTGTATATATTACCTTTTGATGCCCTTGTTATATCATGTTCCTCTCCCAACTGTCTGCTCTGCATGGATTAACTTAAATTAAGCTGTGGCTAAACTAGGAGACATGTCGCATGCGACACTTTATTAGGCGTGTCCCCAGGGTGCCTATACATGCGAGTGACAAGCGAGCAACTGTCCCCTGAGTTATTTGCATGTCACGGAGACACGAAATGTTTCTGTTGTCCCCCCAGAAACATTTGCGTGTCTCTTGCTACAAATTTTTGTTGTGCGCTTCAAAGTTTCTGATGTGGCTAAACTGAGAGACACTCAGAGTCACGCGTTACACGTCTCCAAGTTTAGCCCAGCCTTTATACATCATATTTCCCCTCCTTTCTTTTCGCCATTTTTTCCTTCGCCATTGCATTGTATAGCATCACACTGCATCGTCTGGCATTCTCTTGCATTACATGGCAGCTTTGTTTAATATTGATATCTATCAAGTTGCATTTCCTTGCCATTGATTATACTGGACGCATTTTGACATTACTTTGCATTGCATCACAGTCCCTTTTGGCTGCATCTGCATAACTTTTCCTTTCATTTCGAATAATTTCACCAGCCGCCCCATTCTCAAATGCCAGACGCGTTTCGCTCTTATTGGAGCTCGTCAGTGACATGTGTGAGAATCGAACTGGGGTTTATTGCGTGAGAAGCACAAGTGCTAATCACACAACCACCGGAGCTGGGCTGACTGGTGAGTAACTGCGTGGGTTTTAGACTCGTATCACACGAGTACAGAAGTCTTGCATATTACTATGTAAGGTTGGTACCTGGCCTAAGGTACCGAAACGCATGCAGTTAGGCTCATATCGCATGAGCACAAATTCGTATTCGGCCTATATGAATAATTTCACCAGCCGTTTCACTGCATGCGTTTCGGTACCTTAGGTCAGGTACCAACCTTACATAGTAATATGAAAGACTTCTGTACTTGTGTATACGTGATACGTGATACGAGTCTAAAAAACCCACGTAGTTACTCACCAGTGAGCCCAGCTCCGGTGGTCGTGTGATTAGCACTTGTGCTTCTCACGCAATAAACCCCGGTTCGATTCTCACACATGTCACTGATGAGCTCCAATAAGAGCAAAACGCGTCTGGCATTTGAGAATGGGGCGGCTGGTACAACTATTCATATTGGCCGAATACGAATTTGTGCTCATGCGATATGTGCATAACTGCATGCGTTTCGGTACTTTAGGCCATGTACCAACCTTACATAGTAATATATATTTCATGTTATAGCTACGCTACCATGATGCTTGTTTTGTTGCTAAAAGCGGCCCAGGCAGAAGCAGGTTAAAAAGCATTTGCTTTTAGTGGGGCGCATGATTCTTTTTGACATGGCTTTTTCTTTATTATAGAAAGCAACAAGGGACATTTTGGTCCAGTTCATTGTATCCAAATATCACCAGATGGGGAACTTTATGCTTCCGGCTCAGAAGATGGCACATTACGACTTTGGCAAACAACAATTGGTAAAACATATGGACTTTGGAAATCTTTAGATGATGATGAAAAACCTAGTCTTATGATGAATGGTGTGGACGTTGTATCAGAAGAATCATGAAACTTGAATATTCGTAAATATTAATTGATTCTTTGATACACAGCTAGTATCAATATTGTCTACATCTCTATCTGTATTTGTTATTAGCTACTATTCTTTAAAGATACATTGTTAGACATCAGTTGAAGGACACAAACGCTTAGATAAATACAGATACTGATACTAATACCAATTAGATACTATAGTATATTTTTCTTTGGGGGGGGGGGAGAAATTCGGTGTCTGATCAACTCGCCACACGATCAAGTGGCCACGCATTTCAGGTCATGTCGCCACTGTGTTCTCACAACGCTTTGCTGTCGATTTGCCTCAGTTTGAAGTTCAAATTTTTAAAAAACCAGCAAGTGTTCTTCATGAAAAACTCGTAAAAGCTTTCCAGAAGGCTTTTCACCGATTTATATTGGGGTCGAAACCCCCGTTTATCATGCTGGTAGAGTTGACTTAGTGTGGCGAGTTGACCTGTTACTTGAAATTACAGGAAAATTTCGTTTGGTTTTGGGTTTCGGAGGAGTTTCAGAGAATGGTTTCAACTCCCTTAACCTTAAGCTCTTTCTTACTCCTTCGCAGTGTATCACTGTCAATTCAAACGAATTCCAAGTGCAATTCCGAATGTAATTCACTTTACCATATCCCTATGTCTTGAAAGAGAGGATTGTACCTGATCCCTGTTTCCTGATCAGCAAGTGTTCTTCATGAAAAACTCGTAAAAGCTTTCCAGAAGGCTTTTCACCGATTTATTCGGGGCGCTGCCCCCAAACCCTGGTCTTCCCCAGTACACACTTTTTATTTCATAAAGAACCTAACTCAATGTCTAGTTCCAAAAGTTCCTTATTTTTAGCCTTTGCTGGTTAAATTGTAGTACAACAAGTCCTTGTTCAATCTTGATCACTTGTGAATTATTTTTGAAATGTTCAAATATGAGCATAAGTTATTTAGTTTTTGTCCCTCTACGTGTAGGTTCCTTATGAAGTGTAGGTTCCTTATGAAGTGTAGGTTCCTTATGAAGTGTAGGTTCTTTATGAAAAAGCGTGTACTTCAAGAGCTGTAAAGAAAAGTTTGTTATTTACTACATGGCAGAACTGTTCTTTCAGCCAGAAAGCTATTCCTTTTTATCGGGACAGTACTGGCCTTTCGCCGCCCCCCCTCCTCCAATGCCGTTTCTGTAACTAATTTCCGTGCCCTGCGAGTCTTTTCATTAGTGTTTATTAGTGAAGAAAAAATTCCATTATTACAGAAATGTGATTGTAATTATGATTACAATTATCGTCACGATCGTTTGCAGGAATGGTTTCTAGGAACATAATCAACGCTGAGCTCATGTCAATACACTCAAAACACCACGCCAAAAACCAAAAGTTACAATGAAGGTCGTTTAGGGGGTTACATCTTCAACTATTCCCTTGAGAAAATCCCCTTATTCCCTGGAGTTTTGTCTGATCCCTGTTTTCTGATATTCCCTTGTGCCTTTAAATGTTGGTCATTTTCCCTTGTTCCCTGGATATCTTCCACATGTTCCCGAGTTCCCTGGAACCCTTAAACGACCCTCTATACTGAAGGATAACATCTTGAATTAATAATAATAATACATATATGTTCCAATTTAGAATTTACCAGAGATGACTCCTTTCATATCTTTCTTCAACTATGATTAATCTTCAGTTTGATTCGCAGGATAACTTTTATATGAAGAATTGTGGACATAAATTTGTTTGTTGTTTTTCTTTGACTTCCTAAAGACAATTTTCACTTTTTGCTTGGTGAATTTATCGCCCTGATTGGCTTATATTACTTAAAGATACTTATTCAATCTCAAGTGACTGATTGGGAGGAATTTGGTGGGTTGGAATAACTATTTTTGAAGAAAAACGAGGTTCAAAACCCCTGATTTTGTCCAATATCTGGCCATTTTCCAAGGCTACAGACTTGCCTTTTCATCATTATTCAACGGAAATATTTTCTCCCAAATTTGGACCTATTTGGGAAAAACTACTTTATTTACACCCAAGAAGCAGATCAAGGGGTATCTGGTAGGATGGGGTAACTATTTTAGAAGAAAAACCGGAGTTTTCAAATCCCCTGATTTTGGCCGATTTTTGACCATTTAGTAAGGCTATAGACGTGCCTTTTTGGCAATTTTTGAGGGAAAATGTTTCTTCAATTTTCGACCTATTTTGATAGAAAAACACTTTATTTACACCCTAAAAGCAGATCAGGGGGTATCTGGTAGGATGGGGTAACTATTTTTGAAGAAAAACCACAGTTTTCGAAACCCCTGATTTTGGCCGATTTTTGGCCATTTAGTAAGGCTATAGACTTGCCTTTTTGGCGATTTTTTGAGGGAAAATTTTTGTCTAATTTCGACCTATTTTTAAAGAAAATCACTTTATTTAACCCCTAGAAGCAGATCAGGAGGTATCTGGTAGGATGGGGTAACTATTTTTGAAGAAAAACCAGAGTTTTCGAAACCCCTGATATTGGCCGATTTTTGGCCATTTAGTAAGGCTATAGACTTGCCTTTTTGGCGATTTTTTGAGGGAAAATTTTTGTCTAATTTCGACCTATTTTTAAAGAAAATCACTTTATTTAACCCCTAGAAGCAGATCAGGGGGTATCTGGTAGGATGGGGTAACTATTTTGAAGAAAAACCACAGTTTTCGAAACCCCTGATTTTGGCCGATTTTTGGCCATTTAGTAAGGCTATAGACTTGCCTTTTGGCGATTTTTGAGGCGATTTTTGAGGGAAAATTTTTTGTCTAATTTCGACCTATTTTTAAAGAAAATCACTTTATTTAACCCCTAGAAGCAGATCAGGGGTATCTGGTAGGATGGGGTAACTATTTTTGAAGAAAAACCACAGTTTTCGAAACCCCTGATTTTGGCCGATTTTTGGCCATTTAGTAAGGCTATAGACTTGCCTTTTGGCGATTTTTGAGGAAAATTTTTGTCTAATTTCGACCTATTTTTAAAGAAAATCACTTTATTTAACCCCTAGAAGCAGATCAGGGGTATCTGGTAGGATGGGGTAACTATTTTTGAAGAAAAACCACAGTTTTCGAAACCCCTGATTTTGGCCGATTTTTGGCCATTTAGTAAGGCTATAGACTTGCCTTTTTGGCGATTTTTTGAGGGAAAATTTTTTGTCTAATTTCCACCTATTTTGAAAGAAAATCACTTTATTTAACCCCTAGAAGCAGATCAGGGGGTATCTGGTAGGATGGGGTAACTATTTTTGAAGAAAACCCACAGTTTTCGAAGCCCCTTATATTGGCCGATTTTTGGCCATTTAGTAAGGCTATAGACTTACCTTTTTGGCAATTTTTTGAGGGAAAATTTTTGTCTAATTTCGACCTATTCTTAAAGAAGATCACTTTATTTAACCCCTAGAAGCAGATCAGGGGTATCTGGTAGGATGGGGTAACTATTTTTGAAGAAAAACCACAGTTTTCGAAACCCCTGATTTTGGCCGATTTTGGCCATTTAGTAAGGCTATAGACTTGCCTTTTGGCGATTTTTTGAGGGAAAATTTTTTGTCTAATTTCCACCTATTTTGAAAGAAAATCACTTTATTTAACCCCTAGAAGCAGATCAGGGGTATCTGGTAGGATGGGGTAACTATTTTTGAAGAAAAACCACAGTTTTCGAAACCCCTGATTTTGGCCGATTTTTGGCCATTTAGTAAGGCTATAGACTTGCCTTTTTGGCGATTTTTTGAGGGAAAATTTTTTGTCTAATTTCGACCTATTTTAAAGGAAATCACTTTATTTAACCCCTAGAAGCAGATCAGGGGGTATCTGGTAGGATGGGGTAACTATTTTTGAAGAAAAACCAGAGTTTTCGAAACCCCTGATATTGGCCGATTTTTGGCCATTTAGTAAGGCTATAGACTTGCCTTTTTGGCGATTTTTTGAGGGAAAATTTTTGTCTAATTTCGACCTATTTTTAAAGAAAATCACTTTATATAACCCCTAGAAGCAGATCAGGGGTATCTGGTAGGATGGGGTAACTATTTTTGAAGAAAAACCACAGTTTTCGAAACCCCTGATTTTGGCCGATTTTTGGCCATTTAGTAAGGCTATAGACTTGCCTTTTTGGCGATTTTTTGAGGGAAAATTTTTTGTCTAACTTCGACCTATTTTTAAAGAAAATCACTTTATTTAACCCCTAGAAGCAGATCAGGGGGTATCTGGTAGGATGGGGTAACTATTTTTGAAGAAAAACCACAGTTTTCGAAACCCCTGATTTTGGCCGATTTTTGGCCATTTAGTAAGGCTATAGACTTGCCTTTTGGCGATTTTTGAGGGAAAATTTTTGTCTAATTTCGACCTATTTTTAAAGAAAATCACTTTATTTAACCCCTAGAAGCAGATCAGGGGTATCTGGTAGGATGGGGTAACTATTTTTGAAGAAAACCACAGTTTTCGAAACCCCTGATTTTGGCCGATTTTGGCCATTTAGTAAGGCTATAGACTTGCCTTTTTGGCGATTTTTTGAGGGAAAATTTTTGTCTAATTTCGACCTATTTTTAAAGAAAATCACTTTATTTAACCCCTAGAAGCAGATCAGGAGGTATCTGGTAGGATGGGGTAACTATTTTTGAAGAAAAACCACAGTTTTCGAAACCCCTGATTTTGGCCGATTTTTGGCCATTTAGTAAGGCTATAGACTTGCCTTTTTGGCGATTTTTTGAGGGAAAATTTTTGTCTAATTTTGACCTATTTTGATAGAAAAACACTTTATTTACCCCCTAGAAGCAGAACAGGGGGTATCTGGCAGAATAGGGTAACTATTTTTGCAGAAAAACCACAGTTTTCGAAACACTGATTTTGGCCGATTTTTGGCCATTTAGTAAGGCTATAGACTTGCCTTTTTGGCGATTTTTTGAGGGAAAACTTTTTGTCTAATTTCCACCTATTTTGATAGAAAAACACTTTATTTACCCCCTAGAAGCAGAACAGGGGGTATATGGCAGAATAGGGTAACTATTTTTGCAGAAAAACCACAGTTTTCGAAACCCCTGATTTTGGCCGATTTTTGGCCATTTAGTAAGGCTATAGACTTGCCTTTTTGGCGATTTTTTGAGGGAAAATTTTTGTCTAATTTCGACCTATTTTAAAGAAAATCACTTTATTTAACCCCTAGAAGCAGATCAGGGGGTATCTGGTAGGATGGGGTAACTATTTTTGAAGAAAAACCACAGTTTTCGAAACCCCTGATATTGGCCGATTTTTGGCCATTTAGTAAGGCTATAGACTTGCCTTTTTGGCGATTTTTTGAGGGAAAATTTTTGTCTAATTTCGACCTATTTTTAAAGAAAATCACTTTATTTAACCCCTAGAAGCAGATCAGGAGGTATCTGGTAGGATGGGGTAACTTTTTGTCTAACTTGCCTTTTCGACCTATTTTGAAAGAAAATCACTAACCCCTAGAAGCAGATCAGGGGTATCTGGTAGGATAGGGTAACTATTTTTGAAGAAAAACCACAGTTTTCGAAAATGATTTTGGCCGATTTTTGGCCATTTTAAGGCTATAGACTTGCCTTTTTAATTTTTGAGGGAAAATTTTTGTCTAATTTCGACCTATTTTAAAGAAAATCACTTTATTTAACCCCTAGAAGCAGATCAGGGGTATCTGGTAGGATGGGGTAACTATTTTGAAGAAAAACCACAGTTTTCGAAACCCCTGATTTTGGCCGATTTTTGGCCATTTAGTAAGGCTATAGACTTGCCTTTTGGCGATTTTTTGAGGGAAAATTTTTTGTCTAATTTCCACCTATTTTGAAAGAAAATCACTTTATTTAACCCCTAGAAGCAGATCAGGGGTATCTGGTAGGATGGGGTAACTATTTTTGAAGAAAAACCACAGTTTTCGAAACCCCTGATATTGGCCGATTTTTGGCCATTTAGTAAGGCTATAGACTTACCTTTTTTGGCGATTTTTTGAGGGAAAATTTTTTGTCTAATTTTGACCTATTTTGATAGAAAAACACTTTATTTACCCCCTAGAAGCAGAACAGGGGGTATCTGGCAGAATAGGGTAACTATTTTTGCAGAGAAACCACAGTTTTCGAAACCCCTGATTTTGGCCGATTTTTGGCCATTTAGTAAGGCTATAGACTTGCCTTTTTGGCGATTTTTTGAGGGAAAATTTTTTGTCTAATTTCGACCTATTTTTAAAGAAAATCACTTTATTTAACCCCTAGAAGCAGATCAGGGGGTATCTGGTAGGATGGGGTAACTATTTTTGAAGAAAAACCACAGTTTTCGAAACCCCTGATTTTGGCCGATTTTTGGCCATTTAGTAAGGCTATAGACTTGCCTTTTGGCGATTTTTTGAGGGAAAATTTTTTGTCTAATTTCCACCTATTTTGAAAGAAAATCACTTTATTTAACCCCTAGAAGCAGATCTAGGGGTATCTGGTAGGATGGGGTAACTATTTTTGAAGAAAACCACAGTTTTCGAAGCCCCTGATTTTGGCCGATTTTTGGCCATTTAGTAAGGCTATAGACTTGCCTTTTGGCGATTTTTGAGGGAAAATTTTTGTCTAATTTCGACCTATTTTTAAAGAAAATCACTTTATTTAACCCCTAGAAGCAGATCAGGGGGTATCTGGTAGGATGGGGTAACTATTTTTGAAGAAAAACCAGAGTTTTCGAAACCCCTGATATTGGCCGATTTTTGGCCATTTAGTAAGGCTATAGACTTGCCTTTTTGGCGATTTTTTGAGGGAAAATTTTTGTCTAATTTCGACCTATTTTTAAAGAAAATCACTTTATTTAACCCCTAGAAGCAGATCAGGAGGTATCTGGTAGGATGGGGTAACTATTTTTGAAGAAAAACCACAGTTTTCGAAACCCCTGATTTTGGCCGATTTTTGGCCATTTAGTAAGGCTATAGACTTGCCTTTTGGCGATTTTTGAGGGAAAATTTTTGTCTAATTTCGACCTATTTTAAAGAAAATCACTTTATTTAACCCCTAGAAGCAGATCAGGGGTATCTGGTAGGATGGGGTAACTATTTTTGAAGAAAAACCACAGTTTTCGAAACCCCTGATTTTGGCCGATTTTTGGCCATTTAGTAAGGCTATAGACTTGCCTTTTGGCGATTTTTGAGGGAAAATTTTTGTCTAATTTCGACCTATTTTTAAAGAAAATCACTTTATTTAACCCCTAGAAGCAGATCAGGGGTATCTGGTAGGATGGGGTAACTATTTTTGAAGAAAACCACAGTTTTCGAAACCCCTGATTTTGGCCGATTTTTGGCCATTTAGTAAGGCTATAGACTTGCCTTTTGGCGATTTTTGAGGGAAAATTTTTGTCTAATTTCGACCTATTTTTAAAGAAAATCACTTTATTTAACCCCTAGAAGCAGATCAGGGGGTATCTGGTAGGATGGGGTAACTATTTTTGAAGAAAAACCACAGTTTTCGAAACCCCTGATTTTGGCCGATTTTTGGCCATTTAGTAAGGCTATAGACTTGCCTTTTGGCGATTTTTTGAGGGAAAATTTTTTGTCTAATTTCGACCTATTTTGAAAGAAAATCACTTTATTTAACCCCTAGAAGCAGATCAGGGGTATCTGGTAGGATGGGGTAACTATTTTTGAAGAAAAACCACAGTTTTCGAAACCCCTGATTTTGGCCGATTTTTGGCCATTTAGTAAGGCTATAGACTTACCTTTTTTGGAGATTTTTTGAGGGAAAATTTTTGTCTAATTTCAACCTATTTTTAAAGAAAATCACTTTATTTAACCCCTAGAAGCAGATCAGGGGTATCTGGTAGGATGGGGTAACTATTTTTGAAGAAAAACCACAGTTTTCGAAACCCCTGATTTTGGCCGATTTTTGGCCATTTAGTAAGGCTATAGACTTGCCTTTTTGGCGATTTTTTGAGGGAAAATTTTTTGTCTAATTTCGACCTATTTTGAAAGAAAATCACTTTATTTAACCCCTAGAAGCAGATCAGGGGTATCTGGTAGGATAGGGTAACTATTTTTGAAGAAAACCACAGTTTTCGAAACCCCTGATTTAGGCCGATTTTTGGCCATTTAGTAAGGCTATAGACTTGCCTTTTGGCGATTTTTTGAGGGAAAATTTTTTGTCTAATTTCCACCTATTTTGAAAGAAAATCACTTTATTTAACCCCTAGAAGCAGATCAGGGGGTATCTGGTAGGATGGGGTAACTATTTTTGAAGAAAAACCACAGTTTTCGAAACCCCTGATTTTGGCCGATTTTTGGCCATTTAGTAAGGCTATAGACTTGCCTTTTGGCGATTTTTTGAGGGAAAATTTTTGTCTAATTTCGACCTATTTTTAAAGAAAATCACTTTATTTAACCCCTAGAAGCAGATCAGGGGGTATCTGGTAGGATGGGGTAACTATTTTGAAGAAAACCACAGTTTTCGAAACCCCTGATTTTGGCCGATTTTTGGCCATTTAGTAAGGCTATAGACTTGCCTTTTGGCGATTTTTGAGGGAAAATTTTTGTCTAATTTCGACCTATTTTTAAAGAAAATCACTTTATTTAACCCCTAGAAGCAGATCAGGGGGTATCTGGTAGGATGGGGTAACTATTTTTGAAGAAAAACCACAGTTTTCGAAACCCCTGATTTTGGCCGATTTTTGGCCATTTAGTAAGGCTATAGACTTGCCTTTTGGCGATTTTTGAGGGAAAATTTTTGTCTAACTTCGACCTATTTTTAAAGAAAATCACTTTATTTAACCCCTAGAAGCAGATCAGGGGGTATCTGGTAGGATGGGGTAACTATTTTTGAAGAAAAACCACAGTTTTCGAAACCCCTGATTTTGGCCGATTTTTGGCCATTTAGTAAGGCTATAGACTTGCCTTTTGGCGATTTTTGAGGGAAAATTTTTGTCTAATTTCGACCTATTTTTAAAGAAAATCACTTTATTTAACCCCTAGAAGCAGATCAGGGGGAATCTGGTAGGATGGGGTAACTATTTTTGAAGAAAACCACAGTTTTCGAAACCCCTGATTTTGGCCGATTTTTGGCCATTTAGTAAGGCTATAGACTTGCCTTTTTGGCGATTTTTTGAGGGAAGATTTTTTGTCTAATTTCGACCTATTTTTAAAGAAAATCACTTTATATAACCCCTAGAAGCAGATCAGGGGTATCTGGTACGATGGGGTAACTATTTTTGAAGAAAAACCACAGTTTTCGAAACCCCTGATTTTGGCCGATTTTTGGCCATTTAGTAAGGCTATAGACTTGCCTTTTTGGCGATTTTTTGAGGGAAAATTTTTGTCTAATTTCGACCTATTTTTAAAGAAAATCACTTTATTTAACCCCTAGAAGCAGATCAGGGGTATCTGGTAGGATGGGGTAACTATTTTTGAAGAAAAACCACAGTTTTCGAAACCCCTGATTTTGGCCGATTTTTGGCCATTTAGTAAGGCTATAGACTTGCCTTTTTGGCGATTTTTTGAGGGAAAATTTTTTGTCTAATTTCGACCTATTTTGAATGAAAAACACTTTATTTACCCCTAGAAGCAGAACAGGGGGTATCTGGCAGAATAGGGTAACTATTTTTGCAGAAAAACCACAGTTTTCGAAACCCCTGATTTTGGCCGATTTTTGGCCATTTAGTAAGGCTATAGACTTGCCTTTTTGGCGATTTTTTGAGGGAAAATTTTTGTCTAATTTCCACCTATTTTGAAAGAAAATCACTTTATTTAACCCCTAGAAGCAGATCAGGGGGTATCTGGTAGGATGGGGTAACTATTTTTGAAGAAAACCACAGTTTTCGAAACCCCTGATTTTGGCCGATTTTTGGCCATTTAGTAAGGCTATAGACTTGCCTTTTTGGCGATTTTTTGAGGGAAAATTTTTTGTCTAATTTCGACCTATTTTTAAAGAAAATCACTTTATTTAACCCCTAGAAGCAGATCAGGGGGTATCTGGTAGGATGGGGTAACTATTTTTGAAGAAAAACCACAGTTTTCGAAACCCCTGATTTTGGCCGATTTTTGGCCATTTAGTAAGGCTATAGACTTGCCTTTTGGCGATTTTTGAGGGAAAATTTTTGTCTAATTTCGACCTATTTTAAAGAAAATCACTTTATTTAACCCCTAGAAGCAGATCAGGGGTATCTGGTAGGATGGGGTAACTATTTTGAAGAAAAACCACAGTTTTCGAAACCCCTGATTTTGGCCGATTTTTGGCCATTTAGTAAGGCTATAGACTTGCCTTTTGGCGATTTTTGAGGGAAAATTTTTGTCTAATTTCGACCTATTTTGAAAGAAAATCACTTTATTTAACCCCTAGAAGCAGATCAGGGGTATCTGGTAGGATGGGGTAACTATTTTGAAGAAAACCACAGTTTTCGAAACCCCTGATATTGGCCGATTTTTGGCCATTTAGTAAGGCTATAGACTTACCTTTTTGGCGATTTTTTGAGGGAAAATTTTTTGTCTAATTTTGACCTATTTTGATAGAAAAACACTTTATTTAACCCCTGGAAGCAGATCAGGGGCATCTGGTAGGATTGGGTAACTATTTTTGCAGAAAAACCACAGTTTTCGAAACCCCTGATTTTGGCCGATTTTTGGCCATTTAGTAAGGCTATAGACTTGCCTTTTTGGCGATTTTTTGAGGGAAAATTTTTGTCTAATTTCGACCTATTTTTAAAGAAAATCACTTTATTTAACCCCTAGAAGCAGATCAGGGGGTATCTGGTAGGATTGGGTAACTATTTTTGTAGAAAACCACAGTTTTCGAAACCCCTGATTTTGGCCGATTTTTGGCAATTTAGTAAGGCTATAGACTTGCCTTTTGGCGATTTTTGAGGGAAAATTTTTGTCTAATTTCGACCTATTTTGAAAGAAAATCACTTTATTTAACCCCTAGAAGCAGATCAGGGGGTATCTGGTAGGATGGGGTAACTATTTTTGAAGAAAACCCACAGTTTTCGAAACCCCTGATATTGGCCGATTTTTGGCCATTTAGTAAGGCTATAGACTTACTTTTTGGCGATTTTTTGAGGGAAATTTTTTTGTCTAATTTCGACCTATTTTTAAAGAAAATCACTTTATTTAACCCCTAGAAGCAGATCAGGGGGTATCTGGTAGGATGGGGTAACTATTTTTGAAGAAAAACCACAGTTTTCGAAACCCCTGATTTTGGCCGATTTTTGGCCATTTAGTAAGGCTATAGACTTGCCTTTTGGCGATTTTTCTGAGGGAAAATTTTTGTCTAATTTCGACCTATTTTTAAAGAAAATCACTTTATTTAACCCCTAGAAGCAGATCAGGGGTATCTGGTAGGATGGGGTAACTATTTTGAAGAAAACCACAGTTTTCGAAACCCCTGATTTTGGCCGATTTTTGGCCATTTAGTAAGGCTATAGACTTGCCTTTTTGGCGATTTTTTGAGGGAAAATTTTTGTCTAATTTCGACCTATTTTTAAAGAAAATCACTTTATATAACCCCTAGAAGCAGATCAGGGGGTATCTGGTAGGATTGGGTAACTATTTTTGAAGAAAAACCACAGTTTTCGAAACCCCTGATTTTGGCCGATTTTTGGCCATTTAGTAAGGCTATAGACTTGCCTTTTTGGCGATTTTTTGAGGGAAAATTTTTGTCTAATTTCGACCTATTTTTAAAGAAAATCACTTTGTTTAACCCCTAAAAGCAGATCATGGGGTATCTGGAAGGATGGGGTAACTATTTTAGGTGAAAAACCGGAGTTTTCAAAACCCCTGATTTTGGCCGATTTTTGGCCATTTAGTAAGGCTATAGACTTGCCTTTTTGGCGATTTTTTGAGGGAAAATTTTTGTCTAATTTCGACCTATTTTGAAAGAAAATCACTTTATTTAACCCCTAGAAGCAGATCAGGGGTTATCTGGTAGGATGGGGTAACTATTTTAGGTGAAAAAGCAGAGTTTTGAAAACCCCTGATTTTGGCCGATTTTTGGCCACTTAGTAAGGCTATAGACTTGCCTTTTTGGCGATTTTTTGAGGGAAAATTTTTGTCTAATTTCGACCTATTTTTAAAGAAAATCACTTTATATAACCCCTAGAAGCAGATCAGGGGGTATCTGTTATGATGGGGTAATTATTTTTGAAGAAAAACCACAGTTTTCAAAACCCCTGATTTTGGCCGATTTTTGGCCATTTAGTAAGGCTATAGACTTGCCTTTTGGCGATTTTTGAGGGAAAATTTTTGTCTAATTTCGACCTATTTTAAAGAAAATCACTTTATTTAACCCCTAGAAGCAGATCAGGGGGTATCTGGTAGGATGGGGTAACTATTTTTGAAGAAAAACCACAGTTTTCGAAACCCCTGATTTTGGCCGATTTTTGGCCATTTAGTAAGGCTATAGACTTGCCTTTTGGCGATTTTTGAGGGAAAATTTTTGTCTAACTTCGACCTATTTTTAAAGAGAATCACTTTATTTAACCCCTAGAAGCAGATCAGGGGAATCTGGTAGGATGGGGTAACTATTTTTGAACAAAAACCACAGTTTTCGAAACCCCTGATTTTGGCCGATTTTTGGCCATTTAGTAAGGCTATAGACTTGCCTTTTGGCGATTTTTGAGGGAAAATTTTTGTCTAATTTCGACCTATTTTTAAAGAAAATCACTTTATTTAACCCCTAGAAGCAGATCAGGGGTATCTGGTAGGATGGGGTAACTATTTTTGAAGAAAAACCACAGTTTTCGAAACCCCTGATTTTGGCCGATTTTTGGCCATTTAGTAAGGCTATAGACTTGCCTTTTGGCGATTTTTGAGGGAAAATTTTTGTCTAATTTCGACCTATTTTTAAAGAAAATCACTTTATTTAACCCCTAGAAGCAGATCAGGGGTATCTGGTAGGATGGGGTAACTATTTTGAAGAAAACCACAGTTTTCGAAACCCCTGATTTTGGCCGATTTTTGGCCATTTAGTAAGGCTATAGACTTGCCTTTTGGCGATTTTTGAGGGAAAATTTTTGTCTAATTTCGACCTATTTTAAAGAAAATCACTTTATTTAACCCCTAGAAGCAGATCAGGGGTATCTGGTAGGATGGGGTAACTATTTTTGAAGAAAAACCACAGTTTTCGAAACCCCTGATTTTGGCCGATTTTTGGCCATTTAGTAAGGCTATAGACTTGCCTTTTGGCGATTTTTGAGGGAAAATTTTTGTCTAATTTCGACCTATTTTAAAGAAAATCACTTTATTTAACCCCTAGAAGCAGATCAGGGGTATCTGGTAGGATGGGGTAACTATTTTTGAAGAAAAACCACAGTTTTCGAAACCCCTGATTTTGGCCGATTTTTGGTTTAGTCTATAGACTTGCCTTTTGGCGATTTTTGAGGGAAAATTTTTGTCTAATTTCGACCTATTTTTAAAGAAAATCACTTTATTTAACCCCTAGAAGCAGATTTATCTGGTAGGATGGGGTAACTATTTTAGTTTTCGAAACCCCTTGGCCGATTTTTGGCCATTTAGTAAGGCTATAGACTTGCCTTTTGGCGATTTTTGAGGGAAAATTTTTGTCTAATTTCGACCTATTTTAAAGAAAATCACTTTATATAACCCCTAGAAGCAGATCAGGGGTATCTGGTAGGATGGGGTAACTATTTTGAAGAAAACCACAGTTTTCGAAACCCCTGATTTTGGCCGATTTTTGGCCATTTAGTAAGGCTATAGACTTGCCTTTTGGCGATTTTTGAGGGAAAATTTTTGTCTAATTTCGACCTATTTTGAAAGAAAATCACTTTATTTAACCCCTAGAAGCAGATCAGGGGTATCTGGTAGGATGGGGTAACTATTTTGAAGAAAAACCACAGTTTTCGAAACCCCTGATTTTGGCCGATTTTTGGCCATTTAGTAAGGCTATAGACTTGCCTTTTGGCGATTTTTGAGGGAAAATTTTTGTCTAATTTCGACCTATTTTTAAAGAAAATCACTTTATTTAACCCCTAGAAGCAGATCAGGGGGTATCTGGTAGGATGGGGTAACTATTTTTGAAGAAAAACCACAGTTTTCGAAACCCCTGATTTTGGCCGATTTTTGGCCATTTAGTAAGGCTATAGACTTGCCTTTTGGCGATTTTTGAGGGAAAATTTTTTGTCTAATTTCGACCTATTTTGAAAGAAAATCACTTTATTTAACCCCTAGAAGCAGATCAGGGGGTATCTGGTAGGATGGGGTAACTATTTTTGAAGAAAAACCACAGTTTTCGAAACCCCTGATATTGGCCGATTTTTGGCCATTTAGTAAGGCTATACACTTGCCTTTTTTTGCGATTTTTTGAGGGAAAATTTTTTGTCTTATTTCGACCTATTTTTAAAGAAAATAACTTTATTTAACCCCTAGAAGCAGATCAGGGGGTATCTGGTAGGATTGGGTAACTATTTTTGAAGAAAAAATCACAGTTTTCGAAACCCCTGATTTTGGCCGATTTTTGGCCATTCAGTAAGGCTATAGACTTGCCTTTTTGGCGATTTTTTTAGGGAAAATTTTTTGTCTAATTTCGACCTGTTTTTAAAGAAAATCATTTTATGTAACCCCTAGAAGCAGATCAGGGGGTATCTGGTAGGATGGGGTAACTATTTTTGAAGAAAAACCACAGTTTTCGAAACCCCTGATATTGGCCGATTATTGGCAATTTAGTAAGGCTATAGACTTGCCTTTTTTGCGATTTTTGAGGGAAAATTTTTGTCTAATTTCGACCTATTTTTAAAGAAAATCACTTTATTTAACCCCTAGAAGCAGATCAGGGGTATCTGGTAGGATGGGGTAACTATTTTTGAAGAAAACCACAGTTTTCGAAACCCCTGATTTTGGCCGATTTTTGGCCATTTAGTAAGGCTATAGACTTGCCTTTTGGCGATTTTTGAGGGAAAATTTTTGTCTAATTTCGACCTATTTTTAAAGAAAATCACTTTATTTAACCCCTAGAAGCAGATCAGGGGTATCTGGTAGGATGGGGTAACTATTTTTGAAGAAAACCACAGTTTTCGAAACCCCTGATTTTGGCCGATTTTTGGCCATTTAGTAAGGCTATAGACTTGCCTTTTGGCGATTTTTGAGGGAAAATTTTTGTCTAATTTCGACCTATTTTTAAAGAAAATCACTTTATTTAACCCCTAGAAGCAGATCAGGGGTATCTGGTAGGATGGGGTAACTATTTTTGAAGAAAACCACAGTTTTCGAAACCCCTGATTTTGGCCGATTTTTGGCCATTTAGTAAGGCTATAGACTTGCCTTTTGGCGATTTTTGAGGGAAAATTTTTGTCTAATTTCGACCTATTTTTAAAGAAAATCACTTTATTTAACCCCTAGAAGCAGATCAGGGGTATCTGGTAGGATGGGGTAACTATTTTTGAAGAAAAACCACAGTTTTCGAAACCCCTGATTTTGGCCGATTTTTGGCCATTTAGTAAGGCTATAGACTTGCCTTTTGGCGATTTTTGAGGGAAAATTTTTGTCTAATTTCGACCTATTTTAAAGAAAATCACTTTATTTAACCCTAGAAGCAGATCAGGGGTATCTGGTAGGATGGGGTAACTATTTTGAAGAAAAACCACAGTTTTCGAAACCCCTGATTTTGGCCGATTTTTGGCCATTTAGTAAGGCTATAGACTTGCCTTTTGGCGATTTTTGAGGGAAAATTTTTGTCTAATTTCGACCTATTTTTAAAGAAAATCACTTTATTTAACCCCTAGAAGCAGATCAGGGGGTATCTGGTAGGATGGGGTAACTATTTTTGAAGAAAAACCACAGTTTTCGAAACCCCTGATTTTGGCCGATTTTTGGCCATTTAGTAAGGCTATAGACTTGCCTTTTGGCGATTTTTGAGGGAAAATTTTTGTCTAATTTCGACCTATTTTTAAAGAAAATCACTTTATTTAACCCCTAGAAGCAGATCAGGGGTATCTGGTAGGATGGGGTAACTATTTTTGAAGAAAAACCACAGTTTTCGAAACCCCTGATTTTGGCCGATTTTTGGCCATTTAGTAAGGCTATAGACTTGCCTTTTGGCGATTTTTTGAGGGAAAATTTTTGTCTAATTTCGACCTATTTTTAAAGAAAATCACTTTATTTAACCCCTAGAAGCAGATCAGGGGTATCTGGTAGGATGGGGTAACTATTTTTGAAGAAAAACCACAGTTTTCGAAACCCCTGATTTTGGCCGATTTTTGGCCATTTAGTAAGGCTATAGACTTGCCTTTTTGGCGATTTTTTGAGGGAAAATTTTTGTCTAATTTCGACCTATTTTTAAAGAAAATCACTTTATTTAACCCCTAGAAGCAGATCAGGGGTATCTGGTAGGATGGGGTAACTATTTTTGAAGAAAAACCACAGTTTTCGAAACCCCTGATTTTGGCCGATTTTTGGCCATTTAGTAAGGCTATAGACTTGCCTTTTGGCGATTTTTTGAGGGAAAATTTTTGTCTAATTTCGACCTATTTTTAAAGAAAATCACTTTATTTAACCCCTAGAAGCAGATCAGGGGTATCTGGTAGGATGGGGTAACTATTTTTGAAGAAAAACCACAGTTTTCGAAACCCCTGATTTTGGCCGATTTTTGGCCATTTAGTAAGGCTATAGACTTGCCTTTTGGCGATTTTTGAGGGAAAATTTTTGTCTAATTTCGACCTATTTTTAAAGAAAATCACTTTATTTAACCCCTAGAAGCAGATCAGGGGTATCTGGTAGGATGGGGTAACTATTTTGAAGAAAACCACAGTTTTCGAAACCCCTGATTTTGGCCGATTTTTGGCCATTTAGTAAGGCTATAGACTTGCCTTTTGGCGATTTTTGAGGGAAAATTTTTGTCTAATTTCGACCTATTTTTAAAGAAAATCACTTTATTTAACCCCTAGAAGCAGATCAGGGGTATCTGGTAGGATGGGGTAACTATTTTTGAAGAAAAACCACAGTTTTCGAAACCCCTGATTTTGGCCGATTTTTGGCCATTTAGTAAGGCTATAGACTTGCCTTTTGGCGATTTTTGAGGGAAAATTTTTTGTCTAATTTCGACCTATTTTGAAAGAAAATCACTTTATTTAACCCCTAGAAGCAGATCAGGGGTATCTGGTAGGATGGGGTAACTATTTTTGAAGAAAAACCACAGTTTTCGAAACCCCTGATTTTGGCCGATTTTTGGCCATTTAGTAAGGCTATAGACTTGCCTTTTGGCGATTTTTGAGGGAAAATTTTTGTCTAATTTCGACCTATTTTTAAAGAAAATCACTTTATTTAACCCCTAGAAGCAGATCAGGGGTATCTGGTAGGATGGGGTAACTATTTTTGAAGAAAACCACAGTTTTCGAAACCCCTGATTTTGGCCGATTTTTGGCCATTTAGTAAGGCTATAGACTTGCCTTTTGGCGATTTTTGAGGGAAAATTTTTGTCTAATTTCGACCTATTTTAAAGAAAATCACTTTATTTAACCCCTAGAAGCAGATCAGGGGTATCTGGTAGGATGGGGTAACTATTTTTGAAGAAAAACCACAGTTTTCGAAACCCCTGATTTTGGCCGATTTTTGGCCATTTAGTAAGGCTATAGACTTGCCTTTTGGCGATTTTTGAGGGAAAATTTTTGTCTAATTTCGACCTATTTTGAAAGAAAATCACTTTATTTAACCCCTAGAAGCAGATCAGGGGTATCTGGTAGGATGGGGTAACTATTTTGAAGAAAACCACAGTTTTCGAAACCCCTGATTTTGGCCGATTTTTGGCCATTTAGTAAGGCTATAGACTTGCCTTTTGGCGATTTTTGAGGGAAAATTTTTGTCTAATTTCGACCTATTTTGAAAGAAAATCACTTTATTTAACCCCTAGAAGCAGATCAGGGGTATCTGGTAGGATGGGGTAACTATTTTGAAGAAAACCACAGTTTTCGAAACCCCTGATTTTGGCCGATTTTTGGCCATTTAGTAAGGCTATAGACTTGCCTTTTGGCGATTTTTGAGGGAAAATTTTTGTCTAATTTCGACCTATTTTTAAAGAAAATCACTTTATTTAACCCCTAGAAGCAGATCAGGGGAATCTGGTAGGATGGGGTAACTATTTTTGAAGAAAAACCACAGTTTTCGAAACCCCTGATTTTGGCCGATTTTTGGCCATTTAGTAAGGCTATAGACTTGCCTTTTGGCGATTTTTGAGGGAAAATTTTTTGTCTAATTTCGACCTATTTTGAAAGAAAATCACTTTATTTAACCCCTAGAAGCAGATCAGGGGGTATCTGGTAGGATGGGGTAACTATTTTTGAAGAAAAACCACAGTTTTCGAAACCCCTGATTTTGGCCGATTTTTGGCCATTTAGTAAGGCTATAGACTTGCCTTTTGGCGATTTTTGAGGGAAAATTTTTGTCTAATTTCGACCTATTTTAAAGAAAATCACTTTATTTAACCCCTAGAAGCAGATCAGGGGTATCTGGTAGGATGGGGTAACTATTTTTGAAGAAAAACCACAGTTTTCGAAACCCCTGATTTTGGCCGATTTTTGGCCATTTAGTAAGGCTATAGACTTGCCTTTTTAGCGATTTTTGAGGGAAAATGTTTTCTCTAATTTCGACCTATTTTTAAAGAAAATCACTTTATATAACCCCTAGAAGCAGATCAGGGGTATCTGGTAGGATTGGGTAACTATTTTTGAAGAAAACCACAGTTTTCGAAACCCCTGATTTTGGCCGATTTTTTGCCATTAGTAAGGCTATAGACTTGCCTTTTTGGCGATTTTTTGAGGGAAAATTTTTTGTCTAATTTCGACCTATTTTGAAAGAAAATCACTTTATTTAACCCCTAGAAGCAGATCAGGGGTATCTGGTAGGATGGGGTAACTATTTTTGAAGAAAAACCACAGTTTTCGAAACCCCTGATTTTGGCCGATTTTTGGCAATTTAGTAAGGCTATAGACTTGCCTTTTGGCGATTTTTTGAGGGAAAATTTTTTGTCTAATTTCGACCTATTTTGAAAGAAAATCACTTTATTTAACCCCTAGAAGCAGATCAGGGGTATCTGGTAGGATTGGGTAACTATTTTTGAAGAAAAACCACAGTTTTCGAAACCCCTGATTTTGGCCGATTTTTGGCCATTTAGTAAGGCTATAGACTTGCCTTTTGGCGATTTTTGAGGGAAAATTTTTGTCTAATTTCGACCTATTTTAAAGAAAATCACTTTATTTAACCCCTAGAAGCAGATCAGGGGTATCTGGTAGGATGGGGTAACTATTTTTGAAGAAAAACCACAGTTTTCGAAACCCCTGATTTTGGCCGATTTTGGCCATTTAGTAAGGCTATAGACTTGCCTTTTGGCGATTTTTGAGGGAAAATTTTTGTCTAATTTCGACCTATTTTGAAAGAAAATCACTTTATTTAACCCCTAGAAGCAGATCAGGGGTATCTGGTAGGATGGGGTAACTATTTTTGAAGAAAAACCACAGTTTTCGAAACCCCTGATTTTGGCCGATTTTTGGCCATTTAGTAAGGCTATAGACTTGCCTTTTGGCGATTTTTGAGGGAAAATTTTTGTCTAATTTCGACCTATTTTTAAAGAAAATCACTTTATTTAACCCCTAGAAGCAGATCAGGGGGTATCTGGTAGGATGGGGTAACTATTTTTGAAGAAAAACCACAGTTTTCAAAACCCCTGATTTTGGCCGATTTTGGCCATTTAGTAAGGCTATAGACTTGCCTTTTGGCGATTTTTGAGGGAAAATTTTTGTCTAATTTCGACCTATTTTTAAAGAAAATCACTTTATTTAACCCCTAGAAGCAGATCAGGGGTATCTGGTAGGATGGGGTAACTATTTTTGAAGAAAAAAACCACAGTTTTCGAAACCCCTGATTTTGGCCCCTTTTTGGCCATTTAGTAAGGCTATAGACTTGCCTTTTGGCGATTTTTGGTATTTTGTTTGATTTTTTTAGATTTATATGTAGGAAATATTTCGCTTGAGTCGATAACGCAAAAATGGGTTTCGAAAACGGCCTAGATGATGTTTTGCAATTTCTGTTCTGTAACAGAGGTCCTACTTTGTCCCTACTATCATGGTATGAATTAAACAGATAAAAGTGGAGACAAGACACATGAAAAATTGAGTATCGTATTTTCTTTATTTCTTTTCAATTTCTAATTAACAAAACAGGGAATGATGAGAAGGTTCATGATGTTTCTCTAAGATTTAAAGCCCAGTACTATGCCAGAAACAGTCCATATTTGTTTCTTGTAGTAGTATTCTCTATTGTTGTGTTCCGTTTGTTAATTTACTTATAATATATAATAAATTGTCAATATATCAGTCTTGCGATTATCTAAATTGTGAAATGCTAATCTTGAGCCCTTGTCCAATTTTACCAATTTCGGCAACCTAAGAAAACGATTAAGTTACAATCAGATATTAATTAAGGAGCAATGAATATGGAAAAGTTCTTTCTCTCTTTCTTACCTCTTCATGCGATCCTTCATGTAGCCCCCGTCATTTAAGAAGATTTGTCTAGAATTGTACTTACAAGAGCTATCTAAGACGGGGTACCAGGAGACATCAAGGGGTGTCATACATCGGGGTGAATGAATACTCTTAAGTTCCAAACTTTTTGGGAGGGGGTGAATATTCAGTGGTTTACTTACACATGCATGTAAATATTTTCAATTCTATCCAGAAATTTAGGACTAAAAATTTAAGAACTCTGTCATGATTTAAATTTTGCTAAGAGCTAAGCAACTCATAAACAACTGTGGAGGGCTGAAATCTCAGACATTTTAAGGAATTTCGATCCAAAACACTGCCTTTCCACGCCTAATAGAAAGGGAGGTGCTGTATTCCCTGTCTAAAAAATTCCTACTCAAGGGGTACATCATCTTATATCCTTTATTTTCTCCTTTTTATCATTTTTGTTATATGCAGTAACCTTCAGCTTGTTGAAGTTTGCATTAATTGGTAGATAGATAATTTTGAGTCAAATTTCTTATAAAAAAGAGTAGAAAATAATAGTGATGGTGATTAATAACTTACTTTACAAACGGAGCAGATCTTTCCTTTCTGTTCTGGTGTATAGACTGCTTGACAGAGTGGACACTTTTCTTGTGGCTTACCTCTGAAATTAAAGACAAAAATCAAGAAAGGAATCTGTTGGTATTGAGTACCCAAGTGTGACGTCATAAAAAATATATTTTTAGAATTTCGAAATTTGCTCGTCATTTTGTAAAAGAGCATAAAAAATAATGCTCATACATGCAAAAATCAGTTAAATATGTCAAACATTTTTTTTTTTTTTTTTTTATAACAACAAAACCTAAAGCTAAATAAAATAATACAATTTACATGTGCCATGCATGGCAGAGAAAGACACGAGGTCATCTGGTCCCTATCATGTATGACACTTACAATTCAACTGGTTATTACAATTTAAGAAAAGACACAAAAAAAAACAACGACACAGAAAACATTGACTGAGATATGGCCATCCAAAGAAATCACTGTATTTTTGCTTCTATGTAAGGTTGGTACCTGGCCTAAGGTACCGAAACGCATGCGCACAAATTCGTATTCGGCCTATATGAATACAGAATTTCACAAGCCGCCCCATTCTCATATGCCAGACGCGTTTCGCACTTGTTGGAGCGCATCAGTGGCATGTGTGAGAATCGAACCGGGGTTTATTGCGTGAGAAGCACAAGTGCTAATCACACGACCACCGGAGCTGGGCTGACTGGTGAGTAACTGCGTGAGTTTTAGACTCGTATCACACGAGTACCGAAGTCTTGCATATTAATTTGTAAGGTTGGTACCTGGCCTAAGGTACCGAAACGCATGCAGTTAGACTCATATCGCATGAGCGAAAATTCGTATTCGGCCTATATGAATACAGAATTTCACCAGCCGCCCCATTCTCAAATGCCAGACGCGTTTCGCACTTGTTGGAGCGCATCAGTGACATGTGTGAGAATCGAACCGGGGTTTATTGGGTGAGAAGCACAAGTGCTAATCACACGACCACCGGAGCTGGGCTGACTGGTGAGTAACTGCGTGAGTTTTAGACTCGTATCACACGAGAACAGAAGTCTTGCATATTACTATGTAAGGTTGGTACCTGGCCTAAGGTAAAGAAAAGCATGCAGTTAGGCTCGTATCGCATGAGCACAAATTCGTATTCGGCAAATAATTTTTGCTCCTGTTCATAACGTTTAAGGCGCAAAATACAGTGATTCCCTATTGAAATGTATTTCTTCGGATGGCCATATCTCAGCCAATGTTTGATATATTTGACTGATTTTGCACATTTAGGCATTACTTTTTTTGCTCAGAAACTGAAGAGCAAATCTCGAAATTCTAAAAACAGATTTTTGTGACTTCATTACTTGGGTACTCTATTATCCAAGATGAATTTTGTACAGAATCCAAACATCAAATTTTACAGGAAAATGCTATATGCTCGCGAAGAAAACGTTTTAAGCAACTAGGGTATTTCCTCAATTCAGCGCCTTGGGCGTCTATTTTTATTTAAAAATCTGTCTTACAGAGGAGCAATTATTGAAAAATTAATGAATAAACTAATGCTTTGACGAGATCTGTAGCAACTTGCAAAAGGTGTCTCTCGACTCCCCCATCTACAGCATGCATATACACGCTTTTTTATAAAGAACCACTTTATAAGGAACCTACATGTAGAAGGCCCGAAAATTTAAAGAACTTATACTACTAAAGAGAAAATAACTAAAGAACTTTTTATTGTTGAATAGTTTTATCACTGCAAATAACCAAGAATTAGAAAGCCGGTTCCATTCATTTGCAGTCGAAAATCACATAAACTGTACGTTACACATGTATCAAATTTTTCCTTGAGTAGTCTGGAGCTTTGCTCACATGCAAGCGTCTCTCTATTATTGTTATGACACTAAATGTACAGTTGAAATTACGGAACTATTAAGGAACTCTTGGAACTACAGTTGCCTCAAAAGAGGTCCAAAAATAAGGAACTTTTAAGAGCTAGGCCTCGAGGTAGGTTCCTTATAAAAAAGCGTGTAAACTATTAAAAGGAGTGCCTGGGACCAACCTGATCGGCAGCTAAAACTAAAGAGGCGCGTATTCCAGGGAGGGCACTTATTCGAGAAAATAGGGTGTTCAAATAAGATTTGCTTACCTGTAGACGGGTTTGTATGTGACACTGCATACGGAGAATGGATTCAATTCATCATAATCAAATTGAACAGCATCTACAGGATTCTTATCACATGCTTGTAATATCTTTCGAGTCTACAAATAAAAGAACAAGGCAGTAATAGCAACTAGGATAAAAACAGCACGCATCGTATCCCAAACAGTACCCACTATTATTACCCTTGGGTCAGGGCAGCAACTCTGTTATGCAATCTGATTGGCTGAAAACGTTCGAATGCGATGTAATGATAGGGCATTATTATCCGGTAATGCCCACTCATTAGGTCAAAGAGGGCAACCACCCCACTTTCCAAACAAAAACCCACCCTGAAACATGATTCAGCCATAGGAACACATGCAGTGGACAGCTCAGACAGTGCAGAAACTTCAGGGAGAATCGGATCCAAGTGGCAAAGCCAGATCTTTGTTTTATTTAGGGGCTTTGGAATCTGTCTACATCAAAACCAAAAGGCCAGTTCTGTGTAGACAGTAAGACTCCGTTTTCTCCAACGGACTCGTCAATTAATTCTATTGGTCTTTTTCTAGTATCCCGCAAGCTGATTGGTGTTTAAAACACAATACCAATCCAGCTTTATTCTTCGCATCAGTGCATTTTGATCCACAACTGGGCATAAATTCAGCCTAAGAAAATTGTTTTGGGTTTATTTCTGAGATTGATACTCCGAATTTTAGACGAAAAATGGTTTTAATTATGTTCAAAAGATGTTTCTGCCCTTTTAGACAATCTAGAAAACATTTCATAGGAAAAATGGACAATTCAGGAAAAACAGCTTGGTTTCAAAACCTAGTGTAGTATAAAAACTAGCATTTTCGGTTGAGACAAATACTACGTACCTGCTGAGCAACATCTGATTTTGGACCAAGTTCAAGTAAACGACGAGCGAATGAAGCAGCGGTTTTGAAATTTTTCATCTAGAAAATCAACAGTTGATATCAAAGTCTTACATTATTATTCATCAGTCAGTTAAAGCATTAGGGTTAGCTCAGATGAATAAAATATGTCAAGCCAAAGAAAGGATTAAGGTCTAGGAAAGCAAAATGAAGCAACATAGCGCAAAGCCAAGTTAATCAAAAAAAATATTAGTGAACCAAGACCTTACAAGCAGAGCAAAAGTTCGAAGTATTGCCAGAAGCACTGCTACAGCGAAAACGTCTGAAAACCAATTCAAGACAAGCCAAGTCAAGACAAGACAAACAAAAGCAAAGCCAAGGAAAGCAAGGATAAGCCTGGCCAAAGAACAACTAAGCAAAACAGATTAAGCCAAGGCAATGGCGAAGCCAAGCAAAACAGAGCAGAGCAGAGTGAAGCTAAGGCAAGGCAAGGCAAGCCAAGCCAAGCCAAGCCAAGATAGGCCTGACTGAGTCGAGCCAAGCAATACAGAGTAAAGCCAAGCCAAGTCTAGCCAAGCAGAACAAAGCAAAGTAGAGTATAGCCAAACCAAGACAAGTTTGGCCAGGCCAAGCCAAGTGAAACAAAGAAAGCCAAGCCAAGCCAAGCCAAGGAAAGCCAAGATAAGACAAAATAAGCGTGTTCAAGCCAAGCAAAACAAAGCAAAGCAGAGTGAAGCCAAGCCACGTCAAGCCAAGCCAAGTCAAGTCAAGCTAAGATAGGCCTGACGAAGTCAAGTCAAACAAAGCGAACAAAGCCAAGCCAAGCCGAGTCAAGCAACGATAAGCCAGCCAAAGATTAGGCAAGCAAAACAAAGCAAAGAAGAGTAAAGCCAAAACAAGCCATAGGAAACCCAAGGAAAGCCCAGCCAATTTAAGCGTGGTCAATCCAAGCAAAAACAATGCAAAGCAGTGTGAAAGCAAGCCAAATCAAGACAAGCCAAGCCAAGCCAAGCCAAACCAAACCAAGACAGGCCTGGTCTTAGTCAAGCCAAGCAAAGCAAAGTAAAGCCAAGTAAAGCAAAGTAAAGCCAAGCCAAGTCAAGCCAAGCAAAACAAAGCAAAGTAGAGTGAAGCCAAGCCACGCCAAGGAAAGCCAAGGTTGCCGTTTTGAGTCTACTACTAGCCCAGGGCTACTCAGTCGACTTTACACTTTACCCCTTGTCTGGATGTATTAGCATATAGCAGGGTGCAGCCACACACGGCGCTCATAACTACCGACCAGGTATCCATTTATACACCAGGGTAGAGAGAGGCACATTTGTGTTAACAACTTGCCCAAGGTTGTTATCTCTGCAACCCAAGTGGAAAGACCGTGGCTCGAACCCACAACATTTTCGTTGTGAGTCCAGCACGCTAACCACTGCGCCACAGAGACACTTTGCTCATATAATAAAACTTAATCCATCCTTTGAAAATTACCTCACAAATTCTCTTCATCTGAGCAGCAGTGGCCTAAAATTAATAAAAACTTTTTTAAACTAGCAATCAATAAATCAGTTAATATTTGAGGGAGTCGTATTTCAGTTGAGAAGCAATGGACCGCCAAGGAAATCAAGACAGCCGCAGTCAATTATGTAGATCACTGCAAAATTAACCGAGTGGCAATCAAGTCATGAAGGACCTTGAAAATAATGCACAATTAAAGGTTGAAGTTAAAGGTGCTGTGGCGTCGTAGGGTATAATCCAGCCGACTCGTGGTGTCAGGACCTCAGTGTGGTCAGGGTTCGAGCCCAGCCATGGTGGCGCAACAGCCAGGGTCGAGGTCTTGATTAGTAAACCTACAACTGAGACCCTAGCGACTGGCGCTAAAACACCATTTCACCTTCACCTTCACAGTGATTACAGGGGTAAAGAGAGCGCAACAAAGCCACAGCCAGGGCAAGAAGACCCATTGAGGTCCGTAAGACCCTAAACAATACGATCAGGGTCTTATACCGCCAACAGAGACACAGTGAAGGTGAAAATGAAGTTGTATATTTAGCACCAGTTTCTGGGATTGCGTAACTATATGAACTAACAACACCTCGACCCTGCCTGTGACGCTACTGTGGCTAGGGCTCCCCACTGACACAACGATTTAGCTTGATAAGATCATGACGCCACAATGGCTTCTAAGGAACAGTGAAGCCATGAAGAGGCTTGCAAAGCTACGGGAGCAATAACAAATTGGGCAACAGAATCCTTATAGAGAATACAGAATCAATGTGAAGCTGATAAGACATTAGTCATCTACGCTTCAAGGTGAAAATACGGGTCGAAATGTACCAATCAGAAAGGTGAAGCTGAAATGGTATTGTGTCGTTGAACAACAATCAACTAGGGGGATAAAGCGGGAAGATCAGTATAATTATTTGAAGAGTCCAAGTGAGAAAGCGGTAAGAAAAACTCAGTCTGCAGTTTCATATAAGTTACTTTTTTATGCTGGTCTTATATGCGGGTAGCTACATCAAAGCATTACTATTTGCGAAAAGATAAAAACTTAATATATTGCTAATACCTTCGGTTGTTCTTTTCTCGCTGTTTCTAACTGCAAACCAACAATATACTCTCTGCAAATGCCTAAAAGTTCTTGTGCCTGAAACAGAGATGGTTGGCTTCAAAATCCAATATTATTCAACCAACAAAATAACCAGCTGTCGATTTGCACTGACGTCATTACATGAATGTTTTTTACATGAATATCATTACATGAATGTTTAACATAGTATAATCCCATTCTAGCAAAGAAATCAAGAAACGTAGATTTAAAATGGACAGACCATTTACTATGGAGGGTCGTTTAGGGGTTCTAGGGAACACAGGAACAAGGGAAATGTATCCAGGGAACATGGTCAAAATTAAAAAGGAACAAGAGAACATTGGGAAACAGGGATCAGGTAAAATCCTCTCTATTAATCATCTCGACCATCAGTCTGAAAAATGACCCTACAAAACTCCAGGGCACAAGGGGATTTCCTCAAGGGAACAAGAGAAGATGTAACCCCCCTAAATGACTCTCAATAAGGCTACCAAAAGAAAGACCGGGAAGACACACTCTATTTGAAGCACTCAGGGCATAAAAAGACCAAGATGTAAGCCAAAAACAATCTACCTAAGCTGAATAAGTAAAGAACTTGCAACATCAAACATCGACCTAAGTTTTGATACCCTGAACAATGCATTGCAACTAGGCATATCCTAAGGTAGCAAATTATAACGAATCGCGTCGAATCGGGTACGCATTGTGGCCGTGGCTACCGCTCATGATCGGGTCTGTGGGCAGCACAGGGTTGCTACTCTTGACACCCAGCTGTGAGCTTTCTTACTAGGCGGCCCGGGTTCGATTCCCATCAATTTCGATATGAAATCTAGCCTAGTTTTTCCCTATCCCAATTTTTTGCATGCATGAAAAGTATGCTATAGAACTTAATACAGAGGAAGGGAAAAATTAAATGCTTTCTAATATAAATCATTAAATAGCAGTTCTAATTAAATAGAACAAATAAAGGTTTATTACTACCTCATTGATCTCTTGTTTTGTGTCTACAGAAAGCAATGTAATACCAAGAAGAATACTGTGGAATTTGACAACAGCATCTTGGAACTTTCCCATTGTTGTTAATTGATAAGCAACCTACAATTACAAGATGAGACTAACTCATACCAGGTAATATCTGTGCAGTACAGTGGAGGATATTTAATACAGCGGAAGGATATCATCAAATTGCCTTCTTCAAAATGTATAGTTTTGAAGCCCAGGCAGCAAGACGTCGTTGATTCAAATATTTTTCATTTTTCAAACAGGATCTTGTGGTCTATTGAATCGAACGCTTTGCAAAAATCTAGTTGCGAGTTTAACTTCTATGATTTGATCCTGGTGAAAGTTTTGCTTCCAGGGTTCTGTGAGGTAAAGAAAGTCCTTTTTTGTACATCCATTGATTCTGTTGCATGGTGAATTTAAGATTTATGTCCAGTCAAATACATAATTGATTCTGTCATTTTGCTGGGAATGCCTAGCAGTGCCTGGTGGTTTTCTCTTTCCATTCTTTCTCCCTTTTTGAGAGTTCTTTTTACTTTTCTTATCTTCCAGGTACTTCCGTACTTTGTTTATGCTAAACTCAAGTCACTCATCATAAAGAAAAACTGAATGCTCGAAGTGATATTTGTCTATTAGGAGTAAAAATAACATGGTATGAACGAAGGGAGCGTGTCACAGTCATAAATAAAAACCAGTACGCTGAAGGGAGCGTGTAACAGTCATAAATTAAAGCCAGTACGCTGAAGGGAGCGTGTCACAGTAATTAAAAAGCCAGTACGCTGATGGGAGCGTGTCACAGTAATAAAAAAAAGCCAGTACGCTGAAGGGAGCGTGTCAAAGTCATAAATAAAAGCCATTACGCTGAAGGGAGCGTGTCAAAGTCAGGGAACGTGTCAAAGTCATAAATAAAAGCCAGTTAAGTCATAAATAAAAGCCAGTACGCTGAAGGGAGCGTGTCACAGTAATAAAAAAAAGCCAGTACGCTGAAGGGAGCGTGTCACAGTCATAAATGAAAGCCAGTACGCTGAAGGGAGCGTGTCACAGTAATTAAAAAGCCAGTACGCTGATAGGAGCGTGTCACAGTAATAAAAAAAAGCCAGTACGCTGAAGGGAGCGTGTAACAGTCATAAATGAAAGCCAGTACGCTGAAGGGAGCGTGTCACAGTAATTAAAAAGCCAGTACGCTGATGGGAGCGTGTCACAGTAATAAAAAAAAGCCAGTACGCTGAAGGGAGCGTGTCAAAGTCATAAATAAAAGCCAGTACGCTGAAGGGAGCGTGTCAAAGTCATAAATAAAAGCCAGTACGCTAAAGGGAGCGTGTCACAGTCTTAACAAAAAGCCAGTACGCTGAAGGGAGCGTGTCACAGTAATAAAAAAAAGCCAGTACGCTGAAGGGAGCGTGTCACAGTCATAAATGAAAGCCAGTACGCTGAAGGGAGCGTGTAACAGTCATAAATGAAAGCCAGTACGCTGAAGAGAGCGTGTAACAGTCATAAATGAAAGCCAGTACGCTGATGGGAGCGTGTCACAGTAATAAAAAAAAGCCAGTACGCTGAAGGGAGCGTGTCACAGTCATAAATGAAAGCCAGTACGCTGAAGGGAGCGTGTAACAGTCATAAATGAAAGCCAGTACGCTGATGGGAGCGTGTCACAGTAATAAAAAAAAGCCAGTACGCTGAAGGGAGGGTGTAACAGTCATAAATGAAAGCCAGTACGCTGAAGGGAGCGTGTCACAGTAATTAAAAAGCCAGTACGCTGATGGGAGCGTGTCACAGTAATAAAAAAAGCCAGTACGCTGAAGGGAGCGTGTCAAAGTCATAAATAAAAGCCAGTACGCTGAAGGGAGCGTGTCAAAGTCATAAATAAAAGCCAGTACGCTGAAGGGAGCGTGTCACAGTAATAAAAAAAAGCCAGTACGCTGAAGGGAGCGTGTCACAGTCATAAATGAAAGCCAGTACGCTGAAGGGAGCGTGTCACAGTAATTAAAAAGCCAGTACGCTGATGGGAGCGTGTCACAGTAATAAAAAAAAAGCCAGTACGCTGAAGGGAGCGTGTCAAAGTCATAAATAAAAGCCAGTACGCTGAAGGGAGCGTGTCAAAGTCATAAATAAAAGCCAGTACGCTGAAGGGAGCGTGTCACAGTAATAAAAAAAAGCCAGTACGCTGAAGGGAGCGTGTCACAGTAATAAATAAAAGCCAGTACGCTGAAGGGAGCGTGTCACAGTAATAAAAAAAGCCAGTACGCTGAAGGGAGCGTGTCGCAGTCATAAAAAAAGCCAGTACGCTGAAGAGAGCGTGTCACAGTAATAAAAAAAGCCAGTACGCTGAAGGGAGCGTGTCAAAGTCATAAATAAAAGCCAGTACGCTGATGGAAGCGTGTCAGAGTCATAAATAAAAGCCATTACGCTGAAGAGAGCGTGTGGCAGTAAAAATAAAAGCCAGTACGCTGATGGGAGCGTGTCACAGTCATAAATAAAAGCCAGTACGCTGATGGGAGCGTGTCACAGTCATAAATAAAAGCCAGTACGCTGAAGGGAGCGTGTCGCAGTCAAAATAAAAGCCAGTACGCTGATGGGAGCGTGTCGCAGTCATAAAAAAAGCCAGTACGCTGAAGGGAGCGTGTCACAGTAATAAAAAAAAGCCAGTACGCTGAAGGGAGCGTGTCACAGTAACAAAGAAAGCCAGTACGCTGAAGGGAGGGTGTCACAGTCATAAAAAAAACACGGTACGCTGAAGGGAGCGTGTCACAGTCATAAAAAAAACACGGTACGCTGAAGGGAGTGTGTCACAGTCCTAAACTATAACACCGTATGCTGAAAGGAGCGCATCTGCCACCGTCATAAGAAAAATACCCTATGCTGTAGGGAGCTTTGAGTTAATGTGGACTTGCAAAAAATTTACAACTTTACGCCATCAAAACGGATTAGGTATTGTACAGTAAGATCATGCCTAGTAATATGCGTGTGAAGTGTAGTCGATAGACTTGAGGAATGCGTTTTGGCGAATTCCCGGATGAATTATTAATTTAATTATGTGTTAGATAGATCTTCTTGCTAATTTTGAGTGAATTATTGGACAAGTTTTTTTCTCAGTTGGTATCTTCATTATTCATAGAAATGTTATCCCAATCCAACTGATGTCTTCCTGTTTTACAATGATTTGCAAGATCACTGCCAGTTCGGATCATATTCGATTTATATTGCAGCTGGAACAAATTAGAAATACGGAATGAAAGTATTACAAGAATACCTGGAGCCTTTGAACAAGATCATTCAGTTTCACTCCAACAGCTGGTAGTCCATGCTTAGCCCCAGCCTCTTTCCAGTTTCGATGAGGATATCCAAAAAGATCAGGCGTCGAAGGCAGACCAGGGATGGCAGTCCTTGATCGTGAAAAGGAGGCTAAGAATAATTGCTTGTAAGGAGCGAAGTCAACAACTCCAAGTTGTTCGTGAAGCAACTAAAAGGTAAATACAAATTTGATTTATTAGTTCGTTAGCATATTCGAAAAAAAAATAATTTGTCATCATAAACTGAAACGCCGCAAAAGTCTATCAACCCCCCTTTTCAAACTACCTGTCTACAAAGCCCCGCCTCAGACCACCTTTAAACCCTACTTTTAAATCATCTCCCTATAAAGACCAATTTTAAACCTACTTTTCTAAAACCATCACTCCAAAAATAATAACGAATAATAACGATAATTACCCTTGCAGCTGAATCGAATGCTCCTGCAACCACGTGATCGACCGGTAGATGAGAATTATTAACCCAAACTTGTGACTGGTTGGTTCCTTTAGTAGGAGGTACAAAGTAGCCTTCGGTATCTCCACTTGGTAGTCCCAAATCCTAAGAAGCAGCAAAAATCAATCAGAAAAGCCTCATCTTTGAAATGACAATCGAGGTAGGGTAAATATGTTGAAGTGTCCCGAAACGTTGCCCTACTAAATATCAAAGGCTTGCCATGATAAGTGGTGACTACCATGTCTAATACAGTATGGTGAAGTGGTATACTGTTTCTAGGGCACATCACTGATATCTTGGTAGCTGATTGCGCGTTCTTATAGGAAAAATACAAATTTTCCCCAGCAAATCGATGGTATCTAGAGAAAGCCAAACGAGACCCTTGCTTTGACACTAGCATGGATCAGCCTCGACCCATAGCTTTGCTGAACTCCCAATACGATGAGCAAAGCCGATTATAATAGACTAAGATACACTATCCTAGGTGTTAACAACTATAAAACTAAACACAAAATAAAAGATCTTCACAATGATCTCGTTGAATGAACAACGTTATAATAATCTAGACCTCAAAGCAGTCTCGTATGTCTTTCTGCCGTTACTCTTTTTATGGCAAGTTTAAAGCGGGTAGTAGTTGATCCAGCAACCTATATAGTGCAAGACAGACTAGCTCAAATGCTGGTCATTCTCATCACAGCAGTTTTGACAGAGGATGTTTAGCAAGTTCGGTTCAATTAACAGATCAGAAACAAGAAAAACATAACAAGAAACGATAGATATTGTACCATATCGGCAGGCAATTCGAGATCATCATCACCAACATCCCAACCTCCACCTTCTTCATCAACAATCAGCTTCTCATCGGCATCTTCACCGAATCCTCCTTCTGAAAACAAAGAGTATAACAATGAAATTAAATGAAACAAGTTGGAAAACACTGCCTAATATACTGTACAACTACTATCAAACGCCCAAGATTACATTGCATTATCGAACTTTTAGGGGGTATTTCAAAAGGGGGCGCTTAAAAATGGGGCATTCTGCACAGGTTTTAGAGGCGAATAGACGGAATGTTTTAACAGACTCGTACAATCTTAGAGATATTCTTGAAGGATTTTTGTGGAGTACCAGAAAGTCTCAACGGCTACAAGCGTAAGTTTTTGCCGGTTAATATCACAATTGCAAAATTGTTTCAGGAAATGTCTCAGCTACTCGAGCCTTCCTCTTAAAAGTGTTCCTTATATAAAAACGTGTAATTGACCTCAAAGTGACAAAATTTAAGGACATTTGGACATTCTGTCAAATACAATTTGACGACTCGTGGAATAGAATAGAACGGCAAGCCAAAATCATTGAGTGGAGTTTTGTCTTTCCAAGGCTAAACTGGTACTAATGGTTAGCCACATTATCCGTAAAAAGCAAACTGATTTCCAACATAATAATATGTATATAATAGTTTTTGAGCAGTACAAAACTTGATATAAACTGTAATTTGACTTATACACTGTATACTGTATACTGTAATTTGACTTGTATACATATATACTGTAATAGTACAAAACTTTATATATGCTGTAGAAGATAGCGGCTCGGGCTAGATAGGCAATGCCTTCTCGAGTCGCATAGAATACGATACTTATTTTCTTAGTCATATGACTAAAGCTACGGCTACACAACATGACTAAGAAAATAAGTATTGTATTCCAAACGACTCGAGAAGGCATTGCCTATCTAGCCCGAGCCGCTATCCTCTACAGCATACATAAAGTTTTGTACTATTCAAAACTATTGGATATTATTATGTTGGAAATAAGCTAGCTTTTTATGGGTGAATTTGAATTGAATTGAACAGATGATCAAGAAATACCTTCATCGATAATGAGATCTGAGTCTCCCCAGCCTTCTCCTCCAGCTTCTCCAATGTCTCCCATATCGATACCACTTGCAGCTCCAGTTTCTAACGAAAGCAAATCACATTAATACGGTTAAACATGGATAATACGGGTAAGCCTAACGTTTAATGGAAATTATGTCATAAGACGGACGGAAGCTAGGGTCTAAGGCCAGATATTTAGGGTTAGGGTTTACGGATAAGATTAGCATCCACCTTCTGGATCTTAGCAATAAAAGCAAAATTACAATCATGGCAAAAATTATGATTTTAATTATTAATTAAGAACCTATTTAAAGTATTAGACATGCTAATGGCCGCTGATAATAGGACTCTAATAATCAGACGATGAGAGACGGATCACTCCCGAAACGCTGCCCCGATAAATATAAAAAGGTCGTCACGAAAAGCGGCCGTTTTCATGTCTAATACTCTGTCAGAAACAGCCTTGATAAGTTGGAATGTATTTAATGATAATTGAAGTTTTATGAAAAGAAACGTGTAACCTATAATCTAAGGACACAAAATCTTTGCAAGCTGCCACAAATAAAGAAACAAGGCTTTGGACAACAATCACTGTCCTTTAAAAAGGAGTTGCATTAGGAAAACCCTGAATGATAGTGTCAAAAATGAGCTTACATTTTCGGCTTTCAAAAAGAAGATCAAAGAATGGGCTGGAAGTAAATGCACCTGCAAAATTTGCCGCTAATTGGTTTTTGCATCAAGTATATTTTTGTAAACAGTTGGTTTGAATTAGTATGTTTTAACTACTCTTGTAAACACCAACTTTTAATATGGAAATGGAAATACGATTTAACCTGAATACAGTAGAAAGATAAAAAATGCTTTAGGCTAAACTGAAAAATTGTTGACTGTAAAGCAAGCCCTCAGGAACTATATGATAGAAATGGAATGTACCTTTAAGACCTCCTTTGCTTTCAAAGATTGTCTTGCTCACAGCTAACAGTGGCCAGTTGCCTTCATTTTGCATGATCGGAACAGAAGGACGGAGAAGTTTAGCATTGGGGTTTACCGCAGGCAACTAAGAGAAAAATCAATGTGAAAATCACTAAGAACATCATAACATGTTAAAGACTGGAGATGTGGAGGAAAGAATTTTCGTATGAAATCATACACGCAGTTTTTTTATAAGCAACCGCTTATAAGCAACCAAGTGTTTTTCGTTAAGTGAGGCATTTCACTGAGAGGTTTCCATTCAACTTTCAATACAAAGTCTCTAATGGTAACAATATCAGCAAGGCGAAATGATTCCAGTCATTTTATGTGCAATGTTAGATTTTGCGCTGTTTTTCTTGCCTCTATACCATTCTTAGGGCAAAAAGATACAGTAGAAATTAAGCAACTACTAAGCAACTTTTGCTACTAAAAGGTGGCCGTAAAAGGTCCAAAAACAAGCAACTTTTTGAACTAGGGCCGAGCGAAGTTGCTTATAAAAAAACTGCGTTTATGAAACATGAGAAGTCAGTAAAAGGATAACATAATAACATAATTATCTACAGTAAAATATATGGCAAATTCTCAATTAAACGATACCAGTTTATTTTAGCTGAGTGAAATTTAGATTCTTTTTTAAAAGCCACTCAAGTAAGCTTTTAAGGGCTCGAAGGAGCGTTTATTAGGACATATTGGATTGTAGGATTAATTACTTTAGGGCCTGTTTACATGGAGTCGGGCCAGCCCGATAGCCAAGCTAGTCTTGTTTATTCACACTTTTCCATTCTTTCCTGTCAGAATTTCACCTCGCCTGACCGGGCTGGCCCGCTCTCCATATAAACACAAAATGAACAAAGAAAAGATTCTTTTGTTCCCGCAGACCTCGGCCAGGTAAGATCCGCGTCCTTTGATCACGGATCTCGCCTCACCGGGCTGGGTAATTGTTCATGTAAACACAAGATTCACAAACAAAAGAATTTATTGTTCTGTCAGATCTGGCTTGGCCGAGCCAGCTCGCCTAACCAGGCTGGCCCGCCTCCATGTAAACAGGCCCTTAGAAAAGCATATAATAGCTTTAAAGGGCTTGAAGTGTCGTTTAAAAGAGCACATTGGATTCGTTACTTTACTATACAGAAGAACATAGTTTTAAGCCCTGTGAAAATAATCGAAAATTGATCGTGGAACATTTTGAATTTGCTTGTCAAGCAATGCTTTGTCGTGGCTGAACGTTCAAATATAACTTGATTAAACAGAGCAATGTTTGACTGTTTGGCCAGGGCCTTATTGTTTAACTTTACAAGAAGATTGAGCAAAGACAGATAAACAAAGTCGACATATTTCAAGTATTTTCCCTTATAACCTTATATTAGCATGGTACATAGGACACGAATACCCCTCATTTAACACTATATCAAATAGATAGTAAGCTCTCACCTTCTCTCGATCAAGGTTGAATGTTGAAATGATTTCTTCACATTCATCTGCTAAGCCATGGTTGGCAGCAGTCAAATAAGCAAGTGATCCTACAAATGTAAAAAACTTGAGTTCCAAAAGCTTCAAAAGTTGTAATGTCTAAATAAAAATGCATTTAGCTTTAAACTTTAACACAAATATTAATACAATCATTATGTTTGTATGATGATTAAATTCATAGTCATCATCTTTCTTTTTTAGATTTATCGCTCAGGGATAACCAGAGAATTTCAAGTTTATATACTACATAAGCAAATACTAAGGCCTATGAACTGAGCTTTGATCTTTGAGCCTATCTTAAATAGTTACCGTTGCACTATTAGAACTATACTTTGCCGTCCAAACAAGATAAGCTCTACTTCTCTTTTAGAGTACAGAAACATTTTTTTATATCAGATTAGATTATTTTGAATTCTGTAAAAAATTTCAACAAAAGTTTAACTTCAAAGACTCTGGGTACTTAAAATCAAGTACCAATCTGAAATAAAAAGATAAAGCAGAATACAGAGAAAGGTAAAACTCCTGACCTTGTCCAACTTGTTTTAAAACTTTAATTCTTTCCTCCACATCTCCAATGTACAATGCGTTATGCAAATGTCCGCTTACGTCCTTGCGAATTTCAGCTAAAAATCAATAAACATCAGATAATCAATCAATCAGTCAGTCAGTCAGTCAGTCAGTCAGTCAGTCAGTCAGTCAGTCAGTCAGTCAGTCAGTCAGTCAGTCAGTCAGTCAGTCAGTCAGTCAGTCAGTCAGTCAGTCAGTCAGTCAGTCAGTCAGTCAGTCAGTCAGTCAGTCAGTCAGTCAGTCAGTCAGTCAGTCAGTCAGTCAGTCAGTCAGTCAGTCAGTCAGTCAGTCAGTCAGTCAGTCAGTCAGTCAGTCAGTCAGTCAGTCAGTCAGTCAGTCAGTCAGTCAGTCAGTCAGTCAGTCAGTCAGTCAGTCAGTCAGTCAGTCAGTCAGTCAGTCAGTCAGTCAGTCAGTCAGTCAGTTAGTCAGTCAGTCAGTCAGTCAGTCAGTCAGTCAGTCAGTCAGCCATCCACCAGCCATCCAGCCATCAAGCCATCTAGCCAGTCATCCATACAGCCAGCTATCCAGCCAGCCATCAAGCAACTAGCCAGCAAGCAAGACGGTCAGCAAGCCAGCCAGCCAGCCATCCAGGCAGCCATCAAGCCATCGACCCCGCAATCAAGCCATCCAGCCAGCCATCAAGCGATCCAGCCAGCCAGCCATCCAGCCAGCAAGCAAGCCATCCAGCCATCAAGGCATCCAGCCAGCTATCCATCAAGCCATCTAGCCAGCCATCCAGGCAGCCATCAAGCCATTCGGCCAGCCATCCAGCCAGCCATCAAGCCATCCAGCCAGCCATCCAGGCAGCCATCAAGCCATTCGGCCAGCCATCCAGGCAGCCATCAAGCCATCTAGCCAGCCATCCAGGCAGCCATCAAGCCATCCAGCCAGCCATCCAGGCAGCCATCAAGCCATCCAGCCAGCCATCCAGGCAGCCATCAAGCCATCCAGCCAGCCATCCAGCCAACAAGCAAGCCATCCAGCCAGCCATCCAGCCAACAAGCAAGACATCTAGCCAGCCATCAAGCCATCTAGCCAGCCATCCAGGCAGCCATCAAGCCATCCAGCCAGCCATCCAGGCAGCCATCAAGCCATTCAACCAGCCATCCAGGTAGCCATCAAGCCATCTAGCCAGCCATCCAGGCAGCCATCAAGCCATTCGGCCAGCCATCCAGGCAGCCATCAAGCCTTCTAGCCAGCCATCCAGGCAGCCATCCAGCCAACAAGCAAGCCATCCAGCCAACAAGCAAGCCATCCAGCCAGCAAGCAAGCCATTCAGCCAGCCATCAAGGCAGACATCATGCCATCTAGCCAGCCATCCAGGCAGCCATCCAGCCAGCCATGCAGCCATCCAGGCAGCCATCAAGCCATTCGGCCAGCCATCCAGGCAGCCATCAAGCCATCTAGCCAGCCATCCAGGCAGCCATCAAGCCATCCAGCCAGCCATCCAGGCAGCCATCAAGCCATCCAGCCAGCCATCCAGGCAGCCATCAAGCCATCCAGCCAGCCATCCAGCCAACAAGCAAGCCATTCAGCCAGCCATCAAGCCAACAAGCAAGACATCTAGCCAGCCATCAAGCCATCTAGCCAGCCATCCAGGCAGCCATCAAGCCATCCAGCCAGCCATCCAGGCAGCCATCAAGCCATTCAACCAGCCATCCAGGTAGCCATCAAGCCATCTAGCCAGCCATCCAGGCAGCCATCAAGCCATTCGGCCAGCCATCCAGGCAGCCATCAAGCCTTCTAGCCAGCCATCCAGGCAGCCATCCAGCCAACAAGCAAGCCATCCAGCCAACAAGCAAGCCATCCAGCCAGCAAGCAAGCCATTCAGCCAGCCATCAAGGCAGACATCATGCCATCTAGCCAGCCATCCAGGCAGCCATCCAGCCAGCCATGCAGCCAGCAAGCAAGCAAGCCATCTAGCCAGCCATCTAGCCAGCCATCCAGGCAGCCATCCAGCCATCCAGCCAACAAGCAAGCCATCCAGCCAAGAAGCAAGCCATCCAGCCAGCCAGCAAGCCATCCAGGCAGCCATCAAGCCATTCGGCCAGCCATCCAGGCAGCCATCAAGCCTTCTAGCCAGCCATCCAGGCAGCCATCAAGCCATCCAGCCAGCCATCCAGCCAACAAGCAAGCCATCCATCCAGCCAGCAAGCAAGCCAGCCAGCCAGCCATCCAGCCAACAAGCAAGCCATCCAGCCAACAAGCAAGCCATCTAGCCAGCCATCCAGCCAACAAACAAGACATCTAGCCAGCCATCAAGCCATCTAGCCAGCCATCCAGGCAGCCAGCAAGCCATCCAGCCAGCCATTCAGGCAGCCATCAAGCCATTCGGCCAGCCATCCAGGCAGCCATCAAGCCTTCTAGCCAGCCATCCAGGCAGCCATCAAGCCATCCAGCCAGCCATCCAGGCAGCCATCAAGCCATCCAGCCAGCCATCCAGGCAGCCATCAAGCCATGCAGCCAGCCATCCAGGCAGCCATCAAGCCATCCAGCTAGCCATCCAGCCAACAAGCAAGCCATCCAGCCAGCCATCCAGCCAACAAGCAAGACATCTAGCCAGCCATCAAGCCATCTAGCCAGCCATCCAGGCAGCCAGCAAGCCATCCAGCCAGCCATTCAGGCAGCCATCAAGCCATTCGGCCAGCCATCCAGGCAGTCATCAAGCCATCTAGCCAGCCATCCAGGCAGCCATCAAGCCATCTAGCCAGCCATACAGGCAGCCATCAAGCCATCTAGCCAGCCATCCAGGCAGCCATCAAGCCATCTAGCCAGCCATCCAGCAAGCCATCCAGTCAGCAAGCCATCCAGCCAGTCATCAAGCCATCGAGCCAGTCATCCAGCCAGCCAGCAAGCCATCCAGCCAGCCAGCAAGTCATCCAGCCAGCCAGCAAGCCATCCAGCCAGCCAGCAAGTCATCCAGCCAGCCAGCAAGCCATCCAGCCAGCCAGCAAGCCAGCCAGCCAGCCATCCAGGCAGCCATCAAGCCATCGAGCCAGACATGACTAAATGAATGACGAAATAAAAGGAACAAAAAAATCAGATAAATAGACAAATAGACAAATGAATAGGAAAAATCTAAAATATACAAACTTACAAATTTTGAGCATTTTTCTTAGTTTTTCAGTATTTCCAGTGATCAAGTAAAGGAATGAAAGACGATCAAAATTCTTTATTCTTTGATAACACATTTCAACAACCTAAAAGGCAAACACTGACAATGATAAAACGAGTTTTGCAGTAATAATTGTTAACATGACACACTGAAGCGCACTAAAGCATATTCAATAAAACAGTGGAGAAAATAAAACAATTTACTTGATGATTGCCGTGTTGCAATGCCATATCACTGAGTTTTTCCCAGCAAGCTTTGTCATCCAGTGTCTTAGCAGCTTCAACAGCAACCTGGTAAAAGACATTTTGCTTAAAACAGATTCGATAAGTATTTCGTGGCATCTAAGACTTTTTCTTGTTGTCATCTTTAGAATTATGCATCAAAAGTGTTTGTTAGAGCTGCGAGTCAAGTCACACTAAGCTAAGCAAGGACAGATTAGTTGAGTTTAGCTGAGCTGAGCTGAGCTGAATTATGTCGATAAAGGCAATTCAAGTAATATCAACTCTATCTGAGTCAAATCAAGTTTTTTTTGCATCAGAAGCCAAGTCAAACTAAAACCAGTCAAGTGAAGTTAAGTCAAGTCAAGTCAGCCAAATCAAGTCAGCCAAAGTCAAGCAAAGTAAAGACAATGAAAGGTAACAAACCATCGCCAACTAAAGACAAAACAAGTTGAGTCAAATTGTAGTTGGACCAAAAATAATTTTTACGTCAACCGAAATATATTCAAGTAAGTCAACTTAAGCAAAATAAAATTTCTCTGTGTAAATTTTACCTCAAGGTTTCCGCATTCAAGTGCCAGAGCGAATCTTGTTCTTTCATCTTTTACAAAATGCAGAGCAACCTATAAACAACGGAATAAGAATCCTTAAGAAATGATACAAAATTTGCAAAGCAATTCAATGAAACCGATTTTTACTTAGAACATAGATATCTAGTCTTCCTAGTATTACCTCTGGGTATCCTTTCTTTTGCAAGTAGGCAATGATTGACTGGCCAACGAGTTTTGCATTTCTCACCATGTGAAGAACCTAAAAAATGACATTTCATTTCATAATTTATGCATTAGAGGTTCATACAGACTAGACTTTACAAAAGTCCCACTCTACACCAACAGCATCAACAGCATTTAGCAACAGCAACAACCATTTACATGAAAAAATTGAATAGGATGGCCTAATGCTCATAGTGTATTTCTGAGCGACCTACATATCAGATTGGCCTAAGGAGCAAAAACTACGACTGGTGGAATTAGTCTACATGCAGACAGCAAGGACGGAAATAACTCAAGAAAAAACAACTACCTACATTGTCTATCAACTGAAACGCTTTTATAAACATTATTTCTTCTGTTTTATTCCACCAATTCATGTAGATTAGTAATTGATGACACAGGGAATCTGGATTATTCCCTCTCCAAGACAAAACTAAGTTGTTTCTTTTCTTAAGCTTTCTGCGTCCCTGAATTTCATGAATTTCACCTCAAGGCCTTCCATTCTGCTTATAAAGGATGTCGCTGCTTGTGAAGAGCATACTCAAGTGGTGAATCTAGTCGCAGCTTCACAGCTTTGGTCTTTGCAATCAAAGGGAGATGCCAGCTTTGGAGGTATTCCACCAGGGCTAAAGGGTAATCAGCTCGATAAAGGGTGCTTTGCTGCAAGAAAGAATGACACAGAAAAAAGCTTACTCATACTCACTTCATCGTATCTGTGATTGACAAGTGCAAGTTTAAACTTGAATTCAGTTGGATCAATACCCAGAACTCTTGTTTTGCAATCTCTATCAAGGCAGTAGACACTGCTACCCTGAAATGAGATAATCAATCATCATAATAATAAAGTAAACATTAATACGTAACAAAATACAGTTATAAAACAGTTTAAGATGCGAAATGTTCTGAATTGCAAATTACCTTGACTCTTGTAATGTAGATTGGTAGATCCAGGGTTCTAATAATTCCGTTGTCACTAGTAAAGAAGGAAGTACAAGACTTGAAAATTGCAAAGGAAAGAGGAAGTATACTGGTACGGACCTAAAGTTTAATCACAAACAAGATGAAAAGAAGACTTTTATCATTTTGAAGTACAGACACATTTCAGACTTTCTGTTCATGCTACATATATTTTGCCTACACCTTTTTTACTACGTTTTTGTACCTGAGGATGGCCTCTGGAGTGCGTAGGCCGAATACAGAGAATGAATAGAAAGTCTGAAAGGTGTTTGTTCTTCAGATCAGAATGATAAAGCCTCTGGTAATCTTGTTTGCAAAGCGTAAACATCTTAAGACACGCTTAACTAATCGCAGAAGTAGAACATGCTCAACTTGCTGGAACTGTGTGCCAAATAGTTGCCGTCAAACATAAACAAGCTGCCAACTAGTAGGGTAGTTACGATAAATAAGTTCCAAACAATCGCCGATTAGCAGTCGGCAACTGGTTCTAACTGTGCGTAATGTCCACATAAGCCTGCTTTTAGAGTATAAATATCAAAAGCAGACCGGGCGGAATTAATACCGAGGTTCCGATCAAATTGCACCAATCAGAAAAGTGAAGCTAAATTGGTCTTGTGTATTAAAAAGCAGCTCACAGGATAGTACAGTGGGAAGACCAAATGTAACAAAATGACCTCTCTCTGTCTACACAGAATGGGCCTTTCAAAATCAAAACCAAATAGTCGGCGACCAAAAGCAATAAAATGAAGTGCAAAAGGCAAGGTTTATCAGCTTGAAAGACCTGATTGGGTGACACATTGAAACACCCACCAGGTGAGTAAAACTGATTAGGATATAGCAAATCCAGCAATCCCATCATTAATAGAATTCAATGTGGGACAACAAGACTAGCAGAGTGAAGTCACAGAGTACCGTGAATCCTCGAATTAGCCCCCTAAAGGGATTACTATATTTATTTTGGAAGTTTTCTGGATAGGGGCTAACTTGGGGGGATATAAAAAGTTCCAGTGAGTGCTTTGAATTTCCCTTCAATTTTCCCACTGAAATAAAGCCGTTGTCTATCCTCGAGGGAATAAACGAGGATATACGACCGACAGTGCTAAACCGTAACCCTACTGAGTGGGTAGTGTACTGTAAACCTTTAGGCCTTGCTAAACTACGAGACATAGTCGCGGGTGACATTTCACCTCAATGTCTTCCAGTTTAGCCACCCCATAATCTTTGCAGCACGCGACAAAATTTGTACCGAGAGACACAAAAATGTTTCTGGGAGACAACAGAAACATATCTTGTCTCCGGGACTTGGGCGCAAGTTGCTCGAATGCTTAGCCATACTGCGAGACACGCCTAATACAATGCTGCAGTCAAGTCGAGTCAAGTCGAGTGGAGTCAAGTCAAGTCGAGTCAAGTCGAGTGGAGTCAAGTCGGGTCGAGTCGAGTCGAGTGGAGTCAAGTCGAGTCAAGTCGAGTCAAGTCAAGTCAAGTCAAGTCAAGTCAAGTCGAGTCAAATCACAACAAGTCGAGACAAGTGAAGTGGAGTCGATTCAAGTCGAGGCAAGCGGAGCCAAGTCGAGTCAAATGGAATGAAGTGAGGTTAAAGAGTCAAGTCGAGTCAAGTCGAGTCAAGTCGAGTCAAGTCGAGTCTATTGAAGTCAATTTAGCTAAGTCAAGTCAAGACGAGTCAAGTTGAGTCGAGCCAAGTCTAGTGGAGTCAAGTCGAGTCAAGTCGAGTGGAGTCAAGTCAAGTCAAGAATCAAGTCCAGTGGAGTCAAGTCAAGTCTATTTAAGTCGAGTGGAGTCAAGTCAAGTCGAGTCAAGTCGAGTGGAGTCAAGTCGAGTGGAGTCAAGTCAAGTCGAGTCAAGCACGGGTATCTTGGGAGCATTGCTTAGGTTCTTAAGATATGCCAAAACAAATGCTTGTGTTTTCAAGTAGATTAATCAATACCTTGGACTGGTCTGTACAAAGTACAATGATGTGACAAAAACGAAAGTGTTTAAATTTCTCAGTTTGAAAGACCCAGTGCGTGACAGAGTAAGACACTCACCAGGTGAGTAAAACTGATTAAAATATAGCAAATCCAGCAATCCCATCATTTATAGAATCTAATGTGGGACAACAAGATTTGCAGAGTGGCACAGAGTAAGATCGAAAGGCTTGATCAAGGGTATAAAAAAACTTGCACAAGGGACACATGGGTGTGTTGGGCTAAGCAGGAAGGAGAGCAAGGGAACTTTGAGGAAATGGGGGCACCCATATAATACATCATACTATCTTATTTCAGTTGTTTTTGGTAATATATGCTACAAATGGACCACGGAACATCAAGGCAGCTCATGGCTGCAATGTTGATCTTTCGTAGATATAGGGACAACTGTTTGCTGATGGGCTAAGAATGGGTTGTCTGTGATGATAGCAGACCATCGGTTACATATGGTTTTAAGAATGTATGCTAATATACAAATGGACAACCGAAAAGCACTGCAGCAGTGACTTCAATGTTGATCTTTCATAGACAAAGGGTTAACTGTTTGCCATGCTAAGTATGGATTTTCTGTAATGATCGCAGGGGAATTTAGTTATTTTAGAAGAAGTAGCAATAAGCACAAAACCAGAGTAAACTACGAAGTTTTTAGGCAGGCTAAATATGCTTTGGCGTCGTGGTCTAGCCCAGCTGGCTCGTAGTGTCAGAAGCTCAGCGAGGAAGGGATTCGCGTCCCAGCTACGGTAGCGTCACAGCCAGGTTCGGGGTCTCGATTAACCTACTACTGAGATCCTTGCGACTGGGGCTAAATACACCATTCCACCTTTTAGCTTTCAAAAATGATAATGACCATGATTATGCTCAAACTATAGATGAACAAAAGCATAAGATGTTCTCACCATGTTTGGAAATCAGTGCAACGTGTGTCATATCTGCTGACCAAATGACAGATCGAACTTTGCTTATTTTCACGTTGGCAAGAGCTCTGAAAAACAATCAGGACGGATTATGCTTGATGTGGTGGGTAATTATGCTTGATGAGGTGGGTTATTATGCTTGTTGTGGTGGGTTATTATGCTTGATGTGGTGGGGTTTTTTTGCGTACTGTTGTGGATAAGCACTACTGTTGTGGGTTATTATGCTTGATGAGGTGGGTTATTATGCTTGATGAGGTGGGTTATTATGCTTGATGAGGTGGGTTATTATGCTTGTTGTGGTGGGTTATTATGCTTGATGTGGTGGTGCTGTTTGCGTACTGTGGTGGATACGCGCTACTGTTGTGGGTTATTATGCTTGATGAGGTGGGTTATTATGCTTGATGAGGTGGGTTATTATGCTTGATGAGGTGGGTTATTATGCTTGATGAGGTGGGTTATTATGCTTGATGTGGTGGTGCTGTTTGCGTACTGTGGTGGATACGAACTACTGTTGTGGGTTATTATGCTTGATGAGGTGGGTTATGCTTGATGAGGTGGGTTATTATGCTTGATGTGGTGGTGCTGTTTGCGTACTGTGGTGGATACGAACTACTGTTGTGGGTTATTATGCTTGATGAGGTGGGTTATTATGCTTGTTGTTGTGGGTTATTATGTTTGTTGTGGTGGGGTATTTGCGCACTGTGGTGGATAAGCACTACTGTGGTGGGTTATTATGCTTGTTGTGGTGGGTTATTATGCTTGTTGTGGTGGTGCTGTTTGCGTACTGTGGTGGATACGAACTACTGTTGTGGGTTATTATGCTTGATGAGGTGGGTTATTATGCTTGATGAGGTGGGTTATTATGCTTGATGTGGTGGTGCTGTTTGCGTACTGTGGTGAATACCAACTACTGTTGTGGGTTATTATGCTTGATGAGGTGGGTTATTATGCTTGTTGTTGTGGGTTATTATGTTTGTTGTGGTGGGGTATTTGCGCACTGTGGTGGATAAGCACTACTGTGGTGGGTTATTATGCTTGTTGTGGTGGGTTATTATGCTTGTTGTGGTGGTGCTGTTTGCGCACTGTGGTGGATAAGCACTACTGTGGTGGGTTATTATGCTTGATGTGGAGGGTTATTATGCTTGTTGTGGTGGTGCTGTTTGCGCACTGTGGTGGATAAGCACTACTGTGGTGGGTTATTATGCTTGATGTGGTGGGTTATTATGCTTGTTGTGGTGGAGTTTTTGCGTACTGTGGTGGATAAGCACTACTGTGGTGGGTTATTATGCTTGATGTGGTGGGTTATTATGCTTGATGTGGTGGTATTTCTTGCGTATTGTGGTGGATAAGCACTACAGTGGTGGGTTATTATGCTTGATGTGGTGGGTTATTATGCTTGTTGTGGTGGTGCTGTTTGCGCACTGTGGTGGATAAGCACTACTGTGGTGGGTTATTATGCTTGATGTGGTGGGTTATTATGCTTGTTGTGGTGGAGTTTTTGCGTACTGTGGTGGATAAGCACTACTGTGGTGGGCTATTATGCTTGATGTGGTGGTGCTGTTTGCGCACTGTGGTGGATAAGCACTACTGTTGTGGGTTATTATGCTTGATGAGGTGGGTTATTATGCTTGTTGTTGTGGGTTATTATGTTTGTTGTGGTGGGGTATTTGCGCACTGTGGTGGATAAGCACTACTGTGGTGGGTTATTATGCTTGATGTGGTGGGTTATTATGCTTGTTGTGGTGGTGCTGTTTGCGCACTGTGGTGGATAAGCACTACTGTGGTGGGTTATTATGCTTGATGTGGTGGGTTATTATGCTTGTTGTGGTGGTGCTGTTTGCGTACTGTGGTGGATAAGCACTACTGTGGTGGGTTATTATGCTTGTTGTGGTGGTGCTGTTTGCGTACTGTGGTGGATACGAACTACTGTGGTGGGTTATTATGCTTGATGTGGTGGGTTATTATGCTTGATGTGGTGGGTTATTATGCTTGTTGTGGTGGTGCTGTTTGCGCACTGTGGTGGATAAGCACTACTGCGGTGGGTTATTATGCTTGATGTGGTGGGTTATTATGCTTGTTGTGGTGGAGTTTTTGCGTACTGTGGTGGATAAGCACTACTGTGGTGGGTTATTATGCTTGATGTGGTGGGTTATTATGTTTGTTATGGTGGGGTTTTTGCATACTGTGGTGGATACGAAATCAAAGCAAAATCTATAGATCAAGAAACAACAAAACCACAAAACTCATCACATCAAGCATAATAACCCACCGCAGGAGTGCTTATCCACCACAGTACGCAAAAAACCCCACCACAGCACGCAAAATCTCCACCACAGTAGTGCGTATTGACTACAGTAGTGCGTATAGATTCGCTAGCGTGACAAAGGCACTTTCAAAATAACAAGAACAAATGAATCATTTAATTACCTTTTTTGCTGCACATCAAACAGAGTAATCTGTTCAGCATCCCTGAGAAGTAAACTTCCAGTTCCAGCATAGAAGATCATATCGCAGGAGGGGTTTGCACTTTCTTTGTTACTTCATTTTTCAAGTTTTCACAATAACCTGATGAAATTAAGATCAAGATTAACACAGGGAAATTCCAGAGGAATCAAAGTCTGACCAATTATTTACGGTTCAACCTTGAGCTTCTAACAAATAGTTACATTGTTATTTGTTGTTGCTCACACGAAAGCAGGAAAACTGGCGATCTTTAGTTATTAATATCTAGTTTAAGGGTATATTCAAGCTAGCCCTTTACATAGCATTGGCTACCTTGCTACCCTAGATATATTAAAGCACAGGCAAGCTAGATAGTATAATTATTCTAACGTGAAGTTCATCTAAAACTATTCTGTATAAAGGCAGCTGTATAGGTGAGGTGAGCCTGCGAATTCGCCAGTAGAGTTGCCCTCTAGAAATAGGGATTCTACAGCAGCTGGGACGATGTAAAGCTCCTGTGGCTGTGAAATCATGGAAGGTGTGATCTACGAGATTCAATCCTCTGCTAGGACAAACATCCTATATAGATTTATGACACTAGTAACGAAATAAAAAAGAAAGAAATAGATGATAGTGATAGAAAGAAACCATCATAAAAATCATACCATAAAGGTAAAAATCTGAGGAATTTGTCAGTCTGAAAGACCCAACGAGGCGCGAAATACACACTCATCAGGTGAGTAAGACTGCAACAAAATCTAGCAGATATAAATAGCCTTGCTTAACATTTAAAGTCAGAAAGCTATCATCGATCTGCCACAACAAATTGCAACTTTTGCAGTACACAAGGTAATAAAAAGATTCCTCTATAAAACAGAAAACAGTAGTATTTCCGGTCTTAAAGCAGGGCTTATTTGAAAGGGGGGCTGACAAGAAAGGGAGTTAAAAAGAGAGGGGCTAAGTGGAGCTTTTACGGTATGAAAATCCAAAAACGACTTACATTTTGCTGTTTATCTAGCACTGCGAATCTGTTCCTTGCAACCCAAACAGTATTCACCCCAGCAGCTCTCCTACCTTCAGACACTACAATGAACACAAATTGCAAATTTCCTGATATCTTAAAATGTGATAACAAACGTATACACATCAGCCTAAAGACTTAATAGCCGATTAAAGTAGGGAGAACCCCTCGTAATTCAGCCTACAGGTCGAAAGGGTTACCATCTCCTTGTAAATTTCATTAAATTTAAAATTATGTGTATGTGTCTTATTACTACAACTAAAAACACCCTCAAATAGTCGCTCCCTCCAAAGATGAACGTCCTTATTTTAAATGCCCCTTAAAAAAGGGTCGTTTATTCGTATCAATGGCTGTTAATTACTACTTCAAAAAGATTAGAAAACATCAGGATTATCATGAAAGAAATTTAAAACAGGCATTTTACTCCTTCAAGCTCTTCTTTCCTTCCACGAAAATGACAATCAAATTCACATTCAGGACCTTTCGTAATTAAATGTTCTGAGACGAAAAGGTGATTTGATAATAAACGCTTCCCTCTTTTATACACCCACTCTCTCTAACACACGACTCCCTTCAAGTTTAAACCCTGATATAGTGGCCAGGGTATTTAACTGAAGTAATACAATATTCCTTTTTCTTAATGAAAATGAAATTCCTTACCATCTGGATCACTGGAGCTGCTGATGTCCTTTGGCAAAGCATGAAGCTCGTATACAGAGGAAGATTCTGAGCTTGATGAGTTCGAGTTCTAGAAGTAAAGGATGTTAGAGATTCTAGATTTTCAAACAAAACAAAATTTCGACCAACAATACAAAATGCACATTCTAGATAAAAATAGTAAAAATGATTATTAATTGCCTCAACAGCACATGTCATACAATGCTGGATTTTACTGGGATCGATCCTTGTAGCTCTGGCATCCATACAACAGGTAGTTCGGTCAGTTCACGGGGAAAGGTTTTGGCACACATTGTAGTTAGCACTTTTTTCGTCTGACACTCCTCACAGCATATACGTCAGAAACAGGCCAAAACAACTGACTAAGGCAGAATATATACCAGAAAACTGATGGTTACTCAAAAGGACCAATCTGCTGTGTTGTTGTTGTTGTCACTTTATTTCGATAAGGCTGTTATTTCTAGTTTTTTCAGCTAATTTAGGCTTACTATGCATGGGACCTCTAGTTTAATGTCCCTTCCGAAGGATGGCAAAGTGAGTTGTTTAGTCATCCATCTGGAAAGTCACCCATCCAGATGCGGACCCCACACGATCAAGCTTAACTTCAGCTGTCTAACGAGAACTGACTGAGAAACTTGGCCACTCATTCCACAGCAGTGAAGCATCCAGTCCGTCAAAAGCTTTGTAATATGTAGTATGAGAGTAAATTTGCAAGCGTGGAAAATTATCAAAAAACAACTTACTGAATACGTCAGCAGTATGCATCTTTCAGCAGGATTGAAAGCTAAGGCTGATGGTTGAGGTCTCGATGAGCTTCTGTCAATAAAAAAATTTATGAAGTCAGTCAATCAGTGGAAATAATTCAGTCAGACAGTCAGTTAGTCAGTCAGTCAGTCAGTGAATAATTGTACCATAGAAATGGTTAAGAAGGTTGAGCAAATACCCTTGTTGGCATACACACAATATTGGTGCTGATGTGTATGAATAAATTTACCAGCCAGAAAGACCCAACGAGGCATTTAAATACTACTCATCGGGTGAGTAAGACTGCTTAAAGATCTCGCAGATATAAATAGCCTTGCTTAACATGGGAGGTGAAGTAAGAAAGCTATCATCGATCCGCTCAAAGACACGGAATAAAACGTAGTAGTAGTGCGATCAAAACATGGTGTGCAGTGGATCGGTATGTGCATTTACATCTAGGGAGCTGCCTTGGGTTTTCTTCTGCCATAGCAATCCTAATAGGTAGCTGCCTTAGAAATCCAGTGACGACCACACTAAGATCCATGATGCACACGCCTCTAAACAATGAGGATGGAAATAGGGGCTGTCTTTGGCCTTCCTTCCCTTCTTCAGACCTCTGTGACAGAGCCTTAAGGACAGTGCTGTAGCTTTTGCCTGAACACACTTATAAACTCAAGCCAACTACCTTTCACCTCAGCATGGGAATTTCTTTCACAAGGGTTTGATCACGAGCCTTTCCTCAGCCAAGAAGTATCCACAAGGCTGCAGAGGCATGGGTTTTTAGATACCCATAACCCATAATAAAGAACAGAACAAATAGATGTTTGACTTAACAGAACTTTCAGGTAGTATAGTATTAAAGGAATTATGAGTGAATAAATATCTAAGAGATTCTTTCATACCTTCTAAACTGCATAATTGGGACATCTTTCGAAGTACCAAATTCATACATTCTCAAGTAACGATCCTGCAGACAAACGAAAAAAACTGTCAATGCTTAAGCTCTTTCCTACTTTCTCAGTAGATCATTCAGTCATGAATTATCTCTATTGGTAATTGCCAGTGGAAACAACATTTAGTTTCTGAAGGATTCTGGTAAATCCTATGAATAAGCTGGTAAAACATGAAAAGACAACAACTTTGTTGACAATTGCTATGACATGATACAGTGAAGCATGTAGCATAATTTTTCTGTTTTATATGATTTTATCTGCAGGGTTTCCGTCCTTTTTAGGTGTGATATTATCATGAGGTTGTGATGTCACTGAACCATGCCCTTTGTTTGCGCAGCCAATCAAATACTGAGTTGACCAAGCTGGTACCAGGCCGGAACATTGACAATGAAGTTCATGAAGAGGCCTTGGGACGAGGATGGCAAAACAAACATCAACAAAGCTCTAGAAATACCTTGACATAATACAGTGTATTAGCATGGACAGCATACGCAGGTCTTTCTCTTTCAAGCTTAAAAACAATCATTCCACTATCATGACCAGCGGCAAATAAATTCAAAGTGGGATGAGCAGCCATCACCCAGAAACGATCAGTTTCACGTCTAAATGTCTGCACTCCAGTTCTACAATAAAATCAAATATTTTAGCTTGTAATCTATTTCTTTTTGTGATAACGGCACTCTTTACTTGTGTCGTTGAAAGATAATGATGATGGGCCGTTTCTCGGATTGTTTACTTAAAGATACCGTAAATCCTGAATAGCTTCCACCTCCGAGAAAGCACCCCCCCTCGAATAAGCCCCACCTAAGAATTGATTCTTTGCTAATAAACCCCCTCGAATAAGCCTCCACGGGGAATTATTCAAAGTCCTTATGAATTTTATTGCCTATAATGCATCTTTCAAATCAAATAATCAATGCAAATAATCAAATCATTGAAAAGGTTAGTGCTGACAGGTTGTACTATCATTTTAACCATTAAGCTATGGCTAAACTAGGAGACATGTCCTGCAAGACATTGTATTCGGCATATCTCCAGGCTGGCTAAACACGCTAGTGACAAGTGAGCAACATGTCCCCGAGTCACTGAGACAAGTGATGTTTCTGCTGTCTCCGAGAAACATTTGCATGTCTCTCGCTACAAATTTTGTCGCACGCTACAAAGTTTCAAAGGTGGCTAAACTGGGAGAAATCGAGGAGACATGTCACGAGTGACAATGTGGCAAGCGACAAGTCTCTTAGTTTAGCCAAGACTTAAGATACTAAAGGTTTTAGGGCTGGATATAGATGGAGAAGTTTAAAGCACCAAGAACTTCCTACCTTTTTGACATGTCCCACACTCGAATACTCTTGTCTTCAGAATTACCTGTTCAGCACAAAGAAAATTGAATCAACATTAACAAAAAGCAATATTATTTCAAGCTCCTGTATTATATAGAGACTCAACACTATAAGGGACTCTAGAATATTTATTACTATCGCAAGTGGGGCAGTAGAACAAACAATGAACATACTTAGAATAAGCTCTTGTCTTGGATGAAACAATGCACATGAGACATTGTTGTAATGTCCTCTGCAAGTATCTACTTCCCATGCTTTTGCCTCTGTAAATACAAATTAAAAAACATGAGTAAACTTCGAAGTCAGGTTTCTAATAAATTGTAACGAATAGATAAAGATTTGGGATAGCCTTATAATTCCTTTGGTTGTGATCCGAGCCCCTTGTCAAACGTGGCCAAAATTTCATTAATATTTCCACACATTCGTGTTGGAAGAAATGTTGACTGATAATGAGTTTTTCAAAATATGCTCTGGAAACATTGGTATAATGACTTCATTGGCAGCTAAGGACCAACACAAACTGGAGACCATCGGAAACAAAGGGTTTCAAAGAGACAGCGACAGGTTTCAGTAAGAATCAGAACTGTCAAACTTTTTAAATAAGTAATGCTCAATTAGCAAACTAGGGCTGGACTCACCTGAACATTTTAAGGAACTTAAGGGCTCAATTACATTACTGTAAGCAACTAAGAAGTCAAACAACCAAGCAGCCAACACAGTCTTGCTGTTAAGGAATTATTATTCCTTGTTTTAAATGTTTGAACGCTTTAAGGTAACATATTTCAACTTATTGTATCCAAAACGTTTTGTGCTGTAGGCCTAACAGTTGATGATTTTGATCCGCCAAGTACAAAACTGTTGAGCAATTTTTAAGCAACTTTGAGGGCTAAAATGACCAAAATTTAAAGCAACTTTGAAGTCTCAGCGGCTGGACAAAAGTCCAGTTACTTATTGAAAAAATCGACCCTGGAAATCTTTTACTTCTTTTAGCCTCTATTTATAAAAAGTCTGGAGCAGCTAGTGGCATCAGAAACAGCATTTGAGCAAAACCCTTATTGGCATACACAAAATATTGGTGCTCATATGTATGAATAAATGTAGCAATCAGAAAGACCCAACAAGGAATTAATTAAATACTACTCATCGGGTGAGTAAGACTGCTTAAAGATCTTGCAGATATGAATAGCCTTGCATAACACAAGAGATGAAGTAAGAAAGCTATCATCGATCTGCACATGGAAAGACAGAATAAAAAGTTGTATTAGCAGGCAACATTTGCTCTAAGTGGTGCCATTACATCTAGGTAGCTGCCTAATGTTTTCTTCTGCCCTAGAAAAAATATCCCCAACAAAAAAGAAATTAAAAAACTTCAGCGACACTTAAGGACAGTTAGGAACAGCCTGTGACATATTGGAAACTAGGCTTAATGATTAAATTAATTGTTTAAGTACATACCATTCATTCTCCATAGCTTGACTTGTCTATCATCAGCAGCTGATACAATCAAAGGCATTGTGGGATGGAAGGAAACCCAGTTGACACCTCTGTCGTGGCCCTGTAATAGAAGACAATACACAATGAAATTTGAAAAAAAGTATCCTAGTAGTTATGATACTGCATAGACAGAGATATATGGGGGTCATGTACATAGGGCCCTTATTTAAGCGAGTACAAGAGCATTGCTTTCATATATAGTCTGTTGTGAGAAAATCACAAAAATAACAAGTTGTATAAAACTTCAGAAATGTAATGAAAAAACATTCTCAACATATTTAGAAGTATTTTTCATCTGAAACTCCTCAGAGTATTAACGTCAGGAGAAGTCCTCCAAATATTGACCAAGGCAGAATTTATACCCAGATGCAGATCAAAACGCACCAATCAGAAAAGTACAGCTGAACTAGTATTGTGTTTTTGTACAATAATTAGCTCATAGCACAAACCCTTAGACAACTCAAATACAATAACATCTCACATGGTGAAGGCGGAGTGAAATGGTGTTTTCGCACCAGTCGCTAGGGTCTCAGTAGTAGGTTAACTAATTAAGACCTCGACCCTGGCCTTGAAGCTACCGTAGCTGGGCTCGAACCCTGACCACACTGAGCTTCTGACACCACGAGTCAGCTGGATTACACCATGACGCCACAGCACCTTCACGAGGATTAGAAGATAAACATATTTTGTAGTTATTATATCAATGTTTCATTTATAGAAACAAACCTCTAGAACATGTTTGACAACAGCATCTGATTGACCAAACAAATCCATTTGGCCAGGAACTTTGCTGTGATCATCTGAACTGACACCTCCACCTGGGGAAACTGTCTTTTTTCTCAAACCTAAAGGCAATTAAGAAAGATGCAATAACCAAACAATAAATGAACGATTTTCACAAACATATTTTTCTGGGACACATCAACTTTGGTTCTTAATTTGTGGGAAAATTTCTATGTTGTGCTAGGGCTTTTTCAGTATGTAGTCTGACCCAAATACACCCAAATCAGATTCAGCAAGTCTTTTTACATAGTTTTACGCAATAAAATAAAAAGCTTCAAAACTCTTGTCACAGTCACTTTAAGCTGATTTCCACTTTAATGAATGTTCTTGATTAGATCAAATTTGAATGCTATTGATAAGACAGCACATGGACCCCCCTGACCACTTTAGATCAATTTGGTTGAAGGAAAAGTTCATGTCAGTTGAATATTTCCAGTGTTCTTATGCGGTCAGATGGTACAAATTTCTCAAAACAATTTGGGAGCATCCAATGAAAAAATATTGGTGAGATCAAATTTGACCAGGTCAACTGACAGTGGGTAACTGTAAATAGATTAGGCTCTTGGTCAACTGGGTTGAATTCAATCAAGTTGAGACATTCAAAGGAAACCAAGCTTTAAGCAAAACTAGGAGACATGTCGCATGCAACACTGTATTTGGGGTGTCTCCCAGGGTGGCTAGACATGTGAGTAACAAGCGAGCAACATGTCCCCTGAGTCATTTGCATGTCCCGGAGACAAGAAATGTTTCTGTTGTCTCACAGAAACATTTGCGCAGCTCTTGCTACAAATTTTGTTGTGTGCTACAAAGTTTCTGAGGTGGCTTAACTGGGATACATCAAGGGGGCATCACTGTCGCCTGCAACAGGTCTCCTAGTTTAGTCAAGCCTTTACCCTTAGGCTCTGTAGAAGCCTTAACATGATTGAAAACTCAAGTTTGAAAAATCCATCTTGTATATAATCACTTACCAGAGATATCCCAGACTCTAACTGTTTGATCAAGAGAAGCAGAAACAAGAAGATCTTCCATAGGATGAAATTGAGCACACATGACATAATGATTATGCCCTGTCAGAACACTAAAAAGGTAATAGTATAAGTTAAAGTGTAACTTAAACCACAATTCCATAGAATCTTCATTAGCAACACATAACAGCTTTATTGTTATATTTGTTCCATGAACATAATTAAGAATCATGTCTGAATCATAATCTGAAACAAGTCTTGGAAACTAAAATCAGTTGTTGTTTTTCTGAAAATTCTCTCAAAATTAAGATAATAAGTATGTAATTACCAAATGCATGTTCTTGACTGCCAATTCCAAACTCTTATTGTCTGATCATCTGATGCACTCAAGATCCATGGATATTCCTTTCAGAAAAAAGACATTAGAGTTACTTAAATCAGAAATGATAATTTATCAGCTCAAACAGAGCTTGTATCTTGCAATAGGTTGTCCAGGAATGGCTGAGTGTTTAAGTTTAAACAGAACAGTAAAAGCTCCACTTTTCTAGATCCTTCAGTTGTGGATCAAATATAAGCACGGACATTTTGAAACAAGAAGAATTAGACGGAATATGTTCAGAGATGACCCAAACGCTTCCTTTTATTAGCTGCTACATGCAAATGTTGGGATGGGTGCTACTCTGCAACCAAATCCAGCAAGCAAGCAATATTTATCTTCTTATGCAGGTTGCAAGCTATAATGATAGGGATCTGCAGGTTGTGCCACTAGACTGATATTCTAGAACAAATAACTCTGGCACTCATTTATGAACTTCAGAAGGATAGCATCTCCAGAAAGTGGTCCTGACAAGATTCAAGCCCACAATGTTATGAATGTGAGCTGAGTGCCTTGAGCACTGGCCCATGCAACTTGTGACAGCAATTCTTAATTGAATGCCATCAGTTGAGGATGTGCACCTGCACAACAACTTGCCACTCTTGGCAGCATTCTCTGATTTAACAGAAACCCAGGCTACAGATTAAAAATAATTTCCTATATTGAGGCTGCTTCTGACACAGTATTAGACATTATTATCAGCACATATCATGATAAGCCTTTTGGCATTTAGGGACAGTGTCCATTGAGTGTCAGTTACACACCATGAATATTAGGTCTTTGTCTAATCAATATTCTAGCACTCATTTATTTAGACCATTCAACAAATAATTCAGATGCTCATTAGAAGCAGAGATGCACTGATAGATGATGGGTATATTCCCCACCTTTAATTCAAATTACAAGCACAAGGGGTGTTTACCTTAGGGAGAAATTCTTTTAAACCTGTAGATAATTCAAGTAAACTTCTTGCTGTAGCAGATTCTTTAATAAAACATCACTCCCAAAGTGTCCCAGTGGGAATTTAGGTATATAACGTTTTGGTTTTGGTGGAGCCCCTTGATCTTATGGGAGATAGAGCTTTTCCTAAACATCATCCTTGATAAATATCAAAGGCTGGTAGTAACATAATAAGCAGGAAATATTGTGTCTAATACAGGCCACAGATATTTTAGCAAACAACTTACATGATGAAAGAATGTAGTTCTAATGTAATCCAAATGACCAAGCAATGTAAAAATACATTTTTTCTGCTTGTAATTCCAGACTTTTATTTTATAATCATCACCACCAGAAACAAACAATGGCTGTGCAACATGGAAGTCAATTCCTCTAATGGGGCCTGAAATTAAAAACAACAACATTATGTTGTATTGGGGAAAATATGTTAGATGGTTGGTGAAGAAGCTTTCAAGACCATTCACCAAGCCTCCAATTCACCTAACTTCCTTTTCGCCCAACCTGCTAAGACGTTTTGCCCCCAACCCTTTGTGGTTGTTTTTCCGCATCTTGAAATTGTATGGATAACTTCTTTCATGCAGTTCATTAATTATTTGATTTATAACATTGGGGCTTTGCCCCTTAACGCCTGAATTATACACTGGTAACTGTTCTGTGACAAATAAGTGACAAATAGCAAATAATTTAGTTAGGCAAAACAATCAAGGATTTGGGCAAAAAAGATCAGCTTGGGCTAAAAGGAAGCTGGACAAAACAGAGGTTGGGCGAATCTACCTGATACCCTGACGAATATGGCAGCAAATCAGATGTTCGGCAAAACATATCGAAACCCGGGTCTATGAGGTCCTGGTTGTCATCTATGTTAAGTGCAATGAAAAACTTCCCTGCATAATCTTGCAAACAATACCCCCTTTTGTATGGAAAACAATAGTCTTACAGGTAAGGGCACACAAATGCAGTCTGGTATGAGCTTGAGATTCAGCATTAAATTGTATATTAAAGCAAATAAAAGCCATCAAACTGTCATTACCATCATGCTCATCAAATCTGTCCAGTAAAGTGCACATTCGATAATCCCAAAGCTGAATAACGCCATTGTGAAGCGCTGCCAAAACCCAAGGTCTTTTCGAGTGAAAGGCAATGCCTAGAAAAATAAACGACAAAATATGAATGACAACATTTTCAAAATGAAAGTCAGGCCAGTCTGTGGAGTATGGCAGTTTTCGTGGATGCAGAAGTGCATTCCCACCTCTTTGGAAACTTTGTTGTGTGCACCAAAGAATTTTGGCTAGAACAATAGACATCAATAGCCCCTATTGTTTTGAAAACAATAGTCTTCCCGGTGTGCAGTGCACAAAGATTCCAGTCTGCCATTTCCATTGTTATCTTCTATTGTTCTAGTGCCCCCAATATTAACGAAGTCTATTGTTATGGTGCATTAGATGTATGGTTGAATACTGTTCCTATTGTTTTCCGTTCCAATAATATCATCCAGCATCAGCACTCTTGCTGTCTTGGTGATTGGTTTTATTTTTGAATCACATGTAGAAATCTTTGACTTTTTTATGAAGCAGCTATAGTTTCTTTACGTCTCAAGATTTACAGTAAAATACGCAAATATTTAGTAAGTTACACGGAATAGGCCCTCTCTATCTCTCACTTTTTGTCAGGACTGGCAGCAAAAAGGGCCTAGCCCCGGGGTACCACAGATGAGAAACCGATAAAAAAGATGCCTTACCTTTCACTCTAGCAGATTTAGTTTCAAACTTAGTCAGCATGATATTTGAACTGACTGAAGCTTCTTTTCAATGAATTTGTTGGGAAAATGAGCTTTGGAACACTAAAATTCTTCAAAATGTGTTCAGATTTTTGTCATCATGGCCGCCACGTCAGTCGATCAGGCCGCTGAATGATTCTAGAATTGAGGTCTGGGCTCCAGTATCTAATACGTCATCAGCAGAGATGCTTCCTGGACATGGAGAAACCCAAACCGGTTCATTGGCATTAGTCCAAATGGCATTTTAGAGGCATTTTAGGGTACGGCGCTTACCCCAAACCCCAAAACCCCAATCGTTCGCCCATCTCTAACTAACGAAAATGGGATGGTATCTAATTCTATAAGATTATGAAGGTTTCAAACGTTTAAGTCGTTTGCAAACCTGTACTATTCAGGAGCCAGCAAGCCGTTGAGCCAAATGTAAAGTAGTTACATCTTCACACAGTACACGTAATTAGCATTATGGTTATGGTAAAACTAATCAGAAACGGCCCTTTTCGAGGGGCTTTTTACTCGTCAAAAAGCGTACTATTGAAACAAAGAATGTCTACAAGATCCATACAAAAACAATAAAATTCAAGCTTTACGGGTGTACGAGATTTCAAGGAGTGAATCTGCCGCTTGGTCCTTTATCGTATTTTAGAAGCTTTTCGCTTTGTTTGTGCTCGATCTTGTATTTCCGCTCAAAATTTTTGAAGGGGGTTTCCTTTTTGGGAACCAAAACATTGATCTGCTTCTAGCGACGCTTACCTTTCACGGAGTGCTTCAACAAAACGTATTTTCTGTCATTTTATCTTTAGAAAAAGCAATTTGCACGAATCCCACTAACAGCATGCAGGTGCCAAATTGCAGTTGGGATAGGGTGATTCACCCTTTTGCTGCAACAAGTGAATAATTTAACTTTGTCAGTCGATGCAAGTCAGGTCTTCCCGCAACTGTACGGTTGATGTGGACCCTATGTGGACCTGAAGCTCGTGCCTCGAGTCCAATACTCTAGGACGAATACCCTGGGTCCTCTTTGAAGGTGCTGTTGTGTTCTGGTCCAGTCTATATTCCACCGATAGATCGTGGTGTCATTGGATTAGCGAGGGCAGGGTTCGAGGGGTTCGAGCCAAGCCACAGCAGCGTCACAGCAAGGGTCGGCGCTAGACACACCATTTCAACAACACCTTACTGAGCAGGGAAGGATCCCGATTGACAGCTCAGTGCACTGTACGGTTTAGGAAACTTCTCCGAATTTAGGTCTAATTCTACTGGCCATCTCGCTGTATTCCGTAAGCTGATTGGTGTTTAAAACACAAAGTCAATTTGCTTCGCTTTCTGACTGGTGCATTTCGATCTGCATCTGCGCATAAATTCCACCTAAGTCAATTGTTTCGGTCGGTTTCTGACGTTTTTACTCTGAGGAGTGTCTGATGAAAGAAGCTTTTAACTATGCCCGAAAATGCGTCCGCTGTTTCTCGCAATTTCGAATTTTGTGCTACTTAAGGACTACTTTGCAAAAAGCAAGGAAAGTATAGCGTCAGAAACACTTCTAATAGATTGCACTACAGAAAACAAAAACAAAATCCAAAAATTTTCAACAAATAACTAATTGATAGTTTTAAAAGCTACTGTAGATTACAAGGGCATTTCTGTGCTCTGTATTTAACACTGGATAATAATTGTAATAATAAAAAGTTAAAAATAGCTTAGATAATATGAATAAAATGATTTGTTTACAAATTTCAAAATAAACACCTATCACACTCTTTGTTTTCTTAATTAGCAAAGGTTACCTGATGAAGGCCTGTATTATGGTCATGATACCAGTAAGGGCGGAGGATGGAAAGAAACGTTTGATTGGGTAACATTGGTGCCCAGGGACGACTAGGGCCCAAAACCGGTATGGGTTCGAACCTTCGATCTGATATCACAGCTTTTGCGATTGAGAAGCTGCGACGGCCGGGGCACACTGGAATGATATCAACTTTTCTTCAGCAGCACCTACAAAGCTGGGGTATCGGCACGTGCAAGTGTGAAATGTCATAACTGATAGTTGACAAAATTTCAGAGCAACGAAACTGTAAGACTTGAGCATCAAAAAGAAATCTGAGCCATGGCTGTAGCTAAGTTGAACTGCCGTGTGAGTGTATGCTCACCAAGAGGCGTGAGTTGTGGAATGCAAAAGCGGTGTTTTAAGTGACGTTGCGTTCAGGATGTTCCTTGAATGAAAAGCGTCCAGTGAGACAAGCTTAAAAAAGCATTCGATTTTTATCTGCTGTTTTCTATTGCTTTTGACGTTATCATTCGGGTCACTCAAAGCTAGAAGACCTGCTTTAGCTTTGAGATGTCATCAGGGCCTCGAAAAGCAAGGGTCAATTTAGACGATTAACAGCATCATAATGGTTAAAAAATCCGGTTAAAATGCTGGTGCTTTTAAAAGCAAAAAGTTCTTCTTCAGGGCGAGAAAACGTGAAACTAAATTTTAGGCAAGAACATTTTCGCGACATCTCCAATCTGCTTCTATCCGCGTTTAGGCTCATAAATGGGTGCAAATTAATGGGTACGCCTTTTGGACCAATGTACAGGATGGTGTAAAAGGTTTTTATGCTCTTTAGTGACGTAAATCGACTTGCTGAAATATCGATTTATTAAAACAAAACGACAAGATAATCAAAACATTTACAATGAAATGTTTTTTTCACCTCCGTTAATTCTAAGGCCCTGGCCAAACGATCGAACAAGGTTCTAAAACAATTCGCTTGTCAAATCTAATGTTTGACCACTTGACCATGATGTAAAATATTACCCATCAAACATTCCTTGCTTGTTACAAGCAGAAAATGTTTTGAAGTTTTCTAAAAACATTGCTGACCGAGTTCTGCTTGTCAAGCAATGTTTTTCAACGTGGACAAGCGGTCAAACATTGCTTGTAAAGCAAACATCAATTGCTTGATCAATGTTTCATCGTTAAGCCTGGGCCTAAACCGAAAAACGTTCTGGATCCAAACAAACGCACCCTTTACAAAGAAATCTAACATAAATAAAGATAAGTGATAAAAAGATAAAAACAGTCACTTAATATCAGTTCTTGATTTTGCTTTTCATTTCTTTTCACTGACCAAGAGATCTTTTAGCTGGGCCATGCTCTCTGCAATATGACTTGCAAATCTCTTCGAGTCCTGAAAATAAAGATCAAAATGAAAATGAGGTTTCTATTTCTCCCCTTCAACGGCTAGGTTTCCTTAAACGACCTGGCCAAACAATCAAACATTGTTTGTCGAACGTTCGTCAAGAAATATGTTTTACCGTTTGGCCTCGTCACAAAACAATGCTGATTAAACATTTTTTGCTTGCATTAAGCAAAAAATGTTTTTGAAATTCAATTAAAAACATCATGCAACGAATTCTGCTTATGTTTGTCAATTGTATTTTGTGCCTTAGCCAAACGTTCAAACATTGGTTGATGAACAAATTTCAAATGTTTGACAAACAGTGTTTGACTCTGCCAGGGCCTTGAAAAAACACTCAGAATATGAACTTGTGTTTTTTGATTTCCGCGAAAGGATCGAGGAGGTCTCGATAGAAAACCCGCGATGAACAATCGAGGGGTCGGCGATACTCTGCGATAGCAAGCAAAATAATAAAAACGTGTTACCGTATGAGGACAGGACTTCTTGCAAGAAATATGAAATGAAATGAGTTCATCTCCACAAATGACGTAAGAGACACCATACCCTGCGTCATCGACCTTTAAAACAAATAAAAAGGCAGAGTTTATATTATTTCGAAGAAAAGGACCGACAACAGGCTGTCCGCCGGATCAGGGGCGGACTGGCAGGGATGCTAGGTTGCGATTGCAACCCAGGCCTTCTTGTTAGAAAGAGGGTCTTTAACAAATTGTTTCTGCTGTTTTTTGAGCTGTTCAGAATATAGCAAAGAACCACCCCCGTGAAATCTATTCAGGATTCTATTCACACTGGAGACGAGGCTGGATGTATTCTGCGTAAATAACTGCCAGAGTGACAAAAAATCTCTCACCGGTCCAAAACCACCACCAGCCAGTCTCAGATCAGTTCTTTTGTTGAAATCAATTCGACCAGATTGTCCACAGGGTGTCTGGAAAACAAAACGCCAGCATACAATAACTATGAATGACTTTGATAAAGGCTTAACGTAGACTTATTACCTGAGTCGTAGTTATGGCTATTGAATTGAATGGCTGGACGCTCAAACTACGACTCATTCCCTCTCATTCCCTCACTGAAGCGAACAACAACAACATCAATTCAATTCAATGTGAGCGAAAGTTAGGGACTTGGGACAAGTCTAGGCTTAAAGGTGGAAAAAAAAAGTTAAAAGACAAAGAAAGTTGCAGGATAGCGAAAGAGAGCGGAAAAATCTTTGGTCAAAAAATTTGTACACGGAGAGTTGGTTTTCTCAATTGAACTCGTCAATCAATTCTACTGATCTTCACGCTGTATCCCTCGAGCTGATTGGTGTTCGCACCTGGGTATAAATTCCGCCTTAGCCAATTGTTTTGGTCTGTTTCCAACAATATGAGCCCTGAAGAGTGTAAAAAGCTTTTAGGCATGGGCATCTTTTAAGGATTTTTGACTGCTGGGGCCAATGCCTTCTAAATATACCAATATTTCATTCTGAGGATAAACAAAGAAGTAGACGTTTTTTACAACATTTGTCTTCATTATAAAATCAATGGCTATTGATTACAATCTTCCCGAAGTCAAAAGGGCCCATCAATGGTGGGGCAAAACCAGGATTTCAAGGATCAGAGGTGGGGCAGCCAATAGGGTTTGGTGGGGCAATTGCCCCACCACTCAGTATGTTAAAAGATGCCCTGGATGACCAAAGATCTTTGCGTTCTTTGTTGCTGGTCTGAAATTGTGTACGAGTCAGAAACTACTCAAGAAACAAGCTTATTGCTTGTAGGAATTTCGGGAAAATTCACAGAGCTTTATTGGTATCAAAGCAGTCAAAAGTTTGACTTCCACTTCCAGTGCATTGTCACCTAATGATGGCATGGGTCGTAAAGAGAGAAATAAGTGACACTTTCGAATATTAAATAACTTTTCATGTACCTGACTTGTAGATAGACGCCATGGCTCACTCAGTACCTGGAAAAAACGAAATCATGGTCTGAGTTTGTCTTATCGATTTACTCAGAAAAAACACCCGGCATATACGTTTTTTTATAAGAAACCGGTTTATAAGAAACCTAGAACTAGACACCTCAAAAGTTAAGAAACTTTTAGAACTAGGAGAAAGGAGTTAAGAAACTTGAGAAATTTTTGTGTCAGTTTTCCTGCACTGATTTCACATTTGTGGACGTAGTAATCAATTCTCAAGCATTTCCGTGCGATTTCTCGCACCAGCATGGCTAATTCTTTGTAATATAATAATCTTAATAATTTGCTTGCTATATTCACGTTTTTTATCGTTTTTACTGCAATTTTATTCCATTAAATTAAGAAAATGTTAAGAAACTTTTAGAACTAAAATTGGGCCAAAAATTAAGAAACTTTTAGAACTAGGCCCCGAGCCAGGTTTCTTATAAAAAAAACGTGTATACGCATGAAAAAATAACACCTAAGGCCCTGGCCAAGCGATCAAACAATGTTAGTCAAAAATTTTGAATTTACTTTACAACAAATGTTTGACGGTTTGACCACACTTCAAAACATTGCTGTCCAACACTTTTGAACAACGAATTCATTGCTAATGCGCAAGCACGATTGCCTTTTTGCTAAGAAATGTTGCTATGTGCCGAATGGTTGCAAGTTGTTGAAATTTGACAATTACAAAGAAATGTTTGACAAGCAATGTTGGAAAGGCGGCCAAACGATCAAAAATCGCTTGACGCAAGCAAAAAATGTTAGACGAGCAATGTTTTTGTGGCGTGGCCAAAAGTCAAGCAAATTTCAAATGTTTGACCAGCAATGTTTGATCGTTTGGCCAGGGCTTAAAACCATTAACAAGTACGATGTTCATATGCTAGCAGTTTGTACGTAAATAGTGAAAATTTCAGAGCTGAATTAACTGCACGTGAATCAAAAAATTCCAAATGGAAAACGTTAGAGTTCAACTATATATTTTAGGAAATGTAGAAGGAAATAAACGGATACGTTTAATGACAAAAACTGAAACTTACTTTTTGCAGAAATGGAACTTCTACTTCAAGATATTTCGACACAACATATAAACAGAAGAGATGTCTGTCGATTCCTGTAGAAGAATGACCATATTAAGCAACCAAACAAAAGTAAAGCAAAGTAAAGTTGCCGTTTTCGAGTCTATTACTAGCCTAGGGTTACTCAATCAACTTTACACTTTACCCCTGGTCTGGATGCATACAGCATATAGAAGGGTGCAGCCACACACGGCGCTCATAACTACCGACCAGGTACCCATTTATACACCTGGGTAGAGAGAGGCACATTTGTGTTAACAACTTGCCCAAGGTTGTTATCTCTGCAGTGGAAAGACCGTGGCTCGAACCCACAACATTCTCGTTGTGAGCCCACCACGCTAACCACTGCGCCACAGAGACCACAAGCAGACTTTTGTTTAACGATAAATCCTGACAGATTGAGGGAACATCGTCTGTCAAATATATGATGTTATGCTTGCTACCAAACGCTAGCTCTGTCTGGTCATGCTGCAGAATATTGCTTGTATGAAAATCTCTTCGAGTAACGCACTGTGTATTTTTGTTTATCTGTGTATCTTTGGCTGTCTGATCATGCAGCCATTCGTTCGAATCCCATCTGTTGTGGTATGCCACTCATGGAAAAATCTATCCTAGTTTTAACCATTCGTGAAAAAATATTTAAATATGTATGGTACTGAAGAAGGCTTGACATAGCCGAAGCTAAACGGATGGAGAGCCTTCCAGTGCAATTCCATTCCTCAGTGGAATTTTCGTTGGGTCTATGGTCATGCAGTCCATGTTCGAATTCTATCTATTATGGTACGCAACTCGTGGAACAATGTACCCTAGTGTTTGTCATCATGACAAAATATATACAAATATGTATGGTACTGAAGAAGGCTCAACATAGCCGAAACACAAAGCTAAATGGGAGAAGTGCCTTAGGCCGTATGGTTCGGGGATTTACTCGACGATTTTATGGGCTCTTTAGCTCAGTGGAATTGTCGTTGAATCTTTGATCATGCAGTATGTGGTTAGAATCCTATCAACTGTGGTATGCCACTCGTGGAAAAATTTGCCTTCAGCATGTACAAGTTTAGTGTTACAGAAAACGAAGTAGTATTGTATTTTAAGTATTATACGTTTTATCCCATTAAAGTTTTAACTAACCTGAACCAGTCATAGCCTTTCGGTATAATTTCACATGATTCTCGGTTGCTTTCTTGAATAGACTGATTTTTTCTTCTCTCTAAATGAATGCAAAATAAAACATGAACGCAACGTTAAAACTTTAGAATGTTTTTGTTATTGAACTAAGAGTAGTACTGCTCTTCCAAGGGGTCGTTATGGGTACTATCTTTTCTGAAGGACGTTTTGGAGACCTTGTTTGAAGCCAGTTAGAGAATTACTTGTTCTAACGCTAATTCAAATTTTGTTCAAACCCTTAGTGGCAGAAAAATGAAAACTACGTTTCGTATATGCAAGCCCAGCTCTTGGGATTTGAAAGTCGAGGTAGTTTCTTTATCTGTAAGCAGAGACCATTGATCTTTAGGAGAATTTACTCTTAAGTCTGTCTGGACAAAGACCATGAATGATTTTATAAGTCATGTTTTGTCAAAGAACAAGATATCTCGTATCAAGGACTTCTGGGTTGTCCAAGCATCTTGGTATTTGGCTGACTCAAGTATGCTTTTGGCTTGTGTGCTAAACGCTCTGATTTATAGCTGTCCCATACAACATCTGGTCTGATAGTGTCAAGCTCTTTCACACAACTCTGCAGTAGCGGAGGTGGCTCTCGAAAAGTGCCTTCTGTACCCTTGTGTGGCCGAGTGGTCAAGGCGTTCGGCTCACGATCGCAAGGTCGTGGGTTCGAATCTCGTCGGGACCACTTTCCACAAGCCTACAGTCAACTCAGCTGTCCATCCTTCCGAGGTCGGAAAATAAGTATCCAGGGTATTCGTTCTAGAATATCAGTCTGGGGGCACAAGCTGCAGGTCCACATCAGCTGCATAGCTGCCAGAACCCCTGACCTACATTAACAAATATAGATCACTTGCTTGCTTGCTTACTTGTTATTCTGACGTTTTCTCAGAGAAGCTAAGTACCCTATCGTCTTGTTCTTGGTAGCTGTATAATGCTCTTTTTAAGACAAGGATTTCTCGACTTGTCCCGAGATTACGATATTTGCTCACATAAGCGCCCTCCCATGACTAAGCCCCGCTTTGGATTGAGCTGCCCTTCAAGCTGGCTCCTTTGATAGTATATGAGCAAACTCTTGATGGGAGGAATCACGAGACACCTTTTGGCAGTTGCGGTAAAATTAGTTTTCGTCAGAACGCTAGATAATTGCTCCTCTTTGGGCCGGATTTTTAAATAAGCAACACGGGTACTTTATCGAGGAAGTTCTTAATCCTTTTTAACATGTTTTATGTTTATTGTATGTACATATAGTGACTACTTTACCGATTTATTTGGGTCAGCCATTGCAACGGTGAAGTTCTTTGTTTCCATGGTGCAAGATCTAACAGTCTCTGTACGGCCATCTCTGTAAACAAAGAAGAACAATAAGGCTTGTCTTACCGTTCTGTATTAAGCATAAAATAGCACTGGGCATGAAAGCCAAACCTATGTCCAAAAGAGCTGGCCCGTTTAAACGATCAAATATTGTTTCTGCGAAACAGTCGACATTTGCTTCAAAAGTAATGTTGACAGTCCGGTCATATCACAAAACCATTGCCTGACAAGCAGAGCTGCTAAGCATTGTTTTTAAAGAACGCCAAAAAGGTTTCCTGTTTGTCACAAGCAATGACCCGAGTTTTTGACAAGCAATGTTTTACGAAGTGGCCAAACGGTAGAATATTTTGTTTGACCGGACAATGTTTAATCGCTTTGCCAGGGCTTGAGAGACAGTGCAGCTGCTAGAGATCTATCAGTAAACGAAATAAGATGCGGCGCATTTAAAGGTTACAAGTACCTGAATAATCTTGTCATGGCGGCTTCATAAGTCATACAACAATGTCCTGCATCCTAAAATAAAAGTTAAACATTGTATGAGAATTTGAATAAAATTTCAGTCAAGAAAATCTTTTGCTTTGTCCAGACAGCTGCAAAGCGTCTTCAGAGCTAGAGCAAAGGTTTGCTCTCTATCTCTTTGACAGTTCATTCATGAAATGATGGTTGACTATCATGATCCTCCTGAGGCCCTATTAGGGTATTAGGGAGATGGGGTATTTCCAGAAAAAATCAAAGAGATAAGGGGTAATTCTTGACGGGGAAGGGAAAGGGTATAGGGGCTAATTTTTGAGAAATTCTGGGATAAAAGGGAGAGAGCAGGGGATACGAGATACGCTAAGAAAAATAGTAGGAAATAAGGGATATTCTAAATATGGGACTTACCTTCGGTTACCGATAACGAAGACAGAGGTTAAGAAATGTTCACGCGATTCAAAGAGATACTTGATGGTACAGTAATTATGAAATTCAAACAACATTGAAAATTAATTCAGAGGGTTTTGATTCCGGAGGTACACTCACTAAGGCCCGACAGGGGGTCCAGTCGGTTTCAGAGTCTTAACGAATGACTACCAAATAGCCCAATTATAAAAATAAAGAAATGATACTTGGGTGTTTTGTGTGGTTACTGCCCTTTACATCGAATTTCTTGTTGTAATGAGCTACGTTTGCAACCTTTTGTGTATTCAGATGTTGTTAATTGCTGGATTGGATGTTATCACGCATGAGCATGAGTTTTAGCTTCTTACACCACTACAGTAGTGTCCCGCATATAAGAAACACAAATTTAAGAAACACAGACCCTGATTTTCAAAATAATACCCCATGTTATAAGAAACATGTACAGGTCTGAAAATTACTTGCTTCTTATACAAAAGTTGTGTATTTACTAAAACCTTATAAAAGCAGATTGATAGTTACAACTTGGTTTTTACATACAATAATATTAATAATAAATCCAATTCAATTTATCCCTTACAAGTGAAAACTGACAAATACATCCAAAATAATATGTTTTGTACCACAAGCATAGAGCCAGCATCAGAGTAGCTGATGGATGGTACATGATTTTTCTTATAAGAAACTTTACCCTGATTTGAAGTTTATATCTCTTTCTATAAGAAACGCATCAGATCTGAAATTGAAAAGGCTGTTTCTTAAATGCGGGACACTACTGTACCATTTATTACCATGTGCAGGTCATTTTCGAAGTTTAAAAGCTAGTGGTGTCAGTTTGAAAGCTTTGGTGGTCCTCTTAAGCCCAGACTCGGCCCCTGTGTAAGGTCTGAATGAGAGTTCCCAAGGGTTTTGAAACACTTAAGACAGATACCTTGAAAAACGACATTTGTAGGGCAACTTGAAGAAAGGCATCAGGGCTGAAAAAGAAGTAAAACTTAGCAATGATATGATGAACAATATATTGTATAAATTGTATATAGAATTTCTAAAGTTTGGCAAGATTTTCATCAAGGCCTTATCTTTGAAGCTCCATCAACTAAACCTGTCTGAAGACACTGTGGTTTCGTGGTCCAACCCGGCTAGCTCATGGTCCCAAGAGCTTATATAGGTCAGGACTTGACCCTCAGCCTAGGTAGCAGCATAGCCAGGGTCGAGGTCTTTTTTGTTCATTTACTTCTGAGATCCTTCCGGCGACTGTCACTCAAAACACATTTACATGCACCCGTCTTAAAATATAAGAGTTCTACCATATTAATTAACGTGATTACCTTCCCCATTAAAGGGCATCGACAAGGTTAAAGCTTGCACGGGCCAGTTGCTCTCAGATATAATAAATAAACTATTGTCATCGTGTAATGGACAATAAGCTGGCTCTATTGTGCAATGCAGATAATCATTACCGTGACTAACTTGCTTTCAAGCTCAAAATGATTGAATAGGCTATTTTAAAATTCACTGCCTTAGCCTTGTCAATTCCCTTTAACTGTAACATCAATCGTTAAGTCAGGAGGCACTCAGTTCAGTTCAGTTCAGTTCATTTAATTTTAAAATTCCACATCATACAATACAAATTAAGATTAAAGATAATATAGCTAATTACAAATACAAGTGGTTATATAAATTAGAAAGTTGCTAAATTAAAGGAGCTATTGTATGAGGGGAATTTCTTAAAGGAGGAACTCTCTCAATAGCTAAACTAATCGAGGAGAGAGCACCCCCTGTTGATAAAAACCTATTTCAATTGATTTGTAACAGATGGAAATTTGATAGTGAATTGTGTAAATCAGATTTTAGTTCACTTGATAATTTGTAGATAAAAGGTGTAATTTAAGTTTGGAGCGAAAATTCATGCTTGAGGGAGATAGCTTGATTAAATAGGGGATATCATTCCAGGCCTTTGCACCTGCATATCTGATGGATCTTAATCCATACAAAAAGGTATTTTCTTGAGTCATGAAAATATCACCTTTAGAAGCCTGCCGTGTATTATACTGATGAACAGAAGACAAAGTTTCGAAAGAATTGTGAAAACAGACGGGAGAAATCTTGTTCACAGATTCGTAAACAAAAATGAGTAGCTTTAAATAAAACAAATCATATAATTTAAGAATATTGAAATCAGCGAATATTGGTGTGGATGGAGAAGTAAAAGACTTGAATGCAATAGCTCTAAGAACTTTCTTTTGTAGAAGATATATTGGTCTGGTTGGCACTAGCTGGCATAAGCTCAGCACATAGCGCACGACTGATTAAAGTGGAAAAGAACTGTGGCCGTAGCTGCTCTGCAGAAAACAAGGTAACAAGATAAGGTAAATGGCTTTCGCATCAGCATGTACTGATGTCCTTAAACAGGGGTCAAGGTCGGTTTATAGACAACAGTTGGAGATGTCAATAGCTGTCTAAAATCCGGGTCCACATAAGGTCACTACTGCCAACGGGCTGCCTGGAGTAAGAGGAGTTGCCGGAAAAAACGGCCTGTTTTGTGTCGTGTTTTCTAGTGGCATTGTGGCATTACTCTGATTTACTGACGATGTATTCTTCATTGGAAGAATCTCAAATAACTATTGCAGAATAAACAGCATATCAATATTTTGAAGAAGCGAATTCATGAGTTCACCTGACTTTGCATTTTTTCATAACATCCTTTCCTGCAAAAAAGAAAAATTGTTTAATCAAAATTACACATTTCTTGGGCTTTTCTTATTGCCCGATGATGGGAGACGGAGTTCTCCCGAAACACTGCGCCAATTAAAGTCAAATATTTGTCAAGAAAAGTGGTGATTGTCATGTCTAATACTGTGTAAGAAACAGCCTTGATAGATGCAATTATATTTACTCCAGGCCCTGGCCAAACGATCAAACGTTGTTGGTCATTATTATCATAAGCTCTGCTTCTCTTGGGTCGTGTAGTATACAATATTTTTGTACCTTGTAATTAGGATTGTATGCTATGAAAAAAGTTGAATTGAATTGAATTAAATAGGTCAAAAATTTGAAATTTGCTTGTGAAGCAAAATTTTTCACCGTTTGGCCACGTCCACGTCCAGACACATTGCTCGTCCTGAACTTTTTCAAAAACATCACGCGACAAATTTTAGCTTCTTCTGTTTGTCAAGCAATGTTTGATCTTTTTGCCGCTTGTCTAACATTTCTTTTATTGTAGTCATGCTTCAACAACCTGCAACCTCTTGGCACCTGACAACCTTTCTTAAAAACAAGACGTTCGTGCTTGCGCATTAACAAAGGCTTCTTTGTTCCATAATGCTGGACAACAATGCTTTGGACGTGGCCAAACGGTCAAACATGTGTCGTAAAGCAAATTTAAAATGTTGGACAAACAATGTTTGATTTTTTGGTCAAACGGTCAAACATTTCTCGTAAAGCAAATTCAAAATGTTGGACAAACATTGATCGTTTGGCCAGGGCCTTACACCATATCACAAACAATGCTCTTCAAACATTCTTTTGTTTGTTAAGTCTTTAAGCGTTTGGCCAGAGCCTATCATTAACATGCAAGAAAGCTGTTACGTTAACTTTGTTGCTTAAACTTACCAAAAGCGTCATGAATGAAAATATGAAGATCAACATCATCAATCAATTTCTTCGCATCCTCAGCTGATTTCTCAATTAATTCTTGACACTATAAAGCAACGCAATGTGTTCATAAGTAATAGCAAAAAACTTCAATATTGAAATAAATAGCAAAAGCATTATTGAACACTCGTATTGCCTATCTATATCCGTAAATGCAGGGGGGGCATGGTAGCCATCCGTCACTACGCACAAGGCCTGCCAAAGGTTAGGACTTCCCTTACAGTGGGGACTCTCCGTACCAACCATCATCGGACAGGGCAACATTTCTAACTAGTACCTACATGCTGTAACTCTACGATCTGGTGAGAAATACACTTTTTTTCAATAAGCAACTTGACTTTGGTCCAGCCCTCAAGAGTTGCTTAACATATCTAGGATTTCAGCCGTCACATAATGACTTGTACCCCCTAAAACCTCTTATTTTGGCTCTTTTCTGGCTTCTCAATGTAATTGACAAGTTTGCAAGGATTGAAGTATAAAGAAAGCCATTTCACCAGAAATTTTAACAAAATCTCAGCCCTGGTTGCTTATTGAACAGTTGCTTATTTTAAAAAAAGAGTGTAGTCGATTCTGCGCCCAAGCTATGAATTACTGAATGTACCTCTTCCGGAATATTCCATTTCAGCCTCGATATCCAACGCCAGTTAGCAAACTGAGGCTCTCCTCTGCAATGTCCATCTTCCTTGTATCTTTTAAAAGAAGGAAATAATGTAAGCTATAAGTCATTATACCTAATTGGCAGTATCCTAGAGGATATCAATAAGATAATAAGACTACAGCAATGCCAGAAATACTACGTTGGCTACATTCAAAACATTGCAAAGATAAAGACAGCGAGGCAATACTAATTATCAGTGTAAGACGTCTTTTACAATCAATTAATCAATCCATCAATCAAGCAGTTCATCGATCAATCAATCAATAAACCATACAATCAATCAATCAATCAATCAAGTAATCACCCAATCAGTCAAGCGAACTGCAAATCAATCAAGCAATCAATTAATCAATTAACCATACAATCAATCAATCAATCAAGTAATCACCCAATCAGTCAAGCGAACATCCAATTAATCAAGCAATCAATTAATTAATCATGTAATCAATCAATTAATCAATTAATCAATTAATCAATCAACCAATCAATCAATCAATCAAACATTAATGACTGACTGTACTACTGATTAAATAGCTGTAATACATACAATATTGTACCCACAGAATCCAAATCTAGATGAATACCTCTACATTCTATCTAATTTTCAACATCATAAACAACAGAAATTTTCATGAACATTTACTAAATGTTCAATGAGCAAGTTTAAAGCCAACAAGTTATACCTTTTGTCAAAATTTAGAGAATGCAAATACATATACCGTATTTCCTTGATGAAACGCCCAAGGCGCTTATTAAAGAATCCGTCTCAAACAGAAGCAATGATTTGAAAATTGATGAATAAACTGACGTGCTGATGAAGAGTAAGTTTTGCAGCAACTAGCAAAAGGTGTCTCTTGATTTCTCCCATCAAGAGCTTGCACATACACTATATCAAAGGAGTGTCTGGGCCAACCTGATGGGCAGCTCAACCCAAAGGGGGCGCTTATTCCAGAGAGCTGCTTATTCGAGGAAATACGGTATTTTGAATGAACATACTTTAAAACGTCGACATCTTCACACAATGCCCATTCGCAGACTTGTGCCATAATTGGCGCATCAGCCCTAGTAAAAGAAAATAAGCATGGTAAGAAATAACAGAATTGCAGTCAATATACACGTCAAGGCACTAATAATATACACTGCTACACAAGTCCCTAGCCTTTACTTATAAGTAATAGAAAAAGGTGAAAGAATTCGTACCATGAATGCTCTGTATTAAAACCAATCTAGAATAGGAAGAGAGTTCATTCGTAAGTAGTTTTGTAAATTAAACACTTTTTTGATAATGGGATTGGATTTGAATGCAGTTTGTTCTCTACGAAAACTGGCCTCTAACTTTCGAGACTGGATTTTCAAGTCAAGTCAAGTCAAGTCAATCAAATAAAGTAAAGTAAAGTAAAGTAAAGTAAAGTAAAGTCAAGTCAAGTCAAAAGTCAAGTCAAGTAAAGTCAAAAGTAAAGTAAAGTAAAGTAAAGTAAAGTAAAGTAAAGTAAAGTAAAGTAAAATAAAGTCAAGTCACGTCAAGTCAAGTCACGTCAAGTCACAATTAGCCAAGTAAAGGAAAGTCAAGTCAAGTTATGAATTTAAGTTAAGTCATAAAGTCAAGTCAAGTCAAGTCAAGCCAAGCCAAGCCAAGCCAACTCAAGTCAAGTCACGTCAAGTCTGGGGTCAAGCAAAGTCAAGTCAAATCCAGTCACAATTAGCCAAGTAAAGGAAAGTCAAGTCAAGTTATGAATTCAAGTTAAGTCAAGCCAAGCCAAGTTAAGCTAAGCCAAGCCAAGATAAACCAAGCCAAGCCAAGCCAACTCAAGTCACGCCAAACCAATTCAAGCCAAGCCAGCGTCAAGTCACGTATTGAGCAATCTGTAACAAAAATGTCTGAATTTCCAAGTATTCACAAACCTTGCCATTCTTACAAACAATGCAGTTGAATGATTTATCAAACCATCGATCATATCCTTGTCCATGCAACATATTTCTACCAAAATTATCCATTGAATTTGGATTATCCTGGTAAAGTAAACGAATTGAATTAGCTTTATTAGTTTTGGATGTTTGTTGACAAGGATTTATTTGAAGGGCTAATATGCAAATGGGCCTAAGTTTCTCAAACCATCATCATCTTCATTTGCCTTTGAGTTTCGGCTATGCTGAGCCTTATTCAGCAACAAACATATTTACTCATATTTTTCTAGACAGCCTTGGTCTGTAGGACTTGGAGAATTGCTCGAAGATTTCATTCGTTTTTAGCTAATGAATGATCGTGCCATCCATAGGTTCGAAAACGTCTTTCCTAGTGTTTGCCATTTATGATGCTAGCGTTAGCTTGAAAGGCCTTAGTGTGCAAAAAAGTTTTTCTTGAAATAAATTGTGTTGAGAATCGTTCTCTGTTTCATTTGGTTGAATCCAACTCTTTTAGTATCTATTGATCGTCATTCTTCGTACCCTATATAATATAGACAATATATATACCAATGAAGACTCATCATAGCCGAAACAAAAAGCGAAACGGGAGGAGAGCCTTAGACTGTATGACTTGCAGAGTTTCTCAGTGATTTCATTGGGCTCTTTATCTCAGTGGAATCATCGTTGGCTCTCATATCATGCAGTCCTGGTTTGAATCCCATCTACTGTTGTTTTCCACTCGAAGAAAAGTCTTTCCTAATGTTTGCCATTCATCATGAATTATGTAAGATGCTCTTGTACATTTTCACATACCTTCTCATATTTTCCCCCTTCGCTGTCGTCCAGAATGAGAACAAATGCAGCCTAGGAAGCAACATAAGAAAAGAATGAATAATCAACAAAACACATTACAGTACCGAGCTTAGGACTTATTAAATTTCATTTCGGTCATCGAATCTTGTTCAATCATCTGACAGGGTGTTCATGTTTATAATAGACATGTTTTTTATTGGAGACATTGTTTTAAAAGCACTCACGGTAGAGAATTGAAAGGTAAAATTTTTAAGGAACATAGAGAAAAAAGAATCACAAACCTTTTCAATAACATCAAGAGACGCTTTGTTATCTCCACTGCTGAAATACTTCTTTCTAATATTCCACCAATGTGGTCTGAAAAAGAAGATATTCTATATTAAATCAGAACAGGAAAATCTCGATGAGTAGAGGCACTCAAAACAGTAAGGCCTTATTCAGACGTCTTGCCGGAGTCACATTCAAAGAGGAAAAACATCTGATACGGCAGTAGATTGACGTCTGAATCAATCAATGAATTTAGCTTTCAGCTAAAGTCTTTGTACGAAAAACTTTGACACATTTTGATTCAGATATCGAGCAAAATTCGTGCCAAAACTTGTCAAGTATGAATTACTGACAGGCCTACGTCACTCGTTCGCTTGCAGACCCGACAGATAGAATTTACAACAGAAGTAAAGAGAATACAGAGAAAATGACCAAAGCACGACATCTGAAGCAGTGGTCGTGTCAAGTGTCTAGTCTGTATCGTACCAGAATATCGCGACTCGGGCACGACGCCTGTCAGACGTAGACAAGAACAGTAGGCCTCAGTAAAATAAAAACAAAAGTACGGTTCTACGACGAATATTCTACGACATAGATTCTACCTCATGTCAGCAGTGAGGGCAGCAAGTTTTTCTTCCCCAGGATGTGGCTGTTTATCAGTCTCATTCATTAAGTTGATTAGTTGACTACGGAAGATAGAACAAAATACATTATAGGAAAGTAAATAACATTTTGTGAAAGTTGGCCTTTGACGGGCACTGATTAGACACTTCTCCATTAAGGCTTTCTAGCGTTAAAAAGTAATAATTAAGAACTAGAGCTAAGGAAGATAGGAACACAGAATCTTTTCCGAACATGGGAGATGGAAAAGGGACTAGCCTATGCTTGCTCCAGCTTCTTTACTTCTATGTCAATTCTACACTGTTTTAATTCCTAATCCTACCGGAACGTGCTTTCCAACCCCTCCAGAAATCGCTTTTCTGTACAAATAGAGCAACGAAACTTAGCACAGGCAATAATAAGTGCATTAAGGGCGTCTCCAAGACAGGACAAGCTAAGAAATATAGGCTAGAAGTCAGTGGGTTTGGAAGTTCATATCTATGAAACAGCAGAACACCTATAAGAGAACTTGGGGCACTCCCTGGCAGGGTTCGAGTAGATATGGACGAATTGCATGACATACCATTCAAGATCAGCTGGCTTTAAGATTTTTCCACTGAAAAAACAATTCAACTTGTAATATCTTCCATGATAGTAGACAACAATATGGTTTGAATCAGGCAAATGCTGCAATTTATCTGTGAGAAAAAAGGAATATCTAAGTTAGAAATAAACATACAACAGTTGGGTTTTTATATAAGTCTACAAAAGTGTTAACTATGAGACAAGGCTATTAGAAGTTCCCAGATGTCTTGAACTTTTCGGAGTGACATCTGAGTGACAATGAATAGCACATTATTACACTTAGGTCCTTGGCAAATGGCGAAACATTGTTTGTTAAGGATCTGAAATTCAGTGTTTAAAAAAATATTTGAACGGTTGGCAACGTCGTAAACATCAGTTGTCGAAAACTTTCTGCTTGTCAAGCAATATTTTAACGTGGCCAAACGGTTAAACTTTGCTTTTAAAGAAAATGTCAAATGTTTGACCAACAACGTTTGATCGTTTTGCCAGAGCATTAATGCCTCTTGTCTTTGATGCTCATTAAAACCTGTTTACTGACCTTCCTCCTTGCCAGGTATACGAGTTGTATTGAATATCCGTTCATATTGTGTAGAGCACAGGGGGTAAACTCCCAACTGCTTCATCTGTTGAAACGAAGAGATATTTTTCTATCAGGGTTTACTTCATGGTGACATGTGGTAATGATTCGAAAAACCGTTAAGCTTCTTTTAGTTGTCCTTTCAAATAAACGCCCAGGTAAACCTAAAAAGTTTAATAAGCACCCAAATTCGATGAAGCGCCTCCCCGTCCCCTAGGGGGACTTATTCGAATGTTTTATTATATGTTAGAAAAAGGTATTAAAGCGAAAGCTGGGAAAATTTGGGAATAAGTAAACAGAGAGAAGTGTTAACTGGAGTGTTAACTTCTTTTAAGCGCCTAATCTCGATTAAGCGTCCATGTTGAAAAGTCCAAAAACCTAAGAAGTGCACACGGAGAAGTAATTGTGCAGGGACGCTCGTTCCAATCTCTATTGTACCACAACGGGCGTTAGATAATGCATTTTAAACCTAATGGCCCTGCTTTTGACTTACTGGCTTCAATTTATGTTTATCAACCAATTTCCTAAATGATAACAAAGCGTAGATGACATTAGCTGCCCTGGCTGTCTGCACAGTAGTTGGTGGCTCTTGCAAAGTGTCCTAGAAGCAAAGAAAGTACATTTAGCGATGCTAGTATAGCGTGTAAGGAAACTTGCAAAGGGCGTCTTTTATTGTTAATTCTACCTCCCCCTCAAACTTTTATGGTTGGCAAAAGCAAGTAAATATTAAACGAATAAAAGCCAGAGAAATAACTGAGAAATAATCCGAACTTACAACACCATAATAATTGCTATTAATCATCAACTGTGAGCGTGACCTCAAATAAACGAATCTCTCCCACCAGTCGCTGACCTGAAAAAATATTAAACAAGCGGTTAACGCTGTCAAGGAAGTGCTGCTCTGAGGTAGGAGTGGCAGCGGCGTAGCGATCATTACTGGCGCACGGGGACAAGTGACTTGTTGATGTGCCCCCTTTAGGGAGCTTCCTTTTATTTAGTACACGTAATTAGAGAGCTCATTGTGCCCCCTTTACTGCGCTACTTAGCGGTGGAACCATTAGGAACCTAATGCGTGGAATTTGCTGCTGAGTACACGCATTTTTTGTAAGGAAGTTTGTAAGGGAATTCCTTAACTCCTTAGCAAATCTTTAACTTTTTTCTTTGTGTCTCTTTAATATAAACCTATGGGTAAGGAATAATACAATATATACTGTGTTTGTGTATTTGGCTTCAGTATAGCAGCTTGAACCCCATGTGTGCTGACCATCGCTAGTTGTGGTTAAACTACAGACATGCAAATGGATGCATTCAATGATTTAATGTTTCACTTTCTTCAGCAGTCTCCGATCCAATACTAGAAATTCCTTAAACTTTTGTCTATCCGAGTACTACCTTCGTTAAGGGCTTCCTTGTTGAAAAAAGCATGTGTATGTCGAAATGCATACGAGGGTCTTTTCTTGCTCTGAACTGTTCTGCTGTGTTCAGAAAAGCCTTAAGTGAAACTCCCTAGAACCCGAGCCAGTCTTTTCGGACAACGCAACTTTTGAAAAAATTATGTTGGAAAAACGGTTTTGCGCAAAGAATAAATTACATCAAAAATATGATTAGATTATAGGTTTATCAAAGGAACATTAGGACCAATATTATGAGATTCTGGTGCTAATGGTTTTAATTTTACAAATGAAAAATAATACTGGTAAAACAACTCACATAATTTGATGAAAAATAAGACTTCAGCTTCAGGTAGCGTTGTAACTTTGCTCCTATACCAGTCTGTATGAGAGAAATTCTAGTGTTATTTTTCTTAAAATTACAAAATTGCACCCTCCCCCACCCCTACAATTAGGGGCTTCAGAGTACAATCGCAGATCATTGCTGAAAGACTGTTGAAATTATTTGGTGCACTCTGTTGGGCCTTTTTTGTATCTTCCTCGATAAATCAAAAGTTTGTTGTTCTGGGCAACTCTCGGGCTCCACACTCTTCTGTCTCCAGATCTTGACGATTTCGCAGACTTTGCAGAGAAATTGTTTCCGAATCAACATCTCTTCAGTCTTCCATTTTTCAAGAATGTGCATTTTTAGGGGGGGGGGGGTAGACTTATTACACGAGTCTCAGTTCCGTTCAAAAAATCAACAACAATAACAACAGCAATTCATTACATTGAGTAGCCAGTTTGGGCAGCTTTCTGACAACAACAACAACTAAAGATGGTATCTGTGATAATTGGGACTCGTGTAATAAGTCTAGGGGGTTACGAATTATACGCTTTCTGAAGGCTGAAGAGGTAAAATTCCCAAAGAAAGAATCATTATTTGTTCCATTTTTTCCATGTTTCAATACAATATCCATGAAATAACAGTCTCCACGATGATCATCTACTCAAACCATAACCCTACGATCTGTTTAGCCTGGAATCAGGCACTTAGGTAACCGTTTATCATACCTGATCATACCATATCGTCTCGTTGTTATGGTATATGTCTAAGAGTAAATGTAAGACAGGTATTCTGTTGTGAAACTCGGTTAAGAGCTTTGGTTGAGAGCATTGCCTTTCTCCTTTGTAAAATTTTTCAGAAACTAACCATCACAGCATCAAGTTTTTATTGATCACAGCGATAGGTTTAAAGTATATTCACTGACCTCGAATTCTTTGGCTAGTTGTTCAAGCTTTGTCAATTCTTCGTCTGTATGCAAAGGTTTAACTGATTCCAAGTACTAATAGTAACAAAAAATCGAAGATTACTGGAGAAATACTGAAAATATTTATGTTCTTCTTGTCTGTATTTTGATCCAGTGTTGATCCTGGACATACGAGGGTAACCAGGCCTCTCACAACAAAATTTAGGGCGAGTGGGCGAGTTTACCTTCAGTGTGGGGCTTTTTCTTTGCCACTTACTAATGCAAATTGCTTTCAAGGTGTCCTATGACGTTAAGACCCCTTTAACATGGGATCGGATCCAAGTGGCTCCGTTTCCAAAAAGGTCACGATGGGCTTTTCGTTTCATTCCTTGAGTCTCTGGTATATCGGTATGATTTGGCTTTAATCTAAGACCTAACAACCTTAGCTTAAAGGAAATGGACAAGTCTAAAAGTGGCTTAAGCCACCCAACAATAAAAATTTAATAAGGGAAGGTGAAGTTGAAAGTGAAATGGTGTTTTAGCGCCAGTTACTAGGATCTAAATAGTAGTTAACTAATCGAGACCTTGACCCTGGTTGTGACGCTACCGTGGCTGGGCTCAAATCCTGACCACACTGGGTTTCTGACACCATGAGTCAGCTGGGTTACATCATGATGCCACAGCACCTTTAGAGAAGAATAGCTAAATTGCCTTTTGTGTAGGAACTCAAAAGAGCTGCTTTGTCTTCACCCAACTGGCCTTCTCTTATGCTTGTTTATTGCCTTTAAGCTTAAGAATATGTTAAAAACAAAGATACATACTGCTTGGAGTGTCTTTTTCAAGTCAGGAACAGGCAATGTTGGCATCGATTTCTGAAAACTGTATAACGATGGGCTTCGTCCAGAAAGAAGTCTGACAAGCACCTGTGTGTGAAAATTTGCTTCAAATTTACTATATATTCTGCCACCAATGTTTCATTCATCATCATCATCTATACATAAACATATTTAATGGTTAACCATCACGGTGTCCCTCACTAATCTTTGCCACACACATCTGTCCTCAGTAAGTCCCTCAAATGCTGTAATTGTTTCATCAGGTGTTTTATTGTTTAGATTTTGCTGTATGTCTACCAATGCAAGATCTTTGTCTATTATCATTATCCAAGTCAAGCATGGTCTGCCTCTCTTCCTTTACACTGGTTGCAGTGATTCGTATAAAGCTAGCATAACTGGCATTTCGATTAATTTGAATGAAATACTAGGCACCAACAAAATCAAAACAGAATGAACACATTTATAATGAAATTTGTAATAAGAAGTCCACATACCACCCAAAGTTTTGTCTTTAATGAGAAAGGCCTGCAAGATAAATCTATTGTTAAAAACGAGATTTCAAACCTAACTTATTCAAACAGATTACAAGAGGTCACTGGATGGGCAAAAGGGCATGACCATAGAAAACTTAAGTAAGGTGTCAATCCCAGGGGGAGGGGGCACTGGATTTAATTTTGCAAGGGACATGCCGCCCAAGCATAAAAATGCCCCTTACAAAAACGTATCTCTGCTATACCAAATGATAATCTCAAAGTAAACATACCCCCTGCTTTCATACAGTAAACCCCAATAAGTCAATAGCTTTCTGAGAGACAGCTGTAGAAAATATCCCATGAAAAACCAGATTGCTGTAACCATTGTGAAGATGCAAACGCCAATCACTGTGCTGCGTTCAAAACGATGGCCCCTAAAATGCAAGAAAGAAATTATTAACAATCATACACAACATAATCATTATTGAGAGCCTTGTTCTACAGGTGGCATAGCTGATCAGTGTAAATGGGTTTGTGTCTTGTCAGGACTACTTTCAGCAAAACTAATCAGCTGTCCACCCTTTGAGGTTGGTAAATTGAGTACCAAGGTATTTGTTCTAGAATACAAGTCTGGGTGCACTAGCTGAAGGTCAACATAAGTTGCATAGCTGCCAGAATCCCCAACCCAAGCTGCCAGAGCTCCCAGCTGCCAGAACCCCCTAGCACCTCTAGAGGGTGTGACAGGGGGGTACTTGATCCTGAAATTTAGAGGAATGCACCCCTGAGTTTTTATGAACCAAACCACCTTTCAGGCATTGTTTTACACATTAAGCCACCCAGTTTTATGATTTTAGTTTGCATTTCTGTGCCAAATATAATGGAAATTTGACTCTATACTCACTTGTAAAGTATTTTTAGCATGAGATACACCTAGTTGTAGGGAATTTTTGAAGAAGAACACACCCATATGGGGACACATACCAGCCCTCCGGTTTTCACCTCCCTCCCCGGGTTGCACCACCAGTCCTCCACCAAAATTCTGGCTACACCAACCTATATACCCTTTAGGTAAATGCACAAACACGACCCTGCACTGACCTGACATGTGGGGAGACGTTTGGCAAAGACAAGAAGGGAAGACAATTGACTGGTGGGTGTGATCAATTGACATGAATGAATTTGGGGGGGCGGGCCCAAGGCGGAATTCGGGCGTGACTTGGGTCTGCATGATAAACAAATACAAGCCCACAATGCAAATGAAGAATAACAAATTCATAATTTATACCCTGGGAATCCTTTTTCCATTTTTTCCAACATGTCCACAGTTGCTTCGTGCTGGTGGTGCCTTGCTGTCAACACGGCTGCCAAAACGAACATCCATGTTGCTGGGGAAGCGGGGTAAACTCCTTTCAGGATATGATTCTTGGCATATTTGCATCGCCTCTTCACAGATCTGTAGGCAGAACGTGCCACTAATTTGACCACTTCTTTGTCGACATTTACAACGACGCCTTCGTCTGTGACAGCGAACTGAAAAGCAACTGCAAGTCTTGCCTCCGCCATTGTGGTTGTGTTTGTTTCTTCTCTTCTCTAGCAAACGGTTAAGACTTCAAAATGGTCTTTGTAGCTCAAAGATAAACTTGTTATTGCTCTGTTAATTCTTCTTTTCAATTCCAAAGCTATTTTACGCCGATCCCATGAAAGATTTATAAAGCAAAGCTTCAGGGACAGCGCAAACTGGCTTAGGCCACCCTTCTTGTCAAAACCAGGGACTTTCTGGTCAAAATAATCTCCAGGGTGGCAAATGCTAACAAACCAAACAATACCTCGTATTCTAAATATGATTTACCTTGACACCCGCGATGCGGGTGAGTTTTTACCTTGACACCCGCGATGCGGGTGAATATTAGTATCAGTTTAGCCTTGGAAAGACAAGATACCACTTGCCTTTGAACTGCCTTTTAACTTGCAGCCTTCTGAACTTTCGCCAGAGTCCGGGAGGTTGTGGGATGCCGCGAGGAGCTACCTCCCGGACTCTAGCGAAAGTTCAGAAGGCTGTGTTAAAAGGCAGCAAGTTAAAAGGCAGCTGAGTGGTATCTTGTCTTTCCAAGGCTAAACTGATATTAATATTCACCCGCATCGCGGGTGTCATAGAAACTCACCTGCATCGCGGTTAACACATAAGAGAACTGATAAAAGGGTATTAAACTGTGGACAAAAAAAACATCATCATCATCATCATCATCATAGTTATCATCACCGTCAAAATTATCATTATCGCCATCATCAAGTATAACATTATAATGACGATTAGAATCATCCTCATCATCATCATCATCATTACCATCTTCATAATCATCATCATCTTCATAATCATAATCATCATCAGATCATCATCATCATCATCATGCCATCAAAATCATAATAATAGTAATAATCATCATCATCATCATCACAATCATCATTATCTTCATGTCATCAAAATCATCATCATCATCATCATTATAATATGAAAGCTGAAGGTCAAATAAAACGCAGTGACTATTTGACCGGCAGCCGGTCAGGCCTAAGTAAAAACTAATTGACCGGCAGTCTATTTTACGCATGCGCAAGAAATTGCGGCCAAAACTCGAGAAGACTTGGCTTGGTTTTGTTTTCTAGAACCTTTTTGGTTGCCGACTTCTGGAAATTTTCGTTCTCTGAAAATGGCCTAGCTGGACGGCACTTAGAAATTTATCACGCGAGAGCCTACGCAACAGGTCCGTTGGATTTCTACTTTTTGTTCCCCGATTAAGATAGAACCAATCCAAATGTATTTTCCAAGACAAAACGATGATTTTAAGAAGCTATGAATTTTCTGAAACCTTTAGTTGCGGATTTCTGGAAATTTTCGATTCCTGAAAATGGCCTAGTCAGTCTACACACTTGCGTGGGCGCTCGCGTGCAAAATTTTTCCAAGTGTTGTCTGGCTAGGCCACTGCCCACCTATTCCCGTCTAGAAATTTCCTAATTAGAATCCAAAAAAGCTTAGGAATTTTCACTTCTTAATCACCAGAAGTCATCAAAGAAATTTCAGAAATAAACTTCATCAATCAAGTTGGATAAAGAAACTCAAGAGATCACAGCAAAGTCTCGCCATTCACAGATTTTTTCCGGCACCAGCCACAAAATGTGTATCTACATTCGCGCATGCGTAATAAGACTGCCGGTCATTTAGTTTTCATTTAGGCTTGACCGGCTGCCGGTCAAATAGTCACTGCGCAAATAAAAGCCAAGTTTTATAAAACAAAACCTTGGGTGGGATAGTGAGCCAGTGAGTCACGAAGGTTAAGGGTATCTTTGACTGTGTTCCATCCACTTGAACTATAATTCAACGTTTCTATGCCCTGTCTGCATTCGAAAATCCTATTATTAACAGCCTAAATAAAAGTCAAACAGTTCGATGGTAAATGCTTCATGAAATTTTTTGCCACCAAATTTCCACAAATTTCCAGATCTACTGAGAATATTCCAAACGCTTTCGTGTCAACTTAAGACGCAAAATTAGCAGTATTACTGCTGTGTAAATTCGAAAATCTTATCTGTATCTCATCGCAGACTTAATTCTTTAAATGTCCTTCATGAACAATAAATATCTCACTCTATCGGAACGATTTTGATTTTGTGTGTTTGTGCTCTGAATTTTCAAAGAAACATTCAACTTGAAACCCGAAAAATTTATGGCCTCTTAGTAGTGTTTCATATGCATTGAAACAGTTAAACACAAAGTTTATGGAAATAATGTGTCGATTTATGGAAATAATCAAAGCAAGAACTCTTCTTGAAAACGGTAAGAATATGAGTAAAATTCCAAAATGAATTACAGTCTCCTAGTGTCCTTTGACGTCCTTTGACCCCTGTAAACTTGAAAACGTACTTACCAAAATCGCGAAACAACCCAAAACTGCCCAAAAGCAACCGAAACGAACTATAACTTGATGAAAAACACCCAAAACCACCCAGAAATGTCCAATTCACCTGGAATCATCTATTAAGTGGCAGAAAATCCTTGAAAAATCACCAGAAACTCTCATGTTCTTTGAAATTTCATTCTTAACTCTTAAAATTCTTCTTTCGTCTTGGGACTTTTGTTGACATAAAAAGCTTTTCCATCGCTAGAGTGGGAAAAGCCTTTTTTGTTCACAACAGTAATGTAGTATTGTATTTGAGCGTGAAGTTGAGAGATAAGACACAATCGCACGCTGGCAATAAATATACCGTTGGGAAAGGTATTTATTGTCTGGAAAGCGTGTTTCGTGTTTCATTTTGATATCTCAAAATATCTACTTGTAAGAAAGACTACATCACAACTAAATCGTAGTAATGTAATCGTGAAGGCTCTGCTACGACCAAAATGTCACCATTTGTATTTATGGTTGTGCGATAATCGTACGAAAGAAATTCTCACGTCTCACGATTGTGCGATAGTCGCACGAAAGTTAAGATTTTGTATGGAATCCAAGCTTTTAAAAGCCGCAAGTCATTGAATAACCCCTGAGAGTTGCACACAAAAGATTCAATGTACATGTAGTGAAAGGAACATAATAGATGGCCGCAATCAAAACCAAAACTTGTTGAAGTCGAAATAAAATCGAAATTTTAACCATCGTTCGCTTCTCAAAAGATTTAGAAAAATAGCGCATGCACTACCTGGGCAGAAAGGGCTTCGATCAAAAAAAGAATCGCATTTCCAGGTGCCCCAGGACTGGAGCCTTTCGTGCGCAATTGAACAATGGGACACAACAATGGGGCAACTCATTTGCATATTAAGGAGTTTAGTAATAGAGAAATTTAACAATAACACAACATAAAAGGTTGCTATGTTTCTTTTCAAATCTGATCCAATTCTTTTCTTGTTTCCAATGAAAAAGAACAAGAACATCAAGGTTCTCTTTCATCTGATTGAAGCACAGCACAGTTGAGTAAAGAAAAGTCCAAAGTTCAAACACGATTGTGCTCTCCTTCGCAGTTCCGCAGAATGAAAACAGTACACCCTAATGGCCCAGGCCGGGGGGTACTTTATTGTTCAAATGACTAGACGTGCTGCCCAGTTTTTCTAAACCCACCCATATCTACCGATAGATTTTGTTCCTCGTGGGACCCATGTATAGAAAAACAACGAAATTTTTTACCCATTTATTCCAATATCCCAAATGTTTTAATGTTTTAACCGAATTCAACGCTTGAGGCAGCTCTTAATGCGGCGAAAAGGCATTTGCGCTGAAAACTAAAACGCACTTTTTATCAGGATTTTCAAAGCAATGCATGTCTAAAATTCTTTATATACTAGCCCTTGCCCGGAAGCGCGCTGCGCGCGCTTCCGCGCGGGCTTTTTCGCTCCGCGGTTCACTTGGAACTTCCGCCTTCCAATGAATCATTTATAAAGAAGCCATTCTACATATTTTGTTTCATTTGAATATTTAGCATGTTAATAACTTTCAAATGAAATGGAAATAATTTGCAGAGAAAAGCCTGGATTGTTGAATTCAGACAAAAAAACCACTCGTAATGTGGATGTGGACGATGATCAGTTATGTTGAGAAATATCTTCAATAGTAATGCGGAGGGATTCTCGCTGTAATGTTAAGGATGTTCAGTAAATAGAATAGGCAGCCACGAGAGCTCTTCTTGACCATCCGGTCCAGTACCGTCGAGAAGGGGGTCCAGCGGGGTCAGAGGTCCGGTGCCCGGGCTGTGAGGGGGCCCGCAAAAATTGAATATTCTCTTAATACTTCACGCTAAAACCTCCTGAAGGCCCTGTACGATTACATAACCCCAGGGCCCGCTCTGCCTCTCGACGGCCCTGATCCGGTCCCTCCGCATTACTCCGCACCCTCCACATTCCGATTCCCTAAAGGCTCAATGTTACTATTGATAGCCCTTCATATGACTCTGCATGAACAACATTACTCATAGATACCCCTGCCTCCACACTGCTCCGCATGATCCACCACATTACTGCAAGATAGCTCTCCACATTACTGAACATCCCTCCTGAACAATGCTCCAAGATAGCCCTTCACGTCACTGATGATCCCTGATGATAGCCTACCACATTTCTTCAAGATATCCCTCCACATTACTCCGCACCCTCCACATTACTGATGATAGCCTTCTACGTTTCTTCAAGATAGTTCTCCATATTACCCCGCATCTACTACATCTATTACATTATAGCCCTCGACATTAGTGAACATCCTGCACATTACTGCAAGATAGCCCTCCACATTACTCCGCATCCTCCACATTACCGCAACATAGCCCACCACGTTACTGATGATAGCCTTCAAGATATTCCTCCTACGTTACTTCAAGAAGACCCTCCACATTACATCGCCTCCACTACATTATCGCAAGAAAGCCCTCCACATTATTGTGCACCCTCCACATTAATTTAAGATAGCCCTCCACATTACTGAAAGATAGCCCCCCCCCCGCATTACTTCGGACCCCTCACATTACAAGACCGTCGGAAGGAATCTCGGATTGGGGGGGGGGGTGAACAACTTAAAAAGTAGTAGATGGCGTAATGATTTTATGACGTCATACCATTGTTTTCAAAATTATTGGGGCAGCCCCCCGCTTCCGACGGCCCTGCATCGATGAAAATTAGGCCTCATCATTACCGAACATCCTCAAAATTACTGAAAAATAGCCCTCCGCATAACTACAAGATAGCCTTCTACATTACTGCTCACTCTCCACATTTCTGAAAGACATTCCTCCGCAATCTCGGACACCCTTCACATTTCTCGTGATATCCCTCCACGCTACTGAAAATAGCCTTCCACGTTACTTCAAGATAGCCGTCCACATCACTGTGTACCCTTCACATTACCTGAAGATAGTCCTCCACATTACTTCGCACCCTTCACATTACTTGAAGATAGTCCTCTACATTACTTCACACCCTTCATATTACTGAAGGATAGTCCTCCACATTACTGAAAACCCTCCTCATTACCGAACGAAGCCCTCCACATTACATCGCACTCTTTACATTACTGAAAGACATTCCCACATTATATCGCACCCTTTACATTACTGAAAGACAGTCCTCCAAATTACTTCGCATTCTTTAAACTTCTGAAAGACACCCCTCCACATTATTGAACACGCTTCACATAACTGAAAGATAGCTCAACCCTCCATATTTCTCCGCATCCACCACATTACTGCAATATAGTCCTCAACATTACTGAACATCCTCCACATTACTGCACACCATCCCGATTACAGAACGATAGCCTTCCACATTACTGTGTACCCTTCACATAACTGAAAAATAGACCTCCACATTACTTCGCACCCTTCACATTACTTGAAGATAGTCCTCTACATTACTTCACACCCTTCATATTACTGAAGGATAGTCCTCCACATTACTGAAAACCCTCCTCATTACCGAACGAAGCCCTCCACATTACATCGCACTCTTCACATTACTGAAAGACAGTCCTCCAGATTACTTCGCATCCTTTAAACTTCTGAAAGACACCCCTCCACATTATTGAACACCCTTCATATTACTACCACATTAAAGATAACCCACAACATTACTGAACATCCTCCACATTACCCCTGAGATGTAATGAATACATTTGAAATGTTCTGATCAAAAACATCTTCGTTCATCCTTCGTTGGAATCGAGAATTTGAAATCTTGAAATCCTTTTGTGTTATCCTGAAATGGCCGTCATTACGAATTAGTACAATGCAGAGCAGTTATAATTATGCAACGAATGGCATTACTGTAACTAATGACCTCATTATCTGTCTGAGAACATGTAATTAACGACCAAATCATAGATCTAAGCATCCGCTCTTCCAGGTAACGACTTTTCTGGTAAAAATCGTCCATGTGACCCTATTGTTTATTGTGTTGAAAACAATAGCAAAAACAATGGAAGAAGGGTTGTTCCCCACTTTTCGGCGAGATTCTGGTAGCTAGGGTGAAAAAACCAAGCGATGGCACGCCTTCAACAGTTTGCCCTTGCTTCTGGGCTAAGTGCGCAGCCCAGGGACCCTCTAGAAAAGCGTACTCGCTCTGACAAAAAAGACAATAGACTTGCAAGCGCGTTTTAGTATAAGAGATAGTATACCGAACAATGGAATAACCCCACCCCCGGGCAGGGGCGTCGCCAAAGGGGGGGTACAGGGGGGCGCGGTACCCCCCCAATGTTGCAAACGTCGGCACAAAGAAGGTTTTTTCGGCAAATGATGATATCGGTCTGGAGTTAAATTGAAGCATGATTAGAGTACTAAAACGAGAAATAATATCATTGAATATCTGCGTCGGTTTCAGTATCTATCTTCGAAGCTTATACAGTACATACAGTATAAGGCTAAGTTCTGAATGAGTTAGCTTGTTCAAATGACATGTAAAATGTTTTGGAAAAGATCGATGAAATGAATAAATGAACCACAACATGCAAACAAAAAAGATAAAAGTTAGATTCTTGAAAAATAAAAGAGTTAGAGTCTTGCTTTTTTTTAAATGGAATTCATGTTGATTATCGGAAAAAGCATAATGAAAAAATGGGCGTGGCTGCAAAAGCCACGCCTTTCTGTCGGCAAATTTTAACTCTGTGCCCCCCTAAAAATTTTTTGTTGCTCCGCCCCTGCCCCCGGGAGCCCAGGGGACATCTGCCTATTCTGAATGGGGTTCAAACTTTCCAAGTCCATACCTAGGGTGGAAGCAAACCAACTACAGCTAGCCAACCAACCAACTGACTTACAAACTAACTAACAAACCAACAAACTGACTAACAACTAACTTACTAACAACTAACACCTAACTAACTAACTAACTAACTAAGCCAGCTATCTACCTAACGAACTGTCAAAAATGGAACAGCAGATTTTTTACATTAACAAATTATCCTACAGCATGATACGCATATTCCCTGCATTCTTAAATTGTTTAAATCTTAGACTCTGACCCCTACAAGTACGTTAGAAGTTTCTCAGATAGCCAAATAGCATATACACAGGACAACACAGGACAAGACGAGAAGTATTGTGGTACCTTCTCGTAATCATTCATGGCAGAACTTAATCGTTTCGGGTGGGGCTTTTCTTTTACGGGGTCGAGCGGGGGTTGAGGGCTCCCGCTATCGTTTCGTTCCCTCCATTCCAAGTCAACGAAACACCCTCTTAGTCTTATGACACATCATTTGTACATGAGGGACCTCTTATACTGTAAGAACCACCAACAATCCGTTTTCTGAAAATTCTACTGTTTGCAATCAAAGATCTGATAATGAACAAACAGATGTTCAAGTTATCAAGGATGTATATTGCAATGTTAGGTGCTAGCCCCAATCATTCAAACATGAAATACCCGATAATCAACCCCCACTCCCCCTGCCCAACCTAAGCACAGTCCTCGTTGAAGAACGTTAACGATGCACATTTTAGAGCAATAGATTTATAATCTAAACAGCAAAATGGTTTTCAACTGGGTCAAAAAACACATCAATGTTTCTAGCTAGCAAAACTTATAAATATTGGGCAAACAATGTTTTGTAGTTACACCAGACGTTTTAAAGTCAAGGTTATCGATCTTTAACTCCACGAAAAATGTGTAACCATATTACTGCAGAGGGAGATCTTGCATAGATGGGTTTTTATTAATTTGACTTGGTGCCACTCTATGTTGTCTTTGTGGTATCATGCTGGTCGTACTGTTTCGTCTCGAAACTGAACCTAAAAATGGAAACGTTTTCAATGTAGCCTCTCTCCAGTTCGAACTTGGCACGACATAGAGGACAGGATGAAGCACGTGATTTAGATAAGCGACCGTCAATAATGCTGACGATGCAGTTTCTATTGTTTGCGAAGAGCCAATGAAAAACGATACAAAGGATATAGTAAGATAGGGTGTCCATAGCAATAAAACAATTGACATTATAATTCGACTTATTACTATTACCCTCTTTTTCTGCTTGTTTAACTGACATGATAAACTGCTAACTTCGGGAACGACTACGGGCGTCGTCTGTTGAAGAACGAAGAGCGGTACATTTATCGCGCGGTGTTTAGCCGCACTCTGCACACTGCGGTAATTGTAGAACATCACTAAGCAGAGTATTAAGAAAACGCCGAAGTCCCAGATGCGGTAAATTTCGTGCCGCCGGATACAAATACGCTCCTCGCGGAAGAAGTCTGAATTCAGCGTGAAAATCGGCAAAAGAAAAGACGGAATAGAAAGAACCCACATTCCGGTGATTATCCTCTTCGCACTGGACGTTGGAGATCGTAATGGTCGTGTTGCTGATTCCATTCTATCATAACTTATAGCAGCAAGAGTTGCGATTGATATAAAACGCAGACCAGAAAGCAGTGATTCGTGTATGATGTAGAATATGACATTGATTTGAGGAAATAGCATTAGACGTGCAATTGATAACGGCATCATAACGCAGCATATTGCCAAGTCAGTAATTGCGAGATTTACCATAAATACTGCTGTGATGCCATTCCATCTATGTTGCTTGAAAAATACTATGATAACACAAAGATTTGCTATGCATCCAAATATTGCTTCAAGAACTTGTCCGGTGCCTAAAGTAGCTTTTAGCCACGTTTCGTGTGTTTCGAAGTTGCTGTTCACAGAACTATTAAGCATCATCGTTGTTTCCGTGTTGATAGTAGAGGTATTTAACGACACGGTTATAGGTATAGGTATAGGTATTGGTATAGTATTGGTATAGGTAAAGGTATAGATTTGAAATAAGGTTCTTGTAAGCCGGCTGACACTCGCTGCAGTGAACTAGGCCTGGAATAACAGTCGATAATACTTGTGATGCTCTTCCTCGTGGTATCAAATCACGCAATGGATTAGCTCATGGCATAGGAAGTGTTTGAGCTATCGAATACGGTTCTTGTAAGCCGAATGGCACTCGCTACAACGAACTAGGCCTGGTATAACAGTCAATAATACATGCGATGCTATATCTTGTGGTACCAAATCATGCAATGCACTAGCTCGTGGCATAGAAATTGTTTGAGCTATTGAAGTCCTGATACTGATGGTGTATAGGTATTTGAACAAGGTGCTTGTAAGCCGGTAGACACTTGCGTCAATGACTTTGGTACAACAATCGATAATACATGCGATGCTCTATCTTGTGGTATCAAAAGATGCAATGCACTAGCTCATTGCATAGAAACTGTTGACCCAACTTAAGATTTGATATTGTTAGCAATGTTGCTATAGCTCTATAAAGCTACTAGACCACAGACTGAGCCTCAGGTGATAGCGATACTGATCCGATAAGCATAGATGTACAATCATATAAATGATGCATGAACACTGTTAATGATCGGGTCTACTTGTGGTTCTTTCCTTTGCAAGGGACCTTTCGGTGACTTAATTCAGAAAAACGTGCGGCAAAAATTATTAAGAATTTTTGGTTAGAAATTCTAATCTTCTAAACACGCAACGTTTATGATAACTGTGTAGCTTTCTCTAGTCTGTGAAGGTCCTTTGAAAAGTTAGTATGAAATTTGGTACCTCTTTCGTGGTGTTATTGCTAGGTCGGCATTGTCGGCATCAATGGATGCGGAATGACAAGCCTGCAGTGGGTGTAACTGTAGTAGAAGACCAAGGTTACAGCGTGATATCTTTAGAGATCCAATTGACCAACTTACAGTTCCTGAAATACAGAAGACTTGCTTGATTAAATCCATTATTGAAGGTGCTGTGGCGTTGTGGTCTAATCAAGCAACAATCTTCGCTATAAGGCCCTGGCCAAACGATCAATCATTGTTGGTCCAAGATTTGAGATTTGCTTGTCAAGCAAAATGTTTGACCGTTTGGTCACGTCTGAAAACATTACTCGTCCAAAAACTTTTGCTTGGGTGAAGCAAAAAATGTTTTGAACTTCTTCAAAAACATCACACCACAAAGTTTGTTGCTTTTGCTTGTCAAGAAATTTTTTGGACGTGGCCAAACGGTCAAGCATTTGTCGTACAGCAAATTAAAAATGTTTGATCGTTTGGCCAGGGCCTAAGGGTTGAGAATTTCTTTAGAAACACAAGTAATTTCACTTAGGGATGCCCAATTTCTCAATCCAATGCTGTTTGTTGAGATTTCTTTACTTCTGTCCTTTCTCGTCACTGCTTTTCATATAGAAACAACATGGAGATGGGAAAGGAGGATCTTTACAAAGTTAGCTTTTTTGCAGTCGTGGTGTCAGGAGCTTAGGGAGGTCGGGGCTCTTGCCCAAGCCAAGGTAGCGTCACATCCTGGGAAAAAGAGTCGCTAGTTCATCTACTTCTGAAATCCTAGCGATTGGCGCTAAACACACAATTTCGCCTTGAAATCGCCCCCACCTTGCATAGATGCATGTTAAAACCTTCAGAATTGCGAAGAAAAGCGGGAACAACCTTGGACATGCCCCTAGATATGCTTAAAACCTTTTTTGCTCTGACTTGGATTAGGCTACAAACAAAAATGGAATTATAGCCAGAAGTGGATTTTAATGTATAGACCTTTCCAAAAGGGTCTGGGTCGGCGTGACTTTTTCTGGAAAATGGTAGATATTTTTCTGGAAAAAGGAAGAAGGTAGATACACAAGACAAATAAGAAATACACTTACATCTAATCTCTATTCTGTATTCACACAAAAATCACCAAGATCTCATTCTGTAAAGGAGAAGACATCAATATAAGAAAACCATGTGTTCCACTCATTACATTTTATAAGCAACTTTGGTCCTAAACGTATCGTAGGGTTTCTTGTGTTTGGGCACTTTTATAATAGAAAAAATTTCTTCCTAAGTTTCCTTGATTAAACTTTATTGTAACATGAAAAATAATGTTTCATCCATTCGTGAAGGTTTTAAAACATCTTTCTTTAAACCGCCAATGAAAGCAACTCGTATTTCGCTCGAGAATTTCATTGCCTTCAATGGCATAGCTTAGAAAACTTTATATCATAAGTACGCAGTTACTTACGCAGTTGCAGAGCTTCTCTAAGTTAAAACCAAAGTCTGATATAGAATTATCGGTTATATATGTTAGTTCTTATTGCTTAAAATGATGAAATTATTGATAACATGAGACTGCAAGGGCAAAAGTAAGATCAAATCAGAATATATCACGTCTTGTTTATGCTAATCATTTGAAGATTAGAAGATGAGTGATAACAAATCCTGTGGTGATGTAATTCTATGCAAAATGAGAATTAACTGGCGTTCCAGTGGGACCATGTGATAAACAATGCTTGGAAGGAAAAAAGAGAAGATGTATGTGAAAGTTTTTTGGAAATTATCGACATTAGCTACACGCAGTTTTTTTTATAAGCAACTTACCTCGGGCCTAGTTCAAAAAGTTGCTTATTTTTGGACCTCTTATGGCCAATTTTTAGTAGCAAAAGTTGCTTAGCAGTTGCTTAATTTTAACTATATTTTTGCTCTAAGAATAGTTTAGAGACTAGAAAAACAGCCAAATTTGGAGTTATCCTATAGCTTTTTATGCAACATAACGCTAGAACACCTAGTATACAGCAAAGAAATGCTATAAATAGCATCAGTCAAGAAGTACCATGTAATTGTTACCATATAGAGACTTTGTATTGAAAGTTAAACGGAAACCCCTTAAGTAACACTCCGTTGATATGCGAGTTTTTGACAAATGAAAGAAAAAAGCTTCTATGTTGATCGATCTTCGATTGCTTGAAGTCATATAAATTATTGAAAATTCAAAATGTTGCTTAGGTTTTTTTCCTGTGGTACTATACGTTGCTTAAAATTTTAGGCCTTCTACATCTTGGTTGCTTATAAGCGGTTGCTTATAAAAAAAACTGCGTGTACTCCTCAGGGGCAGCATTGATATTTAATGTAGGAAACTTCTGTCGACAACGGGAAACTTTTATGCAATTGCGCAAGTCTCAATCTCTTCTCTATGACAAAAAAGACAACTTTCTTTCGGGCAAATATTGAGATCTCACTGATCATAAGATAAGCGTTGAATAGGTAACTGGGTTTTTTTAAACTAAATTTAGACTAAAAATGCCCCCTTCAACGTATCAATGGGAGCACCAATATATTTTTGTGCTATTTTTAAGTTTCGGTTATTTATACTTCTTCTCTTCCAGAAATAAATCTATATAATAATGTTTTCATCGATAGAACCTGACCAAAAAACAGACAAGCTCGCTATGATGAAAAAGTGTCCTAAATGTGTACCTTAAAGGCATGTTGTCGGTTTGATTTTTCAAGATCGATGAAACATCTTTTTTTCACTCGTTAAGTAATGAACGCCATGAACAAGTTTAGCTACTTTCCACATGATATCTAGTCTTTTTGTGTGTATTTCACATACCTGATGGAACATGCCCTAGGGGCATCGTTGAAAAACTTGGTAATATACTGTATTTTTCTTTTATGAATACCATGAATGAGGAAAAAATTTCCCAAAGCTAAAAGGCTCGGATAAATTTTCACTTCAAGATGCCTTTGCCCTGGAATATGCCCCCCTTGTCCCTTAATCATTCTGGGGTCCCTGATCTATCATCATCTGTTACATTCATGCCTACTTCAGTGTGGATCTTGGCCACATTTCTGTTGTCTAGAGATTTAGAAATATTTGTCTTGAAAAATCCTTCAAAAATACACGTGCAAGGACAAGAGTACCAAACCTAGGATCAAAATTTAAGGAGCAAATTTTCATCCAGCTAGGGGACGTTTAAAAACCTACTAAAGGACGCGCAGTCGCAGTCGCAGGCGCAGTCGCAGTTGAAATCGCAAATCGTCCTGGGTTAAGGCCCTCAGACCCCCTATTTGTTTTCACTTTGTTTTCATCCCCACCACATTCTTTGATTAACGGCTGATGCGGCACCAGATGAAGGCATACGGTACCCCATGCCATATTCTGCAGATTGTAGTCTTGCGAACTTGGCTTAAGACAAGATAGGCACTGATTACATTGTCACGTGGATAATGAAGTAACGAATGTATAGAGTCATTGATATATTTGGCTTTTAAGAAAATTTCAGGGATTAGAGACATTCATACCAATAATCAAGCTTCCTCTGGTCAGGAAGTCAAGTTCTACCCAAGATTAACATATCGTGAATGGAAACGGTCCTATTAAGAACGGCCGAATGTGATTTGAATCCTTTATTTGCATCATCAGATCCGAAATATTTGTAAGGTTGCGTTTTGTGTATTTGGTGTTGACCTGGTATGCATTTGTGCATAGTCATTGATCTAAGAGCTACACGATTGACACTGATCCAAGTCCCCAGGCCTTCCTTGGGTAAATGAACGGTTTAGCAAGCGTTAAGGTAAAGTTTGTCAAAATACGCAAGCCTTACGCCTATAGTAATACGGCAACTTTACATGGCATTTATAGTTTCATGATAACTTTGTCTAATTGCTATAGACACTCCATCTAAAGTAACCCTCCCATCGTTCCTCAATGGCTCTTCGCAAACAATCGAAACTGCACCGTCAGCATTATTGGCCATCGCTTATCTAAATCACGTGCTCCCTTTTTGACGTTCCTAGCTCGAACTGGAGAAAGGCTGCATTGAGAACGTTTCCATTCTTAGGCATCTCAGGCGGTCAATTACGTTTTTAGGACTAAGGTCATCCCTTGCCCAGGGCAGATGGGGCAACACCCCATAGTTTTACACCTATACGTTTCAGCCTTAGCGTTTTGGACCAAGACATCTCATTCTCTCTGCGAGTGCGACCCCAAGATGGCCCCAATTGGAGGGAAGTTGTAATCGCTTGTTTGTGTTCAACAAATTTTCATGGATTAAGGTCATGTGATGTTTTGCAATTTCGTCATGCTTTCTAACGATTTGATCAAATTTTACCAATACGCATGACTTTTTAGCCTCGCGAACGGGTTTGAAAAACACTCGTCTATTCGAAAATCTACGCAGAGTCGAAAAAGGTGTTCAGCCTGCAAGACAAAATTACCCCTCGCTGGAAACCTTCCCCACTAGGTTAACTAAGAAACGGGTTTCGCGTATACACTCAATTTGTTTTTAGAGCTATGGAATGTCTAAGTTTATAAGTACTGAACTTACTAAACTGCCCGTTCGCATTGCAATACAGCAGTTTCCAGACGAAGTTCGTCAAAAAAATTCTGACACCCCGATTTACCATGCATAGAATACCAGCATACCATAGCATACCATGTTAAATGACAAAAAACGATCCTGGAAGCTATTTTGAAAGCACTGAAACTTGCATAAGCTTTTTACGTTTGCTGTTACTCAACTACACTGTGTCTACCTAAGGAATGATCATAAAAGTATAATTCTATAATAGCTAAAAATTAGCACGAACCAGATCTTACCTTGAAAAACGATCAAAAATTGAGTTTTCCAATCTTGTTGCTGCTAAATGTTGAAGACTTTTCTGTATCTTGCTTTTTCATATTAAATACGTTCCAGGCAACAATTCAATTCATGCTGCGAGATACAAATAAGAAATCTGAATGAATGTAAAAAGTATATCGATTAATTCACGTGTTTCATTCAGTCGTCAGGGTGGTATGTGTTGCGTGCTTCACTGGCCTCAGATCCGGACAACTCGACGCTCAGTGCAACTAATTTTGGGCCGTTCGTTTGCATCATGGTGATGCAGCAGGGTGATTGAGCAAGACGTTTACTGATTGTAAACAAGCAAGTTTTGATTAAGATTAAAAGAAAAGTTACAAAACAAATAATGGCGGTGAATGATGTTGATTTGATCTGACGTAATTCTTCAAAAATTTACTAGCGACATTACCGTATATTTCCTCTTATTTTGCTCAACCATTCTTAGGCGCTGCGCTTATTAGAGATCGGCGCTTAATAGAGGGCGGCGCATATTTCGTACGTCGTTTAGAAATCTGTTATGCGAGGCCCCCCAAGTGATTCTGCGTGATGCGTTATTGGACCATTTTTCTTGCGTGATTTCGTGAAACGGGAAATTTTTGCGCGTGAATGCGTCAGTATTTCTGTCATTCTCTCATATGATGAATTAATTAAGTCCCCTAAAATCTTAATTTGTGTGTTCCTGTTACAAACTGGAAGGAATTTTTCAAAGCCAATCCTTTAGATATATGAAGTTAAACATCCTGAATATTGATCCTGCTCAAAATTTCTGGCAGCAATGCCTGAAGTTGTATGCACGTGAAAATGAAGTTTTATCGTGCGTAATTGCGTGAATCGTCGGAAAATTGCGCGTGATCCAGTAATCTACGATGAAAATGACTTGCACTTGTCGTGTACGGATCCCCCTGTTAAAAGTGGGCACTTGCGGTGTATGCTCTTTTCAATCATTGAAAATGCTTAGAACGACCTGTTCCAAATAAAAAATTTATGATTGCAAACAAAATTACACAGAAAATGTAAACAATAGTTTTTTACATTGATTTAATGATAATTTCCCTATCTTACTCAATAGAAAGATAAATCTTATGCTGTTTGTACGAATCTACGAATCTTGCTAAATCGAGATGAGATCAGATAAATAAAAAAATCAGAATTCTCAAGACAGCTCGTCGAGCCTCAAAGGTGGGGGTGTTTGGGGGGTCTGGAAACCGTAAACCGCCCAAAATTTTCTCAAAAACCGTTAAACCGTGCGATATTTTGGACAACCGGTTAACAGTCAGCCCTTGCCAGACGATCAAACATTGTTTGTCAACCATTTGAAATTTGCTTATCAAGAAAAATGTTTTACCGTTTGGCCACGTTGCGAAACATTGCTTCACAAACAGAGTTGCTTAGCAAAGTTTTGGAAAACTTCATAGACATTTTCTGCTTGTCACAAGCAAAAAATGTTTGACAAGCAATGTATTGCGACTTGGCCAAACGATCAAACATTTGCATGTCAAGCAAATTTCAGATGTTTGAAGAACCATGTTTGATCATTTGGCCAGACATGATAATCACCGCCTGAGCGCTTGTCTTCCTCTATTATGGGAGCTCTCCTGATACGTTGGCCCAGTCGAAGGCTTGTCATGACAAGTGATGATACTCGATAATAATCATTTCTAATACCAAGCCAAACCAAACGAAAAATAACGAGCTTTTTTTTCGAACCATTGGTGTTATTCGCTGGCTGACTAAGTCCAAAACAAGGCTACGATATTCAAAACGAGACTGAATGCGATACCGTTATCTTCACAGTTACCATGGAAAGGTGCGGAAGACTTGAAAGAAAATCATTATTTTTCAAGTATTCGCAGCTGTGCATTTCTCGCGCGAAGGCGTGACGATAATTGCCGATGACAAGGCAGGTTGCACTTACCGGCTTGCTGATGTACCAATTTAGCTATCATGAACAGAAACTTAGATTTAATGAAAATCAAACGCCACGTTATATATTTTGATACTGGTAATAAAATTGTAATTAATTATGGTATATGCAAAGAAATCACAAACGGGAAACATTAGCCTATAGTGTGTGGGGCTGCCATGGAGCGTGCGCTGGAACCCCATCCCCATTCCACGCGCGTGGTTCGAATCCAACTTCCAACTGTCATCCGAATGTCCAAGCGCATGCTAACATATGACACTCATCTGTCGACCTAGATGAGGTCGGTCAATGAGAACCCTCGTCCTTGAGGTGCTTCATACCACTAAAAGTTAGGTTTTCTACCGTTTCGCTAGTAATTTCTGCAATTTATCATGTTTGTACAATCAAATTGGTATGTTCTTCCAAACCTTGCAAACTATTGAAATTCTAACCCTAGTCTGTTATCCACTTGGGCATCTAAAGTTGGGACAAAAATTATGCAGTTCCCCAAAGCTGCCTTTTGAATTGCCACAGAGCTGCCTCCAGAGGGCTACTCATGCATCATCATCATTATTAAACCTTGTTTTGCATACCCGAAGGATGGAAAATTCTCAGCAGAAAGGCCTCGGAGAGGATAGCGTTGATTTCATTAGGGACATTTGGGAGCGGAGATGAGAGGGCCCTGTATAGCCACGGCTTTTAACGGCCACCGATAACAAATAGAAAGGGCAGGACGGACAGAACAACCCGGCCAAAAGAATGTTTCGATAAGACACGACCCCAAGAAAAGATAAAACGTACAAAACTCACCTCATTACAGACAATTTGAAAATTTTGTACTTTAGGCTAAACCAGATTGGTGTTGAAATGGTTGAAACTAATATTTAAAAGAAAAACTGATTTTTCAAGCCAGAGATACAGGACTGAACTGAGAAATAGCAAGTGGCAAATCGCAAAACAACAGCTGTTGTACACATTTTAGTGAATCGGTTTCGAACAACAAAGGATTAAGAAACACGTGAACATTTTTATTGTCACCGACAGTTACTGTTATTTCATATTTGCAGATGTTGTGCAATCATGAAATTGCATGTAGGAGGTTGAAACGTTGGTCAAGGACCATGAGCATCATATTATCACCATGATCATGATTACGACTGTGATCATCATCATCATCATCATCATCATCATCATCATCATCATCATCATCATCATCATCATCACGACCACCACCATTATGACCGTCACCATCATGATCATTATCATCACCGTCATCATAATCGTAATCATAATCATAATCATAATCATAATAATCACCATCATCATCATCGTTACCTCCGTAATCATTGTTATCATCACGACCACCACCATCATGACCATCATCTTCTTATTCATAATCACCATCATCATCATCATCATTATAATCATTATCATCACCGTCATCAAAATCATTATCATAATCATCACAAATATCGCCGTCATCATAATCATTATCATAATTACAATCATAACATTACGATAATCATTATCATTAGCAACAAATCATTATCATAATAATGTATCATAGTCATTCTCATCTTTATCTAGATCATCACCATCCTGTCATAATCGTCATCATTGCCATCGTCGTCTTCAGGAAAACAATCGGTAGAATCGCCAGTCATTCAATCAAACAAGATATCAGGAACGAAAAAGATCAATAAACTCAAATCACACCAATCAGTAATTACAGTGATTCGCCATTTGCAAAGATCACACTTCGATACTTCCAATCCAATCCAATCCTGTCTAATCCAATCCAATCCAATCAGATCATTCACTTCTGATTACATGATTCATTCTGTTGATTATCTGATTGATTAGAACATCAAAAACTTTATTAATTTGGAAGTTATTTTTTGAGCTTGATTCCATGTAAATAACATTCAATTCTTGTGCGTATTGAATCATTTCTTCTGGTGTAACTATTCGATTGGAGCTTTTATCACACTTGCTTCCAAGGACAATCACCTGAAAGGGAAACATTTTTCAATAATGGTCGACAAAAATAGTTTATTCAAACTTGTTCAGGGCGTTCAGGGCCATTAAGCGTGCAATCTGTGCCTTGATGCTGGCAGAAGTTGCGTTCGCGCAACGCATTTTAGGCTCCATTCAAGAGCTAAGGGCCCCGGACGAGAGCTAAGGGCCCCAAAATTGCTCTTATTGTTTACTTTTGGCCATAATATACTAAAAAGGTCATTTCATAAAATTTGATAAACGAGGGGACAAGGGACAAAATTTGATCAACCAGGGATCAGCCACAACAATGTGCGATTTTTCACCTGCTCTGGCGACGCAACACTCCTGAAAAGGCTCTGTTCTGTGAAATGCTGACCTGGCTCCGTCCGGCGACGAAAATTCTGTGACAGAAGTTCTGTGACAATCAGCTTGCGCGGTAAGAAAAATGGATCCTTGAAAATTTAAAGGAAAACGCAAGAAAACAATTCAATGCAATGTGTCGCCCATGTGAAAAAACCGGCAGCAATATTATTGTTAACAAGCCAAAACATGTCGCGAAATTTTCAACCGAATCGATGTTCGGGATCGTGTTTCCTCGGGTCGCAGAACATTTTGTTGAAAAATCTATCCCTGAAAACGCGCGACTTTTAGTGCTTACGGTCGCGGTGGAAATTGTTTATCATTTCCTGCTGTCATTTCAAGCAAAATGTCGCACGGGTAGCCGCGGTTTTATTCTTCAATTCAAGCAACATTCAGGCTCGCATTGCGCATTCTCATAAAATTGTTCTTTCATTCTCATAGAAATAAAAATGTAACTTAAAAAAGAAAATATTACACACTTGTACACCCGGCAGTGCATATCTTCTAACATCCTCAATCCAACCACCAAGCGCGGCCAGAGAACTGGTACTAGTGACGTCAAAAACAAGAATAATGCCCATCATTTTGGAGAAGAAATGTTTCACCAGATCTCTGTATCTAGGCCGTCCAGCAGCGTCCCAGACTTGAATCAATAGCCTTTGACCAGGTTTATCCATGTATTTGAGTTTGAAATCGAAACCAATTGTAGGCCTAGTCGCATCTTGAGTGAACGTCCCATCGACGTATCTTTGAATCAATGATGATTTGCCAACATTTTCATTCCCAATAACAAGAATTCTGATCAAGCAATCGTAGCTCTCGCCAAAGGTTCTACTCTGATCCATCGATAACTTGAGGTTTAATCTAATAATAAAGAATGAATAGTTACCTGTTTTGTATTTCACGTTTTTGTTTTTAAGGTAGAGGTACTAAGCAACCTTAGCACTGAATTCTGTGTTATCAAGCAATTAAAACATTTTCTGCAACGATTTTTCACACCAAGTTCAAAATTGTTTTCTTTTGGCTATCACCTTTGTCTATGTAAACAGTAAAACAACTTCTAATACATCTACAGTTATTCTAGGCCCTGGCCAAGGTTAAACAGGTCAAACATTGTTTGCCAAACATTAGAAATTTGCTTGTGAACAAAAATGTTTTACCGTTTGGCCATGTCGCTGGTCATAGCAAGCAGAAGGTTTCCAACAAGCCTGCGCAGCCAATTTTGCTCCAAACAATGTTTTGTGAAATGGCCAGAAGTGCAAACATTTCTTAATAAGCAAATTTCAAATGTTTGACAAAAATGCTTGTTTGTTTGACCAGTGGTAGTGGCAAAACAATATTTGTTAAACGATGAAACATTGTTAAGCCAAACATCCAAAATTTGCTTGTGAAGCAAAATGTTCCCTTCTCAAAACATTGTTTGTCGACATTTTCTACTTGTGACGATGCAAGCAATGTTCTGCGACGTGGCAAGACGAATGGAACATGTCGAAGAACTTTCGTAGCACTGGTACAGCCTACCCCTTATGATAATGACGAAACAAAGGTTTAACAAACGTCTATGCAAAGGAAAGTTTTGGTCCCTCAAGGCCCTGACCAAACAATGCTGCTCAAACATGTTATTTTGATTTCAAAGCAATGCGTGGTTGTTTGATTGCAAAGCAAAACATTGCCTGGCAAGGAGAATAAGCGTGCTTTGGCATGTTTCTCAGAAACTTCAAAACATTTTCTGCTTGTCACAAGCAAAAGATGGTTAACGAAAAATGTTTTGTGATGTGACCAGACGTCAAACAAACATTTTCGTTTGACAAGCAAATATCAAATGTTTAACAAACAATGTTTGACTGTTTTGCCAGGGATTTTTCAATGTTTAAATAAACTATTACCTTAAGTATTAAAACTTGACCTTGGAAGCTAATAAAACGTGTTTCTCGTTCTTAAATCTGTTTAATGTTTTCTAAAATCGTAAAACTTTCTTTGTAAATACTACACCATATAATGGGACTATAACAATTTCAAGGACAAATTTGAAGAAAAAACGAATCTTAAAATCAATTATTTATCCTAATTCGGATAACGCTTTGGATTATGAGCATAATGAGAGCGTTTCTGAAGCAGATGGACCCGGCAATTTCCTTTTTAACGAGTATTTGCAACAATCAAATTTTGATACAAGATAAATTGAGCAATTGTGATACCTAACACTGAAAGTAATAATGCTTCGATGCTTTGATCTCATGTATCCTCGGGTATCGGGACGGTCCATAGGGGCAGGGAGGTCCGAATCGGAAAAATATGACAGTTTTGGGTTATGGAGGTATCCTTGGTGATGGTGATGTAATAGTGATGATAATAATGCTGATGATGATGCTGATGCTTATGATGATGATGATGCTGGTTATAGAGGTATGCTATCTTATTTTGTTCAGTGATTGGTGATTCCACCGATTGTTTTTCTGAAGGCGACGATGACGATGAAGATGACGATTACATGCTGATTATAGTAATCATACACAATTAGGATGATGACCGATAATGGTGATGATGATAGTGATGATAATGATCATGATGATGCTGATGCTTATGATGATGATGATGATGATGATGATGATGATGCTGGTTATAGAGGTACGCTATCTGCTTTCGTTCAATGATTTGTGATTCCAGTGACTGTTTTTCTGAAGGCGACCAGGACGATGATTATGACGATTATATAGTAATCATACATAATCAGGATGATGACCGACAATGGTGATGATGATTGTGATGATAATGATCATGATGATGATGATGCTGATGCTTATGATGATGATGATGCTGGTTATAGAGGTACGCTATCTTCTTTCGTTCAATGATTTGTGATTCCAGTGACTGTTTTTCTGAAGGCGACCAGGACGATGATTATGACGATTACATGCTGATTAAAGTAATCATACATAATCGGGATGATGACCGACAATGGTGATGATGATTGGGATGATAATCATGATGATGATGCTGATGCATATGATGATGATGCCGATGCTGATGATTATGATTATGACGAGGACAACGATAGGCATGGGAAATAATGATTATCATTGCTACAAGCCTGGTAAGAATTAAGTGAGACAATTTGATGGTGGCGCCCCCCCTCCCCCACATCAATGTTGGGTATTTCTGGCGAAATCGCCTTCTCGGGAACTTTGCTTCTTATGCGAACTTGCTGGTGACTTTATGCATTTTCTATGCGACGGGAGAAAAATCGCCTGCTCCATAACGCGGCACCGGGAAACGCGCAAAGAGAGACAACAATGCGACAAACGTCATATGGACAGAAATGTCGCCTTGTGTATATCATCATGGGTGGGGGAAAAATTGCCGCCGAGAACAACAACATTGGGTGGGGGAGGGGGGGCCGTCGGCTGGTACGGTTTCATCACTGTTGTCTCAATAATTTTGGCCAGGATCGTAGGAGAGATCAATGATGGTGTTCAATTTACAAACTTTCCATTCTTCAAACACCGTAGCTATTTTCACTAATAAGATTTTTTCGATTATAAGTTAAAAGATTTGATCTAACGAAATGTAGTTAATAATCGCAAATAAACCGCTCTAGCAATAGTGCGCACTCATTTTTGTGATATTTTGTTTTTTGTAAATAATCAAATTTGGAGCTATGCGAAATTAGGAAACAGGACAAAATGAAACAAAAGAGTAAACAAATAAATAATAAATATAAACTAACCTGCTATTCTTGAAAATTCAGATCTGGAGACGACGAAAGACGAACAACTGGAATCCAGCAAGCAAACACAAAATAGATATTCCTAACTGAATAAAGTCGGAAATTCACAGAAAAGAGGGGAAAAGTAAGGAATTAAATCAGCTGAAATACTTGCTGCGGAATAAAGTTTTCTCTGCCTGTTAACAGAAATTAGCCTGAAAACGATTTAAACATCTGCACACTTATCCGGATTGAGGAACGTCAAGGGGGTTCTGAAATTTTATAAACCAAGCAGCAAGCCTTCCCACGCAATATATTCTCCTCTTTATAAGGCCCTGGCAAAACGACCGAACAATGTTTCAAAACATCTGAAACTTGCTTGCAAAACAAAATGTTTGGCCACTCTGCCACGTCAACATTGCTTGTTAAATTTTGTTGCTTCTGAAAAAAGAAAAACTTTTTAAAGTTTGCTAAGCGAATACTGCTTGTTAAACAATGTTTTGTAACGTGGCCAAACGGTCAAACATTGCTTGAAAAGCAAATCTTAAATGTTTGATAATCAATGCTTGTAAGGCTAATAAGAAGCAAGAAATCTGCACTGCGCTTCAACGTTCTTATTTTTGCTACCATTTCAGTCTCAAAATTTTATTTATTTTTTCCTTTGAAACCTCATTTGACTCTGTGCAACAGACATCTCCGAACAGTGCACAAGTAGTACTTTATTTCCAGGGTTATTAGTTTGTACAAAGAGCCTCTAACCAGCGCGACCTCTCTGCAGGGGATACTGAAGACCCGGGAATTGACAGTACAGTTGATCCCACGCGTCTCCATTATATGAAGGTTCCAATCAACCTCGTCCCCAGGGCGAATAGGCCTCTACGTGAAGCTTAGCCTAAAGCTCCGCTGTCCATGTTCGACCCTGGTATCGGCCTTGTCTATTCGCAATTTGATTGGCTGTTCAAACAATAGATATTTTAAGTCACAGTTTCTTCAAAATTTCACACCAAAATAGGCCGAAAACTATGTGCAAAACATGTATAAAAACTAAAAACTGATGCTACGTACGGTATTGCATCTTGCCTTATAGTTATCAATGAAATTCTTTGCGTTCCCTTTCTCAGAACATCTGCTTTCAGAATCTTCATCATGTTTTGATGCCTAGCCCAAATTTTGCCAGTATTTTGGCAGATTTTTGTGGCCGGTGCCAGGGCCCAAATCGATTTGACGGTTGAGATTCGAGGAAATTCGATTTTGGGCCTGGGGACGAGGTTGGGTTCCAATGTGATCCAATAGCTACTCAAATTGTTCCAAAGCTGTTCTTATGTTTGAGCAACTTTCAGCCTCACTGTTCTTATAACATCTTTAAAAGAAAAGAATCTTTTCTGTCAATGTCCATTTAGTCAGCTATCAAGTGCATCTTTCTGCTGGAAAGATTTAGCAGACATATCTTCTTATAGACTTTTTCGATCCTTATTCAATACGTTAGCTTTGCCACTTTTTTCTCTACTCATTTCGTTAATAGCCATTCTCTGTTAGTTCCTCTACTGTTTTGTTTATTTGCTTTTTAATTCTATTTTCTACTGCGAATTAATCGTTGATTTTTCCAAGATCTGTGGGGGTATTGTCCCTCTCTTGATGGCTGCTAAGTTTGATACCTTCAGCTCTCCTTGGTAAATGTCTTAAGAGTTTACGTCAACGACATTTGTTTGTCCAACCTATTTTATACAGATGCACCCCATCTTTGCGATTTAAGGGGTTACACCGGTTAAACTGGAAAAGCGCGAAGGATGGAAGTGCAGAATACGACCTGACTTTTTAGTTGGCAACATCTGGAACAGAGCCAAGAAAAGTTACGGTCGCACGGTCATTGACCGAAGGAAGGTCAATCAGAACAAAAGAAAGTCTGATGCCACACCTAAGACACGCCTATTTGTCATTTTTTAGCGAGGAAGGTTTTCAGCTAGGGGTATCTTTGTTTCGAGGAAGGTTGAACACTTTTCTGGACTTTGATCTGGAAAAGGCAACAAGGGTCCAACAGGCATAAAGAAGAAATGGAGTACTGATCAGCAGAGAACAGGAAGATCACCACTTATTCCAGGAATCCGTAGTTCTGCAGAAGAAAGAGAGCTTCAAGCCCCATTTACACTACGATATTTTTCTGGCACGGCACGGATAAAATTGGTACGGGTACCAAAAATAAATGGCACGGCAACCCATTTACACCACGTAATTTTTCAGTTGCAAAATTATTATTTGGTACCGGTACCGATTTTATTTTCGTCTGATTTCCTGTGAACACGCATGCGCATCGTACTTTGCCAATGGCAAAAATAAGGAAGTAAATAATAAAGATGGCGGTCTTCAACAAAAAAATTTTGCTGTATGTTGCTTTGCAAAGCTTAAGAGCAAAACGCAAGCGAAATAAATTGATATCTAGTAACTGCAAGCCTTATGAGACACATCCCAGGCTTCATGACATGTTTTCAGATATCAAAAGGATGCAAGAAATGAGTATTGCAATGCTCTTGTTGACGTTTCCACCCATTGACCGAAGACAATATGGATGCTTGAAAGGACACCAGCTTGGTTTGAATTAGCTGAAAATAATTTCAATGACAAAGAATGGCATGAGAATTTTAGAGTTTCAAAACCTACGTTTGAGTATTTGGTGATAGAGATTGGAGAAGACGTAAAACGAAATGATACAAAGCTAAGGAAATCAGTTTCCCCAAGGCGCAGGATTGCAATTACTTTGTATTATCTGGGAACAACGGCTAAATACATTACATGACTGTTGCAAATTTATTTGGAGTTTCAACTGCATTTGTTTCTTTGTGTGTGAAGGATGTAACAGCAGCTATTGTAAAGAGATTGCAAAAAAATTCATAGCAGTCCCTGAAAATAATGATTTGTGTGAAGTCATGAAAATGTATAAGGAAAAGTGGGGCTTTCCGGGGTGTGTCAAAAGCTCTAGGAATAAAGCGAATATGGACTTTAATATTCTAGATATAAAATCTACTTACTTAGTTGGTTAGTTAATTAGCTAGCTAGTTAGTTACTTACTTAATTGGTTAGTTAGTTACGTACTTAGTTGGTTATTTAGTTAGTTAGCTGGTTAGTTAGTTACTTACTTAGTTGGTTATTTAGTTAGTTAGTTAGTTACTTACTTACTTAGTTGGTTAGTTAGTTAGTTAGTAAGTTACTTTCTTAGTTGGTTAGTTAGTAAGTTACTTACTTAGTTGGTTAGTTAGTACTTAGTTGGTTAGTTAGTTAGTAAGTTACTTACTTAGTTAGTTAGTTAGTTAGTTACGTTCTTAGTTGGTTAGTTAGTTAGTTAGTTAGTTACTTACTTACTTAGTTGGTTAGTTAGTTAGTTAGTAAGTTACTTTCTTAGTTGGTTAGTTAGTAAGTTACTTACTTAGTTGGTTAGTTAGTTAGTTAGCTAGTTAGTTTCTTACTTAGTTGGTTAGTTGGTAAGTTACTTACTTAGTTGGTTAGTTAGTTAGTTAGAAAGTTACTTACTTAGTTGGTTAGTTAGTTAGTTAGTAAGTTACTTACTTAGTTGGTTAGTTAGTTAGCTAGCTAATTAGTTACTTACTTACACTTGGAATTAGGGGAAAGACTAAGACCTCCTTGGTGTGTTTAAATAAGAATGAATTCGATTATCAGGCTACACGTGCAGAGGATTACCAGCAGATGTTTGAAGCAGATGTAATCAAACCAATCGAAAATGAAGATGAATCCGAAATTTAGAGTACGATAGAAAAGGACTGCGAATAAAGTGGGCGAATTCAATTATATCTGGAAAACATAAAAAACCAGAATTAAAACGTGGCTAAGATATGGCAAAGTAAAGAGATTGTGAAGATTGTGAAAACAATGCAGGTTTTCTGCTGATTTTGTGTATCTTGTGTTATTGATCATAGCTGAAAATATTGGAATCGATAAAACGTCCAAAAGTTGTCTTATACAAAACAGAGTGAAGGGGTTTAGAACCTAGACAACATTTAGACACTAGTTGCCAAGCTAGTTAGTTACTAACTAGCTAGTTAGTTACTTACTTAGTTGGCTAGTTAGTTAGTTGGGTATTTAGTTAGTATTTTAGGTAGCTAGTTAGTTAGTTAGTTAGCAAACTACTTAATTAGATTGTAAGTTGATACGTTAGTAAGTTAGCAAGTTAGTCAGTTAGTACGTACATTAATCAGTGCGTTAGCTAGCTAGTTAGGTAGCTAGTTAGTTAGTTAGTCAGTAAGTTACTAAGTTAGTTCGTTTGTTAGTTAGAAAGTTAGTTAGTCAGTTGATAAGTTAGCTGGTTATTAAAGTTGTTAGTCAGTTAGTTAGTTTGCTAGCTATAGCTAGTGAGTTAGCTAGTTGGTTAAGTAGTTAATTCACTTAGTTAGTTACTTATTGATCTAGTTAGTTAGTTATTGCAGTAGTTGGCCAGTTAGTTATTCAGTCAATAAGTAAGTTAGTATAGTGAGTTAGTTAGCAAGTTAGTTAGTTAGTTGGCTAATTGTTAGTTAGTTAGCAAGTTAGTTAGTTAGTTGGCTAGTTAGTTAGTTAGTTAGTTAGTTAGCAAGTTAGCTAGTTAGTTGGCTAGTTAGTTAGTTAGTTAGCAAGTTAGTTAGTTAGTTGCTTAGTTCGTTAGCAAGTTAGTTAGTTAGTTGGCTAATTGTTAGTTAGTTAGCAAGTTAGTTAGTTAGTTGGCTAATTGTTAGTTAGTTAGCAGGTTAGTTAGTTAGTTGGCTAGTTAGTTAGTTAGTTAGTTAGCAAGTTAGTTAGTTAGTTGGCTAATTGTTAGTTAGTTAGCAAGTTAGTTAATCAGTTGGCTAGTTAGTTAGTTAGTTAGTTAGTTAGTTAGTTAGTTAGTTAGCAAGTTAGCTAGTTAGTTGGCTAAATGTTAGTTAGTTAGCAAGTTAGTTAGTTAGTTGGTTAGTTCGTTAGTTAGTTAGCAAGTTAGTTAGTTAGTTGGCTAGTTAGTTAGTTAGTTGGCTAATAGTTAGTTAGTTAGCAAGTTAGTTAGTTAGTTAGTTAGCAAGTTAGTTAGTTAGTTGGCTAGTTCGTTAGTTAGTTAGCAAGTCAGTTAGTTAGTTGGCTAGTTAGTTAGTTTGTTAGCAAGTTAGTTAGTCAGTTGGCTAATAGTTCGTTAGTTAGTTAGCAAGTTAGTTAGTTAGTTGGCTAGTTAGTTAATTAGTTGGCTGGTTAGTTAGTTAGTTAGTAAGTTAGTTTAATCAAGTAAGATGCAAAGCAGAAAACTCGTAATTAAACAAAGTAAACATCGTTTTGTGCCAACAACATTTTGAAAATCATATCATAGTTTCTCATTCAAACCTTAAAACATGGTTTTAAAAGCAGTGATTTTCTAAAGCTGTCTCAAAACTTTATGCAAATTATTGAAAAAACTTATATTATTACACTCTAGGTTAATTACACTGAAAACTCAATTATTATTTACTTCTTAATTAACAGATACAGTTATTAAAAAACTGAAATAAGAAATTATCAAAATTATTGTTTTTAGTTCTGTTTTTCGCATAAAGCCTTCTCATGTACGCCAAGCAGTGTACCATGGTTTCTGATGAGAAAAAGAAGGACGGATTTTAAGAAATGATTTCGCGTGATGCTTGTGCGAGAAACGATGTGCGCCGGTTCGCGTAACAGATATTAGGAGATAGTCTTAGGTGCCTAATTGCCACCCCCGCTAATTTTTTGAAAAATTTCCAACCCCCCGCTCTTATTAGGACCCCCCGCTTATTAAGATTCACATCAATTTTGATGTCGATGATTTTAACTTGTTTCACTTCGACCTTCTTTGTATGCAATTTCACATACATTCTATTGGTTGATTAACGCTTTGGATTGCCTACCCTATAAGTACTATAGGGCCAGTCGCACTGCATTTCTGCAGTCTTTTGACAAACTTTGTTAAACAAAGTCCGACTCCCCCCGTTTATTCCGACCCCCCGTCAATTAGATCCTGGCTGGAGTTCCACCCCCCGCCTATTCCAACCCCCCAGCAATTAGGCATTTAATAATAGGGTAAAATAGCACATCCCTAGTAATACCAGTTAGCATAATTTTTGGCAAAGAGAGCAGCCAGCCCGCAGGTCCAAACAACAACCTGGCCTTAAACATGATTCTGCCCATAGAGTGATTCTGCCATACAACAACTACTTGACAACCCTAATGGTGCAAAAAATTACAGCGAGGATTGTTTTCAAATCATTGGCAAAGCAATGTAAGTTTTTAGCATTGCCTCCTGTAAATCGGTTTTTTAAAATGAGGGGATACCCAAAAAAATGTAAAATGAAACGAAGCAAGATCTTTTGCTCCATTTAGGAGTTTCGGAATCTGTCCACATCAGTACCAAAAGGCCGGTTCTGTGTAGACAGAATGAGTTCGTTTTCTCACTTGGAATCTTCAATTATAATCCTATTGATCTTCCGGCTGTATTGCGCAGCGCAAGCTGATTGGTGTTTTAAACACAATACCAATTCGGGATTCGGCTTTACATTCTGATTGGTGCATTTCGATTCGCATTTGGGTATAGATTCCGGGTTAGTAAATACACCTTTTCAACTAAGAGCCTCGTTTTCAAAATTTGTCAAAATTTGTTCGTACGAAAATGTTGACCCCAGATTCGAATTCACACCTTTATTTTAGTGTTGAGGCAAATTTGTACGCTTCTAGTCCTTACGATGTTGATTTTACAGCGACGAAAAGTTTGAAAATCTATAAAGGATATGACCGTGAAAAATCGCTCGGGGTGAAATTTTACACCCCAGTCAATTTTCACGGTCAAATCCTTTATAACTTTTCAAACTTTTAATCGCTATATAATGAACATTGTAAGGACTAGAAGCGTAATAAAAGTATGCCAAAATTCTAAAACAAAGGTGCTGAATTCGAATCTGACGTTGAAATGCTTCTGTGACACAATTTTAAATTTTTTTGAAAACGAGGCCCTTAGTTGAAAAGGTGTATTGCTTTAGTCTGTTTCTTTTTCTGACGTTTATACTCTGAGAAATGTCAGACCGAAAAAAACCTTTTCAAGTATGTCAAATGATGTCTCTGGTGTGTATCGCCATTATAAACTCTTTGTAACGTAGAGGGTTTAATAGAATCTTTTTAACAACAGAATATTTATTTAAAAAAGTGACTTACATGATCTCTCAAACTCGTAAAACTTGTTGGAAATTAGGCATTTTCTGCTTCAATGTAACAGAGGTGCAGAGTGAGAGCTCCTACGGAAAAATGTTCTATGTTAATATGGCGACAACTTGGAGTACACCTTTTCTACTTGAAGAAATTCAAGTGAACTGAACATATGCTGACACATGATATATATTTACCATAAAGTGGGCTACCACAATTGTTACAATTGCCTTGACTGGGATTCGAGCCAGTGACCTTCTGGACAACAAGCCAGTTGACCACTCCATTGCACTAAACAGTGCGATGAAGTAGTCAGCTGAACTTGAGGTCCTTCCAGCCACAGGTCTCCTCCACAGCCAAGGTGTTTCAAGTTCAACTGTAATGGTGTTTCAAGGTGTTTAAAGAAATTCAAGTTCAGCTGTAATGAAGAAACCAAAAAGTGAGTTTTCAAAGAGCAAGAGAAATGCAGCATGAAATGAATCGATTTTTACCTTGCAGACAAGATCAGGGGTCATTTCTTGAGCCAAATATTTGAAGATCAGTGGCAGATAAGCGGACATGTAGGTCTTGCACTACGAGAAAAATAGATAAAATATGATATAACCTTGTTTCGTAACTCTTTCCTCTTCTGCAGAGCTCCCTGTTCCGGGAATAAGGGAATACGCTACCCTACTTGCTGCTCACAAACTAACGATCTGTCCAAATTTGAAATGAATTAATAAATTAGACCTTTCTCTCTTACTCTTATCTATTTCATTTCTGTTTTTGGAGCTCGTATAGGCCCTTTTGGCCCTTGTTGTTGTTGTTGCTGTTACTTTACTTCGAGTAGGCTGTTATTTCTAGCCTTTTCAGCTAATTTAGGCCTACTATGCATGCCGCATCCAGGGATGGGACCCCTAGTTTAACGTCCCTTTCGAAGGACGGCAGGGTAAGTTGTTTAGTCATCCATCCGGAAAGTCACCCATCCAGATGCTGACCTCACACGACCAAGCTTAACTTCAACTAAATAACGAGAACTGACTGGGAAGCTTGGCAACTCACTCCACAACAACTCCAACTAAAAACAACAAAAAATATCTCAGCTGTTTACAGTTTCAATTTGCATTACCTGAGTTTGGTATGATCCAAAATATGAGCAGATTTTTTCAAAGAAAGCTGTTATTTCAGCCTAAAACGAGAAGAAAAATTATAACGAAGTACTCAATAAGGTATTGGAATATTGCAAGATCATGCAACGACGAACACAGACATGGAAATACTTATATCTGAACACTGACCTAACACCCTACACTACCTCAAACCCTGCAATACAAAAACATTGGCATGATACACTACCCCTAACACTCCTAGGCGAATTTTGGTTAGAGAAGAGAGGGTGTCAGTATTTTTGCCTTTCTCTAGTTTATAACATGTAGATATTTCATCACTCAATTTCTTCAGTATAATTTTAGAAAACTGGGTATCGCTTGCTTCATCAGTTTAGTTCTATTTAATGTAGTCTTAATGTCTTATGTTTATATTTTCTATGAATGGTAAACTACATTTGATGGGATTCGAATTCGAAACCCAGGCTGCAAGACAAGAGAACCAACAACGATTCCACTGACCCAAAGAGCCTATAAAATCATTGAGTAACTCCAAAGGTCATATTGCCCAAGGCTCTCCTTGCATTTGGCCTGGTTTTTCGGCTATGGTAAGCCTTCTTCAATTTGTACATATTTGTATATATTTTTCATGAATGGCATACACTAGGAAAGATTTTTGCAAAAGTGGTATACTGTAATTGATGGAATTTGAACCCAAGACTGCATGGTAAGAGAGCCAACGAGGATTCTACTAAGTTAAAGAGCCCAATGAAATCGTCTAGGAATTCTCCAAGTCCGGATGCGCTAGCCGCTTTTGGCATGTACGAAGACTGAATAGCTGCCTGAACCAGTGACTTGTAATAACGAATAAAAACAGTAATCTTGATGTGTTTTAATTAACAATTAACAGGCCTACTAAATAAAAAGGAAATACTTGATGTATGCATACAGTACCTCAGTTTTCTGGTCCTTCAACATACTGTCAACATATCCAACAACGACTTTACAAATTGTGCAGTAAGTTCCACCTCTTACTTCTAAAACAAAAAATCACAAAAACTGAGATATAAATATAAAACTCATTTATATACACGCATATATGCACGCAATAGTTTTTATAAGCAACCGCTTAAAAGCAACCAAGATGTAAAAGGCCTAAAACATTATGCAACTTATAGTACCGCAGTAAAAAACCTAAGTAACATTTTAAATTTCAAATAATTTATATCACTGCAAGCAGTTGAGGACTGATGAACATAGAAGCTATTTCCATTCATTTGCCGTCAAAACTCGCATATCGTCGGAGTGTTACTCATTGACTAAATTGTGTCAGAAGACATCAAGGTATAGACATGGTACTTCTTGACTGATGTTATTCATAGTATTTCTTTGCTGTATACTTGGTGTTTTAGCGTTATTTTGAATAAGGAGCTATAGCAGAACTCCAAATTTTGCTGTTTTTCTAGTCTCTATACTATTCTTAGGGCTAAAATATACAGTTAAAATTAAGCTACCACTAAGCAACTTTTGCTACTAAAAAGTGGCCATAAAAGGTCCAAAAATTAGAAACTTTTTTACTAGGCCGGAGCGAAGTTAATTATAAAAAACTGCATGTATTCTATTACCTCGCAAAGGATCAGGTAATCCAAACGAATTACTTGTACTATTATCATTTTAGGGCTTTTGGACAATTTCGCAGCTAATACATACAGGCTAGTACCCAATGAGTCTGGAAGCTTGTATAGATTTGATTCCGGTAGGATTAGGGCTAAATGATCTTACGGAATGAATATTCGGTGTAGACTAATTACTTTCCTCCCACTCTCTCGGAAACAGCTTCTAACAACTACAACAACATACAGCTGTTTCCTCAGTGTACTATGAAGCAAATAGCAACCTCTTCTTGTGGTTGTTCGGGTTGTTGTTTGCGAGTATTACAACTCGTGTAATAAGTCTACTTTCAGGGCTAAAAACTACTGAGTAAAATACTCTCTACGCATTCTATTAAAATTTGTTAATTGAGTTGATTATTACGTCACCTGCTAAGTTGATGCGACTCATCAATTTTTTCATGGCAGTGCAGAGACCAATTTCCTGAAATTTAAACAACAAAATTATTTCAAAGTTCGTTTTCATAACTACGAAAACAAAATAACGAAAATAAAGTAAAAATAAATAACTGCATGCATGTTTTGTATCTGCGGAAGTGCCCCTATTTTCCTATGCTTTAACCCTCCTCCATGTCTCTAAAGGTATTTAACGTTGATGAAACGCAACGTAAGAGGACTTTAACTCGATGCTTCTGGCAGATACTTGAGGAACTAAATCAACAATGGTCTGCCAGCGCCTATTCGGTGAAGGTGGAGGTTAAGGTGAAATGGTGTTTTAGCACCAGTCGCTAGTATCTCAGTAGTAGGTTAACTAATCGAGACCTTGACCCTGGCTGTGACGGTACCGTGGCTTGGCTGGCTTGGCTTGAACCCTGACCACACCAAGCTCCTTACACCACGAGTCAGCTGGATTACACCACTACGCCACAGTATCTTCGAAGGAGCTGTTACCTTGATTATCTAGCATCGTGCTAACGTAGAATGCAGCAAGAGAGGCTAAAGCTAATCATATAACCTTACAGGCAAGGTTTGGTAATATATTATGGTAAAAAAAGAGGAAATAATGTGATAAAGTGCCTAAATCAAACGGGGTCCTTTTGTACGAGTGAAATTAGGTGAGGTGAGGTCCCAATGATCAATAAATGGCCTTGTTAGTTCAAGCTTGTATTTATATTCATATTATTCATAAATTTAAAACTTGCATTTAATGATAAAATACTGATAAAAACATAAAGAAACCTGTCTAACATAGTCAGAATGAAAGAATGGACAAAAGCTCAAAATCAAAATTTGGAAAAAACGACTTACTGTGCAGACAAGTTTAGGGGAGAGTTCCTTTTTCAGAAGTTCAATGATCGTTGGTAAATACTCTTTAACAAGGGAGTCACACTGAAAGTAAACAGACAAAAATGAAAACGCTTGTGTTAATAAGTCAATAGAATGCAATATGTCATGTATTGGCCAACTAGAGGGGTTGGCAGGGTGGTTCTTTGGTATTGGTAATGGTTTGGTACCAAGTTCCAGCCGAATCGCTGGTGGCAGTACCAGGTAATCCAAATTTTTATCGACGTAAACAACTGTATCGATGAAATTGCATTGAAATTGCATTGATAGAGGCACCAGGTTCCACCCAGAATTTTGTACCAGGTACATCCCTCTGGTACCATGGTACCACTACCCTGTCATCCCTCTCCAACTATAGCTATAGCAACTAATTATTCCATAGCTAAGCCCTCTTCAACTATAGTTTGCTGAAGCAAGGCTCATGATTCCGTGGCAAAGCGACTAAACATTGTTTGTCAAACATTTGAAATTTGTTTGTCAAGCAAAATGTTTGAACATGTCGCACAACATCGCTTGTAAAATACATCTTGCTTACCTCAAGCACAAAATGTTCTTCAACTTCTTCAAAAACATTGTGCAACAAAATTAGCATACTTTTGCTTGCCAAGCAATGTTTTGTCAAATGGTCAAACGGTCAAACATTGCTTCCAAAGAAAATCTGAAATGTTTGACAACAATGTTTGATCGCTTGGGTAGGGCCTTAGAGCAGTAGCTTCCATAAATGTACATAACTCTTAATTTCCATGAATGCACCAATCCATCCATTTATGTAGTACCAAAATCAAATGTTTCATACACATCGTTGTATATCACTCATGGAAAAATGAAAAAAAGAAACATAGTAGTTACTTCGGTTTTGTAAGATCCCAAGTATGAGCAAAGTTCTTCTACCAAAGTTGTGATTTCTGCCTGCATGAAAAAAGGGTTATCAACAATCAGTTATGTATCTGAATTAGAATTGCGATAAACAGCGGAAACATTTTCGGCCATACTCGGGCCTGAATTTTCGGGCTATCTGAATTAACTCTTAACGAAAGGAACTCCCTTAATTGCATTATATGCAACAATAGTTCAGCCTTTTCAAGTCTGCTTAAAAAACTAAATCTCGCCATCCTCTCCCTACAGCTCATCCTTTATCTTGTTTGTATACTTTATTTTAAGTTAATTTAATGTTTTTAAACTGATACAAATTATACGGAGCTTACGAAATCTCTACCGAACGCTAAAATCTTTTAGTGTTAAATTTAAGCAAACTATTATAAATAATTAGTGATTAAACTCCAATGAATGCTTGTTTTGGCTCGATTAACTTTGCTGTGTTTTCTTGTTAATTGTATTACATTAGCTTTTGCCTTGTGGTTTTGCAGTTGTTTTAAAATTATTAACTTTTTTTTATTTTTAGTTAACGGCCCGGGCTAGATAAGCTTTGCTTCTCTTGGGTCGTGTAGGATACAACTTTTTTTTGGTAGTTTAATAAATTGATGTACTTTAGGTTTTTTTTATTCTACAAAGAAAACAATGAAATTGAAAATATGAGGCGATTCCAGGAATAATGCCGAGTAGCTTACTTCAGTTTTGGTATTGATGAGAGTTTCAACGTAACCAACTGCCATTTCGCATATTTCACACGATGTTCCACTTTGCACTGAAATAAAAACAAGACACAGCTGATAAGCAGAACTGACCAGAAAACACAACGAGATTCACGACAGAGAGCAAAATCGACCCCAGGGTGAACAAGCCTCTAAGTGAAACTAACTCCGCTGTCCATAATCGTCCTTGTCTATTCGCAATTTGATTGGCTGCTCAAACAATAGATAAACCAGAAAATGATGCTACATACTATATTGTATCTTGCCTGAAAGTTAAATGCTGCTTTCTAAAACATCTGCTTTCTAAATCTAAATCTTGTTTTGAATTTTTGTGGCCCGTACCAGGGTCCAAATCGATTTGAAGGTTGAGATTCGTGAAAAATCGAATTGGTGCCTGGGCGAGGGGAATTTCACTCTGCAAAAAGGCGTACGAGATTTTCATTAGAACAAAAGGACTTTCAAGGGATTTCCGAGAAAGCAATAGGACTTCCAGCAAAAGTGAACGAGATTTGAAGGAGTGAACTGCCCCTCGTGCCTGGGGATGAGGTTGGACAGAGAGTAGAGATGAGAAGGATGAAGAGGGAGGACGATGAAGAAGCATTTAAATTTAGCACACCTTTTTTAGTCTTCTTCATGAGAACAGGTTTAACAACTTTTGTGGCGGTACAAAGACCAAGTTCCTGTAAAATTTATATTGTGATTAAAATCCAATCAAATTAAAGCAAGTTAAAAAAAATGTAAAATAGAAAATCGTAGGCACAAACCTTGCAGACAAGATCTGGGGACATCTCCAAGGCAAGATATTTGAAGATCAATGGAAGATATGAGGCGACGTAGCTTTTGCACTGGAATGGAAGAAGAATAAATTAGCATACAAGAAAAATTTAGGTCTGTGGCTAAATACTCTCCCTTCCCTAATTGTAGGGGGTCCAATTGCTAGGGGGGGTGGTTGCACCAATATAACATCGTAGATTGGGGGCTCATAAATAATTAATTTTCATTGTTCTTCCCGCCTAAAGCTGATTGATGTTTAAAACACAATGCCAGTTCAGCTTTTCTTTCTGATTTGTGCATTTCGAGGCGCATCTGGGTATAAATTCCGCCTTTGTCTATTATTTCGGTCTGCTTCTGACGTTGATACTCTGAGGCGTGTCAGACGCAAAAAGCTTTCAAGTATGCCCGAAAATAGAGTAAATATATTCGGACTTATCAAGGCTGTTTCTGACACCGTCTTACTGTTGCTTGATAAGCTCCCAACATAGAACAAAGTTCTTCAACAGCAGTCGTAACTTCGGCCTAGAAATATAAAAGTCAACATTTGACATGTTATAATTTATTTATTCCAAGCAAGTCTCATTACAGGAAAATTTTAGGCTCTAACTTTCTGCTTGTTGGAGTCTTTTTTAACTCATTCGAGGACTTCTAACTGTTTGTCGAAAAGACAACTACTCCTTGATATGATATTACTTAGCTTTCTACACAGTACAGTCATAGAATGTGGTACAATAAGATATAATATATTCATTCTGTGGTACAGTAAACACCTGGCGGGTGCACCTGGTACCAAAAATTAACCTCATGCTTGTCCAAGGCTGTCCAAAGTGAACCCCTTTCTCTAACATTTTGCAGAAAAATTCACCCCCTATTATTCCTTTTCTCTGACTGATTTCACAGTGGACAAATACTGTATAAAGGAATTAATGATCCAGTCACTATCAGTAGTGTAGTTAAGCATCATTTTGAGAAATGGTTGAGTAATGCTGTAACAGTATAATCTACTTAGACTTGAAGAAGATGTATGTGATATGTTGAGAGGATGTGCAGTAAGTTATGAGGTGTTTAAGAAACCTTAGAAAGTACTAATATAAGAATTAATAACCTTTCAAGATAGATCCCCATTTTAAAAAACCTATGTCCTAGAAGACTCTCAAATTCTACCCCTTTCTCAGAGAAAGTATGGACAAGCATGAGGTCGTATATTTTTTAAGAGTGCACCCGCCGGGAGTTAACACAAGCAACTAGAAGGTTTAGTTGCAAGAAGCTTTAATCTTAGGGATTTGCATAGTAAAAACGACCGAAAGGTTAATCTAAAATATTTTGAATCTTATTTAAATAACACACCGATTCAGACTAGCAGGAGCTGGCAGAGTCGCAGAACTATTGGAACTGCAGAAGCTATTTAGAAACGACACAGCAGGATTTTGAAAAATCGGGTCTTTTGGTCCAAGTGAAACATGAACCATCAATCGCAGCTCACGTTTGAACACAATACCAGCAACAACAACAAGATTAACAGCAACAACAACAACAACAACAACATAATTGAAAAGAGAGGATACCTGAGTCTTCTTATTCTTCAATTCAGAGTCGACAAATGTGACAATCATTTTGCAGATGGAACAATAAGCTCCAGACTTCAAAGCTGAAAATTAAGTAAACAAAATATCAAGGACGGAAAACAGTATTCTTTCTAAGAGCTTTGGACTAAACCCTATTTGGGCCTGCTACTAAGACCTGCTGCTTTTAAATTAATCAATCAGATCAATTTTGTTTAAAAGCTATGATTTGTCTCCTTATTTTCATTTGCCTTGATTACAGCATTTGCAGTCAAAACTGTTAACGGAACTTGTACGAAGATTCTCTGCAAAATTAATCTGAATAATAATAATAATAGAGTTCATCATGATTTCCATCCTGAATTTTTTTCTGTAGAAAACATTTTGCGAATATTTTTCTCCACAAAATCTCTGAGAACTACACTCTTTTTTTTATATGGATACTATATAAATTTTGTCCAGCCTCAATATTCTTAAGAAATGTTCGTTTTGAGCATGAATATATTCTTAAAGTATTCTTATTTTTCAAACCTGATATGGTTTTAGGGGAACATAGTTCAAAGAAAAATCATCTCATAAGGTCGAGCGAAAGAAATATTTAACTATCATAAAAAAAGAATGTTGTTAACATTCACGAAGTTTCGTTCTAACACTGCAAAAGAAGCTGGGGGCTGAGGCTGAGCAATATTACATTCTTACACTATTCTTTAAAATAGGATGATTCTGAGCCTGAATATTCTTATAAACAAAAAGAGCGTAGGTTTATAAGCAAAAGAAACTTTAGTAGAAAAAACGACTCGTATCATAAGTAATGGTAAGATTGGTATGAATACATCTATTAATATAATCACCTGTTTTTCTTATTTTTCCCAAAAGTTCTTTCATGGTGGTGCAAAGCCCAAGCTCCTGGAAATTTGAAAAGCAATGAAAAATTTTAATCGAAAAGTTCAACATCATTACATGCATAAAGTGATTATGTTTTATGTTCATCCCCCTGGATATGACAAAAACATAGCACAAAGTAAATTACCTTGCAAACAACAGCAGGGGTGAGCTCCTGTTTCAACAATTCAATCATCTTTGGAAGATAAGTCTTCACAAGTGCATCACACTGCAAGAAAAAGGATGGAATAGAATTTTGAGTAAAAGGCACTAGTTCAAATGCATTACTATGAAATTTGAATACATGAAGCCATAATGAAAGGATAAAGTCGCCTTCTGCACGACTTGGGGATATAGTAGAAAATTGAAAGTAAAATTGCTCACAAAGAAATGTAATGCCTGGTTCCATAAAATCGTAGAGGGATCATAAGAGGATCGGCGACCGTCTGCGATCGTCTGAGTTGCTTTCGCGATTCAATGGAAACATGCTCTCGCGATCATTACGCGGTTGAAGATCGTTAGTCGTAAGCGTCGGGAGAGCTGAAATGATTTCAAATTTCCCGATCATTACGACTGTTCCGATCAATGAAAAACTAGGATAGATTTTTCCACAATAGCACCAAAATAGATGGGATTCGAACCTGGACTGCATGACAAAAGAGCCAACGACGTTTCCACTGAGCTAAAGAGCTCAATAAAATCGCCGAGTAACTCTCCAAGTCATACAGCCCAAGGCTCTCCTCCCGTTTGATTTCTTCGTGTTTCGGCTATGTTGAGCCTTCTTCAGCACCATACATATTTGTATTTATTTGTCATGAATGGCGAACACATAGGATAGATTTTTCCACAAGTGGTATACCACAGATGGGATTCGAACCTGGACTGCATGACCAGAGAGCCAACGACGTTTCCACTGAGCTAATAGCTAAATACATGTTAACCATGCACAGCACTTACCTCAGCTTTGTATGATCCCAAATAAGAGCAGTATTTGTCAACCATTGCAACGATTTCATCCTAAAGTAAAGAACAAAGTGGCTCATTAATAAACAATGATAACCATCCCTCGGTATTCTTCGTAGAATACTAAAGACATCCCTCTTCGAAAACAATTACAAAAATTGATCACACTTTTATTACAAACACGCGAAAAGATTGTTTTCATCAGTGATCAGTGTTTGGAATCTGTCCACATCAAAACTAAAAAGCTGGTCCTGTGTAGACAGAAAGAGTTCATATTCTGTTTTTGACTCTTCAATTGATTCTGCTCGTCTTCCCAGTGTCTCTCGTAAGCTGATTGATGCTTAAAGCATAATGCCAATTCGGCTTCAACTTCTGATTGGTGCATTTCGACCTGCATCTGGGTATAAATTTTGCCTTGGTTAGTTTTTTTTCGGTCTGTTCTGACGTTTATACTGAAAGGAAAGTCAGAAAAAGATGCTACGTATGCCTCATGATGGTTCCACTGTTTGTTGCGATTTCGAAACCTCCCTGTTGTAAGGCGGATACTCAAGAACCAGTCAATCACACACTGGTGCATATTAGGCTATCGTAGATTTATTGGTTTGTATGAAATCAAGGTAGTGCCAACTTTACCTCTGTTTTCGTATTGACCAAGCTTTCAACATAAGTGACAACATATTCACAAACTTCGCATTCAACTCCCTCAACTGAAAATAGAAAGAATAAAAATAGATTAATTTGGGCCCAAGATAATAATCAGATCAGTGATTGGGTAGATTGCACCAATAAAGGCAGGTCTTGGTGTCCCAAGATCAATGCGTGTCCCAAAAAATGGCTTGTTGTAATTGTTGAAAGAGTACTACACACTTTTTTTATAAGCAACTCGTTTACAAGCAACTAAACAGGATGTAAAAAATATCAAGCAACTTCACTTCTGTACAAATATAATCTAATAAGCAACACAAAAATTTTATTTATCACGAAAATAGAAAGAGATTGCTCTGTAAAACAATAAAAACACGCTATTAAAACAAAAAAAACTCTAAGGAAAGAAGGACGAAGGACGTAATGAATGACCGAAAATATGACTTCCTTTCTTATTTTCCCTTCTTACATATATAATATAGGATAGTTGAATAAAATTAAGCAACTATTAAACAACTTTAGATCCAGATATTGGCTAAAAAATAAGCAACTTTAGATCTGACCAAAATCCTATAAGTTGCTTATAAAAAAATATCGTATAAATTGGTTTTGAAAAGTGCTGTACTTGAAGGCACTTATATACCTTTTTGATGTTAGTTGCTTTGACAGCCTTCAGTGCAAGAGGCTTCATGGCTGTACACAATCCAAGCTCCTGTGAAAATCAAAATGATATCATAAGAACATCAAAGTTACGAAAGGTTAATGATAATGTTGATTTTGAAAGGCTAACAGGCAGTGGCGGCTTAGGCTAATGTTAAGGCTAAATTTCAGGGGCAAAATTTGGCGAGGTTTGCTTATGCAAGAGGTTAAAATTTTGGCAGAAAAAGGATAACTTTTTATATTTGCAATGTAGATTCTGGGAAACAATCTGATATTCAAAGGAAAATTTTTTATACTTATAGCAGTTCTTAAAGGGACGAAAAATTTGGGACTGTGGCAGAAATTTCTGAGGCAAAATTTGGGGTACTGGAAGAGTATCTTAAGGAGGCATAATCTGGAGTTTTGGTTGAATTTTAACAGGCGAAATTCTGGGCTGATCCCCATGATTTCTTAATATGGAAGTGCCTCCCTGCCCTGGGTCCGTTACGCCTTTGACTACGGACCTGATTGCTTATCCGAGACGTAAGAGATTTACGAATGTAGCAAAAAATAGGTTTCTGTGAAATACTTGCTAACCGTACCTTACAAATCAAATCCGGAGAAAGTTCTTGAGCCAAATACTTGAAAACCAGTGGAAGGTATGCGGACATAAGTTGTTTACACTAAAAATAGAAACAAAGATAAGTAAACAAAGGACGACAAAACAGAAACAAACTTAAATTAATTGACATCAGGATAATTTCACGTAATACTTTTAATGTTTTGATGACTCAAGACTTAAAAACCGCTTGTGTTCTTACTCGGTCGTCTGAGAGCCCGTTTACACGAATCCGGGTGGCTCTCAATCCGGGGCAGCTTGTTGCTTTATAAAAAATTTGTGAGTGTTTACACGAAACCGGGCTGGCTTCTTCCGCAGCTGGCAGACTCAGCCCGGGTCAGCTTCCTGTTCCTCGCATGCGTCGGGGTCTGGAACCCAGGCGCCAAATTGGATGTGTAAATCAACATTTTTATAGTCCATTTGGACTTTATCATCTTTCAGACACTTTACAAGGTGTTCCACCATCTTACTTGTCCACTGCCACCAATTTTTCTGTCGCTTGGCTTCCTTGTCGCCATCTGAATTTTTGGCGCGGAAAAATGACCCCGGGTTGAGTCAACCCGCCTTCACATGGAAAAAGTTTACAAAAAGGTCACCCGTTTACAAGGGTCAACCCTACCCTCGAGAAGGGTTACCCGCCTAGGCGGGTTGACCCGGGTTGACTGCTAACAACCTACAGGCATTATGCGAAGTGAACCAACCCGTTTGAGATCTGGGTGAAATTCTTCCGCAATCTCATAAACTAGTTAAATTACGTGCAAACTTTCTCCAGGGATGACGTGAAACATTTTGTTTGGAAACACAAAATATTTGTGAAAGGGGTAGAGGGTTGAGGAAACACATATTTGTGAAAGGGTAGAGGGTTGATAAGATGATTAAACTGAAAAGCAGTCTACAAATACGAAAAGATTGTGGCTGATTGTTCTATAATATAGAAAAACTTTTGGTAAACACAATGATACGATACATATCAATAATATGATGCTAGCTCATGCATCACAAAAGCAATTGAAAATAGTAGGTATTAATTGGTAGGCTCACCTCATCTTTGTAAGCTCCAAGGTATGTGCAGAGATTTTCAAGTAATGTTGTTATTTCTGCCTATAAAGCAAACAACAAAATTTTGGTACATTTGAAAAATCAACACAACAAGAAACGTTTACCTAGGTAATCGAGTTTGACTCACACGTATTCTAACCAGACTGACTGACTGACTAACTGACTGACGGGCAGACTGCCTGGCTTACTGACTGACTGATTGACTACCTAACTAACAGACTGGTTGACTGACGGGCAAGACTCCCTAATGACTCCCAATCGACCATAACCTTGAATGTACATCAACATCAAATTAGTTCATTTATGACTCTGAAGATTACAGGATCTAAATGATTTTTAAATGATTAAAACCTCAAATAGTCTTTACAAACACGAGCTGAAACTGATCATTTCTGATCATTTCTAAACGTTTTTTCGTCTTACTCCTTATACTGACGTTCATACTCTGAGAACTGACAGACGAAAAATTTTGTAAGTAGACCAAAAGTGTTTCCGTTCCTTTTCGCTCTCTTAAAGCTTTGTAAAGAAAATAAGACAATTTAGACAGTTTTTCTTGAAGACAATTTTATAAACTTTTAGCAATAAGTTTAGTGGGCGAGTTAGGCCTACCTCTGTTTTCTGGTCCTTCAATAGATTGTCGACATAAGTGACAGCCAATTTACAATATGCACAATATGTTCCATTTTTGACACCTGAAATTAGAAAAAAAATTATAGGCCATTTCACCCTCCCCAAAGTATTTTACAAATAATGTCGGTGACAAAATAGTTAAATAATTACAGTTAGGGACATTAAACGCTAAGGCTCCGTACTGAAAATTCCTTTAACTGCCAAATTTGAGTACTCAAAATTCCTTAGCCATTCCTTAACGTTTTCTTGTTATTTTTCTTAATTAAACCTAGGGATAAGTAAATATAGGGTCAAAGTACCCAGGTGTACTGTGGTCACAATATATATTGCATTTGGCTCCACTATATCTTTGGTATACCTCTATGCTGTGTGCTTTCAATCGACAATTGTGGTTCAAATACATAATGCAAACCATGTGCATTCAAGGATTTTTCTCAATCCAGTACTAGAAATTCCTTACGTTTCTTTAAAAATGTTTGTAAACAATCTCATACCTCCTAATGCTAAATGTTTGACGAATTTCTTTAATGCAGTACAAAGACCAAGTTCCTAGAAAAGACAGGGGTGAAAGATAGGAAAAAGGCACGTAATAAGAAAACCTAGATCAGGCTTAAGGAAAAACCGGAGGGGGGATACTTTGGCAACCTTAAGACCACATATTAAACCCCCCCATCCTGAGCTAACCAATGAACCAATGAACTAGGTGGAATTATTGGTACCCCCCCCCCCAAACAAAGATGTTTTATTTACAACAATTCAATTCAATTCAATTTATTTTTATTCTTAGAAATTAAATTTACAATAACAAAATGTATTCTACACGGCCCAAGCAAAACTGAGCTTATCTTGCTTGGGCCGTATTTGCTTGTCGGACGGAGGCTTAGCCATGAATGGGGTACGTAATATAATTTTGAACAAGTGCCGCCGATATCGGTATGCTTTGACCCAGAAATCCTCTGAACATGAGTGCCATTTTAACCAAAATCCCACACAGGAGGATGGAAAATTGAAGTAAACTAAAAAAGTTCATTCTACTTAAGTCAGAATAGTTTTAATACTGTGTCGATGTTTACCACGAGAACAGCTTAATTAGGTATCATTTCAGGCACTTTGCATGCGCAAAGTGCTCTCTTGTCCAGCAGACTTTCGTTGCCAAAAGCAAAATATCCAGTGTGTTCATATTTTTGTCATAAGTAACACTTTGTTTACTATTTGCGGCAGAGAAAGTTTTTCCTTACGATCGAATTTATAATGCAAAAATGCGTGTAGCTACTTCATCTAAAGAACGTACGATTTAACACGGATTTAACTTTTTTACCAATAACGCTGTTTCAAACTTGTAAGAAAGTTACTGCTTTAAGAAATAAAAGATAAGAAAAAATGATCTACCTGGCAGACAAGAGCTGGGGTAAGTTCTTTCTTCAACAATTCAATAATTGATGGCACATATGTCTTAACAAGTGAATCGCACTAAAATCAAAAAAAGTTATTTGCATAAAGCCTGAAAAACTAGAAAATGTTGTTTGCTCAACATAAGAAATTTAGCTAGAAAGATAAAAGCTTGTTAGTTTCCTCGCCTTCGAATCTTCAAATGCTTCATATTTTTGCTCTTGTAAATATTTTAGTGCAGGTCAAAAATAAGTTGGTGCTTTGTTTGCAAAAATATCCTGTTTCAGAGCTTGAACCAAATTGCTCTTCAGTTTCGTAGGGAATCAAAGAACTTGGAATGCGAATTTCTTTAAAATGTGAAAACTTCGTGACAATAACCTCGTTCCCGAGCTACTTGCCACGCTTTGTCGTCCCTTCACAACAGCCAACATCAACCCACATCGTGTGTTAAGAGCAATAATTGCAGTTTTTAAAGCAATTAAATCAAAACAATCAACCAATCAATCAATTGATTGATCAAAAACATCGATCAGTCAATCATTTATTGAAATTCAGAAGAATTGGCTGCCAGATGCATGTAATGCTATATCTATCGTCATATCTGGCTATTTTAAACATCTTTTATCGCAAATATAATGCATATATTTGAAGATAGTTAAGCTTACTTCTTCTTTGTATGATCCCAATTCACTGCAAACTTCTTCAAGAAGGGTGACTATTTCAGCCTGGGAAGAGATTGATATAACTATTGAAATTGGCATTGATATTAGACGCAGCTAGGCTAAGCTGTCGGTCAATCAGTCAGTCAGTCAGTCAGTCAGTCAGTCAGTCAGTCAGTCAGTCAGTCAGTCAGTCAGTCAGTCAGTCAGTCAGTCAGTCAGTCAGTCAGTCAGTCAGTCAGTCAGTCAGTCAGTCAGTCAGTCAGTCAGTCAGTCAGTCAGTCAGTCAGTCAGTCAGTCAGTCAGTCAGTCAGTCAGTCAGTCAGTCAGTCAGTCAGTCAGTCAGTCAGTCAGTCAGTCAGTCAGTCAGTCAGTCAGTCAGTCAGTCAGTCAGTCAGTCAGTCAGTCAGTCAGTCAGTCAGTCAGTCAGTCAGTCAGTCAGTCAGTCAGTCAGTCAGTCAGTCAGTCAGTCAGTCAGTCAGTCAGTCAGTCAGTCAGTCAGTCAGTCAGTCAGTCAGTCAGTCAGTCAGTCAGTCAGTCAGTCAGTCAGTCAGTCAGTCAGTCAGTCAGTCAGTCAGTCAGTCAGTCAGTCAGTCAGTCAGTCAGTCAGTCAGTCAGTCAGTCAGTCAGTCAGTCAGTCAGTCAGTCAGTCAGTCAGTCAGTCAGTCAGTCAGTCAGTCAGTCACTCAGTCAGTCAGTAAGTCAGTAAGTCAGTAAGTCAGTAAGTCAGTCAGTCAGTCAATCAGTCAGTCAGTCAGTCAGTCAGTCAGTCAGTCAGTCAGTCAGTCAGTCAGTCAGTCAGTCAGTCAGTCAGTCACTCAGTCAGTCAGTCAGTCAGTCAGTCAGCTGGTCAGTCCGTCAGTCAGTCAGTCAACAAGCATATGGTATTATTTTGTTGGCAGAGAAGAACTTTTGAAGACGTACTTCGGTATTGTTGTTGACCATCTTCTCAACATATCCAACCAGCATCTCACACAACTCACAGGTAGCTCCACTCTTTACAGCTACAAACACAAAAATATAACTAAATCATTATATTTATCAACACAACAGTCGTTATTGTAAGACTTGATAAAAATCTCTGACATCTGACATCTGACAATCAAACTAAGCCGCGCAGATATGGGCATAAAAAGTGAACCATACAGCCACAATTTTGGCTGATTAGGGATTAGTGAGCTGTGTCTTATGTAAGCAAATTATCCACTAGACTTATTATAATCGTCGTAGTCTATGCTCCTTCACAATCCATAGCACCCCACCTAACTACCACTCCGAGGAAACAGCAATTATGTGCTGTAGTTGTTGCACGAAAGAGTGGGAGGAATGTAATAATTCTACTTATCCACTTACTCTTTTTCTTCAATTGAATCTTTGTTGTAACTGAAGCGCTGCAAACTTTCAATTCTGTGCAGACAGTCTTTGGGTTGAGTTCTTTGACAAGCAAAGCAATGATTTCTTTTCCATATTCAGAGATCAAGGCATCGCACTGTTGGAAAATAAATTTAAATATAAATCCAATATCTAATCTAGAATCATGGGGAAAATGATCGAGATGAACTGGAATTTGCTCTTGTAGTTCTTCTATTCCCTCCTCTTCCTCTTTCCCCAGTGCCAAGTTTAATAAATCGTTGAATTGAAATTGAAATGAGCATCTTCATCATGCAGGCAATCATATAGCATGACGTCTGTCAATAAATAATCAACATTGAATGGGGGAGGGGTGGCAAAGACATGAACCCTTATCTGTTTGTCTGGGTACCTGTCTCATTAAATTTTTCCATGATTGTAGTCTACTAGCATGATAACAAATTTGCATGTAACAACAATTGGGCACGAAAATTACTTCTAAAGACCCCAAAACGTAAGACAAGACTATTAGAACAAGACCAAAATATTTATGAAGAAGCCTTGGAAATTTCAAGTCTATCTCGGAAATTAAGCCACGTTTATGTCGACATTGCGCATAGCCCGTACTAGTTTCCCATTGCTAATCGGTAATTTTTGGAACTAATCTATTGCAACTGACCTGTCGTCATAAACACATGGGCAACTTGTTGGCTACTTTTTACCCGCAACTAATCAGCACACAGTTCAAGAAAGCTGGACATGTTCTACTTCTGCCAGTAGTTGCCAACACTGATTTCAGTCAGTCGCAGTCCACATGAGTGCTCTTGCAGCCATAATCAACTATATACTATAAGTTCTGACTAGTTGCCGACATGTCAACATAAGTTAGCAGTTACAACTAGTTGGCGTACGTTCTATCACATCGTAGGTAGACATAAGCGATTGCGACATGCTCTTTTAGAATCTTTTAGTCTATTGAAGGTGGCGGTCAAGTGCCAAGGCGTGTTTTCCACGTTTCGCTAGAATATCAGAAGTGATGAACTAACAAGTCCTTGATCCTGCGACGCTACGTTGGCCGAGGCTTAAACCGTAAGCTCCTGACACCACGAACTAGATATTTCAGAGAACGACCATATCAGAAGTGATGAACTAATGAGTCTTTGCCTTGATCCTGGCTGCGACGCTACAATCGCTTGGGCTCCAACCCTGAGCTCTTGACACCATGATCTAGTTGGTTTGGACAATGATGCCAGAGCACCCTGGTCGGTAGCAGTTTTGCCAAAAATTCGTATTATCAGGCTTTTTTGAAGGTTGAAGTAGTCTGAAACTTAGCAGATTTGAAGAAGAAACTCTTCGTAAATGAAAGATGTAAAATACCTCGGTTTTGATTGTTGATGGAAGGTAGTTGCAGATCTTCTCAACATATTCAGTAATTGTTTTCTAAAAAAAAGACAAAGTGAGAATTAACATAAACAGTAAAAAAACTGATACAAAACTTATTAAAACTCGTTATTACGCTATGGTCGGGGTAGCAACTCTGTTATGCGACCTGGTTGGCGGAAAACGTTGGGATGCAACGTAATGATAGGTCATTGCCCCCTCATTACGTCAAACTTTCGAAATTTTTGAACGCAGCATCAAATGGCTTCGTTGGTATAGCTTCAAATATGATACGAGTTTTGTAATTATTGGGGCTCATGCCCTGTCCATAGGGTAATAAACCATATAATAACTGTTTCCTTCGCGCAATACCGAGAATATTAACCCTCAGCCTCTGTATAAAAAACTCACAAGGTCGGTTTTGTACTGCAGCTTCGGGTTAATATTCTCTGGTATTGTCCTCGGAAACAGTTATTATAGGCTTGATAACACTTTCATTGTATTTTTGTTCTTTTCTGACTGAAGTTTTTCTTGCCACCTATTAATTATAGGTTGAAATTCTAGCTTTACGATTGCGACCACATTGCTCATAATTGATGGTAGCCGTTGAAAAATTGATGCGTGGCTTCCATCTGACTGTTCCATATGGGTACAAGACTTCTGCCATCTGCAGCCGTCTGCAGGGATGGTGAACAATCATATGGGCTCAAGACGTTAAAAATCTTTTTTCAGTGAATGAATAACAAACACAATACAACTTAGATACTAACCTCTGAAGATGCTTTGGAAATGTAGCTGTCAATTTCACTCATCGCAAATTCACAAACTGTGCATAATGCACTCTGTCTTGGCTGCTCAAATTGCTTTTTCGCTGCGAAAACAATTGGCATGATTTTCTGCATTTTCGCAACAGTCTCCACATTCACAGTCCTCTCCGCAGTGCACATTCCAAGCATCTGGCAGATCATGGCAGGGTTTGCCTATAAAAGAAAAAATAAGTTAAGTCTAGTTATGTTGCTCGCTTGTCACTTGCATGTTTAGCTACCCTGGGAGACACACCAAATGAAATATCGGGTGCAACATGTGTACTAGTTTAGCAACAGCTAAACGTTTGCACTCTGCAAAAAAGTGTCAGAGAGCAAGAAACTTAGCTGTGTGTGTCCAAAGATGTTTCTGCTTTTCTTAGCAACGGTTAAGCTCTGTAAAGCTATGGCTAAACTAGGAGACTTATCACACGCAAACTGTATTTGCCGTGTCCCAAAGGGTGGCTAATCATGTGAGTGACAAACGAGCAACATGTCCCCCGAGTCATTTGCATGTCGTGGAGACAAGAAATGTTTCTGTTGTCTCCCGGAAACATTTGCGTGTCCCTTGCTACAAATTGTGTTGCATGTGACAAAGTTTCAGAGGTGGCTAAACTCAGAGACACCGAGAGGTGGCTAAACTCGGAGACACCGAGGGGACATCAATGTCACGCGTGACATGTATCCTAGTTTAGCCAGGCCCTAAGACTCAATGAATGTAAAACTTTTGAGGTAATAGACAAGGTAAGAGACATAATGAAGTAAACTCACAGTGTATTGTGAAACAAGAGACATGATCTCTTTTCCATACGTGTTGACCAGAGCCTTGCACTGAAAATTCAAAAGAAAACATGATAAGTGCTACGCTTAATAAAGTAAACAGCTGACGAACCTACCCAAACTTGTTATAAGCTGCAGATGCATATAAGGTCTGTGTACAAAAGCTTGAAAAACAAGGGTCAAAAGCAGGGGTAACAAATCTCCAATAATTACTGTTATGAAAAAGCTCCGATTTGCTGAAACTCGGAATCAGAATTGAATTGAAAGAGAATGTTTGCAGAAGTGGTAGAAGAAAGATGACAAACAAAGAATAGAAATGTTCTTTTTTGTTTGACAATTAGTGCCTTACCTCAGTTGCATAACTTCCCAAAAACGAGCATAAACCATTCAGGGCTTGAATTACTTCAGTCTGAAACAAAGGTGACAATCCAGTCAAATGAAAGGGAAAGAGATTTAGGGGTCAGCTGGTCAGTTTGATAAGCTTTTCTCCACCAAATATGTGGACAAACGCAGGAGGAGGTAAAGGTACAAACTATAAAGGGCAAAAAAATTAAGGCAAATTTGATGGCTCTTCCTAAAACAAAGATTGGCTTTTTTTGTTCCTGGTATCTTGACACAGTCTCTCAGATAAGTATTTGCACATGGTCTATCATAAGGGTCTAAAAGCATCAACTACCAAGCACCTATGTAGCAGTTTCTTTATGCTTGCTGGAAATTCTGTTTGCTATGAAAAGCATCCAACAGTTGGAAACAAAAAGGTATAATCTGTTCTGCTTTGTGGTTTATGCATGTTTGCTTACTGCAATACTTTCATTAAATGCCCAGGGCCATTATTAAAACTTTTTTCAACTTATAGGGGGCAAGGGGGTGATTTGCAAGAGGGAGTTGCTTATTTCATATCAAATTTTTTTGCATCAAGACTTTTTATTAGAAAAGGTTCTAAATTTGAATTTGATCAGGTTTATGTGAATAGAAAGAAAAATTCAAAACAAAGTTTTTCTAACTTCTTTCAAAAAATGCTGATTTTCAATAATCTTTTTACGTTGGTCAGTACTGAACATTGCTTCTGGATTGAACAAAGGTACCATAGATCCTTGAATTAGACCCCCTGGGGCCCTTTTCAGGACGTAACTATTTTTTCATTATTTTGGAGGGGGGCTTATCCAAGTTCGGGGCTTAAACAAGGGGAGGCTTCACAAAAGCATGATTTATCATTGACTAAAGAATGCATTTTTCTGTCACAACTTGATAAAGTACCAATTTAGACTCAAAAGACTAACACAAGACTAACACCAACATTTCAGGGGTAGGGGCTAATTTGAGGGGAGGGCTTATTTGAGGGGGGGGAGTAATTCAAGGATTTACAATATTTATTCAAGGTGTGTCAATATTTATTCAGTATGTTTTAACTGAAAGAGAGATTTCATATTGAAATATAATACCTCAGTGATATTATCAGCCAAATAAGCATGAACGACACCAACAACTTCTTTGCACGTATCACAAGTGGTTGCCTGAAAAAAAGCACAATACACACTTACTGCATGTTAAAACTTGCCCTAATCCAAAGCAATGTCTGTTGTCTTGGTGGTTTGTCTATCTAGATCTAATTTGTTTGAAGTGAGTGCAATGTAACCTGTCTTAGCCTGTTCTAACCTTGCCTTTTGCTTTCTTAAATCATGAATACCACATGATAGACTTTGGAATGGTGAAGGAGTCAATTCATTATGGGTGAAATTTGAGCTATGCTACATGCAAACCTGATTTTGATTTAACATTCTTTTGCCCTGTTTAAAGGGAATCAACACCGGCATATTGAGCATTTCAAAAAGAGTCTATAGAAATACTTAGGATTCAAATACAATTTGTCACAGTCATGATCTTTCACTTGGCACAAAAGAGTCATTGCATTGTTCATTAGCGAACGACAAAGACGTTATCTGAGGTAAAAATAGATTGGGCATATGCCACATTTATGGGCGTTGATTCCTTGTAAGGCACTTCAATCTCAAATAAGGTCATGCTATTAATAATGTAGGGGCATCTTTGGATTTTGTGGAACTCAGCAGTAGGTTATCTAATTGGGACCTCAACCTGAGCGTGAGGCTACTATGGTTGGGCTCGAACCCTGTCCACACCAAGTTCCTGACACCACAATTATAAATTAGCTGGATAACACCATGAAGCCACAGCACCAGGCCTATTGCTCAAAATTCATTGTAAACAATGGGCGCATCAGTGCATCACCTATGCACAACCTGCAGACTAGAGTATACCTAGAATTGTTGAACAGACCCTGGTATTGTTGAACTTTTACCTTCATCTGCTTTTGCCAGACATGCTCTGTGCAATACTTCACAGCCCCACATTGTTTTGCAGTCTGATACGTTTTACACCAGTAAGAAGGTCCCTCTGTGCATTCAATATCTCCCACAAGGTGTTGCTTGGTGCTTCTTGCACTTGCTGTAGGTAAACAAGACAGAGTATGGGTATATAACATCAAATTTCTGCAATGAATCGTAAAATTTAGGAATTGTAAAAGCTTCCAGGGGCTTATTTGAGGGGGCTTATTAGACAGGGGGGCTTATCTGTTGCTAAGGTATCAGGTTGATTCACCCAACCTCCGTCTTGCCCAAGCTGGTCTTTTTGCCCAACATTCTTGGTCGTTTCACCCAACTAAATTACTGGCTATTAATCACTTTTTTATCACTATAACAGTCACCAAGGTGATGATTGGGGGTTTGGGGCAGAGCCCGCAATGTGATCAATCAAATAATGGGCAAACTACAAGAAAGAAGTTATCCGTTTCATTTCAGGTTGGGCGAAACGACCATGATGGGTTGGGCAAAACGTCTTAACAGGTTGGGCAGAAAGGAAGTTGGGCAAATCGGTGATTGGGCGAAACGTCTTGAAAGCGTGGCTAATAAGGGGCCATCAGCTTTTTGATTTTTGTATTTTGGTTCCGATCTTAACAGCCAATTGACATTAAAAACTAAGATAATCAAAAGTTGATGGCCCCTAAGACCCAAGATTGGAATGAATACCAAATTACATGTTACTAAATTTTGCATTTTTTTGTTGTACACTAGCTCATGAGCAAAATAAGGGTGGGATATATACAGAAACGGGAGGCTTCTGTGCCTTAAAAGAGGGGGGCTTAATTTAATAGAGAGGAGTGTTAATAGAGGAAGAGAGGGGGGCTTAAAAGACACAGGGGGGCTCCAATGGGTTATTTTGTTTAGAGCTTTAACTTGGCTTCTCTTGTCACAACTTTTCCAAATTAGAAGACAAATTATATAGGTAAGGTGGAACTTGACACTTGGAAACGAGATGAAAAGCATCTTAAACTCTGATTTGTCTGAAGGCTTGTTCTATCAAGGCGCTTGCAAGTGGTACAGAACTACTGCGCAATATGCATCTAACATTTTTCCCTGCTTTTAAGAAGGGCCTAGGCAAATCACCGGCCCAAACAGAACAATTACTCAAACTTTAACTTACCAAACGCTAAAACCGATAGCAAAATCAGCAACTTCATGTTTGTTATTTCTTCTGATTTCCTTGAAACTTGACCTGAGTGTTCAGAGACAGAAAAACAAGGAGATTTTATGTCGCAACTTTGGAAGAAATCAGTGAAAAAAACAGTGTGTCAGTCACGAGACATCCGCGGCTGTTTAGTATCTATGGATCATGACAATAGAACTGTCAATCAAACCTCTTGATGACAATTAACCTGTCAATCAAACAGGTGGTTTCTGTGAAAGCGAAACCATCGAATTTGGACCCTTTGAATGCTTTAGATTGAAGAAATATAATGAAAGTGATCAAATTTTAATGACATTTTCCTTTTGTGGGAAAACTATTTCCCTAGGCTGCTATTCGTAGTTAAAGAAATTATTCCTGACTCACGAAAATCTTAAAATAATTAAAAAGCGAGTCATTTGCATTGTCATTTTAGTGGAAGTTCCTCTGACCTTTTTTGCAGTTGCAGCCTCGTTTCCAGACTCTAAGGTGATTGGCTGTTCGAGGTAACTTGACATGTGACCCCTGGGGCTTTACGGAAGTGGGAGAGATAACAGAGGTCTTGCTCTCTTTCATCTTGGTTTCGTCCTCTTGTGTTTGAAAATCGTGTTGTGTGGAACCACCATGAAGCAAGTAGCAGTTTTCTTTTTCCTTGCTGCAATTGCTGTTTGCTTTGCAAAGCATCCAATAGTTGCAGTGGATAAAAGAACAGACAATGATGACAAGAGCGTCAGAGAAATTCTGAACAACGTTATGCAGCTCAGGCCAGGCCAGAAATTTGAAGGGGAAGATCACGACCTCGGGTTCTCTTGGAGTAACTGCGGTAATATTATTTATTTTATAATTTTATAGCAATTTCAATAAATAGTATAATTTCTTAGACCTAAAATAAAGTAAAGAAATGCTTGAAAGTGCATCGTATTGCAAGCATTTTTGGCATCACTCACACAGCATGCTCAGGCATGTTTATGATTTTGTCGTTGACATGTCTTGTGATTTGAAAGTGAAGGTCATTTGGATATTGGACACTTTACCAATCGTTCGATGCCCCTTTGACCTCTGTTGACCACCGCAAATGAGTATTGTGGATACAGGTGCAAAAGAAATTTAAACAAAGTTTTTTGTTAGTGTTGGGTGTACAGGGAGGGGCAATCTGATGTGTGCTCTTGGTTTCAAAGAGATCTTTATTATTCGAATTAAAATAACTTGACAAAAAAAGGTGGGGGCACTATTGCCAAGTAAATTGCTGGTGCCATGGCTAAAATATGATTTGGACAAAGGTTTTTTTTTGCAGGGGAAACAATAGAACAATGGTGCGTTGGTGCGTGGAATGATTTGAGCAAAAATATCTTGGTTGAACCAGTCTCACACTGCAGACTTTTGGAGGGGGGGTTTGCCGCCCGGGCCAGTCTTCAAAGTGCACGTCAGCTCAACAAGACCTTAGGGTGTGCCATCACAATGAAAAGAAGGATGAGGGTGCAGAAAAATGATTGAAACAAAGGCTTACCATAACAAGAACAAATACCCTGCAGATGTTACTATAAGGACATCTTGTGGTGAGCCTTATGCCTAATCTTGGAACATTCGGTGCTTGATTGATGCATCCTTGTGTACTTGAGGCCTGAAAGAGAATTGAGTTAAACATTGAGAGAAAGGACTATGGAGAAGGAAACATGCCCAATTTCTGCAGTTTTTATAGCCTTTGACCAGACTCATGAAACTTTTCATTTTGAGTTGGCACAAAGGCTAGATAATGAGTAAAAGGTTGTACAACCCAACAGCTTGACATTTTAGAGGGTCGTTTAGGGGAGTTATATGTTCCACTTTTTGGCACCAGACTCAACGAATTGGATGGGTGATGATCACATCAAGTAAATCAAGTAAATAGTAAAATTCCCTTGTTTTCCTGGAGTTTTGTAGGATTATTTTCAAGTGGATTGATATGCGAGATTTACGATCCCTATTCCCTTGTTGTTCGGTTTTAATTTTTGCCATGTTCCCTTTTTCCATGAAAACATTTTGCAATTTCCCATGTTCCCTGGAACCCCTAAATGACCATCATTTTAATACCATCAGTTTATTCTTTACAGGTAGTGCCAGTGATGTAATTAACGTCCATTCACTTACCGTCAGTCCAGATCCAATAACTGTTCCTGGAAGTTTGAATGTTTCAGCTGATGTTTCAATCATGCAAGACATCACTGCACCTTCATCAGTTGTACTGAAAGTGTACAAGAAGTTATTTGGAGTTTTTATTGAAGTTCCATGCATTGACAACATTGGCTCTTGGTAGGAGAATCTCTTTTTCTTATCTACAAGTCTTTGATAAGATTGTGACAGGAGCTTCTGGTCAACTCGCAACACTGCCAACTCGCCACTCAACCTGGTTGCCACACATTCCAGGTCAAATCCCCACTTTTTTGGCCACATCTTGGTGGTCAATATTGCCTCAGTCCCAGATTCAAATGTTAAACAAATTTGATATTGTTTCTTCATAAAAATCTCGTAAAAGCTTTCTAGAAGGCTTTTCAGCAATTTTTTTACAAATATTTGGGGCACTGCCCCCAAACCCCCATTGATCATGCTTATAGAGTCAACTTGCTTAATAAAGTGTGGCAAGTTGTCTTTTGAGAGGCAAATGTCAAATGTGTTGTGACTTGACTGTGGCGAGTTGGCAGCGTAGCAAGTTGACCTGTTACCTTGACAGATCTGCCATCTGTTTTCAATCTGCTGTTTTCTTTTTGGAATTTTGTACCACTCAAAAACTACTGCACAGTTATTTGTTCAAAGTTTTGTCCAAAAGTTTGACTGCTGGGGGCACTACCCTTTCCAATATACTGGGATGTGCAGCTAGAAAGTTTGTTAATCCACCCTTCCCTGGAGTCAGTTTCAATTAAGGGTAGCCTATCTTGGAGTTGTTTTCTAAATATTTGACCCTGTAGGGGAGTTTTCTGTCAAAGGAAAAATTATTTTAAAGAGGAACTCTTACAAACGGAAAGAATTTTGTTGTTACTAGAATGAAAACAGGAAATTTGCATTGTTTGTAATGGGGATTATTTAATCCAAAAAGGAAATGTGGCTATTCATATTGTCTGAATTACACAACATAGATCTATCGCCAAGTCAAACCAAGAAATGTATGACCCTGTCACCTGGTGTTAGTGTTTCCTGGACCTGGAGTTAAAAATCTCAAGAAAAAAAAGATAGCCTCTTTGGTCACACATCCCCAAAGGTCAAAACATACGAGTGCCCCCATGGTTTGACTGTCCCAAAATTTTTTATTTTAATTTTTTTGAATACTGGTATAAACAATATATCCGTCATGTCAAATCTACTCTATTTTATTTCTAGCACCTACCAAAATCCTTGCAGTTTGCTCAGCAAAATAACCTGCCCAGCTGAGTTGAAGAAATATGGAATAACCTGTCGTTGTCCAATCAAGAAAAGCGAATACAAGGTTCCAACAACTCTTGTGAAGATTCCAGACATCAAGCTGCCTTCTCTTATTGAGAATGTAAGACTTGCTTAATCATATACACTTTTCTAATTGAATCATTGTGTCAATATGCTTATTCGGTACTGTGTAGTTTTGAGATCGTTTTCTGTCCTTTTCTTGAGACTGCCAAGAGATCAAAAGTCTCGGTGGCATAGCAAGGGGGCATGGGGGGTGGCCACCTGCCAAATCATCACCAAGAAAGGTTTTTTGAAAATGTCGTAGGGTATGACTCAATTGTTTTATCTTGTAAGTACTTGCTTGACTGGCGCAAGGACCATGCTTGATAAAAGTCCTAACCTTCTCCATGATAAAATGTATGTTTATTGTATACGACTTTTTACGATTTGTGTTACTGTTTTCTAGCTATTTCGAAGTTTTGTTTGCCTGCAATTGCATGTGGAAAATGATTTGCGTTTGCGCTTTAAGGTCAGCTAAACTAGGATACATGTCGCGGGCGACATTGTCGCGAGTGACATGTCCCCTCGATGTCTCCCAGTTTAGCCATCTCGGAAACTTTGTAGCGCGCGACAAAATTTGTGGCGAGAGACACGCGAATGTATCTGGGAGACAGCAGAATCATTTCGTGTCTCCACGACCCGGGCACAGACTTGGGGACATGTTGCTCGCTTCTCACTCGCATGTTTAGCCACCCTAGAAGACACGCCGAATACAATGTCACGCGCGACATGTCTTCTAGTTAAGCCAGATCTTTACACTCGTAATTTTGCTCACGAAAGGCCTGTAAGTGTGAGTGTCGTACAAATTTGTTTGAGATATCGTGTAGTTGTACGCAAATTTGAGTGGTTTTACGGTGACCAGATCCCCCAGTACCCTGTTCTTTTTAACGACAAATCAAATGATGTTTTGCTTGTTTCAGGGGGATTACAAGATTCAAGCAACTTTGATGAAAGGTTCAGTTCGTCTTGGATGCTACGAGATTCAAGCATCTCTGAAGAAAGCATAAAGCAATAAGATTCATGTTCTTTACTGCTTTACTCTTGGCTAATCAGGTTTGATGAATTTATTACCAAGGTACTGTGAAAATTTACTGTCAATTATTTAACTCGATAATTTTTCTACGAAATTGAATTTTCTCTGAACATTCGTTATAAAAATTAAAAATAAGGTAATTTTCTACTTTGCTAAAAGTCCCAGTTTAAAGAAATTTTAATTTATATTTCAACTTATAATTTTTGTATCTCAAAAATTTTGTTAAAATTTTGTTACGTGGCTGTACCGACGAGCATTAATTGAATTGTTTCCCTGTTTGAGCCCTGTGATGTCACACACTGAACACAGACAAAGTTTCACATTTTATTCAGGGGGGTGGGTTCTAAGGGACCTTTTTCTGTGCTTCTTTTACTCAAAACTCCCGAGAGATCGAAAGCCCGTTTCTTTTTTGGACTACTCTCGGGACAATCGGAGACTTCGGAGGTTCAAAACCCTCCTGACTCCAGAGCTGAAAGATTTCATGGAATTCTCAAAGAATCGCGTTTCCAAATCAGCTTCTCTGGAAGGGTTCTGTTTTGAAGAGATAAAAAACTCAAAAGAAATACGCCGTTAGAAATTAGGTAAAAGAGCGCTGTAAGCCAGTGTGTAGAAAGTGAAAAAGTGAATTTGCTGTTTTTGAGTCTGCTACTAGCCGAGGGCTACTCAGTCGACTTTACACTTTACCCCTGGTCTGGGTGGATATAGCATATAGCACGTTGCAGCCACACACGGCGCTCATAACTACCGACCAGGTACCCATTTGTGCACCTGGGTAGAGAGAGGCACACTTGCCTACGGTTGTTATCTCTGCAATCACAAGTGGAAAGACCGTGGCTCGAACCCACAAAATTCTCGTTGTGAGCCCAGCACTCTAACCACTGCCCACAGAGACCACAAAAAAAGCACCTATCCTTTCCCTTAACCGAATCCAACCAGACCAACAAAATCGTATTGGTCATTAAACTTATAAGCAATGTTCTTTATCGTTGTTGATGTTATGTTGATTTTGTTGGTTCTTCATGTTAATATTTCCATTCCTCAAATATCTGGGTCTTGATCTTCTGAGCTTTCAGACTCGTCATCTTTGATTGCGACTGTTTTGTAAGGACTTCGATAGGGTGGAACAAATCTTGTATCATATGGTGACGAGTATGGCTGGTAGGGTCTTCGAGAGTATCGAGAAGGGTACATTTGGTATGGTTGTATAGGTTGAACTGAAGAGAGTTTTGGGGGTATTGAAGGGTACGATGCAGAGGGTTTTTGTTGCTGGGAAGGGTCATATAATGTGTTGTATTCTCGAGGTAACGAATATGGGGGTGAAAATGATGCTTGGTACAGCACTGGGGCTCTTACTGGGTCAGCTTGCTGATTTGGTAGCATTGAAAGAAACTGGGGTTGCTGAAAAGGAGATGTTTGGATATATGGAAGGGTGAGCTGAAGTGTGTTTATTGGAAATGGTGGGAGATTGGTTAAAGGGTTTATACTGGGTATATACGATAGTGGATTTGTAAAGGGTGCTGAAATAGGGAGCGAGGTAGATGCTTGGAGAGGATATTGAAAAGGGGGGATGATGTTGTTTATTAAAAGAAGTATTGGAAAGGTCGAGGAGGATATAAATTGGGAACTTTGTGGAACTAGGGGTAACAGAGAGGGGGAAGGGTTAGCAGAAAGGTAGCCAGGGGGATATGGTACAGATAGTTGGCTAGTTGGGTATTCAGAAGGGGGTGTTAAGGTAGGAATTGGTCGCTGCATGGATGGTAGCTGTGGTGATGGATAAGATGAGTATTCAGAAGGGGGCATTGGTATCTGCACTGAAGGTAGTTGCGGTGATGAATATGGTGTATATGGCAGTCGTTGCTCTGGCAAGAACGGTGTTGGGTATTGTAAGGAATTAGATGTAACATAAGATGGGCGATAAGAGTACTGTTGAGAATATGGTACGCTGCTAAGAGTATAGTTTTCTGGCGAATATTGCGAATTATTCTGTCGACGATAAGGATAGCGGAGTCTTGGGCGATATCGCTGGTGATTACGCAGATTCTTTGGCAATCGTTGATTTGAAGTATTGTAGGTTGCAGAATACGGTGGCTGTTTCATGGTGAGCTGTGGAGGAAAATGTGTTATAATTTATGCGTAACTTGGTATGATTAGTTCTTAATTTATTATGATTTATTTTAAATCAATTATAATTTGTTTGTATTTGTTTCATTATGATTTATTAGCAGTTGATTAAGATTTTCGTTATTCATTTTTCGATTTTCTTAATAGGGGAATTGGTCTTTTCGACGAAATGTCGACGAGATTGAAATTTTTCTAAGCTCCAACGTTGGCACGGTTTGCACCCGTCTTTGTGCATTTATGCTTTCCCTAATCACAAACCAGGCAGGGCCGTCGGAAGCGTGTAACAGGAATAAACGTCTGTTACATTAGAGTAATTCACGATGAGACACTACTCGAACTGAGATTTAAGATTGAATAATAGTTATATTGTGAGTAACATTATATATACAAGTGCAAACGAGGCTAAAGATTATGTGCATAATAAGAGTGCATAATTAATCCTATCACAAGTGGGGGGCTGGGGGAGGGGCTTCAGCCCCCCCCCAAATAATATTGAAAACAACGGCATGACGTCACAAAATCATTACGTCATCTAATACTTTTCAGTTGTTCAGTCCCTCCAATCCGAGATTCCTTCCGACGGTCTTGCCAGGAGTTGTGCTCCTATTTAATGCCAGAATAATCACTACACGCATAGTTTTTAAAAATATTGTAGAAGCAATGTTTGTCTCGATTCATCTAGCGTCCCCCGGTCCATTAGCTTTTTCGCTACTCGGAGGTAACAAAAGGCGCTTGGATCTTTTTTTGCAGTACCGGAGTATCCGGTCAAGGTGGATTTCCAGTTCACGGTACGGATGGAAAAGGGTAAACGGTGCAAGCGTGCGCAAAGGTCATTTTTAAAATGGCATTCTCACCGGTCCATTGCCCGTTTTTGAAAGTTGAACTCAAGTCAAATTTTGATTGACGGAAACTTTCCGTACTGTTTGCCGTTTACCGTGTACCATTTTCCGTTCGCGTGAAACGTTATTTACTTGTTTATATGATTACTCTTTTTTGTTTTCTTTGTTTGGGCATCTACTTAAAAGGAAATATTTCCAGCTTAATAACGGAATGAATGCAAAGTATTTCTCGACGAAACGGGTTTTTTGTTTCTTTTAAGGAGGATTCATTTAAATAGGACAGCCCGAGTATTAGACTTATTACATTCGTCTTAGTCCACGTAGTGTAATAAGTCTACCCAAGCACAGTCTGTGTTTTTGCGGCTGCAAAAGTCATTTCCAGTTTGCTACCGACCCGTCTTTGCAACCATATACTTAAAGTCTTAGGACAAGTTTTTCAACATGTATCTTATCCGTACGCCCTCTCCATCCATCGCTAAGGCAAAACTGAATCACTAACTGCATATATAGGGATGCAGATCATAGGAAGTTCACTTTTCTGCAAGACGCAGATTTTTATATACCGGCAACCTAGCGTTAAGGACACAGAAAATCAAGAGATTTTAAACTGTTCATCATTTTCATTATTATCAGCTTTTAAAAATTTTTAACAAGCAAATTATCTTTCACAGAAAGCTTTGGCGAATGAGTTCATTGCAATAACTGCTTAGTTATCTTCGTTTTCGTCCTTGTCGGCCTAAAATATAGAAAGGAAACTGAGAAATTGACGCCCAGGACCAAAGACTCGTTATCCTTTGTCACATAAAGGTGCCCCTTCCCTGAATTCTGCCCCCTGCCCCCGGTGCTCCTCCGTTAAAGCATTTAAAGAATTTTCGCGGCCTAAATTTGATTCGGTTGACCATACTTAAAGTTAAGTCCCATTTTTCAAAATTTCAAATGTAGTACAGAGCATTAGTATTCACGTTACACCCCTGGAAACATTACCTTCTGTACGAATAAACACTTCTAGATGTTATTTTTCTGGGGGGGGTAACTGTACCTTTACCCTGGTTCTTTCAGGTTTTGCGTTTTCCGCAGGACTTTCATTTGTATTCCAATTTAGACCTATAGGCCAAGTTGTCAAATGTTTGAACGTAATACAGAGCATATACATTCACGTTACACCCCTGGAAATATCACCTTTTATCCTGAATATACACGTCTAGATGTTATTTACCAGGGGGGTACTGTACCTTTGTTTTTGCATTATTAGGTTTAGCGTTTTCCACGGGTTGAACCTCTTTTTGTATTTCGCCAAATCCAGATACTTCATCGTCCTCGGTTTCTTGTTGTCTGTCTTCAGTTGCCAAATCTTCCCCTTTGTAAGTCTTTCCCTTCTGCGCCTTCAGATGCTATTGCGAAATGAAACGTTTATAAGAACGGGGAAAACTTTAAACCTATTCTCTTTTGGCCTCAGCAAAACCATAAGATTCTTGGTCAAAGCGTTCAAACATTTGACTGTTTTGCAAGCAATGTTTGGCCTTTTGACACATAACGAAACATTGCTTGAAAAACAGAATGTCCTTAGCAAAAACTTCAAAAACATTTTCTGCTTTATAAAGGCAAACACTGTTTGACAATTGATGTTTTTCGACCTGGCAAGACAGTCAAATATTTTGTTTGAAAACTTGTGTTTGGCAAGCAAATTTGAAATGTTTGAAAAACTATGTTTGTTCATCTGGCCTTAGGCCCTGGCAAAAAGATCAAACAATGTTTCTCAAACATTTGACAGTTGCATTGCAAGCAATGTTTGGCCGTTTGGCCACATTAAGAAACATTGCTTGACAAACAGAATTTGTTGAGCAAATGTTTTGAAATGCTTCGAAAACATTTTTCTATATAAGGCGAACATTGTTTGAGAATCAATGTTTTGCGACGCGGCCATAAGGTCAGACATTTTGTATGAAAAACAAGCTTAAAATGATTGAAGTTTGATCATTTGGCCTTAGGCCCTGGCAAAATGATCAAACATTGTTTGTCAACATTTGATGTTTTTCTTTGCAAGTAATGTTTGGCCGTTTGGCCACATTAAGAAACATTGCTTGACAAACAGAATTTGCTGAGCAAATGTTTTGAAATGCTTCGAAAACATTTTTCTATACAAGGCAAAACATTGTTTGAGAATCAATGGTTTGTGACGAGGCCAAAAGGTCAGACATTTTGTTTGAAAAACAAGCTTGAAATGGTTGAAAAACTTTTTTCGGTCATTTGGCCTAAGGCCCTGGAAAAAAAGATCAAACATTGTTCGTCAAAAATTTGACATTGACAGTAACGTTTGCAAAGCCATGGTTTGAAAAACTTGAAAACATTTTCGTCCTTCTTCCAACAAAGACGAAAATTGCTTTAGGGTCAATGTTTGCGACGTTGCAAAATGGGAAAAATGACTGTCAAACAAGCTTAAAATCTTTGGCAAACTTTGTTTAATTTGTTTTGCCGTAAGCCCTTGCGGAACAAGCAATGAAATATTCAATTGAACAATCAAAAGGGATCGTGATAATTCTCGTCTCGTGTGGTAGTCTTGGATGGGTTGATTATTGATATTTTCAGATGACCAGAATGAGAGAGACGAAAGTCACTAAAATGAAGAAGAGTTTTTGGATTTGATGACTTACTGGAGAGAACTTGTGGGCCTTCTTCTTCTTCTTCTTTCCATAAGGTGTAGCAGCACAATATCCACCGACGCAATAAGGTGTTGCAGGAGCTTCGGCAGCACAGTCAGCATCAGTAACACAAGCAACTGGTGCAGGTGCTGGAACTGGTTCTGGTTCTGGGACAGGGTATGGAGCTGGATAAGGTGCAGGGTATGGGTAAGGTGCTGGTGCAGGTGCTGGATATGGTGCCGGATATGGGTATGGTGCTGGTGCCGGTGCAGGGTAGGGTGGTGGTGGGTATGGCTCAGGAGGTGGTGGGTATGGCTCGGGAGGTGGTGGAGGTGGTGGCTGAAAGAAAAGAACAAAAATAAGTTAGTTCCGGGCACACCACATACAACAAACAGTGATAACAAAAGATGACGGATTCTTAAAGTCTGGATTATTACGTTCGATATTTTCAATATCAATGCCTAACGGCATGTTCTTCTGAAACTCAAAAACCTTCCGAATTTCGAAAACAGAAAGCTTCCAAAAACAGAATCCATGACTTTCAATCTTTCTATCGTTCCTGAGAACCAACAAGTTGCTATGCCAACAACAACAACAACAACGATGGTGCTGTGGCGTCGTTTTGGAATCCAGCTGACTCGTGGTGTCAATAGCTCGGTGTGGTCAGCGTTGGAACCCAGCCACGGTAACGTCACAGCTAGAGTGGAGATATTTTCCTCAGTTTTAAATAGTTGATTATTCTTACCATTTCCTGCTCTTTTACTGGCTTTCTGTGCTTCTTTGCATCCTAACAGAAAATAAATTAGAAATCATCGATAAGACATCATGAAGGTGCTGTGGCGTAATGGTGTAATCCAGCTGACTCATGCTGTCAGAAGCTCAGTGTGGTCAGGGTTCGAGCCCAGCCACGGTAGCATCACAGACAGGGTCAAGGTCTCGATTAGTTAACCTTCTACTGAGATCCTAGCGACTGGCGCTAAAACACCATTGTGGAGAAGTTTGGTGAATCATGGCCTTCAAAGGGCTTCTGGAACATATGCATCACCTATAGGTTGGTACTTGGCCGTCTTGCCTATTAGTCCTCAAATGGCCCTTTAAGTCAATGGCTGGGACAAGTAATTGTGTACATCCCTTCTGCCCCAAGCTCCCTTGCCTCAGCTATCCGTTAGCTGCTTGACCACACATACTATACAGACAGTTGTCGGCTAATGCACTTTGCTAACACTGAAGGAAGAGGCGAATAGAAGAGTGGTTGAAGAAAACAAATTTGCAGATGACTTGTAATGACAGGTTGAAATAATAGCTGATATCTAAGGGAGAGAGGGAAGAGCAACTTAAAACTACTACTGATAAATTTAACTGAGGAAGGTCTGCCTCACGCCTGCTAATTTATCGATTCAATCATCCGGGACATTATCCTCAAACACGTGATGCCCTTTCCACGAGCATTCCTTCCGGGGGGTAATTAACTGCTATTAAAACCCCTTTGTTTAATATAATTTTTTCCTCTTATTGCCCTGTATCACGAAAAAACGTGTAGCAAAACATTGAGTTCTCATTGATAAATGAATGTCAAATATAAAGAACTTCTTACTGAAAGCGATGCTACAGCAACCAAGACGAAGAGAATCGTCAGCTTCATCATTGTGGAATTTGGCCAAAGATTCTAGGATGAAAAAAATAGATAAAGACATAAGGACCGGTAGGGACCAGTCATTATTCATAACCGGGTTGGGCCGAGGAGAAAGTATTTTGCCCTTTCAAAGAAAGTTCTACCCCACCTAAAGAAAGTATTTTGCCTTACTGTATTTTGGTAATATAAGGTGTAATTAGTTCGTTCAAACAACCCGGAGCGCGGGAACTTTAAGGAGTGTCCATTTTAAAAGAAATAAATGAATCTGGCTTTGTGATATCCTCGTTTATATCCTCGTTCCTTGTATCCAAGATATTTCTGGTTGCCCCAACTAATACAAATCATATATTTTAGTTACCCCACCATTTTCTCTTCAGCCCCAACCTGGTCATAAGTGATCGTTCCTGGGCCTTAAATTAGTTGAAAAATTATTCTTTTTCTCTGTTTACAGCGTGTTAGATGAATTTGTTCAAAAAGAAGACATTTCATGGTCGCTTTGGGAATAGTTTCTTATAGGCAAAGAGTATTTGTGGATTTCGTCTTCGCTGGATGGAAGAAAGTCGTTAGATGGTAAGTGGCACGGAAAGTTCCCATCCATGAAAAATTTAATTGAGTTTAACTTTCATAAACAGGTAGAAAGCGGATGGGTTAGCGTAACGTTTTGAAAGTTCAAAATGTCACAATCAGTACCCTGCGTAGGAAGCTGCTAAGAAAGTTTCAATCCATTTCGTCCTTGCTGAAGAGAAGCAGAAATTTAAGTGACTAGAGTCTGGATAAGTTAGAAAAAATTATGAATGAAGCAGTAGCCTATTTTTTTAAACGTCTGTTAGGCTGTGTCCAAAAAGGTGTTCCTGGGACCTATACTGTACTTATTTTCTTGAAAAGCTATATGAAACTTTCAATACTTGAATTCTGGAAAGGCTAAGAAATTTCAAGTACTTAGCTACCTACTTCGCTTGATATTTTAGTAAATTGAATGTTTAGTTAAACAAGATGAGTGGAAGATAAATTGAGTTTAGAAAATAACTTACCCTCCGTTGGTCTTCGTTTCTTCGTTGTGCCTTTTGATCCTATCCAATCTCTGTGCTGTTTGACTTTTTGGCTGTTCGATTTCAACTGGTTATCTCAGAACGATTAAGCATTATCACTAACAAAACGGGTAGCATGATTTCCAACAATTAGAAAAGTATGAAATGTGTTGAAAAAGCATAAACATGTTTACGACGCAGGTCATATACCGTTGCCAGTGCATGCCAAGGATTGCTTGTTTTTTTATAGAAATTTATCAAGGTATCTTGTTGGGTCAAAAGATTTCGAATTACTTCATTGGTTTGGTATCCAAATCGTTTGCCTAGCTATTACAAATGTGTTTTGTATCCCTGAGGGGATACTTCATACGATCTGGGTACTGCTGGTATGTGCGCCCATATTAGTGGTTTTGCGGCCCTGAAATTCTCAGAAAATGGGTTTCTTATTTTTACCAAAACCCTATGTAAGAGGTTGGGAAATTGAATATAACTAAAAAGGTTCAATCAGAATAGTATTTAACTCGCGTCGAAGATGCTCGTACGATTTCAAGTAATATTAAGGCCTAGAAGGTCCTATTACTGTAACATTTGGTTTGTGGATACTCATGATTGCGTCTACATTATAAGTTCGTAGGATTGAAAAATCTTGGCGGCACATCTCCGTCCACCAATAAGTCATACACCCCCCCTCCGGCGCTTTTGATATCCATAGTATTCCATTCTCTACACTGTCTTAAGGTCGCATTAGATTTACAATCTGTAAAATTCTGATAACGTTATTCTACGCAACAAAGATGCAAAGTTATCTTCCTATTGCCCTTTTAAAAATTTTCAAATCTACTAAGTCTACCAAAAACAAAATTCTTTCAAGTCAAATAATCTCTTAGACTTATTACATGAGTCCCAGTTGTCACTGCCACCACCTTGAGATGTTGTTGTTGTTACGAGGCAGCTTAAACTTAGTTGTAGTGAATTGTCTTAGTTTGGGATTTTATTAGCGGAAACTGAGACTCGTAATACTAGTAAGTCTAACTTTATTGCCTACTTCATAGTATAATCACCGAATCAGGGACAGGATTTGTTACTTAAAGTTGGATTTTCAGTTTAAATCGAGATCATAATGTCCTGATAACAATTTTGCATGCAAAATACAAAACGTGCTTCTCCACACGCTTTCAGTATCCCCTTAACGATTCTGGTATATGGAAGTAGGTGGTTATCTCGCAAATCTTTTGGCCCAGGGGGTTTGTGCCGTTTTCTTCTCAGAGCGTGGTAAAGCTTACCCAATTTTGGGGCTTTAAACTTAACGAACAAGCTCTTTTTGCTTATCCCTAAGTAGAAATGCTTAATACCTGGACGCTTCAATGAAGTTGTCTTTATTATCTTTACTGTTGTGGTTGAAAAGACGAGTGCTTGCCTCTTATTTGCACACAGTTTTTCTGTCATACGCTTTCTTAAAAGTGCACCAAAAATGGGAGACACATTTCGTGAATTACTTTGTGAATCCCAAAATCTGGCACTTGGAAAGAAGTGTGAGAATCATTCAATTTGAATCTGCTGTTACAAGGTTTCTAATTTTGATCTCTTAATTCTATAGAGCCCGGTTACGTATTTGGCATATGGTATTGTTCTCAAAGTAAACATCTCTAGAGATGAGCGTCATAAAGTAAGTGCAACCCTGTTACATTAATTTGTATTTATCTGGCGAGCACACTCAATCCTTGCTTTCTATCTTTGAGACAGTATAGGCTGGGTTATGAAATCAAGTGGAATCAAGTTGTGGAAGCTTATGTTGATTTTTGAATAATTATTATCATTTCTGCCTCTTTCTTGTTGATTTTGGTTTGACCAAACTAAGTCATGGAACAAAATATTCGGAACAAGGTCTCTTTTCAGAGGATTTCGACCTATTTTAGCGTTTTCTTTTTTTGATAACTTCAAAGATCCCCCTTTCACCAAATAAACCATATTTATAGCAAAGCAAGACAAGTTTTGTTCAAAGAAACTTTGTAACGGGGGCGAAGGGGGAATCCGCAGATAATAGAAAAACTATTCAGGTTGGTCTAATATTTTTTGTCAAAGATTGTAGCTCATGGTGTCAGTAGCTCGGTGAATTCGGGGTTTGATGAAGCCTTGAATGAATGGTAGGCCTAAATTAGCTGTAACTTAGCTATCTCTGTCAATAGCCTACGTTAAAATAAATTAACAACGTCTAGATTAGTTTGATCTACTACTGAGATCCTAGCAACTGGCGCTTAAACACCATTTAACCCTCACCTTAATTTGTTGTTGTTGTTGTTGTTGTTGTTGTTATTCCAACTTGCTGTTGATGTTGTGTGCTGTTATTGGTTGACCTCTCGGCGTATCACTAGCTTTGTTTGTTAAGCATGGTCAGCGTGGCCTCCATTCACCTGTCAGTTACACCTGTATTTTTCACTTTAATTGACACCTCAGATTCACTTTCTCTCTTGCCATCCCGCAACAAGCCATCAATTCAACTCAACAAACGAATTACAAGTTACATTCTTGCAGCGAGTCTAATTTGCCAGCCCGACTTGAAGTTTTCAAATATACCTTTCACCGAATTACACCTTGGTTGTGAGGCCAAACGTGATTAGACTTTTCAAAGAGGTCTGGGTCGGCGCGACATTTTTCTGGAAGCTGGACGACATCTTGAGTGAGGGAATCCTCTCGGCGTTCAATGACCGGGATTGCGGTCGCTTGAGGAGAGGTAGTGCAGCAAATTTTGCTTTCAAAATTCACCAATAATAGAAAAAAGGAATCTGCGACATTAATGTCTAAAATATCTGCAGAAACTCCGGGAACAAGAAAGTCAGAGCCAAGAAAAAGTTATGGTCACACGGTCATTGACCGGAGGAAGGTCAGTTAGAACAAAAGAAAATCTGATGCCACACCTAAGACATGCCTATTTCTCATTTTTTAGTGAGGAATAAGTAATATAATGCAAGTAATTCACGAAAAGGAAATACTTTTTTGATGCCTCCTTAAGCAGATAAGCTGGGACTTGAATCCTTACTTTCACTTTTACACCAATTAAACATGCATTTGAAGCAAAATTTGCTGCACTAACTCTCCTGACCCGGGGGGGGGTTACTCCCTAATGTAGGCTGGCAGGTATGTACCCCTCATATGGGTGGGTTTTTCTTCGAAAATTCTTTCCAACTGGGTCCGATTTATGCCTTAAATAAGGTATAGAATCAAATTTCCTTAACATTTGGTACACAAATTCATACAAAATCATAAAACTGGGTGGCTGAATGTGTAAAACAATACCTTAAAGGTGGGCCAGTTTGTAAAAACTCGGGTGCACAACCCTGTATATTTCCGGGTCAAGTACCCCCCGGGGGTTTTTTAATGCAAATGCAATCCAGGTCATTGCGGGGAAGTGGAGTCCTTTACGCAATATGTCTGCCATCTTGCAAAAAAATATTGCCCCGACCCAGACCTCTTTCAAAATGTCTATTCTAAATCCATTTATAGTTGAAAAACTTGTAATCTATGACTTACATTTAAGCAAAAAGGCCAAAATTAAACGTTTTTGCCGGCAATAGTGATTCTGCTAGGGCTGAAATACTAGAAAACTTCCAGGGCTGCTGTCGAGTTGCTTATTGAAAAAACGTAATCTTCGAAGGGCATCTTTTAGTTTAAATAGAATACCAAATAAATTCAAAACATCATTGTAGATTCCCAACCTTATTTAAATTTACCAGTGTTATTTCGACAACCATTAATGGATGCCATGTTCAAACTGTTTCAATAGCATTTTTTGTGACGTCTTTTTTATTTAAAGTTCAATCTGTAGGGAAAGGCCAATTTTCATGTTCGGGTTAGCTATAATATTGTTTATAACTGTCGTCATGTATCATCTTGAACTCAATGTTCGCGTCATAGTTTATTTACTTGTTTGTTTGTTTATTCTTGTTTGTGTTTTCTTTGTTTCTTGCTTTTCTTTCCTTTATGTCCTTTTCCTTCAGGCTTCTTCTTCTTGCCCTCTGCCGTAGCTGCGCAGTAACCGTTAACGCAGAATTTGAAGGGTGTGGCTGCGCAATCGTCATTTGTTTGGCATGGTTGCGGTTGTTGTTGTTGTGGTTGTTGTGGGTTTGGTGGTGGTGGTGTTTGTTGGGCGTTCTGATCTGGTGGAGGAGTGGTTTGTTGTTGGCTCTGAGTTGGTTGTGTTGCTTGTTGTTCAGGGGCCTCTGTTGGTGGCTGCAAGAAAAATATGACATTTACTAAATAATTGCTCACTGTTGTTTCACGTTGCTGTAAGAGCCCTTACAATATACCAACTAGGGGGGCATTAGGCCGTAGTTGTTGCTCTCTGAAGCTGCTGTCAGCGCCCTCTTAACATAACAACTGGGGGAGGGGGCATTTGCCCTTGTTTTTTCTGCGAAGGTGCTGTAGCATGGCCTAATCCTGCTGGGATATGGTGTCCGAATGTTAGGGAGATCTGGGGTCCCAGCTCCTGTATCGTCACAGCCAGGGTCAAGGTCTTGATTAGTTAACCCACTATTTGCTTTCGACGTTTTCCACGCATTTAGTTAACCGGTCATTCCACGTTTGGATCAGTGGTAGATCGATAACGAGACAATCTCGTTTTAACGTATTTAACATACCACTTCTTGTTTTTGCTGCTCCTCCTCACTCTCCTTGTTTTCCTTCTGCTCAGCTTCTGCTGATTCAGCTTTTTCTTCTTTCTGTTCATCCTGGAACAAGAAGTAGAAACTGAGGGTCAACTAGACTTCCCTATTTCCTAAAAAAAGATTAAATTAATTGATACGAAATGGAACTGACCTGTTTTACATTGATGGCCTCTGGTGTTTCAGCTTCGCTGTGTTCACCAACTGCAGATGAAACGTCATCATCTCGGGCCTCTTCTTCATTTTCTCTTACTTTCTAAATTACGAGAAAAAATATAAGTTAATACTGTACGCCGGAAGGCCTGCTGTGGCGTCATGGTGTTATCCAGCTGACTCGTGGTGTCATGAGCTCAGTGTGGTTAGGGTTCGAGCCCAGCTACGGTAGCGTCACAGCCACGGTTGAGATCTCGATTAGTTAAATCTACTACTGAGATCCTATCAAAAGCAGACAACAGATCACCCTGGCGGAGAAGTATTCAGTCAGCCTCAGCCGGCCCTGTGACATGACGGGGAACAGCTTTTAGAAGAAGAAGAGGTAGAAGAAGGAGAAGAAGAAGAATAATAATGAGAGGAAGAAGAAGAAAACTTGTAGCTAGTCTCTACTTGCAGTTTATCCATATCATTTGATCTAGTATAGCGGGTCTGTGAATTTCGGGTCGGTCTCTTTTTTCAGTCAATGGTGCAAGTAAAGAGACGCTAGGGACGGCGGACGGGGGACATAAGAGTCACATACTTGAAAGGATTCCCGTTGAGATTTGAAACTGTCTTTTTTCACTCTCAAAGAGGTCTTTTCCTTATTATTCCATTGTTTGAAGTGCCTTGAAAGTCCATGTTCTGTCAACTAGACATCATACTGTAGGATTGCAGCTCTAATACGGGCTTCGAAGATGCAACTCAGAGCCAACTTGCATGCGCTGGCATATGTCTGAACATGGTGATTTGACTTATGGCGATTACCATTGCCTGCATGCCTTTTTCCTGCCTTGATAATCCGATGGTAGTCGCCAAAGACTGATAGCGTTAGAAATACGCCACACCCTTCTCTTTCAGTAGATCATCTACGTTCTATCTTTACTGAATGCTATTTAACCAAAGTTTGTTACAGAATCATTTGAACTAATTGTGCTGTTTCACTTAACTTAAAACATCGAAGAAACATTTTATAATCTTTCTTCAAACTTACTTCATCGAATTTGTGGGCCTTCTTTTTTAGCTTTTTAGCTGCCTTCTTCTTGCCATATGGCGTTGCTGAACAAATACCGTTGACGCAATATGGGAATCCAGGAACTGCAAGACAGTCGTTATCATCTGCACATTGTGGAGGGAAGGTGGTGGAACAGGCTCTGGAGGTGGAGGGGGCACTGGATAGCCTGCAGGGTACCATGGTAGGCCAGGGGGTAGTGCTGGTCTTGGTGCTGGTGGTGGTGGTGGTGGTGGCGGTGGGATCAGTGTAGGAACTGGTGCTGGTGGTGGTGGTTCTTCAGGCTCTTCTGGTTCTTCTGGTGCTGGTGCAGGAGGCGGTGCAGGTGCTGGTTCAGGTTCCGGAGCTGGTTCTGGTTCTGGAGCTGGTTCTGGTGCAGGAGGCGGTGCTGGTGGAGGAGGTTGAGCATCTTCAGGGTCTGGCTGTGGAGAGAAATATGCAGTCTTCAATTGATGAAATCTTTCTTGATACGTTATGTTGATTATACATTATCAAAGTTCTTCTTTTTGAAAATTCTCTCTCTTTTATCAAACACTATTACTTCTTCCACAATAGAGGAGCAGAATGTCGCTAATCGATCCCTGTAGTACCCCATTTATTTACAGAAATGATGCCATATAAAACAGAAAGCTCAGAGCTTTCAATATTCAAATATAAAGCTGTATTCTCTTCAACAAATTTATGAAGTATAAAATTAAAAAGATGAAGCCCTTTGGCAATGACAGTTCTTTGGCGTCTTTGCCTAATCCAGCTAGCTACTGATGACAAGAGCTTTGCGTGATCGAGGTTCGAGTCCCAGTCATGTTAGCGTAACAGCTAGGGTCGATGATTCGTTGACTCATCTACTTCTGAGATCCTTGCGACTGGCGCTGAATACACCATTTCACCTTCACTGACATGTCCTCCTAAAAAGTTCACTTTCCTTTGGGTTGACTTTCATACTGATTCGACTATACAAACCTGGGTTCTACATGACTATGGTCCGTACAATCGATAAACTGTATGCCAAAGGGTTAATCAAAGAGCTTTCTCATCTTTTTAAACTGTAATATCAGAAACCCTTTTACGCTTCGAGTGATTTTTTCCCCAACTCTTAATGCAAAGATTTTTTTCTAAAATTCCGATGTTGCTATCGGTCTTTGAATTCAATCCTTGCATGCCAGACGGCAGAGAAGTATTCAACCTTCCTCCAGACAACAAATGCGCTCAATTGCAAACCTTCTTAACTTAACAAGGAAAAACTTGCACGTCTTGGGTGTAGCATAAGATTTGCCATTGTTCTTATTGACCTTCCTGCAGTTAATGACCGTGTGACTGTTACCCTTTCCTTATTCGTAATGCATCATCATTAGATCGTTGCAATTTCGATGCCTTATTCTTTGCTTGCGAAATACTTGAAGCGTTACACATATAAAACACTATATCGGATTTACTTTGTTCTTCTTGTCAATTGCTAGCCCCTATCATTAGCTCTTTTTTTGATTCTCTTCCATCCAGAGATTTTTTATGCTTTCTTTTCCTTGGAATCTTGAGGGTCTTGGTCTACCTCATAAGCAAGCGTTTGAAGTGACGTCTGGATTTTCAGATTTTAAGTGCCAGTGAATTTAAGCGATGCTGTAGCGTTGTGGCCTAATCAACAACCCGGGTAATGTATGTGCAGTAAAGAGGAGGTTGTGCAGTACAATGGAGGGATATCATCACTGTACTGAATGCCTCCACTGTACTGATGATATCCCTCCATCGTACTGATCATCATCCACTGTACTGGTGATATCCCGCCACTGTTCTGAATACGCCTCCACTGTACTGATGATATCCCTCCATCGTACTGATCATCATCCACTTTACTGGTGATATCCCGCCACTGTTCTGAATACGCCTCCACTGTACTGATGATATCCCTCCATCGTACTGATCATCATCCACTGTACTGGTGATATCCCGCCACTGTTCTGAATACGCCTCCACTGTACTGATGATATCCCTCCATCGTACTGATCATCATCCACTTTACTGGTGATATCCCGCCACTGTTCTGAATACGCCTCCACTGTACTGATGATATCCTCCATCGTACTGATCATCATCCACTGTACTGGTGATATCCCGCCACTGTTCTGAATACGCCTCCACTGTACTGATGATATCCCTCCATCGTACTGATCATCATCCACTGTACTGGTGATATCCCGCCACTGTTCTGAATACGCCTCCACTGTACTGATGATATCCCTCCATCGTACTGATCATCATCCACTGTACTGGTGATATCCCGCCACTGTACTGAATACGCCTCCACTGTACTGATGATATCCCTCCATCGTACTGATCATCATCCACTGTACTGGTGATATCCCGCCACTGTACTGAATACGCCTCCACTGTACTGATGATATCCCTCCATCGTACTGATCATCATCCACTGTACTGGTGATATCCCGCCACTGTACTGAATACGCCTCCACTGTACTGATGATATCCCTCCATCGTACTGATCATCATCCACTGTACTGGTGATATCCCGCCACTGTTCTGAATACGCCTCCACTGTACTGATGATATCCCTCCATCGTACTGATCATCATCCACTGTACTGGTGATATCCCGCCACTGTACTGAATACGCCTCCACTGTACTGATGATATCCCTCCATCGTACTGATCATCATCCACTGTACTGGTGATATCCCGCCACTGTTCTGAATACGCCTCCCTGTACTGATGATATCCCTCCATCGTACTGATCATCATCCAATGTACTGGTGATTTCCCTACACTGTACCGAATACGCCTCCACTGTACTGATGATATCCCTCCATCGTACTGATCATCATCCACTGTACCGGTGATATCCCGCCACTGTACTGATGATATCCTCCACTGTACTGAATATCCTCCATCGTACTGATGATATCCATCCACTGTACTGGTGATATGCCACTGTACTGAATACCCTCACTGTACTGAATATCCTCCATCGTACTGCACACCCTCCAATTAGTTCTGTCATCTACTTCTGAGACCCTAGTGTCTGGTGCTAAACAAAACCATTTCACCTTCACTTTCAATTGTCTTCTTGTGAGGTGCAAAAGCATGTACTTCATGTTTCTCTTGTTCCAGTAGCATAGTTCAATTGACCACTACTTGCATACCAACCAGGAGTAGACTGCTTGGAATCTTTTGGGGAGGAGCAATTGTGATGGAAAATTCCCTTTTTCTTAAGTTGCTCTTGAGTTATTTCTCTTCACAATCCTTTTGTTGATTCTTTTGCAATACAGCCTTGTAGCCCACTGATAAATCACGTGACATGTCCTCAGCACAGGGGGTTTTCTGCATCACGTTTTGCATTATTCGCTCTTTCGGGTACATGTGGCAGCTATCTTGGCATTGCAAATTTTTTAAGGTATCAGGTATACTGAACTTAGGACAAGAAAGTGAGGATCTGGTACCCAGGTATCAACCACTCAGTTTCAATTTGTCTATACATGGGGAGCTGATGCACTACATTACATTCTGAAACGCCAGGTTGATCCTCATTTCGTTAACTTAAGATCCTATTCTCAATGGCCTTGTATCTTGTAGTTTCATTGTCACACTGGCTCAGTAACGATGTGTATTCGATGCATATAGAAGGCTTCATGCCATATAATGCCTTAGATAGGATGCTGAACAGGGGCGGCGCCAGCCGCTAAAATGTGGGGTGGACTAGCGACCGACGCAAGTAAAGTATGGGGGTCTGGGACTAAAATTTTAGTGACGACGCCCTTGAGAATGCCGGAAAACGACCCCTAGAGTGGCGGGAAACGCCCTTTTTGAATAGAATGAACGATAGTATCCTTACTTTTGCAGAGATGAAACATCAGCGAAGAACAAAAAAACTTAACTAGAACGTAATAGCTAGAACACCCCCCCCCCTCCATTTTCTCATTGAATTTGGGCGAATTAAAAAATCGATCTTGGAGAAAAGTGGGGTGGACGCATCCTCCCCAGTCCACCCCGTGGCGCCACCCCTGATGCTGAATTGATTTGCCAGCGATTTGCCAAAGTCATATGAAAGAGCAGCCTGATTGCAGGAACAAAATTGTTGTGGACCAGGTGACAGAGGGGGCATCGTCAAAGTCAAGGGAAATTTCACTGACTAGGTGGGTTTGGTCAATTGTTGAGCCAGGAGGCGTAAATTTCTGGCAATCCCTATAAAATGTGTTGCTGTATTTTTTAGTCGTTTTCAAAAGAGAATTCCAAATTTACCCTACCCTACTCTACCCTACCCATACCCTAACCCTAACCCTAACCCTAACTCTAACTCTAAAACGTGTGATTCGAGTCCCCCTAACTCTCCATACTCCTCCTCTGTACGGGAAGAGTGAACCTTCTACTCTTGTCGCAGGAAGATTCCAAATACTTTGAAGCTACAGTTCTGCTATCGAATGACAGGATAAAAAAGCGCGCTTATTGAAATTACCACTTACCAGATCTTGCTTTTCCTTGTTTTTCAATGCCTTTTTGATGTGCTTAGCATCCTAAAGTTTAAAATATAAGATTATAGGTTGCAGCAGAATCACTTCAAAACCATGCCTCATAAGTTAAAAAAAAATTTCTCGGAGTGGGTCACTCATCATTCACCTCTACCATACCAACCAACTGACACTTGATAGCCAGTCTTAAGCCGTGGCTAAACTAGGAGACATGTCGCGCGCAACATTATATTCCGCATGTCTCCTAGGTTGGCATCGTGGCTAAACATGCGAGTGAGAAGCAATCATCATGTCCTCCGAGTCGTGGAGACAAAAAGGTTTCTGTTGTCTCCCAGAAACATTCGCGTGTTTCTCGCTGCACATTTTGTCGCACGCTTCAAAGTTTCCGAGGTGGCTAAGCTGGGATACAAGTCACGTGCGAAGCGTCCCCTAGTTTAGCCAGGCGTTTATTCAAATCAGTTGTCCCTTTTGTTCCGCCAATCAGATCAATTCGATTTGATGAACTAAGCAATAAGAACGCAAAATTTGTAAAACGTTTTCAATTTTAACCGGTTTAACTTGCAGTGTGAACACAGTTTGATGGCGAAAGACAAGGATTGCAGAAGATGATTTGCCCGCAGCAATGAGTGCCCGTGAGTTTTGGCTTCCTGCAGGTATCTTGGTTGTTTGATCTAGTAGTTAACTAGGATATTATAGAATACTGAATTGACCTTCGGATCGAAATAAGTCATTTTCAAGGATTTAGGAGGGTTTCATGGGGGGTCAAGTGTTCCCCTGTTCCCTTGAGAACATGAAAATCCCCTTCCCTTTTAATTTTGGACGTACTCCCTCGCTCCCTGGATGCATTTCTCATGCTCCCATGAACCCAGGAACCCCAAATGACCCTCATTGTACTCGTATAGTTGAATAGAACTACGTACTGAAGTTTCGTTTTACAAGTTTTTTTTTTTAATAAGAACACCTGGCTTCGATTTCAGCCTGCCTGTTTCGAGGGGGGCTTTGGGGGTATCGAACCCCAAAAACCCGGAAAAAAAATGGGACAAACCCGAAAACCCGAATGACCTCAATTTCAACTACTGTTTTAAGAATTTTACACTTTGATATTCTTTGTGAGGTTTAAAACCCGAAAACCAGCACATTTTTACTACAATAACCGAAACCCGAGTTAGAAAAATGGCAAATCCCGTTGCCCGTTAAATATAATTGACCCGAAAACCAGCACGATTTTTTGGAAAAACCCGAAAACCCGAGGGCGAAATCGGCCAAACCCGCAACCCGTGAAATCCCAAAGCCCCCCCTCTGTTTCTTATTTCTGAAACGATTTTTCACTAACTTATCACCCCTTGCCTACCCTCCTTAAAAACATGTTTAAAATGCGTTTCCGGGTAAGGGCTTTACGCTGGTGGGCTTTGCTTGAGCGTATCTCCAATAGTTTTGGAGATAGCAAAAAAAGTTTGACCCAAATTTCAGCCTGGTGTTTCTTATAAAGCTTGTTCTTATAAAAAAGAACGTGTATCTGAGAGCTATGTCGGCCTTTTTTTCTCTGTTTCGTTAAAATACAAAGAAAGATATAAAAATAACAAGACAATCATCAGCTCACCAGTGAGACAACTACAATCGCCAAAACACAGAGCAGAATTAATCGTGCCATGTTTGAAATCTAAAAGGAAAGAAAGTTCAAGTTTAAAATCAAATTCATCTGTATCTTAAATACAATTCAGTTAGTTTCATTTTTTTCAATAAGGAACTGGTTTTGGTCCAGCCCTTATACGTAGTTGCTTATCTAGTATCTAGTATTTCAGCCCTCGCAGAATGACTGGTACCCTAAAAACTCTCATTTTGGCTCTGTTCTTGCTTTTCAATGTACACTGTTTTTTTATAAGAACAATTTTATAAGAACACGAGCCTGGATTTTGCCCAGATTTTAAGAACAAAATAAGAACAAGCTGAGGCTGGCCTTTTCATAAGCCCTGAGAATGTCAACTAAATATGAAAGTACGACAGTCAGACAACGTAAAAAGCAAGCAAACAGTGAACTGGACAAGAGTTTTCCATTTCTACACAACCCTAAAGAATACCTTATTTTTTGCCGAGCCTCGATTATTCTTAAGCTTATTCGATTTTGAGCCTGAAAATATTCTTAAATTATTCTTAATCATCAATGCTGTAAATTGGCCTGAAGATCAAGAGAAATAAGTCAAATCTTTGTCATTTGTTATTTTATTAATAGAAAGAGTTACAGTAGGTACTGTATCAAAGAGTCAGACTGGATGTATGCATTTCAAAACAAATACAGTAGCCTGACAATCACACTTATTGTACAGTGTAAAAAACACAGAGAAATAAAAATGATCCTCGTCAAGCTTGAGCCTCAGTAAATTTCAGCAATTTTGAGCCTGAATATTCTTATAGACTGTATTCTTATAAAAAAAAAAGTGTGTATTACCACTAAAGACATTCACGGACAAAACCTAGATGTCTCAGTAACCAAGGAATTAAAACAGATTAAAAACATTTCAGGCTCAAAAAAGGCAAAAACTTAAGGACAGCCAGCCTCAATCGAAATTTCCTGGTTCTTATAAAGAAAGAGTGTAATTGACAAGTTTTGAATGATGTACTGTATAAAGAAAGCTATCTGAACCAAAAAGTTTAACCTTAGCCCTAGTTGCTTATTGACCAGTTGCTTCTTAAAAGAAGTGTGATTTAGTTGACTTCTCTGGAAAATAAATATCTGGTGAACATTTTTAGTTGTTTGAAAAGTTAGTTGTTTAGAACGAACAAATTGAATTTGTGAACTTCGAGGTCCTTGTTGAAAGCAAGTTTTGAATTTGAGTGGTATTCGGTTCAGTGTGCCTAAAATTGTGCATTTTGTAACAAACTGTTTCGAAATGATACTTTTCCGAGACGCCTTGAAAATAGTACATAGGTAAGAAGGGCCTCTTTGAATATACGAAGACTTTAATTGAAAAATACTCTTTAAAACTCACCTAAATTCCACTGCCAGCCACTTCTTTCAGGTCGTTCCTGATCTTCAGTGTAAATTCTGTTGAAGAGGTTACCTATTTGATGGAAGAACTGTTTTTTGACCCATGATGAACTAGACGGCAACAAACCAGCAGGTATATAGGCCTTTAGATAAAACAAATTCGAAAAATGCAGGCTCTTTGAGATTGTTTATGACTTGAACCTAAACACAAGTCGAAGGCTTTGATTTTGGATCAAAGATACGACCCTTACGTCAACCATTTTGCTCAAGGTTATCGAAAATCTAACCGAGTTAACATTCAGTTTTATTCTTTTTTGCATTTTCCTATTGCTCCTGCATGTTGCAGATTTTGAACATTTTGGAAATGAGTTAACCCAAATACTGTTCATCTAAGATCTATACACGTTTTTTTTTATAAGGAACACCTTTATAAGGAACTCAAGGCTGAAAATTCCCAAAAAATTAAGGAACTTTAAGGAACTGTCGAGGCTCGGATGAAAAACTAAGAAACTCTTTTTTAAAGAACAAGACGGTTTGTACGAAAAGGAACAGAAGTACAATATATTTCCCATCGTTGTTCCCCAAAAGGCTCTATTTATACTTAAAATAAGAAATGAAGAATAGTTTCTATGAATTTGCTGTAAAAATTAGTATTTATACATATCCCAAGACAAAGAACAGTATAAGGAACTTTCAGCCTCATTTTGTTGAAAAATTAAGGAACTACAGCCTCAACTTAGACCAAAGGTTCCTTATAAAAAAAACGTGTATCAAATCTATGTAAAAAGAATATGTCTGTGTAGCTAAAAAGAAGTCTTTATTGATGCTGTGTACTGCAGCACAAGTAGCATACAGAAGTGTGCAAATCATAATTGTAGGAGGCAATGTTCTCCTCGTTGAAAATCTGGTACACCCTTGCTGGCGAGGGACGATTCACTCAAGGAAATCTCCTACACCCTTGCTTGAAAACCTACTGTGTTCACGGAAATCCTTTGGAAATCCCTTTGTTTAAATGAACTCGTACACCATTATGAAGAGTAAAAAGTCCTCATAGCTTGCTGGAAATCCTATCGTTTCCAAAGAAAGGCCTTAGAAACTCTTTAGTTTTGATGGAAGCCTCGTACGCCAAGACTGAAATTCTGAAATTCCTCTTTTGTTTTTTGCAATCATTTTTTATAAGAAACTGGTCCTTCAATTACTGGTCTTAGCTTTTGGTCATTTCGTCAGTAACGTTTTTTCTGTATCCCAGGATTTGTACTTTTTTTGATTTGCCCGGACGTTGTAAAGACCTCTCGAACTGCCCAACGAACTAAAGAACATTAAGAAAATGATAAGTAGAAGTGTCAGAAACAAATTGTTTCGTACTCATGCCCAACATATCGTAAATTTGTTTGAAAATAAGGGTCTTGAGATCAATTATCAGTGGAACTCTGTGCAAGTTTTTTTTACAACAACAAAGGGACCACCTTTTTAAGGTTGACCCTAAGATAATCCTATACACTTCTTGCCCTCTTTGCTTCCTCTTTTGAGCCTAAACTGTTTTGTAAAGGCCCCTAAAGTTTCTTCTGAAGTTACAGCGGGACTTGCAGAACGAAAGTTTCTTAGGCTTAGGCACTTGAAACCTGAAAGTTTCTTGAGGAGTTCCTAAACTTCGAAAAAGTGAGGGTCGTTTAAGGGTTTCAGGGAAGAGGAATATGGAAACATGCGTAATGTATCCATGGAAGCATGGAAGAAGGGACCATGGTCAAACTCAAAAGGGAACAAGTGAACATTGGAAAAAAGATCGTAAAATCCTCCCTTTCAATCCGCTTGACTATCAGTCTGAAAATAATCCTACAAAATCCAGGGAGCAAGATGATTTTCTCAAGAGAACAGGAGAGCATGTAACCCCCAACGATCCGCAAGAATGAAACTTTTCTTACTTACTGAACCGGATGAAATTTCTAAGCTTTTGGTTGACCTTAAGTCAATTCAAGAAGAGTCTCTTGATTTTCGAAAAAGTACTTTGCAGTTTACTATATGTAAGAGGTTTCTTTCCATAAACCCCCAGACTCAGGTTGCTTTTCTCGCAGGGCCTTCTTTTTGCCCCGGGGTCTCACAGACCTCTCCCAAAATGTTTCTCAGAGAAGATCGAATCGCTTGTAACCCAAGCAAAGGCATATGAATACTCTTGAAAATTCAAGGTTGCTACGTCACTAAAGTTACTGTAAGTGAGTATACAACGATTATTACATTACAACGAACTTCCGTTGGCAATGGGGAACGAAACTTTACTTCATGACTCTTTTTCTTTTCCTCTGATATGCGGTGCGTAATGCGGGTGCGTAGTGCGCTCTTTTGGGATTTTCACCCCTACTGAATTCTACAAAAAGAATTAGCGCGGGCTTCCGAATTCCGGACCAAAAAAACGCATTTTCGTGAAAAGCGGAAGATTTTAGAGAAGTTGATTTGGATTTCTATTTGGGAAGCAATATATCTGTGAAGACTGTGCAATCTTCCAACTCTATATAGTCATAAAACGGACTTTGGACTTTCTTGAAATTTTGAGGAGGGACAAAAAGGTCCCAAAAGAACCCAACCAGGAGAATCTTGTGTTTTGGGGGACCGTAGGCCGTAGACACTGGGGGTTATGGCCCCCCCCAATATTTTTCAAAACCATTGTTTTGATTTATTAGCTGTATGGATGCCTATTGTTCCTACTGTTTGCTGAACAATGGTGCTCCGACCCCAAAAATTTCCATTACTATGTACGGCACTGGTTCCCTGGTTCTGAGAACATTCACCTTACAAGGTTGGACACCCTATGTCTCAATCCCGCGCGTTATCTCTCGAGGTTCCGCGAATTAGGAACATCCGGGATTGTGATTGGCCTGGATTGGTCGAATCGTAAGACAATGGCATTTGATGATCCACTTTGAATCAGCTGTTTGAATGAAGAAGGCAAATTGAAGACAAAAATTTTTATTTTTCAGCCATCTTGAGTGCTTGCCAGCCCAAACAGGGCAATCAGTTACCGAAGCACTCTTTCCTGAAGCCAAATAACTCAAAAGAATCTGATAATTCGGGAATTCCCCGTGAAGAAACGAAACCAACGCTAGGCCACTCATATCGTGTTTCAGCGACGTCTGGCTTTGTCAAGTGAAGCGGTCAGTCCACATTTCAAGATTCAAGGTAAATGAGTTTTAAATCGTTATTTCCATGTTATAAATTGCTTTTTCTCAAAGCAGAAAGCTCGGGAATCTTTAGTAGTTAGATTTTATTGAGTTTTAAGTTATAACATCGGGAAATTTCGAGAAACTTTAAGCTATTATTATGTCAACTCAGCTTGACCACAAAAGTTCTGACGTGGCTCCGCGGATCAAAACATTTTTTATTTGTTCTGTATTTGTTGACATTTCAAGACAACAAAAAATATTAAACAAAATAAAATGACATCTAACTGCATCAACTAACTTAATCTTTAAAATGCTTCACCTTATGGATTTTTTCGTTTCGAAATGTTTTTTCGTACATGTTTGTAGGGTGCTAAATAAAACTTCTATTTAGATGTCTTTTGTCGTTTTTGTCCATCAAAAATTTCCCATGAACACTTTCCGTGCTGAGATTAGAAAGGTCTCGACCACTTCACAATGGCTATTCATCTTTTCAAAGCCATTGTTATTTTCAGTTCACTTATCCAAGGGACGAGATTAACTGCATATGCAGATGGATGAACTTTTCCTAGTAGCCCATTTCAATCACTCATTACTCTAATTACTTTTGATGCACGGGGGGGGGGTTCAAGGGGGGGGGAGCTGTATTGTTCATAAACCGAGTGTGCCACTCAGGTTTTCCAAATCCATACATGTCTACGGTTTATATTTTTAACTTCACCCATGTATAGAAAATAGGAATATCTTAAATTTTAAGTATTTGTAAATTATGTTAACTGGATGTGGGGATGCAAGAAATTCTACCTTGAATCTACTGATATGCCAAGTATGAAGGGTGCCTAGGGTCTCTAGGGAACATGGGGACACAAGAAGTGTATCCAGGGATGGAACAAGGGACATTGGGAAACAGGGATCGGGTAAATTCCTCCCTATCAATCCACTTGACTATCAATTTGGAAGACATGCCTACTAAACGGCAGGGAACAATGGAACACGTAACCCCCCAAACAACCCTCAAGGAATGATTATATCAGAGAGAGCAGCCCCCAAATTTAATTGGAGCTTTGATTTTCAAGTGTAGTGGGTAGCTCTTGTACCATTTGTGGATATGCCTGATGTTCAGATCCAGGCTAGGGAACACAAATTATGAGGTGTAAAAGCCTTACTCTCTGTGACTTGTGCCATCATGTCAAATGGTGAGCCTATCTCAACACTGTGGATGCATCAAAGAACCCCTGAGGACATAGGAAACCCTATGGCAGTGACCACTTTCAGTCCCAGTGTAGAAGTCCACCTGACGTTGATTTGCCAAAAAATGACTGGCCAGTATATGATGCCTAAAAATTAGCCATTCTTGCCAGTATTGTAAAGCCACTGTTTAGAACCAAATATGCAATTGTCATATTTTTTAAGTAATTATTATTTAGGGAAGAGATTAACTAGGTAAACCAGCTTGCTAGGTGACAAAACACTTGTGATAGAAAGGCTGCATTTTTCAACCTGTTGCCTTAAGCAATAAAAACGTGATCTTTTTTATTTTCTTATTAACTCATGCCAAGGGGCTTTGGTGTAGCCCCCATCCTCCCATTGCCCCATAACTTAAAATTGGACAAAATTGTCAAAGTACTTAAAATACAAGTTGAAGGGGTCAAAGATTTTTGTTTTCAAGCAAATATGATTCGTCTGGTTTTCCTGAACAGTAAATTCCTTTAGAACCCAAAACTGCTTGTTAAAATTGTCAGAATTTTGATTTCATTTTGTTTGAATATTCGGCAAAATAGCATGTTTCGAAAGAACCGACTCTTAACCAAACTTTGTGATTTTCCCTTATTTCCCCTTGTTTCACGGGCGAAATTTTGCGAGAGAATGCCTAGAACGCTTCCATACAGAGCTTTCAAGATTGGTAGTGAGGCTATGACGTCACAAACTCTCCTCAAATTACCTTCGGATTGTTGTTGTTGTTGTTACGGTTTCTGAGGCTTTGAGAAAGCAAATCGTGTTCTTTGTGTATCATCATCTGCCAATACAAATCGCATGTCAAATTTTGTATTGATTTAGCTGTCTTGCTTGCCTCAGGAAACTGAACTTTTTCTTTACAGTAGCAATAATAACGCTATTACTCCTAATAGTAGTAACGCTATTACTCCTGACAGTGGCAATGATAACGCTATTATTCTTTACAGTAGCAATAATAACGCTATTACTCCTTTTAGTAGCAATAATAACGCTATTACTCCTAATAGTAACGCTAAAACTCCTGACAGTGGCAATGAAAACGTTATTATTTCTTTACAGTAGCAATAATAACGCTATTACTCCTTACAGTAGCAATAATAACGCTATTACTCTTTACAGTAGCAATAATAACGCTATTACTCCTTACATCAGCAATAGTAACGCTATTACTCTTTACAGTGGCAATAATAACGCTATTACTCCTTACAGTAGCAATAGTAACGCTATTACTCTTTACAGTAGCAACAATAACGCTATTACTCCTTACTTCAGCAATAAGAACGCTATTACTCCTTACATCAGCAATAAGAACGTTATTACCCCTTACAGTAGCAATAGTAACGCTATTACTCCTTACGGTGGCAATAATAACGTCAGGATTATTTGATCCTTTAGGTCTTATCAGCCCAGTACAGTTGAGCATGAAAGTGTTGTTCCAACAGTTGTGCAAGGAGAATGTTGGGTGGGATGATGAGCTTGAGGGACCCCTTAAGTTAAGGTGGGAAAGTTGGGTCAAGAGCTTAAGCAAGGCAGGTTGCATTAGTATAGACAGGTTTGCACTGAAAGGAAGTAATGAGGGCAAGACAATTCAGAAAGGAACACTGCATGGATTCTGTGATGCCAGTAAAGATGCATACTGTGCTGTGGTGTATGTTGTTTTTGAAACTAGTGAAGGTTTGAAAGCATCATTGCTTACTAGTAAGACTAGGGTTGCTCCACTTAAAACCATGACCATCCCAAGATTAGAATTAATGGCAGCGAGAATCTTAGCACAGCTTATGGAAACAGGAAAAGAAGCCATTAAGTCACACATAGAAATCACAGATTGTTACTATTGGTCTGACAGTATGACTGCCTTGCAGTGGATACAAAATAAGGGAGAGTGGAAACAGTTTGTGAGATCAAGGGTTAATGAGATTTTAGTTGCCACAAGAAAGGATAGATGGAGACATTGCCCAGGGGAAATCAACCCAGCAGACATAGGTTCAAGGGGAATGAAGGCTGCAGACTTAAAAGACACCAAGCTTTGGTGGGAAGGACCACAGTTCCTTACTGACCCTTCTCTTGAGTGGCCTGAGTTCATGCACAGTGAGAAAGGCCTGGATGAGAGCGTTGAGCGTGAAAGAAAGGTCACAAGTTTAGCTGTGCAAGCAAAAGAGATTCAGAATGTCGGAGATGTGATTGACATCAATCGATACAGTAGCATATTGAAACTACTCAGGGTAACAGCATTGATAGTAAGATTCATCAGGAACCTGGGTGCAAAGAGGAGGGGGAGTGAGAAGATAGTTGGAAATTTAGGAAGAGAGGAGCTTTTACATGCAGAGTCTTTGTGGATAAGGTCAGCCCAAGAGAGCCTAAAGCAGCAAAAGAACTATCAGCAATTAGTGCGTGAATTGAGAGTTTATGAAGACAATGAAATGTTGAGAGCTCGTGGAAGGTTGAGTAGATCAGATCTCCCTCAGGATACAATAAATCCTATCTTGTTACCTAGGCATCATAAGTTTACAGAGATGATCATTTTAGACTGTCATAAATTTGTGCACCACAGTGGAGTAAGTGCAACCCTAGCCGAAGTAAGGACACGCTTCTGGGTTCCAAGGGGTAGGCAGTTGGTTAAAGCATTACTTCACAGATGTGTAACATGTAGAAAACAGGAAGGAAAACCATACGATATGCCGGTGACAGCAGATTTACCAGAGTTCAGAGTAAGACAAGCACCTCCTTTCTCTAGGGTTGGGGTTGACTTTGCAGGGCCTCTCCTAGTCAAGGGTTTGGGAGGAGAAATGGTGAAAAGCTACATTGCACTGTTTACTTGCTGCGTAAGTAGGGCAGTACACTTGGAACTGGTAGGTGATCTAGGAGTTCCATCATTTCCTCCTTACATCAGCAATAAGAACGCTATAACTCCTTACAGTAGCAATAATAACGCTATTACTCCTAATAGTAACGCTATTACTCTTTACCACTATGTCTTTACAGTAGCAATTGTAACGCTATTACTCCTTATATTGGCAATAATATCGATATTACTCCTTTCAGTTGCAATAAAAGCGCTACTCTAATAGCGTTTATATCCTTCAAGTAGCAGTGATAAGTAATACCGCGAGTAATGCTATTATTCGTTACAGTAGTAATAAAACCGCTATTACTCCTTACTGTATGTAGCAATAATGACATTATTCTTACTAACATAACGTACGTAACTGTAGGACCATTTGTCTTATGAATTTGCGTAGACATGATCGTCTGGCTGTGAGGTTCTATTATCCATTAACACGAAAGATGATCCCAGCTTTTGAAAACCTTCTTATCTTTTGTGAATCGAGATCTTATTGTAATTAGCAAAATATGAATTCGCTGAACCCGTTATCATTCATTTCGTGTCTATAATGCTTCTATCGTGAGTCTATCTCGATTTCTATTTGATGGAGTTTTGAAGGAAATCACATCAACGCGAAGCACTGTTGGCTGTTAATATTGAATAAACCATGCATCCTGTGAGCCCAAAGAACAATCGGATATGGTGTGGTATAAATAATTAATCGTCGACACAAGTTGAAATGAATTCTTCTTTCATGTAAACACACTTGTCTTCTCAGCTCCTACTGGTGCCCAACAACTATTTAACAGCTCGCTTTAGATTTAGGCCCATTTTGCTGGGCCATCTTCGCTTTCTCTACTACTTTGGATGGTCTTTGATGCCCTCTAGACAAGACACATAACAGAAACATATATGAAAAAGAAAGGCAAGTATACAGTACTCCGGTGAAGGCTATTTCATTTAAACTATCTAGGCCCCTGATGTTATCCTACGAAGTTCAGAGGCAATTTTTTATGCCTTACGACCGAGCCATCGAAGGTTCTTTATTGAATTGCGACTGTTTTACGATGATTTCGAGATGAAGTTTAGAAATTTTAGATGCTTTATTGACAACATAACTTGCGATTTGCCGTTTTTGGTTTTTGTTCCATACTTTTGTTTGAAACTTTTAGTTTTAGCGTGGGTCAGGGGTTATCTTTGTAGTCAACTTATAAATGAAACTGTAACATAAACATAAAATTAGCTGTTGAAACTCGAAATGTTTGTTTTTTGAGATGTAAAGCTGGATGTAAAGTGTATATGGCCCCTCAAATATTGCTTTAGTGCATAAAATCACACAATATGAGGCGAGTTTTGAGGAATTGTTAGGTTTATTGTTTCTAGAAACAGCTTTACTTTCTTTTTTTTGTCGCTTTATTACTGCCTACTGACGATGCCGAGTTTCTTTGGGTTTCTTGAATTAATTTTTTGTATTCTGTCCACTCAAATAAACATAAAGTTGGTGGGTTTCTGGAGACAGTTTGTGATTTTTCCCTGGTAATGAAAAGGTCTGGCGCCATCTTGAAAAAGCTGCCATTTTAAACCATTTCATTTACAGTTTTCGTTTTGCATTTAGTGAGCATTGAGGAAGTGTTTCTGCAATTACGAGGTTGATGGTGATGATTATGATCATAATGACTTCTTATTACATACTTTTCGCTGTCGTCGCTTCAATATAAACAGTTGTTGTTGATGTCGTTGTTGCTGTTGTAGTTGTGGTAGCTGTTGTTGTTGTTGTTGTTTTAAACTACAGCAGTAAGTACGCATATGGTGCGTAGAGGGTGCTGGAATCGTATCTACGACTTCTGCAGCGGGTCTGACCTAACCTCTTAGTACCCCAAGTAGTGGCCACCGTTACAGGCCCTAGTCCCTTGTGGCCATAGAGTTAGGCCCTGGCCAAACGATCGAACATTGTTGGTCGAGCATTTGAGATTTGCTTGTCAGGCAAAATATTTAACCGTTTGGCCACGTTTAATAACTTTTTCATAAACATCACGCCACAAATTTTGTTACCTTTGCTTGCGAAGCAATGTTTTTGGACGTGGCCAAACAGTCAAACATTTGTTGTAAAGCAAATTCGAAATGTTGGACCAACAATGTTTGATCGTTTGGCCGGGGCCTTATGCTAGTGGCCTAGTCTTTAGCAGTTCACCCGTGACAACCGCATTCAGTCTTTAGTTCCGTGACTTATAATTAGCCCAGCAAGGTGAGACAATTTTTGTGAGAAGTGTGCCCATTTTGCACTAGTAAAACACCTTATTTCTAAAAACATCGAAGCTTCCTGTAATTGCTAATGATGCAATGACACGTGACCTCTAACGACGAATGACGCAACAATACACCTTTTCAACTAAGAGCCTCGTTTTCAAAATTTACGAAAATATGTTCGTACGAAAATTTTGACCCCAGATTCAGATTGAGGACCTTCATTTTAGTGTTGACGCAAATTTTTACGCTTCTACTCCTTACGATGTTCATTTTATAGCAACGAAAAGTTTGAAAATCTATAAAGGATTTGACCGTGAAAAATCGCTCGGGGTGAAACTTTACACCCTCAGTCATTTTTCACGGTCAAATCCTTAGTAACTTTTCAAATTTTAATCGCTACAAAATGAACATCGTAAGGACTAGAAGCGTAAAAATTTGCCCAAACACTAAAACGAAGGTGCTGAATTCGAATCTGAGGTCGAAATTTCTCTATGACCTAATTTTCAATTATTTTGAAAACGAGGCCCTTAGTTGAAAAGGTGTATTGCCTAGGCCACTTCCTCGTTTAACATCAAGAATAACTAGACAAGCATGGTTCTAGAATCTTCGGGAGAGACTGCAATAATCTATAATTATCAAAATCTGATGCAATATTGAAGAATTTTAGAGAATTGTTAGGCTTACTGAACAATGTTTTTTTTGTTGGATATCGAATCCAGAACCTTCTATCGAAATGCTATTTAATCCTCAACGTTTCGGATTTAGTTTTTAAAGATTCAGTTTCACCAGTTGTAACTACTGTAGCTTGTAGCAAGAGATTTGAAATCACTTACAGAGTAATTTAACGTGAGTACTACGCACTATATACATTCCTTTCTATAAGAACAAATAGCTAGCTTTCGATTGAGACTAGCTGTTTTTTTAAATTTTGTCTTGTTCTTCTATTCTAAGGGCACAATTTTTCAGTAAAGGCACGGTATAGGTGCAAGATTTGTTTATAGAGGCTGCTAGCTTGCTTACCTACTTCTTTGTCCGTCTGCTTTTTCATTTGGTTTGATGGTTTGATGAGTTTATTAATTCTAAGCCTAAGCCCGATGGTGCAGGTAAAGGTGAAATGGGATATTTAGCTACAGTCGCTAGGATCTCAGCTGTGGGTTAGCTAATCGAGACCTCGACCCTGGCTGTGACGCTACCGTAGCTGGGGCTCGAACCCCGGCCTTCGCCGAGCTTCTGACACTACGAGCCAGCTAGATTACACCACGATGCCACAGCACCTTCAAGGCCAATTTGAACTTTAAATAAAAAATTTTTTTGTTAATAGTTCAATGCTAAGCCTCGGCTTGTTTTTAGCTTTATCTTATTTTTTGCCAAAATCCATCTTCATGTTCTTGTAAAATTTTTCTTACTAAAAAGAGTGTGCTTTGTCTTGTGAGAACTTTCCCGAAGCGTTAAAATTGACGTAGTAGATAGTACTTTTTATTGCTTACAAATAAATGATAAAGATTTCTTCTTTCTTATCAGAAAATCGTATTATTTTGCAGTTGGCTGTTTACCTCAGGAACTAAAGATGACAAACACAAACACCCAAAATGTGAAGAAATCTCTTCCGAGCCAAAAGCAAAGAAGAAAGCCCGATACACGAAAACCGAAGTCACGAATCAAGCGTCGCAGCTCGAGCACCGACTCACCGCCGACAACTTCTCGTAGCCCCGAGACCTGTGATGAGATAGACATCGCTGTAGAGTTCTTATTGTCGTTGATGCGAAAACAGCAGATCCATGAGGCTGTCGTTTTGGAGAATTTCTCTAATCGCCTTTCCGAAGAGCTGCGAAGTAAATTCAAAGGCCATTGGTATCCCGAAACGCCCGATAAAGGAAGCGGATATCGTTGCATTCGAGTGAATAGCGTGACGCCTGACTCGCTGGTTGAGAAGATCGCTGAAGAAACCAGGGTTTCAAGAGTTCGTGATGTTTTACCAGCTGAGTTAACCGTGTGGATTGATCCTGGTGAGGTAAGCTATAGAATTGGCGAGGAAGGCTCCATTTGCCGCCATTATCATGCTGCAAGTCAGCCGCCTCGTACTGAGGTTAAGAAAATCTTAACCAGACCGAGGTCGGATTCTGATGACTCTGTCCTATAATTTGCCGCTTATGAATATATATGCAAATGAGCTGTGACATTGTTGATTGTTTGTGGGTTCTTGTTTTATAGACGTTTGGTTTATTTTGATGTTTATTCAACACAGGTTATATGATTTGATTGTATATTTCACTATTGCTATTACAATATGAAGCCAATATGCTCTGCAATTGATAATGATAATTGTGAATCAGATGATTTTATTAAGGATACTATAGCTCTGGCATGAGGTTCAGGCTGCCTTGTACGATCTATTTGCCTTGCAGCAAGTCTTTTTTTATGCAAATTTGTGTTTAAGATTCATAGACTTATTACAGGAGTATCAGTTTCCGCTTACTGAATAGGGCCACATTAGGTGAGGTCAGAGTGTCCTATATCCACATTAGTTTCAAACCATATCACTCATCCCCTGTATGTTTTCTCAAAAAAACCCCCTATCATCTAGAATCAACAAAAAATGTCCCATATATTCCTTTGATTTTTCTGAGGATGTCCCATCTCCTAAATGCCGTAACGTGCCTCTTGAGTCTAGGCCAAAAACAACAGTTCGCTACAACTGATTCAACTCCAGTTTGAGCAGTCTCTTAACAGCAACAGCAATTCAAGATGGTCACGGTGATATTGGAGTTCTTTCTTGACCCAGGTTGTAAGTCTATCAGATTCGCATTCCGCAGGTCTACCGTTCCGAGAGAAAAGAGAAGAGAGAGAGAGTGGGATCTTATCTTTCGGAATGGTGGACCATAGGAATGAGAACCAAGAATACCAAGATATTAAGAAATAGACCTACTGTGTGTCTAGTCAGAATAATAGGGAAGTCTTCCTATCAAAACACTAAAGGCCTGGCTAAACTAGGAGATATGTCACGCGCTACATTGATGTCCCCTTGGTGTCTCTCAGTTTAGCTACCTCGCAAACTTTGTACCGCGTGACAATATTTGTAGCAGGAGAGACGAAAATATTTCTGGGAGACAACAGAAACATGTCTTGTCTCCACGACATGCAACTGACTCGGGGGACATGTTGCTCGCTAGTCGCCAGAATACAGTGGTGACAAGCCGAATACAGTGTCGCGCGCGACATTTCTCCTAGTTTAGCCATAGCTTAACTACCCCCCCCCCCGCTTAGTCCATCCACCGCAGCAACTAGGTCATAAGATTAAAATCATCTCTGTTGTCCATTATCTCCTTCAATAGAAAAAATGGCAAAACCTGTCAGGCAAAATTATCTGATGCCAGGGCTTGTATAATTCAAATATAATCACATGATATACAACGGTTTGTTCCATAAAGTATCTCTTGAAATTAGAATTTCTTGTATAGAATTACCTAAGACTTTGGAAAGGAGACCGAAGCAGATTTTACCAGGTATCCCTCTAGATCTCTGGATATAGACAGACTCTGATGTCATGCATTCCCATTTGCTGGATCATTCACTCACGTCACTAGTTCATTCAATATTAATGTCGGTTGACCACACCAAAGATCTTTGACCGCACCTTAATTTAAAATTCATCATGCTCAACGTCCTTTTTCATAAGAACATCTCCTATACGAACTTGTATGCTAGCTTAAGTTTAAGATTAGGCTGAGCCGTAGTAAAGTATATGGAAACTGGAAAGACTAAAAGAATTCCAGGTTGATAATTCAAAGTAGACCCATGCGCTGCTTCGTCTCATGGTACCGAAATTCGACGAAGATATGTATCTAATAAGGAGCAAAAGCAGACGATTTCATGCCCATTTAAGAGAGGCAGATTTCGTTGAATTCTTTGGTCATTCATTTTGATTTGTTCCCGCACCGATTTAGATCCGATCCGACAGAAGTTTGTTTACGACCAAACAGAGCCAAGAGCCAGTGACGAGCTGGATCTTCTTTCTAAATAGATTCAGAAGTAGTTCGGTTCAGATCAAGGATATTCCGGGTAAATACAAGGCTTTGAGGCTGCGCTGGATCTGGCCAAGCGAATCCATGTTCACTCGTACAAACATCGATCGTTCCTCCGTCCCGACCTGGTTCCCTTGAGCTCTGACAGGTTCTTATTCGAGTCACAACTGATCCTGAGGGATACTTTGATATCTGCTATGGTCTCCTTTTGATTTGCTTCAGTTCATTGCCAATACTTTTTCAATTAATGACCAATGTCCCGTTTTTGGGGCGATTCGTGTAAGATCATTTCTTGATGACGTTGTACAGAAAACTTAATCTAATCTGTAACTATGTATAGATGCAAAACTAATCAAATGAGATATTCCACGCTTATAAGATCCATCCCGTATTAAGCCTATGATTCCCAGAACATGTGCATTGTTATGCTACTATATGCAGTCTATGTCGATGTACTAACCAGCCGGCGTCTGTATGCTTTTACATAAATTTACATTATCTTGCATGTATTTGAAAAAATGCATTTATTTCCATAATTTATGTATTTGCATGATCTATGCCTTTACATAATTTATGCATGTACATAATTTATGCATTTGCATAATGTTGTATTTATTAAACTTGTACGGTACAGAATCTTGCATAAATTTGCACGCGTCGCATTTTGGCATATATTTGCATGTTTATCGCGAATTTTTGCATGCATTTACATACTTAGCAAATAGTTGCATAAATTAGCCTGCACGTTGAGCATCGCATATATTTGCATAACTTTGCATACAATCGCTTCTGACAAGTAATAATTATCTTATATTTGCATAAATTTGCATTTGTATACATAAACGTCAAAATTTTGTTGGTGTTAAGTTCAAGTTTGTCATATGGTAGCTTCATTCTTTAATCTTACATATGTAAATATACAAGGCTAGACCTTGAGCATTTGGATTTTAATAGCATTTATCGTATACATTAGAATTTCGGTTTTGTGGATGTGGCTGCCGATGTCGATTGCTGAATAGAAATGCATTCTCCAGAAGCATAGTCCCATTTTTTCACTAACAAATTAAGCCCCTAGGAAAACGATCAAACATTGCTTTAAACATTTAAAACTTATTTATCAAGTATCTTTTGAACATATGTATGTTTGGAAGCGTCTTAAACGTTCCCCAAAAGCAAAACCAAGCGAAATATGTATCTAAATGCTTTTAGAAAAGCTTAAAACATTGCTTGATGCTAGGATATAATTCTTGCAAGCAATATTTTGCGACTTGGCAAAACGGGGAAACATTTTGCTTGCCAAGCAAAATCTTAAATCTTTGATAAAAGTTGTTTGATCGTTTGGCCAAGGCCTAAGTAAAAAACTCGTCTTTCCTTCTTCAAATCAAAGGCTTTTTTAAACTAGCTTCTTGATCTCGGGTCCGATTCCAAGTTTTTTACCTGGAACCATTATCCATCCATCCCATCCCTTTATTGTTTTCGATTCGAAATGTCAACCCAACTTTGTATTCTAGAACCACTTATATTCCCAAACTCTGGAGGAGAAGACTGTTTAATTCTAGGCAATAATGGGGCTTGACCTAATCATGTTATGCCCTTGAGATAAATGAGATACATAATAATAGAAACATAACTTTGGTTACGAAGGTATTAAATTGAAACAGGAAGTGCTCAAACATGTTTACGTTTCACACGTCAGCTAATAAACACGATGATAGCATTTCTGCACGCATCGACACGCAGCCACACGTCTTCTGTGCTTCTGTTGCATTTAGTTTATTTTATCAGAGGTTAATTGTTTTATCATCAAGCAGTTATGAATGATATCATAGTTAGTTGCTGTTTCTCTTTGCCTTTTCTATTTCGGCTTCAGACAGTTGGTTTAGTTATGCTTCTTGTACACTGGATCACTACTTAAGCCCACTAACGGACGCGCAAAAGCGGCTAAAGGGATGTCGTGCTTGTGCTGGCACACTGGAGCAATAACAGACGCGCTAGAGAAATGTCAACTAGCCTATAATCATGCGAACGACATCGAGATATGGTCCGATTTAGCCTGTGCGTAGACTTAACTTTGGAACTGGTGAGGAGACTGGCTTCCACTTGTTGTAGGGTAGTAACAAGGTCAACCCTACTCTCCTCCCCTGTCCGATTCTGTCGGGAACACATCTTTTACCTTGAGTTGTCCTGGTTGGCTGGACTGTTTGATTGGTTTTGAATTACCGAAATACCCTCCCTGACCTGATATTGAACATTGGTTTTTTGAAAAAAAATTAGATTTCCTCCAGGCTATAAAATCTTTCCTTTGGCATGGTTGAAGGAACTGTGGCGTCGTGGTGTAATTCAGCTGACTCGTGGTGTCAGAAGCTCAGTGTGGTCAGGGTTCGAGCCCAGCCACGGTAGCGTCACAGCCAGGGTCAAGGTCTCGATTAGTTAACCTACTACTGAGATTCTAGCGACTGGCGCTAAAACACCATTTCACCTTCACCTTTCACCCGTTGCCTTTCTGAGGCTACTGGAAAAGCCGCTTCTCGAGATTTTCGGGAGACTTTGTGACAAAGCACCATGGTTTCATGACGCGGCGACCAATTACGTCACTACTGATAAACAAAGGATGTTACATTTCATAACAAGAATAAATATTTCCTTCTCTTTTTCAGCCCTTTTATGTCTTCGTATTTGCTTTCCTCAATGAAACGGTCAAATAAGGAAAATCTACTTTTGTCATGAAGGTTTTAATAGATTAACCCCCTACTTAGAAATAAGCTTTATTAATTAAGTACAGCGCTTTTATTGGGTTGTCCGAGGAAGGAAAAAACGCTGCTACGTCACGAATAGCAAATTTTTTGTTTACATTGAAGGGGTGTGTGCGTAGGTAGGAACGTGAGGTGAGGGTGGTGCTCGCTTCATCCCCCGCCCCTTACGCAGCTACTACTGTACCTTACTCACTGTTTTTTTTAAATTTTCTCATTCTGAAGTCGAAAAATTTTCAGAAGTTTTTCACATATCAAAAAAGTTCTTCAGGAAACGGTTTCACTCTGGTTTCTTTTGACTACGAAGGGTTTCATGACCACTCAAGGGTTTCATCTTTTCATGAATGGTTTCATTTCAGCTTCCTCCTCTATTGAGTCATGTGATCAAGATTCATTGTTGAATAGACAATCAAGTCTACAGTTTGGTTTCGCAATGGCGGACAACTGAAATGTCTTCATAGTTTGACTAAGTAAACAGCACTAACCTGTCGTTATTCTGAATGCATCAAACAGAACAATATTAGTATTGACCCTTTCTTGATTGTTGATTATATATTCGCTGCAAGTTGGCAATATTCAGGAAGATTTTATGGTCGGACGACTCGGGAAGTTTTCGTCTGACCTCGACCACGGCCAACGTCAATCAATGACAAAGGACTTTGAGGAATCAATTTTGGTGAGTCATATTTATATCGAGAGTGTGATCTAGTATTTCACACCCCGGATATTTAATAGCCTTACAAAAATTCAAGTTCTGCTAACTGAAAGAGTGATAATTTTCTGAGTGCGAGTATTTTTCTGATTACGGTTCTCAAACTCGACGAAAAGTCTCAGCGAACTTTTAGCTCTACTGCTTCGTCCTCAAATTAGCTTTGTCACGACGGAAATGTTATTTAAGTTATTTTGAAATCCTCGATGATGGAAGTTCACGATTCTCCTGGCTGCGTACAGCTACAAGACACTGAAATCTTCAAAATAAAGCTGTCATTTTCGTCTCTAACGAATAGTGTTGTGGTGTGTCCAGTTGTTGCGAATTTATATTCGTGGAAACCTTCGGATACAGAAACATGGAATTATTGCAAGACTGGTGTTCCTGTTTTGGTTATTGTACATGACGCTCAAATGTCGTCAAAAATAAAGCAAACACAGTTGTGTATTGTGGATAGAAGTAATGGATTCGCGACATGGAGGGAGAACATTACTGAACAATCGGAATACAAAATGTCGCAAAGAAATTTCCATACGATCAAATTGAGTCAACCCAAAGAGGAAGGTGAAATGGCGGGGATAAAGTTCCCAGGTGATGAAATTGCTGCGGTGTTTTTCAAAGATGTCCAGTGTAACATGCCTGAAGTTACAGAGCCAGAGACAGAACTTAGTCCAAAGCATACTAGCTCCAAAAGAAAAGCATCAAACAAAAAGACAGCCAAAAGTTATTAAAGAAATTGAATAAAGAAGATATTTCATCTCCATGTATGTTTACACATGTTACAAGCATAAACAACAGTTCATTTGATTCCCCTGGGGAAAAGAAATCTAGTTCTCCTGATGCACACAACAGCAGGCCTAGATCAGGGTTCATTAGGAAGACATTTTCCTTTAAAAAGAGGTAGCAAACAGCTGGACATTGATCCGTAGTGTAGCCAATATAAATGTGGCTACTTTCTCTTCCTCTCAAGGGGTACATCATTTTGTATTTCTGGGTAGAAAAGAAGATGATACCTAGTCACCTAGTTGCATCAGAAAATATTTGAGGAAACTTGCTGGATAATATATTGTGGAAACTGTTGATTTGAGGAATCAAAAACCTAGTTGAGGTTCATTGCTTAATACCTCTGAGTAATACCTATTAATACCTCATAACACCTGTGTGACAGAATGCAGGACAAAAGCTGAAACTACTAAGTGGATCAAGCTGGATAATATATTGTAAAAATGAAATATCCTCAAGTAGCATGGATAGATTCAATGTTCTCAGAAATTACTGTATACGTAATAGCTGGAATTACTGGATAGTGCCTATATGGATTCAAATTTGGTGTATTTTGAAATAAACCAGTTTCGGTTTCAAAAGCATTCACTTAGTGAGGATCTAAGAGAAGTAGCAATTAAACTAATAGATCCATGGTGTTAAGGTTAGAGGCCAGTGGGGATTTCTTGCAAGAAAAGATCATTTTCTGTAAACTGGGTCTGAAGATACAGAGAAATACCTAAAAAAAGGTATGAGTATACCTGCCATGTGTCTAAATCTTGCACCTCAAAGAACTGTTGCTTCTAAAAGGAGGAACAGCACACTGGCTTTTCCTGCATTGCATTCTGTAACATAGGGGCAAATGATGCCATAATAAGTGTGCAGTGCAGGAAAACCCAGTTGCCCCCCTGCCCCTCCCCCTATTGCCTTGAGTCAGCTGAGATCAACCTAATTTGCATATCAAGCCAAAAAGATTCTCATGTTGTCAAAATCAGATGTATAGTTTGAAAAAATTGTACTTTAGTTTATACTGTAGTTCTTTAAATCAAGGATCCTATATGTTAGACTTCACTGGACCTTAGGAGTTCAGTTACCATGTATCAGACTTGAGGTCAGCAAATATGCTAAGAATTTGGAAATCTGAAATAAAGATGACTGTTGTAATACAAGATGATATTGCTTACAAATATAGGCACTCAAGCAGTGCTATTGTTTGCAATTGATCAATGAGGAAATGATATCTTGCAGGCTAGTTATAATTAGTGTGGGCTACCTTAACTTTAATTTTGCTAAATTAATTCTAATTATCCACATGTATGCTTTCCTTTGCTTTATCCAGTTCATTAGTTTTGTTTAATATTTCCTTTTAGGTTATAATGCCCTTTTGAAATGCCCTTAATTGATTCTAACTCCTTAAATGTTACCAAAGTATAAGCATTTCTAGAATAAGTGGGTGTTCCAAATTAATGGTGGAGGTGATACACACTTTTCTTTTGTAAAGAACTTAGCTCAAGGTTCCCTATTTTTGAACCTCTGTTTTGATCAAATTAAATTGTAGTACCAAAAGTTCTTCAATTAAGTTCCCAGCTGCATACACTCTTTTTTAAGCAACTCGTTTATAAGAAACTCAGTACTGAGATCACTATTGTTTAAGAAATTTTCAGTACTCGACCCAAAATGATAAGAAACTCGCAGATCTCAACAATCTTGAGAATTAAAAATATAGGCTCGAGAAACGAACTTTTGTTACATTTTAAGTGTCTATGTTTAAGAAAACAACTCTGCTTCTTCTATTTGTCCAATGTAAGTGTCAATTACCTGTTTTGGCATTAAAAAATTTTAACTTTCAGTAACAAACTTCTCCAAAAGTTAAGAAACTTTGAGTACTGAAAAAATCTTAGGTTCTTATAAAAAAGAGTGTATTAAAATATCAACCCTAAACCTTCCCGGGAGACGAGGTGCATTCTCCCTGTAGTAATCAAGTTCCTATCCTTAATATTTTGGGTATAAATATTCTGATAAATATAGCTTAGTTAATTAGTGTAAAAGCTTTCAAGTCTTATTCTTTTGTATCTCTGATTAATCCCATTAGTACAACCACAAGAAAATGCAAATGTTGACCACAAATGCGAATTTTTAGTAGATTCCTACTGATTTTCGATCAGAATTCGACCAAATCATTAGCAGAAAGCGTCTTTTTATCGAGGGTTTATGCTATCTCGGCTACTGTATCTCTAAAGTTTCTGAGTTAATTTTGCGATAGAATTTAGAAGACTTCTAAGAGTCTAGAACACTTAAAACTTTGTTGCGGTAATGTGGACGATTTGATGATTGAAAGTAACTCGTTGACAAACATTTTTTTCATTTTTGTGCTGTTTTTCTTGTGCTGCCTTTGTCGCTATTCTTTGCGATTATTGAAATTGTAAAAGAAGTGATTGTATCTGTGCACGCTTTTATTTTACTCAAGAACCTTGCTCAATTTCCGAAAGTTCCTTATTTTTGGGTCTCTTTTGATTGAATTGTAGTACCAAAAGTTCCTTAATAACAGTTCCTTAATATTAATTCACTTAATTAGTCTTCAAGCTGTATCCCGCCAGCTGATTGGTGAAAAAACAAAACACAATAAAACTTCACTTTCTGATTGGTGCATTCCTATCCGCATCTTGGTTTATATTTCGCCATAGCCAGTTTTTCGGTTTGTCTTTGGCTTTGGCATTACACGCAGTTTTTTATAAGCAACCGCTTATAAGCAACCAAGAGTGACCAAAGATTTTTCCGCTTGTTTTGGCTATCCCCTCGCTATCATTTCTTTCTTTAGAGATCTTCTTGAATCGGAGCAGTGAGGTCGGCTTTGTGAATGGAAAGCAGAATTTCCCACGTTTCCAATTGAAATAAATTTATACAATTTGGAGGTCACTGTTTATCATAGAAATAAAAACATTGGTTAAAAGTGACTGTTCTTTTGCTCTGCTTGGTGTTTAACTGAATGAGCGTATCAAAAACAGTTTTTCATTCTCGATGCTCAGCCGGTGCTTCTCGGCCCATACGAGTCAGCCTCGATGCCCAGGGCATTAATCGACCAATACAGGCAAGGCTTGATGCTTAGCCAGCGTTTCCTGACTTCTAGAGCTTCTACGGGCTAGATTCGATGCTTAGTCGGCGTTTCTCGACCTTTACGGGCATGCCTCCAGGCCTAGAGCATTTCTTGACCCACAAGGGTAAGCCTCGATGCTTAGCCGGCTTTTATCGATCCATACGGGCCAACCTCCCACTCAATACTTGGTCGGTGTTTCTCGACCAATATGGGCCATCCGGGCTGGCGTTCCACCCTTTGTTTTTGGTCGACTATTTTTGGGTGCCATGTATCATGTTAGTTAAGGCAATAGTGCCGCCCAGCTCTAGCTAACGGTAGAGATACCGATTTGTTGAAGCAAAATTAGCAGAAAGGCATAAAACCCTGGAATTTAGGTTGTTGTTGGAGAACAAAGGACAAAGTTTTGACCATTGAACTATAAATAAAATAAGGGGCTTCTAACAAAGTTTTGACCATTGAACTTTTTATTTATAGTTCAATGGTTTTGACGGGTATCCAAAACGAGACTTCTTTTCTGAAACGAGTTTGATTCACATGGTGAAAAAATGGCGGACGAAGCGGCAATGGTTGATGGTAGGTCGAAGTTTATTTCATTAAATTCTTGTGTATTTCCATCTTCAAAGGAATAAATCCTCAAGTTAAACCTTAAAGCCACTATGTCTTTTCAATTCTACGAAGCTTTTAAACTTCAAGACTACTGTAGCTTCCAAATATATTTCATAAATGTTGCCTATGTTGGCTTAGTTTTTTAGGCCCCTTATAAGATTAGAACCCGAACACCCAAAGCTAGAAAGGGTAAGGGTAATTTAAAACTTTTGTGTGTAAAACCATGAAGAATTGAATTATTTTGACTTTCCTCAAAGATGAGATGATGGAAGAAGAGCACGATGATGATGCAGAGATTGATGAGGGTATTCTATTGACCATTCATTTTTCTATGAAATTGTAATAAATATAGGCTCGTGATTTATTATTGATTGTTTGTTTTGCAGTACACGTTTTTTTTATAAGGAACACCTTTATAAGGGACTCGAGGCTGAAAATCCCCAAAAAATTAAGGAACTTTAAGGAACTGTTGAGGCTTGGATGAAAAACTAAAAAACTCTTTTTTTAAAGAACAAGACGGTTTGTATGCCAAGGAACAAAGGTACAATATATTTCCCATCATTCTTCCTCAAAAGGCTCCATTTATACTTAAAGTTAGAAATGAAGAATTAGAAGTTTCTATGAATTTTCTGTAAAAATTAGTATTTATACATATCCCACGACAAGGAACAGTATAAGGAACTTTCAGCCTCATTTTGTTGAAAAATTAAGGAACTCCAGTCTCAACTCAGACCAAAGGTTCCTTATAAAAAAAATGTGTATTGGGGGATTAATACTGAAAAAATTTTAATTGAATATTTTAGATGAAAATCAAGCAGCCAGTGAAGTTCAGGTAAATGCAAGAATTAGTTGTTTATGTTTGGAAAAAAATAAAAATGGTTTGTCTACTATTAGCCAGAGTGGTCTCTTTGCTTTGAAAACACAGCATAACCCCCTAATAACATATCTGAAGGGACCACAGGATTTGGTAGATTATAAGTAAAGAACATTATAAACAGGGAAGCCTTTTTAGGGGTAGAGAATGCATTGAAAACGTACCCCTGAACCCCTATTGTAGCCTTTGGTGTGCAAAACAGGTGATGGTAAATTCCACTCTTGTCTGGTGTCAAAGTTTTGCATAACACTAGAGACAATTAGAAGAGAATTATTTAACTTCACAATCAAGTGTTCTTGCTTATTTTCTAGGATTCTGTTTATTTACCCGGAGAACCACTGGAACAAGACCAAGAATTAGAATTTGATAAAAGTGCCTATGATCTCTATCATGAGGTAAAAGATGGCATTACGTGACTGATACATTGTGTTTGTATATTGTTCTTTCTATTATTAAAAGTCTTTTTTAATTGTCTGCTGAAGCAAAGGTAGATACATTTTCATAACATTTGCACAAAACCCTTTTTCTAGGCACAAACTGGAGCCCCTTGTCTCTCATTTGATATCATTCAAGACCAGTTAGGAGATGCAAGGACAGAGGTATTTTATGATTTAACTTCTGATTGTCATCTGATTGATTAATTAATTAATCATTTGATTGATTGATTGATTGATTGATTGATTGATTGATTGAGTGTTTGATCATTGATTAATCAATGATTGATTGAATGATCCATTGATTTTGCGTTTTGCACTTGCGAGTCTTTTCCTTTGCCAAGACCAAGGATAGACAGATTTTGCCCAAAAAATTTTCTATAGTGTCCTTCGAGGCTCGGCCATTCCAATCCTCAAATTGTCTCTGTTTCCTTTTCAGTACCCAATGACTCTGTACTTGGTGGCCGGTACACAAGCAGAAAGAGCTCACAGTAATTCAATTTTACTCATCAAAATGTCTGACCTTACTAAAATGGAAGCAGATGACAGTAAGTGAACTGTTCAAATAATTTGTGATTAATTTGTGAATAATTTGATCAGAGAGCCAACGACATTTCCATTGAGCTATAGAGCTCAATGAAATCCCCGAGTAACTCCCAAAGTCATACAGCGCAAAGCTCTCCTCCCGTTTGACTTTTTCCTGTTTCGGGCTATGTTGAGCCTTTAGCACCATAAATATGTATGTACACGTGTCATGAATGGCAAACACTAAAATGGATTTTTCCACAAGTGACGCACGGAAATCACCATAGCCAAAACACGAAAAAGTCAAAACGGGAGGAGAGCTTTGGGCTGTATTACTTGAAGAATTACTCGGCCATTTCATTGAGCTCTATAGCTCAGTGTAAACGTCTTTGGCTCCCTGATCATGCAGCCAAGGTTCGAATCTCACTTATCATCAGATCTCAGTCGATAGACAATTGTGGCTACACATCACTGATCGACTCCTATTTCCCTTGCCAAATGCTATCGCTTTTTCTTGCCGCGATTCTTTTCCCTTGAACGTACATTGATATATGATTATTTTTATTAAAAGGTGATTCTGATGATGATGATGATGGCTTTATTGAAGATGAAGCAGAAGGGCCTGAAATGAGAACAGCATCCGTCAGACAAATTGGTGGCACAAATCGACTCAGGGTTAGTCATGATTAATATAAATATCAATCTTTTCAAGACGAATTCATTATAATGCCTTGCCTGATATTGATTATAAAACAAAATAGCTTTCTTGCCAGATACATGAAGAAGCAAGTAGATTCTTCAAATAGGTTGAAACCAAAACTCAATCGATAGCATTTGCAGTAGTCCTTGTAATGTAATGTTATGTTATTCATGCAACCGGCCTAGATTTGATCTTCTCAATGGCGTAAATGCAATATTGCTCACTCATGGTTTTTACCCTCTTTCCAATGAAGTTTAACTCAAATTAATTTTGTATGGTGACGAAATGTTAACCATAAACACCAAAAAGAAGCTACTTGAAGCAACCCTCAAATTCATTCACGCTACAGAACGCTTCCAAATGAATCATCGCTTTAAACTTTCTTACCATTAGCACCTAATTTTTTCAGCTTGCCTTGTATTTGTAATCAGTTGATCAATTTTAGTTATTTTTCCTTCTAGTTTTGTTTAACGCTGTGCGTTTTATGTATTGGCCATGGCCATAGGGGGGCTTTTAGTAAATTTGCCCCACTACCAACTCGCCTCATTTCCAACTCGCCCTACTTCTAGGTCAGCTCACCCCATTTTCAAAGTCAACTCGCCCAACCTTCAAAGGCAACTCGCTCTATCTCAAAAGTCAACTCGCCTCTGCTGAACCACAAATGTTCGAAGTTGGGGGCTTCCCCAAAACCCCCTTCTATTATCACACTGATAGATTCTAGAATTATATCGTCTCCTCATGTGCTAGTCGCTGGTTATCGCTCATCGTGGTATCGTCCCTGTAGTGTAGTATAGTACCCAATAGTGTTAGTAAAGTATAGTAGAATGTAACTTATATATTGTAACAATTTGAATCAAAAATGTTATCTGAATGTTTTTTATAGGTAGCACCTATTCCAAATCGACATATTGTTTCAACTTGGTCTGAAACTGGTAAAGTTCACATTTGGGATGTTGCAGATCAAGTTAGTGCATTGGATACGCCAGGCAGTTCGAAAAATCAACAGTTTGGTGACAAAGTCAAGCCATTGTATACGTTCTCTGGGCATCAGGTAAGGGCCTGTTTAGATCGAGTGAGCCAGCCCGGTGAGGCGAGCTGACTCGTCTCATCGATGTCAGACAGAACAAAATACTATTTTGCTTTCAAATCTAGTATCTACATGAGCAATCACCAAGCCCGGTGAGGTTGAGATCAATGAGAAAAGGACTGTGGGAACAAGAGAATCTTTTGTTTGTTCAATCTTCTTATATATGTAGTGCGGGCTAGCTCAGTCAGACGAGATGAAATATTTACAGGAAGGTATGCGCAAGTGTTAATCGGCCAGCTCAGCGAAACGGGCTGGAAAATCTAACCATGTAAACGCTCTGAAAAATTATCTCGTCCAACCGACCCATCTCGGCTATCCGGTCTGGCCCTCCTCCTTATAAACAGGCCTGGGTCTCAAATAATATTCCCCCGCCTGTTCAGTTTTTAAAATTTTTCCTTTCCTCGCTTTTGTTCCAACCTGCCATCTAATCAATTGTTGCCAAAAGATTTTCAACGCAGCTCTGTGCGGATCGTAATGTTGGGCTTATTTTTCGTTTGTTAGGCCCTGGCCAAACGATCAAACATTGTTGGTCGAACATTTGAGATTTGCTTGTCAAGCAAAATGTTTGACCGTTTGGCCACGTCCAAAAACATAACTTGTCCAACAGTCAAGCGAAAAATGTTTTTAAACTTCTTGAAAAACATCACGCCACAAAGTTTGTCACTTTTGCTTGTCAAGCAATGTTTCTTTGACGTGCCCAATCGTCAAACATTTGTTGTACAGTAAATTTAAAATGTTTGACCAACAATGTTTGATCGTTTGGCCAGGGCCTTACCATATTTTAGTTGTTCTAAACCTGTTACTACCAGTCCTTACTACGAGCTGACCTCTGATTAATCTAGACTTTTTCACATCCCTCCCAAGCCTTATGCATCCCTTGCTTATTGTTTTGTTGGCAAAAGTTCCATTTACTTATTCCGACCCGGTTTTGTACTATAAATCATTCATTTGGTCTTATATATATATTAGGATGAAGGCTTCGCAATGGACTGGTCAAGAGTAACACCCGGAAGGTATATTTAGTAAAAAACATTTGATTTTTCATAAGATCTTTATGTAAAAATTTCACAAAATTTCGTTGAAACGTTTCAGCACGTCCTGGAATCATTTTTTTGTATATGTCTGAAATCGTTAACTAGCCAAAGCTTCCCAGACCAGAACCTTAACCAAACTACAAGTTTCTTTGCAGGAGAAGCCATGATTATACGTTGGCAGCAAATCAAGATATTTCATTTTAAGCAGTTCAGTTTCAAGAGTTAACACAGTTGCCCGTCTGTTAATTCAACCTAATTAACTTACTTTCTATGTCTTTTTTAATTTGAGGTTTACATTTCATTTATCTTTTTCAGATTAGCAACTGGTTCTTGCAATCGGAATATACATCTTTGGCAAATCAGAGATGACGGTAGCTTTCATGTTGACCAGCGGCCTTATAATGCGCATGAGCAGTCAGTTGAAGATATACAATGGAGTCCTAACGAAAGCAATGTAAGTCTAGACTTATTACATTCGTCATAGTCTACGCTCCTCCACACTCCACCACCACCTCCCCGCTCCCACTCTGAGGAAACAGCTGTATGTTGTTGTAGTTGTTAGAAGCTGTTTCCGAAAGAGTGGGAGGAAGGTAATAAGTCTAATGTAAGTCTAGCACTAAATGAAACTGATTCTTTTAGAGTTTCAAATGTTTCTTTTGTTTCACTTTTGCGTTTATATGAAAAGTGGGTTAGCCGGGTCAGGCGAGATGAAAAATTGACAGGAAAAGAATGCAAAAGTGTCAACAAACGAAGCCATCTCGGCTATTCAATTTATCCGTGTAAATGCTGTGAAAATTACCTCGCCCAACCGAGCCATCTCGGTTACCCGGGCTGGCCTTTCTCCGTGTAAACATGCCTTTAGACACATGTCGTGACTAGGTACCCTTTGAAGGAGCTTATTCGCCTGAGACCGCTTTAAAGTGGGTTTATTCGAGGGGGCCCGCCTTGATTGAGGAGGATGGTTTATCTTATCGAAATTGACAGCAATGATAGCATAAACCATTGCAGTTAATATTTATATTGATATAAGCACATCAATTCCCTACATGTGAAATTGAAGTTCACTACAGAGGTAGAGAATGATGGAAAACTAGCTTCCTTGACACTGAGATTCAAAGGAATGCCAATAAAAGTCTAAGCGTATCAGTATACAGGAAGCCCACTCACACAGACCAATGCCTGAATGCAAACTCGCATCACTTAGACAGTGTCAAAACAGTGTCATATCTTCTCTTCAACAGAGCAAAATCTATCACGAGCAATCTTGATGATCTAGATAATGAGTACAAAAGGATCTCAAGCGTTCTAAAGGCCAATGAATATAAACAAGAAGACATACGCAAGGTCACGAAAAAATCTCAAAGCCCAGACAGAATACTGAGGCTGACAAAGAGGAGCCTAAATGTTCTATGAACCTGCCATATATCAGAGGGACAAGTGAGAAAATCCGTCGATCTTTGTCTAAACAAAATATAAGGTGTACTTTTTATTCCCTTAATACACTTAAAAAGTCGCTTTCAAGACAAACATGTAAGGCTTTAGGCCATGATAAAATGTTGGTTCTAAATTTAAACAATAGCTATCTGTTGTTAAAATGTGCTGAGAGGCGTCCGTTGATTAATTATGCAGAGTCCGAAAATGTTCAACCTTCCTCCGTGTGAAATACGCCTAACTGCAAACCTTCCTCATTTAGCAATGAAGAACAGGCGTGTCTTGGGTGTAGCAGGAGATTCTCTCTTGTTCTAACTGTACTTCCTCTGGTCAGCAAACATGTGACCGTAACTTGTTCCTGACTATGATAATATGTTACCGTAAAGCTGGAGTGACACATTGGTTTTTACAATAACAATTATTCTCTTGACTCGGCCTCTAACGAACTGTCTGTTTTTTCCGTCAGCTTTCTTTTTCTTTAATAAGTCGTTGTATAATATTCTAGAAGGCTCAACATAGCCGAAACACGAAAAAGCCAAAACGGGAGAAGAGCTTTGGGCTGTATAACTTGAGGAGTTATTCAGCGAGCTCAGTGGAAACGTCGTCGGCTCTCTGGTCATGCAGCCCAGGTTCGAATCCCTCTTACTGTGGCATGCCACTTGTGGAAAAATCTACCCTAGTGTTCGCCATTCATGACAAATATATATACATATGTATGGTACTGAAGAAGGGTCAACATAGCCGAAACACGAAAAAGTCAAAACGGGAGGAGAGCTTTTGGCTGCTTGACTTGGGAAATACTCGGCGATTTCATTGAGCTCTATAACCCAGTGGAAATGTCGTTGGCTCTCTGACCATGCAGTCCATGTTCGAATCCCTCTTACTGTGGCATGCCACTTGTGGAGAAACCTATCCTATTGTTCGCCATTCATGACAAATATAAAATATTTTAGTATGGTTGTATTCTCTTTACAGGTTTTCGGTTCTTGTTCTGCTGATCAGACGATACGAATTTGGGACGCAAGGGCTGTTGGGAGTAAAGCATGCATGATAACGTGCAAAGCACATGATGCTGATGTCAATGTTATATCTTGGAATAGGTATGAGGGTCGTATATTTGCATTTATGCTAATATCTTTACAGGTGACTTCTGGATTTTTGCCACGAAATACCTCATCAGAAACTTGTTGTGAAATTTTTAACTAGTTGTATCCATTGCATAAGAGAAACAAGCGAAAAATCAGTCGATCTTTGTCAAAACAAAATATAAAGTGCGCTTTTTATTCCCTTTTTACACTGATCAAGTCACTGACAATACAAGAAGACAAGTTTTGCATTGTCAAGAAATCAAGCGGGGTATATAGATTACTATGTGGAGGTTACCGAAATCTTACAAAGGACAATCGAAAGGAGAGACTGGAACTCGACTCAAAGAACATATATTCTATGTGATCCTCTGTCGAACTCACAAAAGTGATCTGCCAATCATTTTTCCACAGTCAGGAACAATAGTTACTGCCTGCAAATGGTCACTGACCGGAGGAAGTTCAGTAAGAGCAAAAGAGAATCTCATGCTACACCCAAGACACGCCCATTTTTCATTGTTAAAAGAGGAAAGTTTGCAGTTTGTCGTATTTCGCACGGAGGAAGGTTGAACACTTTTCTGGACTCTGCATTTTTCAAATGATGGAGTGGTATAGCATTTCAAGAACAAGTGAAGGTGAAGGTGAAATGGTGTTTTAGCGTGAGTCGCTAGGATCTCAGTAGTAGGTTAACTAATCGAGACCTGGTCGTGACACTACCGTGGCTGGGTTCGAACCCTGACCACACTGAGCTTCTGACACCACGAGTCAGCTGGATTACACCACGACGCCACAAGTATCATGCCCTATCCCAGAAATCAGATTGAACCCTTTGGTTCATGCCAAAACTATTGATTTTGTCCTCTGGGTAGCTGCTTGTTTCGATACTTTCCCAAAGTGTCTTACAAAGAGGATTGTCACTCTAATTTTTACTTTCATTACAGAAACGAACCCTTCATCGTATCTGGTGGTGACGATGGTATTATTAAAGTCTGGGATCTGAGACAAATTCAAAAGTAAGACAATTTTCTTGCACCTTTCGTTTTTGCAGCCATTTTCATTGCTTTATTTTTAATTTTAACCTTATTGATAATTCTTCTATGATCATTATTGTTAAACCTATTAATTGACATAGCAAGTTTCGGTGAGTTCCTTGGTCGATGTTTATTTTGATTAGCAAAGAAGCAAGAATATTCTTGTGTTGCCCTCTTTTAAAATTATACTTCGTATCAAATTCCGGTTGGAAGGTTTTCTAATGCTTTTCAAGTACAGAACGATAGACAACTTTGTTTCCTGTCGATTTTCGGCAGATAGTGTTGAGAAATGCATAAGATAGCCTGGGGTCCACTTGCATCACTTTACCAGCTTGCGTTGCATTCTCGGCAAACTCACGGCAAATCCTCAGAAAGAGCACACAGTCGAGACTGCAAAACAAACCCACTTTTTTAGCCAAGCAGTTATTAAGATATAAAATACAAGCTCTTCTTTCTTGGGCTATCCTGACCTTATTGACAATAAATAGGTTGCTTATCATAATAGGTGGATTTGAAAAATTTTCTTAACATCAACCTATATGGGCAATTTTTTGCTAGAATGTTTCATTTTTTCTTGCTTTTGTAGCCAAATAACCGCCGCATTCATTAGTGAAGCCCCATTAGGCTGTCAGCGATATGGGGCATTTGCAGAAAGATCAAGGGGATTAGGGATAATTCTGAGGTAATTTTTTCTGGGTAGGGTATGCGGGGTATTTTTTGTGAAACTGTATTATAAAAGGGAGAAAACATACAGGGAAAAGGGGATATTTCAAGAAAAATTGTAGGAGATATGGGATATTCTGCCCCCTCCCCCACCCTCATTAGTTTGATTTTAGTATACATCGTATTGTGAAGAAAAAAGCAAGTGATATGCAGCGTGTAATAATGATTTCCATTTCCTTTTTAGGGGTGTAGCTGTTGCCACTTTCAAGCACCATACCGCACCGATTACCTCAGTCGAATGGCATCCATTAGACAGTACAGTCTTCGCTGCATCGGGAGCCGATGATCAGCTGACGTTGTGGGATCTTGCTGTAGAGAGAGATGATAATGATGATTCTAAAGGAAAGTTAAAGGATCTTCCACCACAATTACTTTTCATTCATATGGTAATTATTATTTTTCATTAAGCTCTTCAATATAGTTCTTTTTTTAACGTCGCCGTGTACACTATGTAAATGCTAGCAAACCTATACGCACTACTAAGGTGGATACGCACTACTGTGGTGGGGTTTTTCCTTGATATGGTTGTTGGATACGCGCAACAAACCTTTTCAAAGAGGCCTGGGCCGGGTGCAAAATTTTTCTGGAAAATGGTAGACATTTCAAGTAAGGGAATCCTCTCCGTGTGCAACAAACCACTTCTGATCAGGGAGACATTCAATGAAGTATTTTCCTGTTTGTTAGCTGCTTGTATATTTTTTCCTGAATATCTGCATATATTTTCAACATTTATCGTTTCAGATTTCTTAACTCTCTTTTTCTTCCACTATTCGTGAGTTTCGAGCAATATTTGCTGAACTATCTCTCCTAAAACGACCGTAATTCCAGTCGTTGCACACGGCGAGTATTCCCTTACAGGAAGTGTCTACCATTTTCCAGAAAATGTCACGCCTGTCCCAGGCCTCTTTAAAATGGTCTATTGTGGTGGGTTTTGTGCTTGATGTTGTTGGCACGCATAGAATCAGGAAGAAGTTAGGGTCAAACGGTCAATGACCGAAGGAAGGTCAGTTAAACATAGGAACACGCCTTTATTTAATTGCAAAGTGAGAAAAGTTTTCAGCTGGAGGTATTTTTGACTGGAGGAAGGTTGAACACTTTTCTGTACTCTGGATGCAACTGTACTGGTTTTGTGGCTTGATATAGTGGATACGCACTACTGTGGTGGATACGCACTGCTGTAGTTGATACGCACTACTCTGTTGGGATTTTCGCTGCTTGACGTGGTGGATACGCACTACTGTAGTGGAGTGTTTTTGCTTGTAGTACGTTGATACAAGAGAAATATGGTATAAAAGAATTCAGTTCCCATTTACCAGTGGCGTAACGGACTGTTTTCGACGTTGGAGCAATTCTTAAGCAACTGTACGCCCCAGGGACCTCCAGGGGCCCCGAATTATCCTCTCTGGGGAAAGAGATAGAATGTAAAGGACCAGCCAGTTCATTCCGGCTTTTTAGTACCCCCTCCCCAAGTGAAAGGTCAGCCGAAACAAAGTAACAACTACCCTCATTACTACCCCTTAATCAATCTCAAACGATAGCTAAGTTGGTTGTCAAATTGTAACCCATGGTCGATAATTCAGTTTCTTACCTCAATCTTTTAGGGTCAAAACGATATCAAAGAACTTCATTGGCATAAACAACTACCTGGTGTTATACTAAGTACTGCTGCAAGTGGGTTTAATGTCTTCAAAACAATAAGCGTATGATTTTATTGCCATTTATTTTAAATTTTTATGCATAAATTCATTTCTTGCTCCTTCGCTTCTGATCTGAACTTGTCTTTCAGACCACTACCATCTCACAAGCAGTTGGAACCCTCCCGTTTAAGACTCCTCCACCAGAAGAGCATGCTTGGTCTATCCCTGGCATTACCCCAGCACAAAACAGACAACTTTCAAATCTCAAATTCTATCCTCATTAGTATCATCTATCTTCAGATTTCATAATGATTATTACTCTAAGTTATATCTATAAAATTTATGATAAATTCGTGAAATTAGCAGGTCATTTAAATAGTACAGAAATGTGTGAATCAGTTACAAGTTTGACTAAGATTTTGCTTTCTTGGAGCGAACTGGGGTGAGACGCACTCGAGTATTATCTGCTGGAAACAAGTTAAGCTGATTTAGTTCACTACATGACAATAGTTAAGCGCCGTTAATGTTAAATCAATTCATCAAATTAGGTTATAGACGCATCAAGCTAGGCTAAAGCGAGTAAGCACAATCTCAAAGTCTTAATCATCTTCAACCAACTAATCCTAATTCGCCTCGAGAGTCTGTGTGCTCTGATTGGTCTGTCGTTCGTGACGTTCTTTCTGATATTTGATAATCGCCATTGCAAAACCGCTGACCGCAATCACTGCCATGCACGTAAATGCTCCGATTATGATTGGTGAGATTAAACTGTGACGTAGATCATGGTGACGATGATACTTCAGCTAAAAAGAATTCAAAACAAGGTTAAGTAAGGGTGACAGTTGTTGCGGAGTTTGCGAACTGTGCTAAGTAAAGTGTGATTTGCCTACTTTAGGCCATGACAAACCACTAGACGTTTCAGTCATTCGTTTGCCGAGTAGAATTTTTTGTGAAGTAAATTGGTAATTATTATCATATTACAAAAGTTCCTGGTCACACAATTATGAGTTGGCCGAGTATGGAAGGATCATTTGACCAGGAAAGATCATTTGAAGCACGAGTCTTCTTGGTTAAAATGTTATTAGTCCAAGTGATTTACGACAATGCGATAGGTATAGCCAAGCATTGTTTGAGCTTTGAGAAACAAATTCAAACGTTTGAGAAACAATGTGTGGCAAGGGCCTAACCCCAGCGAGTCAAAAATCTTTCGGATAGAATGTTTTTAAAGCAAATGTTCTACAATTATTCCAGACAGTAAAAATGTATTATTGGAGCGATTTTGAAATTCAACAAACCTTGGGGTGTATTGTTTTTGTATCATTTTCTTCCAAAGCTGTCATATCTGATTTTTCATCAACCTTTTTTAAATGATCACTCAGAGTTTGAATATTATCACTAATTCTAGCTTCTTTACTCTTTTTCACTCCATTGGCATACTCCTGCGCATCAGTATCCTTCTCCTCCGCAGTGGCTTTGCTGTGAAGTACTTGTGATTCTGTCTGCAGTATCTGTTCCATTGGACTTTGATTTGATATCGTCACGAGAGATTCTTGTTTGCTGTCTGTGACGTCACCATTTTGCTGCTCCGCAGGGATGCTACTCTTTGGGGCTGCGCTGCTGTTGCTAACGACTGCTTGCTTTGTTACTATGGTGGATTTGTGTTCATCGTATTTGACACCAGTGACTTCCGTTTGCGCATGTACTGAAAGAGACAGAAATCCAGCAATGAGTTTGGGCCTATTGAGAAAGACGTTTAATGGAGGGCCCGTTCTTTTTAGCTAACGCAACGTTGCGGGAATAAACTGCTTTGCTTAGCTTTCGGAACGTACACAGAATGGTCGATTGAATGTTCAAAAACTCAGAAGAAAATTGCTTCATGAGTGGACAATAAAAGACAACACATTAGCCTCCCTTCCATTTCTCTTGGCAGCCATCTTTCCACTGATGACGACTGCCCGGTCGCAAATCAGCGCGAATTTTTTCAAAACGAGGCTCTCAAAAGTCATCAAGTACTTCAAGTACGAAATCATTTCCCGTGGAACATTCGCTAGGCGTTTGTGACTTTAGGCTAGACAAACAATTTGCTCAAAGAACTTACATTTCGAATCCTTTACTGCTTTTACTGTTCTTCTCATTTGCAAAACAACGGAATTTACAGTTGACTTTTCGGTTTGACATTCATCATCTTTACATTCAATTGAGTAGCAGATTTTATCCTTCATCCATGCCATGTTACAACTGCTTACCTCACAGCACAGCAAAGCACAGACCTAGAAAACAGTATTCGTTTTAGTATTTCTGTAAAAATCATTTCTAGTTGCCCAAGTTAGTAAGGTGGTAAGTTTATGAGCCACGTACGCTATCTTTTCTTTGTAATGTATTGATCTTGCTGTGGTTAGCAAAAGGATCCACTGATAGTTAATTCAGAAATGGTGCCATGGTTGCGCCAAGCAAGCACTATTTTGAAATAGCACTGGACTGTCTGCAGTCTCAAATGCTTTTAACACTTTAGACCCTGTTCGCATGGGATCATTTCCGAACCGATCTCAAAGGATGGACCACCCATTTACACGACAGCTGTTGGATGCTTGAGAAAACGCATGTCAAAAGTTTAGAATGCAGGAAATTACACGTGTGTGATTGCGGATCCAGGAGCTAAGAGTAGATGAAGAAAAGAAGGAGATTATTTTGATGACCTGGAACAGAGTTCTAGCAGCATTTGCAAAGCTAAACTTTAAGAAACGCTTATAGAAATAAACGCTAGACGAAATTCTGGACATGGATGCGCCTACGGCCTAATGAGACTATAATTTCATGATCGTAGTGATTGAGGGCATTTCACTCCACGAAAGAGCGTATGAGAATCCTATTGAAACAAAAGGATTCTTACAGGATTCCTACGAAAACAATAGAGATTCCACCTGAGGGTGTACAAGATTTCTAGGAGTGAATTTGTTTGTCCCCAAATTGTGATGATCTTACCTTCATGTCCATAACTTTGCCCATCATTGTTTGATTATCTAAATTTTTTCTTTGTCTTGGCACTGTTGCTGTGTATAGATTTGTTGGATAACATTGCAGCCTTTCAGCTTGAGCTTCATACGCGACGTCAGACCATTTGAATTCTTCAGCTAAGCCTAAGAAGAGTAATAACACCTTCAGACATATCAAGCAACAAGCACGCTTTAACGCTAACACAGACGGCTAAGATAAACCAGCAACTTGTTGCAGCTGCTCCATCACTAATAGCGAGTTTACGATTCACGACGCAGCTCAACACGACGCAGCAGAGGGGCCTGCAAACGAGTGCGGTCAGCACTCAGCACTCAGCACGTCGCTTGGCGAATCGCGACGACGCTTAGCATTTGGCGCCAAAAAGAAAACTTTTCATACAAACATCGAACATGGAGGACGAACAGTTACTTTTTAATATTATAAGTCGAATGCTCGGACCTGAATCAGCCGAGTGGGCTGCTGGGCTTGTGGAAATCAACCTGTACAGGGAGGTCTGTGTCGGTGCGACATTTTTCTCGAAGGTGGGCATCTTGAGGGAATGCTAGACCTATTACATTCCTCTCACTCTTTCGGAAACAGTTTCTAACAACTTCAACAACATAATTGCTGTTTCCTCAGGGTGTTGTTGGAGCGGGGTAGTGGGGTGAAGAGGAGGATGGACTACGACGAATGTAATAAGTCTAAGGGAATCCTTTCCGCGTGCAACAACTTGGATTCCAGTCGCTTTAGAAGAACCAGTGCATCCCTTTTCTCCTTGCCTTCCCTCAGTCGTGAATTTGAAGCATAATGTAATGCACCAACCTTTCCTAAAGCGACCGCAATCCCGGTTGCTGCACTCTGATAGGATTCATTTACTCAAGATATCCACCATCTGCCAGAAAAACAAACCCCCTACAATTTTTCTTAACATATCCACTTATTCCTTATATGTTCTCTGTCCTCTATCCCTGAATTTCACAAAAAATATCCCGTTTTCCCTTTATTTGTCTATAATTATCCCTTATCCTTTTGACCTTTTCTTGAAATACCCCATACATTGTTTTTTTTTTTAATAAGCAACCGCTCAATAAGCAACTAGGGCTGAACTGACCTTAACATTAAGCAACTTGAGGGCTCAATCGAATTCTGTAAGCAACTAAGAAGTCAAACAACCAAGCTTATACGCTTTCTTGTTGTTAGGAAATTGTTTGTTTTGCATGTTGAAGTTCTTTAGCTAACGTTTTTCCACTTACTGTCTCCCAAAGGTCGTGTTATAGGCCTAACAGTTGACGATTTTGACCCGCGAAGTCAGGGGTGGTTGTTAGGTAAAAAAGGTTAAGCAACTTTTAAGCAACTTTGAGGGCTGAAATGTCTAAAATTTTAAGCAACTTTGAGGGCTGGACAAAAGTCAAGTTGCTTATTAAAAAAAAGTGTGTATTCCTAAAGCCCTAACGGAGCTCATAATTGGGGTTTTTTCACCTCTCTGGAGCTTTGTTTTTTGTAAGGCTGAGGCTGGTGAGACGTTCCTTAACAATTGCCACGGACTTGTGCTAAATTTTTACATGTGGTCCCAAAATACGAGACAAAAATAGAAGTAACCCAAAATTGGAGGATATCTTACGCAGTGCAAGTCCCCATGAGTGAAAAGTCAGAAATTAGGTCGTGAGGCAAAGTCTTTCTAAGAAACCCTTACCAATGTTTACCCTAACTTTCCTTTGAGTTGATATCGAACCCCTGAAATTATGAAAATTGACTATTATATATATTTCAGAGACTTCTTTACAAGATATATGTTCTAGCTGAATTTATTTTCATGTTATGAATTAAAATGTCTACTAGTTTCATTACGACAATGAAAGGTTGTTAGAAGGTATCGACGAATAACCTTCTGAAAGGAAACTGGTGGTAGTATAAAATGAACGTAAATAAAGATCAAAGATTACAAGATTCAAACTCACAGTTAATCGATAGAATTGAGACCAAAACGTGAACCAGAAAGGCGAAATTGGTTGATCGAAATCTGGAATAATTTAACGGTTTTTCATCCATCTTCTTTCGTTAGTCTTTCGTCAATGTTTCGCTGGCAAAATCGTAAATATGAAAAGGACATGTGCTGTATTCATGGTGCGGCGATGAATCCAACAAATGCTCACTGAATACTTGCTTAAACGCATCCACATTCATTTGCGTGCTTAATAATGAACTAAAGTTGTTCATATCACTTGTTTCACGCTTCTTGTCTCTTATCGAACTGTTACACTCATTTTTATAAGAAACTATGCTCTGAACCATAAATTAGAGTTTCTTAATTGGTTTGGTAAAAGTTTTTCGCAGAGTTAATTAACTTAAGAATTGGAAGTTTTGACAATTTCATGAAATAAGTGTAATGTGAAGTATCGTGTTCTTAGCAGTCTAAATATAGACATTTTCACTCTAATTTCAACCTTAAGCGCTGGCTCAACCCCAAGCGCTCGCTTTTTTTAACCCCAGTCGCCCACTAATTTCAACTCCAAGTGCCCGCTAACTTCAACCCAAAGCGGCCGCTTATTTCAACCAATATAACGCTCGCTGCTTCCAACTCAAAGTCCCCGCTAATTTCAACTCCAAGTGTCGGCTAACCTCAGCCCAAAGCGGCCGCTTATTTCAACCCCAAGCGTTCGCTTTTTTTAACCCCAGACACCCGCTAATTTCAACTCCAAGTGTCCGCTAACTTCAACCCAAAGCGGCCGCTAATTTCAACCCTAAGCGCTCGCTTATTTAAACCCGAAGCTATCGCTAATTTCAACCCCAAGGCTCGCTAAGTTCAACCCAAAGCGCTCGCTTATTTAAACCCCAAGCGCTCGCTATTTTCAACCGCTAATTTTAGCCCCAAGCGCACATTTGTTTTAACCCCAAGCACTCGCTAATTTCAACCCCAGTCGCCCACTAATTTCAACCCCAAGTGCCCGCTAATTTTACCCTAAGCGCACATTTGTTTTAACCCCAAGCACTCGCTAATTTCAACCCCAGTCGCCCACTAATTTCAACCCCAAGTGCCCGCTAATTTTACCCTAAGCGCACATTTGTTTTAACCCCAAGCACTCGCTAATTTCAACCCCAGTCGCCCACTAATTTCAACCCCAAGTGCCCGCTAATTTTACCCTAAGCGCACATTTGCGAAGCACTCGCTAATTTCAACCCCAGTCGCCCACTAATTTCAACCCCAAGTGCCCGCTAATTTTACCCTAAGCGCACATTTGTTTTAACCCCAAGCACTCGCTAATTTCAACCCCATTCGCCCACTAATTTCAACCCCAAGTGCCCGCTAATTTTACCCTAAGCGCACATTTGTTTTAACCCCAAACACTCGCTAATTTCAACCCCAGTCGCCCTCTAATTTCAACCCCAAGTGCCCGCTAATTCCAACCCCAAGCGCTCGCTTATTCCGGTGACCCCAAGCAATGCTTCAAAAATCAAGAAAAATATTCATTCCTTTTTCTTACTGTATGATTTGTTCATCTAAATTTTATTAAATAATATCAACATTTAATTTCATATTTGATTTAACACAGTTTTTCTCCAAAGTGAAATTTTGTTAACAGGAAACTTTTTAATTCTACCCTACTTCATTCAATTTAATAATAAGGCAATAATTGTTGAATAGAAAATTTCATTTTCGATTTTTGCTCGATTTATTTGTTTGCTTAAAAACGTCCTTCATCCCCAGACAGATCTTGGTACACTCTTCCACGTTTCGTAACTTTTGATACCAATTTCCATCTAATTCGTTACCATTTTTGGCATCAGGAACAATTTCATGAGCATTGCCGTGCTTTTCTGCCGATCCTAGAATTTCCTGCTCAACTTGCAGCGCGCCTTTTCCAAATAATTTTTCTTTTTCTAACGATTTTTGGATCCTGTCACCTTCTTGTATCTTTTTCAATTTCTTCAATATTGATTCGATTCGTCTGTTTATTGGTTCTTTGCTTCTACCATTTTCTTTCATCTCCTTTCTCCTACCTTTCCCAGCACATCTTCTTGCCCGCCCACCTTCTTTTCTCTCATCCTCTTCGTAACAATCATCATCCTCCTTGGCCTCTTGTCCGGATTCAGGTATCCCAGACTGCAACTCTTCCACTTCTTGTTGCGTCATCTTTAACAGCCTCGCTTTGATTGGCTTCAGCAAATGCCTTTGATGTACTCCACGTTTGCCGTATCGAAAATGCCCCGTTGTCAGTTGCGTCACAGCGAACAGAATGAACACTAACAGCAGTGTTATTCTAATTGGAAACATCGCGTATGGAGATTGTAGAGACCTACAACAGAAAAATCATACTTTACAATGTTTCTTCTGCACAACCTTTGGTCCTGTTCGAGTTTCCAGTTCGACATACCTTTGCGGTTTGTTTTTGACGCGGTGATTTGGTCTATGAACAGAAAGCCCTCCGTAAGGCCCTGGCCAAACGATCACACATTATTGTTCCAACATTTGAAATTTGCTTTACAACAAGTGCTTGACCTTTTGGCCACGTCCAAAAACATTGCGGTCCAACAATGATGTTATTTCTAATGCACAAGCACGAACGCCTTGTTGCTAAGCAATATTGCGGGATGGTGAAATGTTGCAAGTTGTTGCAGTTTATCAAAACAAGATAAATGTTTGGCAAACAATGTTGGAAAGGCGGCCAAAAATAAGCGATATTTTCGTGATGTTTTTGAAAAACTTCAAAAACATTTTCTGTTCGCTGTAAGTAAAAAATGATGGACTAACAATGTTTTTGGACGTGGCCAAAAGGTCAAACATTTGTTATAAAGCAAATCTCAAATGTTGGACCAACAATGTTTGATCGTTTGGCCAGGGCCGAAAGAAGCCCATCTAGAAGATAAACCCGTAGAAAAAGCATTGCCATTTCCGTAAGCCGCACGCAGTAAAGGGGTCGAAGCCGTGAAGCCGCAAACGTATAATAGGCCCACTGTATTTCATTTGATTTCATTTTCAAATTTTTAAGGAGGGTAGCCCTCTAATGTAAAACTGATTTTCAAGTGACCCTCCATTACAAAGATTACAACAAAAAATAACTAAATTAAACCTGTATATAATGTCAAACCATAAAACCGTTAAATGCTAAAAAACTCTAATATCTAAGAATAACAACAGTTAAAGTAAATCAAGTGAATAAATATCAGTATCTAAAGGTAATCGAAAGTCAACAACTAGTTTTCCCTATATCAGTTGCTTAAAACTATTTAGGGAGGATGCCAGGTTACTCTAAACACAAAGGCCATTCCAGGATTTAGCACCTCTAAACCAAAAACATTTTTGTCCATTTTCGGAGTTTTTCTTTGGTACCCTTAGGTCAGTGGCTGTATTCCTTAGGTTCCTAGACGTTAGCTGTGATGTTTTTGTGAAAAGATTACAGGCCACTGTATACAGTATAATACTGTTTTAACTGATAAGGAGAATAACATATTTTCAGTTTAGTTTGGCTTCTTTTTTATCTTTATTAGTATGCTCGGGTCCTCCTTTACTTATGTATGTAGGGAAGCAAAGGGTCCTCCTTCACATTGACCAAGGGAAGCTTCTTTCTAAGGCTAAAACATGCTGTATTAAAATGCTTGCATTCTCCTTCTTGCGATAATCTGGCCATTCACGTCATATTGGAAATTTCCCAGTCATCAAAACGAGAAATTCAGATTCACAATCATTACTTCTGAATTTCTTCTGCTATCGTAAGAGGAATGTGCTTCTTCCCACGACAATGAAAATCATTGAGTCAAATACGAAGGTTCCTGACTATAGAACAGCCCAAAATTTCGCAACGTGTTGATTAAAATTTCAACTTTTTGTTAATTTTTCCTCCGTCTACTGGGTGTGGCATTGAAAAATTCTAAATTTCCCCTTCGATTTTTTCTGATATGTGTTCAGTTCGCTTGAATAAGGCACATATCAAATTTGACTGTGCATATCCTATGCAATGAGTGCTTTCACGTTGAATCCAATATGCCCTCGATTTGATGATGGTTCTTTTCATGTCGGTAGAGCTTTATCAAACGAAAATCGGGAAAAACGTGACTTTTCACGAAGGGAAACAGTGACATCCGCATGCTAAATCCGTTATATTGAATAAACATGTGTTTCCTATCGAGCCCTGTTTATAAACACCGTTTTTTTTACAGAATTTGTGGCACAAAAATCCTTTTTTCCGAAACTATTTACACAGATCCGTAGCTTTCTGCTAATTATTTGCTTTTTCGGATCTTAAGCCAATCCGATAGATAGAACGCTCAATAGGAACATAACACCTCCGTTTTATTGAAAACTTTATGCCTAATATTGCTCTGAACGTTGGGCCATCCAATACAATTTGCAAACATTTCAGAAACATTTCACAAACGTTTGACAAACATTTCACAATAATGTCCCAAGCATTTCCCAAACATTTCCCGAACATATTTCAAACATTTCGCAAACATTTCACATACATTACATTTCACAAACATTTCAGAAACATTTCCCAAACATTTACTTCGTATGACAGTTTCGAGTTCCAAGTTTCAAACTTTTGATTTCAAAACTTGATTTCAAATTTTTTGATTGCAAAGAAATTTCACAAACATATCACAAACATTTCACTTACATTTTGCAAACTTTTGACAAACATTTCACAATAACGTCCAAAACATTTCACACACATTTCCAAACATTTGTCATACATTTCGCAAACATTTTACATACATTACATTTCACAAACATTTCAGAAACATTTCCCAAACAAGTACTTCATATGACAGTTTCGAGTTCCAAGTTTCAAACTTTTGATTTCAAACTTTTGATTTCAAATTTTTTGATTGCAAGAAATTTCACAAACATATCACAAACATTTCACTTACATTTTGCAAACTTTTGACAAACATTTCACAATAATGTCCAAAACATTTCACACACATTTCCAAACATTTTGCAAACATTTCCTAAACATTTCACAAACCTATCATAAATATTTTACACATATTTCACGGACATTTTTCAAACATTTCAGAAACATTTTGCAAACGTTTGACCAAAATTTCACATTAATGTCCCAAACATTTCCAAACATGTTGCAAACATTTCCTAAATATTCACTTCGTATGACAGCTTCGAGTTCCAAGTTTCAAACTTTCGATTTCAAATTTTTGATTTCAAAGAAATTTCACAAACATATCACAAACACTTCACACACATTTCACAAACATTTTGCAAACATTTTTCAAACATTTTGCCAACATTTCACAAACATTTTGCAAAAATTTCGCAAACATTTACTTTGTATGACAGTTTCGAGTTCCAAGTTTCAAACTTTTGATTACTGAAGATTTTCATTAAACTTTTAGAGTTAGGTGGTGTTTGTATTACCCATGGCTTTGTGGCTGTAATTTTGATTATCAAGATTGCAATCTTTCAGTCAATGGTAGATTAGTATAATGAGGATGGTTATACTAAATATCATATCGTGGCCTAATATTTTGGTAAACGTTAGAGGGTATGTTTTAAACATGTTAAGTATTTATTACCATATAAAAACATTGTCTGAGCAGAACAGAACTTTAGGATTTCGAAGAAACTTAAAAAAATCTTTGGGAATATATTTGCCTTACACTCTTCAGAGAATGAACGTCAGGAGCAGTTTGAAATAACTGAATATACATAACTGAATGTATGAGGCATCAAAGTGCCAACCAAAAGAAAAACAGAACTGGATCTACAGAAAATAAGAACAGTTTCATTTTGGGTACCGTTAATCCTTGAATTAGCCCCCTGGGGTTTTGATTAGTTTTATTATTTTGGAGGGACGCTCGTTCGAAGTGGGGGGCTTAAACGAGGGGGCTTATAAAATATTTCACAAAAATATGATTTATCATCGACTTAAAGAATGCATTATTCTGTCATAACTCGATAAAGTACCAATGTGGACCCAAATGGCTAACACCAAGTTTTCAGGGGTGGAGGCTTATTCGAGGTGGGGCGTATTAACCATTTCTCGCTCTAGGGTGGAGGCTAATTCGAGGGGAGAGCTTATTCGAGGATGGGGGGTGCAATTCGAGGATTTACGGTATACGCATACTGTCCATATCAAAACTAAAAAGTCCGAGTTTTTTCGTAAAGAAATTTGTTGCTAAAAAGTTGTTAGGATTTCAAAACAAAATAGCAATTCAGCTTAATTGTTCAGAACCTGCTATGGAGAAAATTTAGCCTTGCTTTTTGGTCGGCTTATGATGATTTTGCTCCGAGGAGTGTGCTGTTTATTTCGTTGAAGATGCTCCCCTTCGGAATCCTTAAATATTGCTGAAAACCCATTCTTAGTGAATTTTTTAGTGTTTATTTTTATCACAATGATTCTTCGGTTCTTCAAATAGTTATATATACATAGTTTTTATAGCCAGCCAAAACTACAGAGAGATTCACCGAGGTTTTAAAAAGATATCGTTAATGGCGGATGAACAGAACATGGTTGAATAGAATGGCCCCTGGTGTTGATCTTTGTGGAACACATTCAAATAGACTCAATTCATTCTAGGAGCTGTGTTCACCTTTAAAGTTCGTTCCCTAATTCTACTTGACAGATATTTTCGGCTACCTAATAGTGACTTATAACTTATCCTGAATGACTTTCTTTTCATGTTGTAGAAATTAAGTTTAAAACTGGAAATGCTACAACAATATCAATTAGGATCTCGCACGTTTGACACCCACTAGTTCAAAACTCTGCCAAAGTCAGCAGAAAGGAGGATCCCACTTTTATTGACTTTGCCTCTGCTATCTTGGAAGTTCGACTGATTTATATCCTAATATGCGTTTTGCCAGATGTTCGCTGTCTAGGAGATGTGCTATCTTTCTGGTCAATTCTCACTTCACCTCGTAAAATATTTTGAAACTGTCATCCTCCACCATGCCCACTCGCTGCCTTGATCAAATTCGAACTTTCATCGCTACATATTCATTTATCTGGGGGATCATAGGGGGTTCAAATCACCGTAAAACCGCAAATTTTTGAGCCAAAATACGAACAAGCGTACATTTTTGGCTTAAAACCGTAAAATCTCACCGAAATTGCAAATTGAAAATCCGTAAAAGCGTACTTTTCAAACGTAAAACCCGTAATACCGCTCTCAAAATGTCGACAAATCGCAAACCGTCATGCCCAATCGCCCCCTCTTATCTAGCTATAGCATTTGCAAGTTTTTTCATCCTTAAGCTAAACTTTCGCTGTCTAGTAGAAATTGATATTTCCTCAAAATTTGCCCGACTCAGGCATTTGATTCTTCGAAAAATTTGCTATTTCTGCTAACAGTTCAACATATCGAAAGTCAAATCATACTTTTTTGTAGCTCTAAAAATCGACTTTGGTTTAAATTTCGAGAAAGAACTGCATCGAATGTCTTTAGGGGGTTTCCGCGTTTCGAGCGATATTTTTTTCTGCATATATTTTCTGGAATCTCGCTAGATTTTCTCTTCAGCTTTGTATGTAAAATTTTTGACGATACTTGCATAAAACGTATCTACTAAATTAGGAAAAGTTACGCTCCTATTTCTATAAGATTGACCGAGGTCTCAGGCCTGGTGTTTCTCTTAGTAAGGGTTTTGCAGGTATAGCTAGCTAATGAAAAACAAAAAGGGAAGGCCTAAGGTTTAACTGTCTTTAAGGTTACCTTAAAGCATTTGAAAAAAGGAATCAAGACTATAGCTACGCATCATTGAAAGACGAAATAGTTTTTGAGGACATATTGTTTCTTGACCGACTGGCTTGCTTGTAATGGCTGAACGCTTGTAGGTCCATTGTAGATTACCGAAGATCATTTCACTCCTCAAAAAAACGCACCAGATTTTTGTTAAGACGGAAGGATTTTCAAGAGATTTCCAGAAAACAACAAGATTTCTAGCAGAGGTGTACGAGATTCCCAAGGAGTGAATTGCCCCGATACTTAAAATATGGAAAATTAAAATTTGTTTCTCATACCTCTGAAAAACAGTGTTTTCTTCTTGTGAAATTAACCAAGCTGAATTTCGGTCAAAGTTGTGTGTGAAGCATGCAGATTATTCGGTCGTTTCTGAATCAATGTGATCAGCAAAGTTGTATTTTATTCTTATTTATGATCGTCGTTTGACAGACAGCTGCACACACGACGTCCAACAACCAATAGAATCGCAAAAATCCCAACAGATGTTGGATTTTAAAAATTTACTTCCTCACGGGGGCTGCAAAGCTGTAACGGAAAGAAGAAAATTGAGTTATGAAAAATCGAACCATTTCTTCAATTCGCTGATTCTTCAAACTTCAAAACTAAGGTTTTCGATAAGTCACTGCAAAGTTTGCGCACGATGCATATCTATAGACTAACTAACTGACTGACTGACTGACTGACTGACTGACTGACTGACTGACTGACTGACTGACTGACTGACTGACTGACTGACTGACTGACTGACTGACTGACTGACTGACTGACTGACTGACTGACTGACTGACTGACTGACTGACTGACTGACTGACTGACTGACTGACTGACTGACTGACTGACTGACTGACTGACTGACTGACTGACTGACTGACTGACTGACTGACTGACTGACTGACTGACTGACTGACTGACTGACTGACTGACTGACTGACTGACTGACTGACTGCCTGACTGACTGACTGACTGACTGACTGACTCACTGACTCACTGACTGACTGACTGACTGACTGACTGACTGACTGACTGACTGACTGACTGACTGACTGACTGACTGACTGACTGACTGACTGACTGACTGACTGACTGACTGACTGACTGACTGACTGACTGACTGACTGACTGACTGACTGACTGACTGACTGACTGACTGACTGACTGACTGACTGACTGACTGATAATTGATTGTCTACATAGGGTCAGCGCTCTGATGCTGTACAGCTAGCTGATGGGGACCTGCAGGTTGCGCCCCAAGACTGATATTCTAGAACGACTTTCATGGTTACTCTTACTTTGGACGGGACAACTGTTGCCTCGAGTTTATAATTCAACCGGTGGCAGGTTCGATCCCGTGCAGGCAGAGCCCATGGAATTCGAACCCTAGCGCCTTAATCAACGAGCAGCACTTGCTTGTTTTTCTCGTTTTCTTGTTTTCTCAATTTTACTACAGAGAACAGTATCTGAACGAGTACAACCTGTGTATGCTCATTGCTTAACAAGCAATCCCCCTGAATCTAAGAACCAAGGTACAATGAGTCTAGACTTCATTCGTAGTACATTTGACTGTAGCCCTGTGATTTCTAATCTTACTATCATGCACAATCATGTTTCGAACGGCGTGCGTTTTCCTCATACAGTAAGCTAATTACGCAAGGGTTTAGTTAAAAGGTGTGACCAGCATATGGCAGGAAAACAAACATCGAGATTTTCGAATGTTAACTCACATATACACGTTGAATATTTATGCTAATTGATATTTTTTGCTATATTTTAGAACTATAATTGATGCAAGTGCAAATAAGATTGACGGAATTTTCATTTTTAAACGATGATAGATGTTGCATATGTTATATATTAAGTTTTCTCCACAACGAAACACGTATTTCAGCGTGGCTGTGTAGTGTTTAATGAAAAATTAGCTCGAATTGAACATGCGATACAGCATTTTGAGTTTAGGCTTAGCTGTGTGTCGTGTGTGGGCGCGAAAAGAATTGGACTGTTAATCTGCACATGCAGAAAACGTAGAACGTCCGTCATACAACGGACACGCGGACCTCCATTATACAAACCCTACAACGGGCTAATGTTATTGTCCGTTGAAGATAGGTGTCCGCTACGTGGAGGTTGTTTTTAACAAGAAATGGCCTTTGTTTGGTACGAAATTATCTGTCCGTTGTTCAAGTTTATAGGTGTCTGCTGTAAATTGTTGTCCGCTAATGAAGGTTTTAGTTAATATGCATGTTCGTTTCCCGTAAAAGCTCTATTTAGCCCCCTCGGGGCTTATTTCATGTTGGAAGTTTTTGAGGGGAAATTTATTAGAGAGTGGGGGCTTAACAATTATTTAGCATATTTCGTTCTTAATTTGTCAAGACGAATGCTACAGACATTAAAAAATCAACCATAAAAGAAAGTTTTAACCCTAGATCACATGAAATTCGTAGTAACTAAGTAATTATTAGCTGTTAAAAGACACACGTTTTGGATATCAAAGACGCTACAACTTAATTTCATTTAATTTCGTACGTTTACTACTGAGCTTTCAAGTGGCCAAAATAAGAGGGGGGCTTAATAGAGAGGAGGGGCTTATTTCAAATTTTCACTTGAGAATACGTTTCATAGTTCTTAAGAATAAATGCACTTCCTCCTTTTGCAAATAGCTTTACGCAATGTTCGGGGTTGCTTAAAGCAAATTAGTGAAAATTCCCAGCTATAAAGACCTGTTCAAATGCTCACGACTAGACTTGTCTGTCCCAAGTCGCTAACTTTCGCTCACATTGAATTGAATTGATGTTGTTGTTGTTCGCTTCGCTTCTAGTTTGAGCGTCCAGCCACTAAATTCAATAGCGATAGCTACGACTACAGGTAATAAGTCTAGCTCACGACCTCAAGAGACATAACCTCTTTTCTGCGCATGAAATACCGAGCGAAGACGAGTCATGAATTTAGAGATTTACTTTCTTCGACCACTCTTGACGTCACTCAAGGTAGCACGACATCACTCGACCGAGTGCAGTGTTGTCGGGTTGTCGAGTGAAAAGACAAAGCGTTTGAACACGACCTAGAACTTGACGTTGAACTGCACTAGTAGATTTAAACAAACTAGGATTAAACATTCGCGGCAATATTTAGCCTGCTTTCCACAAAGCCATAACAAGCCATAAGTGACTGGACCAGTGCTGAGACACGGCTGTACCAGTGCTGAGAAAGTGTTGCAACGTTTCGTTTCCATAGCCATAAATGGCTAGGCCAGTGCTGAGATACAGTTGTACAAGTGCTGAGACAATGGTTGCTATAAAATGGTTTTATATTTGCTCGCATTTGATTGGCTTGTTACAGTCATGTGCTCAGTGAGAACAAAGGGAGTTGTCACAGACATGTTGTCGACGGCTGCGGTGCATGTGAGCGCCATAAAGGCCCGGAAAGTTTAACAAATTCCAACTTTTTACGGTTGCGCCACTGCGGTAGAGCAACTGCCAAGCGACGGTAGAGCCAACGTACTAAGAATGTGTTTCAATTAAAACTAAACACCTCACATCACTGTCTCAGCTTTGGTACAACCGTGTACTTCATGTCGTCCTTTTTGCTTATCTTTTCTGATTAAGATTATTTTCTTTCACGTAAGCAGCAATGCATGTAATAAATAGTCCTCTTGGGAGACGAATGAAGCTCCTACTTAACTCGAACCATGAATAGGTTATGCATTAAATTGTAACGAATTGTAGAGCATTTTTCTATGGCTGTCTAATTCACTACAGATCATAAGCTATGCATTTGAGCGATGTTTCTGTTCATATGAGACTGAAACTTCAGGAGTTCTGTATCTAGAAACAAAGAAGTTATTCTCATGGGTGTAAACTTGATCTGGCATAATTATAAATGGTATAAATGAACCACACTCGATTGTCTGAAATAAAGACAGTTCCGTCGCAACAACTTCAATATGGAATTAGAAGCTGATGGTGACTTTGACAATGATTTGCAAGGCGCAGGCCAAGCGGACGAGGACCTCTTTGCTAATTTGCCAGATGATGTACTAAACGGCAACGAGAGCGACAAAGAAAATCAAGCATCAGAAAGCCAAGCAGTACAAAATCCAAAAAAAGCAAAGAAGAATACCACGAGTGCTCCCTCACTGAAAGATAAACTTCTATGCTCAAAAGTTGGAATCAAAGCATTAGTAAAAGTTTTTGAAGATGTAAGATTCAGAGGAAAGAACAACGAAATCGATGATGTGACTTTGTTGCTCAGTAAATATGAAGCATGGGCACATAGAATGTTTCCAAGGTTTGTTTTCTTTAATTATGCAGTTTCTTTATCGACAACGCCTTCCTTCACATCCATCGAATGACGAGTATATTAAAAAGCCCCACAAGGGGAAAGGGGGGGGGGCGCAAAATCACGTAATTTTCGGATAATTCATGCAATCATGCAAGATCAAACTTCATTTCCACGTGCGCGCAATTTCAGGAGGGGGCTTTGGGATTTCAAGGGTTTGGCCGATTTTGCCCTCAGGTTTTCGGGTTCTTCAAAAAACTCGTGCGGGTTTTCGGGTCGAGTAAATTAAACGGGCAACGGATTTTGCCATTTTTCTAGCTTGGGTTTCGGATATTGTAGCAAAAATGTTCGGGTTTTCAGTTTTTAAACCTCACAAAGGATATCAATGTGTAAAATTCTTAAAACAGTTGTTAAAACTAAGGCCATCCGGGTTTTCAGGTTTGTCCCAATTTTCCTCCGCGTTTTCGGGTTTTCATACCCCCGAAAGCCCCCCTCCTTCAGGAGTTTCTTTTCCCGAAATTTTGAGTAAGGTTTAACCCTTTCCTGCATGAATTTTTGTTTTCAGTGAAAAAAAATCTTTCTTGCTTGATTTATGCTTAGTTTGGGACTATTATAGCTATCAAACAAGAAAATTAAAAAAATTTTCACATTTTGATACATTTTGAGATTGTTGTTGTACAACAACATCATGCGGGAAGGGGTATAGAAGTCAAATACTAAAAAATTGAAAAAAATGAATGTATCACACTTTTAATGGACAATATAGTCAAATAAGATACATACAACATAATTACAACTTGAATCAGCAAAATAAATATTGAAAGGGCGAAGTTACAGGGGTTTGATAAATAGCCAACGCCCACTTTTAGGCCAAATTGGAGTAAAACAAAGAAAAAATCAAAAATCTTATCAAAATTACATCCAAAAGTATCAAAAATACAAAAAGGGACCTTTGCATGTTCATTTGGATGTTGTTAAAGCCTTCCTGACATCATTTTCCCATTTTTAATGACCTATAAAAGATATGAAAAATTAAAAAAAAAATAAAAAAAATTATTTTTTTTTGTCTCAAACTGCCTTCTAGCTTAAAGTTTATAAAAAACACCTTTAGAGAGCGGAATTATTCTATTTGATAAACTTATTGCTCAAAATCATTGTCAACACACATGGCCTAGGCATGGCCTAAAGCATACCCTTCCTGCATGATGTTGTTGTACAACAACAATCATACAAGTCATCTCCAGACCATCATCAATCGTTACAATTAAGAAACAACGTTTTCTGATCTTCAATGAAGAGGAATACTATATAAAAAAATTTTTATTTGAATGATATAATTACCTGTTGTAATTTGGCAGAAGGAGGAAGTTGTGCACAGCAAAAAAATGGCGTCTTCTTCTTAGGCCCAACTTTGAAACCCCATAGTACTTCATGTATGGCACAGATAATGTAACCAAGCAAAAGAATAGCGTAGTTTCAATCGATAAATAATAAAGGATGCGTACGGCGAAATATAGTAACATAAAACGAAATTTTAATTGTAAAAATATATTTTTACAATTAAAATTTCGTTTTAAAAGAATAGCGTCTTTGACGTCTACTCAATAAACAAAAGGTCGAAAATCCCAAATATATGCTCCTACGCAGGGGCTGCGCAGCGTCATGAGATTGTTGTTGTACAACAACATCATGCAGGAAAGGGTTAAAGGGAATTCAAGGCTGCTTAGTGCTTAACTTCATACATCTAGATTTTAACGGGGGCGACCGGGGGCTATACTGCTATACTATCATTGATTGTCTGGATTATTTTTCGATCTTTTCCCTTATGGTTGGACGCTAATATTCTCCAGATTATGGCTCACGAGTCTACCTTTTCGGGTAATTTCTATTTTTCACGGTAATTGAAATTTTGCCATCAGCATCTTTTTCAATTCAGAAAGCAATTTGAAGATGTAGTAGAAGATATTGAAGAGCTTGGCAGAAGCAAGCAGATGAGGGGCCATGTTTATAAAATAGCCAAAGGTGAAAATGTGGACGACAACGCAGATAATAATGATAATAATGGTATTGAAGAGAATCATGAAAACATGGGTACAGTTGAATCAATGAATACAAATAACTGAAATAACAATGACAATTAATGAATTAAAAACTCATTTCTTGAACGCAAAATTAAATTTATAATAAAAAGTAAGGAATATAGACCTTTTCTACGATAATGGAAATTCTCAAAATTTCGAGGTATACCGTGGTTAATAAGAAAATCGTATTAACGGACAAAATTTTGTCTTGGTGGAAAGTTGAAATTGCACGATCCTAGCGCTTGTATTATTTATTCTATGAGAGTTGAAAATGAACAATTTAATCAAATGAGGGCCAACAGTAGACCATTAGTAGTCACTTTTACGGTCAAAGCGCTTAAAGAGTGGGAATTTTCTACCCTCATTAACAATATCAGTGCTAGGGTGCTAGGATAGGGAAAATGTATAGCAGGACTACGTTTTAGAGGCTTTCAGGGACGCCGAAGAGGGGGCGCGGGGGGGGGGGGCAAGCGCCGCTCCTGCCCTTTCTTAAGGGGCGGGGGGGCAAAAGTGCCCTTTCAACGTAATGCGAAAATCGACTTTGACAATGTTAAATACGATGTTTCGCTATTATTATTCCATTCGAAATGCGTACATGTGGAGACATAGCCAAAAATTGTCGTATAAAAACATGATTAATACTCGTTGAAAAACGTTTATTGCATTTAAAGCCAGTCTAAAGTAGCCTGCGCGCAGACTCAGACACTTTCAAGAGTGTAGAGTCTACACTCTTGAAAGTGTCTGAGTCTGCGCGCAGGCTAGTCTGAAGGGCGTGGACACAAAAAATTACCTGGGGGAGCACCACAAAACCCCCTAATTTCTTTTCTCAATGGCCCTTACGTTCCTGGTCGCCCCCCTTGCCCTACCATCGCTCCGGCGTCCCTGGAGGCTTTGAATGATTTTAGCATGGAAAACTCTTTTCTCAAGCTCTATTTGATAAAATATAATTGTAGCAATTGGGATGATGCAAATGAAACTGTGTTTACAATAACGTCATACCAAGGAACTGAAGTACAGTAAGATATAATGAACACATTAATTTCCAAACTCTTAGTGATCTCTTATCTTTGTCTTTACCTATAAAAGCAAAGGTTAAAATTTTGTTTTCTACAAAACAAGCATACATGATCATAAAAACTCTACAAAACAACCTTCTAAAAATCACAGAAATAAGAATAAATCTGCAAGTAAAACCATATAGTACAGTTAGGTCTAAGGTGGCACTAAAGAATAGAACAGAACATATATGTAAGACTTTGTTCATATTGGGGACAAGTTTTTGTTTTGCATTGCCATTAGTTCTGGTGGCTTTGGGTGTCTTGGGAGTGTCTTATAAAAAGACTAAAACTTGAATAGTTCTGCTACTAACTTCAACCTCTTAGCATGATTCTCCTCTACAACAAAACATCTGTATCCATATCATCAAAATCAATTTCCTCAAAATCATCTTCAATTAAGATTTCATCCCTTGCATTGTTCCGTGTTTCATTTTTGTTTTGTGTACCACCATCATGATCACCATTATTTTCTGCCTGATTCTGATCATTTTTTTCCTCATTATTTTCTCTTTGCTCCTCTTCCTCGAGCCTTTCCCGTGAATAGCGGATTATCCCTTGAACCCTTTTCGCTGGGAATCCTTCAATTCTATTAACAACATCATTAAACTGAAATTTTGGGAACATATTTTGTGACCATTCCTCGAATACCCCAAGTAATTTATCAAGGTTTTCCTTCTCGTGGCCTTTCCCACGGAATTTAACCCCAGAAAAATATTTAGGGAGCTGTATGACCCCCCTCTCCCCACCAAGTCTGTCGAGGTTCATGTAAACCCCGGCTTGCGAGGTTTCTTTTCTTTATCTTCATCATTTTTGCCTTTTTTGTTTCCACGTTGATTTCCTTGGTCTTCATTATTATCATCAAAATTATCAAGATTGTCTCCAAACTCCAAAGGGCCTATCGGAGAAAGTGGCGCGATCGGCTCGATCGGTGCGAATAATTCTTCTTCATTCACAATCTCATCGTCGAATTCTTGGTTTAAATCCATTTCTGCTGCCCAGATAAACAGAATTTAATACTAAAATCGATTTTAAAGTGAAGTTTTTCCCAGAAGTGTTTACTTTTTGGCTGCCCCGCCAATTCGTAAATGTTTTCGCGCCAATTGAGCCTCGTAGTCGTTTCTCAATCTCGCTTCTAATCCTCTGTTGCTTCTAATCCTCTATTAACATGCTCGATAGCCTGGTCCTTGTCACCTCTTTAAAAGTTCACCATCATCTGTGCTTATTTGTAAAATGAGACACATTCTGTTTTGGTAAAAATATTCATAAGTTTTTTATTTTACTAACATCAAATAATTTACCATGCAAGAGCTTCCAACGAGAATTTAAAAAGGTGAGCGGAACTCGCGCCTGCGTACTTTTGTGATCAGAAGCCAAAGCATGTTATCTGTCGCCAGTTAGCTGAATATTCTGGAAATCGAAAGAAACTGCATCTTGTTGGTGCTAACTCCTGAAGCTTCCTTGGAAGGAAAAACCTAAAGAAATCAAGCAAAATGGTTGACTACAGTGTTTGGGACCACATTGAGGTATAAAGAAAAATATGAAGCTTTTTCAGTATGATTAGAAGGCCATCCAGGTCCTACAACAGTATGGTCATGTTCACCATAGTTTCGTTTCACAAATTTTGTCCAATGCAAGAGGAAAAGGGGAATGTTGTCTGTGCCAGGTACTCCCGCCAACCTTTAGAAAATAGAGATCCTTAAACCTAAGGGGAATATCCCAGGGTGCATTCCCTGTAGGGCCACACACTTCACAACACTGGAGAATTTGCCAGGTGATGCCAAAAAGAGTTCATTTTCTCTCTTAGACTCTTCAATTTCAATTAATTTTCATTGTTCTTCCTGCTGAGAGCTGATTGGTGTCGAAAGCAGAATGCCAATTAAGCTTCTCTTTTGATTGCTGCATTTTGAGCCGCATCTGGGTATAAATTCCGCCTTAGTTTCATTGTTTGGGTCTGTTTCTGACATTCATACTCTCAGAAGTGTCAGACGATAAAAGCTTCTAAGTGACTATGCCCAAAAATGTTTCTGCTGTTTATCACAATTTTGAAGTTCTTTGCTACTCAGAAATTATTCACTTACTTACGGAACACAATATATATTGCTAATTTCAAGAAAAAAGGGTAACAGAATTGTTGTTCTGTTTTGCCAGGTTAGTGATGATGAAGATGAAACACATCCAAACATTGATACACCAAGTCTATTCAGATGGAGACATCAGGCTCGTGTTGAAAGAATGGAAGAAATGAAGAAGAAGAAGGAAGATCTCAGTAAAAATAAAACAAGGTGCAAACGTTTTGGGGATATTTTGTTCTTATTTCTGTATCTTATCTGTCTATCTGTAACATTACTGCACAGCAATCTACAATTTGGTTATCTTGCACTAGTACATTCCAGTTTAGTTTATTAGTGTATTTTTGCCCTGGTTCATAAACTCAAGAACCAGACAATAAATGCAGTTATTTCCAATTGAAATGTATTTCTTCAGATGGCCAAATCTCAGCAGATTTTCAACATATTTTTGACTGATTTTTGTACTTTTATATTTGACGCTCTTTTACAAAATGAAAAGCAAATGTTGATTTTCCAAAACAGATTTTTGATGATGTCACCCTTCAGTACTCTATTATCATTACTGAGAAATTCCCATACTCATTGCAGGAAGAATCGTCTAGCTTAAATTATTGGATAGATGCTCCTGTATGTAAGGTGCCTAAGTGACCCCTGGGACCACATTTCAAATACCCTAAATCCTTAAACTAGCCCCCTGGGGGCTTAATTATTTTTCATTATTTTGGAGGGGTCTTATTTGAGGTGGGGGCTTTAACATGGGGGGCTTATAAAATTATTGACAAAGCATGATTTATCATCAACTTAGAGAATGAAGTTTTCTGTCATAACTCGAAAGTACCTATGGACTCAAAAGGCTAACACCAATTATATCAGGGGTGGAAGCTTATTCAAGGGGAGGGAATCTTATAAACAATTTCTTGCTCTAGAGTTGGAGCTAATTTGAGGGGAGGGCTTATTGAAGGAGGCCAATTCAAGGATTTACAGTAGATTTCTTAAGAAAAACAAATGAAATAAGGTATTGTTGTTTATTGTTCCACAGTGTTGAAAAAAAGCTTGATAATCTCAAAGAGAGGATAAAAGCATTGGATTTAGAAGGAAAGACAGATCAATCAAAAGAAATGAAAAAAGAATTAGAAGAACTTGAAAAACAGGTGTTTTAATTATTTCCTAGATTTCACTTAAGCTCCCCTGAAAGGGTTTCCTGATATGTATCAAAAACTTGTCATGAAAAGCGTTGATTAATCTTTGAAATAATCGGAAGATAATTATGATTGGCAGGGCCGCTGAGAGGCAGAGTGGGCCACAGTCATGGGGTAATGTGGTTGTCCCAGGCCTTTATGAGGTTTTAGGGGGAAGTATTGCCCCTTAACAGCCCAGGCCCTGGACCTGTAACAGGGTTTGAACTGCCCAAATAACTTCCCTGTTACTTTGAGTAGCCAGAAAGTGAGCGAGAGATATGACTCGTGTGAAGAGTAAAAGCTGACTAATTTAGAATTGATGATCTACAGATTTATATATATAACGGAAGTAATAAATTAACATAAATCAGAATATTAGTCCTACTACAGACCTCTGACCCTGCTGGACCCCTCTTACAACGGAACTGATGATTGGTGATCATGACTTTGACATTTATGACTGTTTTAACTTCTTTTTAGGAGGAGCATTTCAGGAAGAAAGAAAAAGAGTTGTTAGCAGAAGAAAAGGTGAGTATGAGACTTTTTTAGGGCAGAAAATTGTTTCATCATTATAAAGTAATGTGCTACAGTATAAAATCCTCTCTGAACTTGAATGGAGTGAATTTTGATGCTTGGGATATGTTCCATAGTCTTGTTTGTTGGTGCTTTTCAGTCATGCTCCTTTGTCTTGTCTTAGCTTTTTTCTGATCATGGTTTTCAGTCCTGTTTCTTAGTAGAACAAATCACTGTATGCGTTCTTTTACGGTACTGAAAATTTTCTAGATTTTCTAATGAAAGGTTTTCGTTCAGTGTCAACTCTTATTTGATGTTCTCTGTATTTTTTAGGCTCAGCCGTGGAATGTGGACACTCTAAGTGAACCTGGATTTCAGAAAACAGTAAGCTATTCTCTTCTATACATTGATTCACTTATCAAGCTTCTCATCTTGATTTTTAGTTCTGTTGTGTAAAACGTATTAAGTATTACATTTTGCGAAACAGATCTAGCATGTTTTCTTGTATTCTTGGTTGGGCAATTAGTCCTTCAAGATTTGTTAAAGTTGCTGTAATAAAGAGGTAAAGATGAGTTTGACTTTAATTCGAAAGTTTAACTTTAATTTGGTCAGAAAAGTACTAAAATCGCATCAAAGATGTTCGTAGTACAATATCAAGCAATAATAAGGCCTAGAAAGTCTTATTATTCTCATATTCCGCTTATTTTTTCTCATAAAATAGGGTCTGTTTCTGCTAAGGCTTACATTATGTGGGTTTGCGAAATTTGGGCGGCACATCCTCGTCCATTCATAAGTCATGTACCCTCTACACGTCTTGTTGTAATAGAGGTCTTGTAAAAGAGGTGTAGTAAATCGTAGGCTGGTTGAAACGTATCGAAAACGAAACGAAAACGGGTGAAAATGCTATGTTTCGAAATCGCGAGAAACAGCGAAAACATCTCTGAACATAGTTATAGACATAGTTATGACTGAATAGGCTTGAAAGCTTCTTTCGTATGAAACCCCTCGGAGTATAAACGTCAGAAACAGACCGAAACAATTGAAGGCGGAATTGATACCCAGATGTGGATCGAAATGCACCAATCAGAAAGTGAAACCGAATTGGCATTGTGTCTTAAACACCAATTTGCTTGTGAGATATGCACTGGAAATTCCCATATGCTATGTGTAATGTTATTGTATTATTTTGTGTCATTTTTTTTGTCTTAGATTATAAATAAACCGAAACCAAAGCAGAAAGAAGTTCTTACAGAAGAAGAAGAACTCGAAAGATCTGTGAGTTTCATTCTATCATATTATTGTGGTTTGGTCTTACTGATCTTCAAAGTCAACTGACCCCATCTAAAAAATGAACTTGCCACATCTAGAAAGTCAACTCGCCCCCATTGAACTATATATGTTTAAAGCTGCAAGACCCTCCACTGTTTGGGGCGCCTTCAAAACCCGCAAAACGTACCGTTTCAGCTTTATAATAACTTTTGTCTCAAGAATTGGCAATGAAAACTTCGAGAGAAAAGAAATTTACCATTTACAGAAGGTGGAAAATTTCCTCGCCTGCTTAGAAGAATTTGAGGCTGCACTGAGTGATGTAGCCGGAGGCTCAAAATTTGGGGAGCAAAGGGCGTCGTCAAAGAAAATTAGGCCGTGGCTTTCAGCCAAAATGGCCAGGAGTTCTTTGACTCGCTAACTAAGTCCCATTATTTCGCTTGACGTTGTTGTTGTTGTTTATCGCTCAGTGAAGTGACAAATCAAAAGTATAGGAGAGAGTAAACTAGAGACTCGTGTATTAGGTATAGAGAGGTTCTCTACGATGATTTGTCACCAGAATTAGGCCATATATACAGACCAAAGGGGCATTTCACTCGAAAAAGTGTGCGAAATTCCGATTGAAATAAAGAGATTCTTAGAAGATTCCTTTAATACAATAGAGATTCCAGCTGAGGGTGGAAGTGATTCCAAGGAGTGAATTGCCCCTCGTGAATCTGTCTCGGTAGGTTAAGGGTGCGACTGCCCCCCCCTCCTGTGCACTCCCTTGGCCACGCCATTGGCTGCAAAAAGCATTCCACGCGAAGATTTTTCGCTGAAGACTTTCAAGTTGAAATCACACAATACATTATTACCCTTGTTCTTCTTTAGAAAAAATTCACGGACAAGAACAAAGAAGCGATAAAGAAATATGGAATGTTACATGAATACGCAGATTCAGAGGAATATTTATTAAAGAATCCACATTTAGCAAGCGAATATACTGCCAATTATTTGGTTATTTGGTGCATCGATCTCGAAGTAGAAGAGGTAGAATATAAACATGCTTTGTCTGTTTTGTTATATGTTTTCCTGGTTCAAAAGCTTCATGAGGGGATGTTTTGAGGGGGGGGGGGGTCTGGAAACCTTAAAGCCTCTCAAAATTGGCTCAATTACCGTAAAACCTTGCGATATTTTGAACAAAACTATATCGCATGATGTTAAGTCTCCGTTTTCATAAAAATTGCACAGTATCGATTAAAACTCTAGATTAGTCAACTTTTACTGTTCACTTCATGTTTTTGGGACGTTTCCCTGCCATAACAATTTTTATTTTCATTGCGGGCTAACCTGTAGCTTCACTGAGTAGGATTCAGTACCAACAACATATAATCTTAATCAAAAACCGGGAAAATTATCCAAAAATGCTGTATAACCCTTCACTGACGAGATTTTCAAAACCGAAAACCGCCTAATTTTTCGGAAAAAAGCCGAAAACCCGAGCCAAATATTGGCAAAACCGTGTAACCGTAAAACCCAAGCACCCCCTCCTTCATGGAATAAAAAGCGACCCATGTGTGGGGAATTTTTACAAAGGAGTGTTTATCTTAGCAGCACTCAACAATGCTTCAACATCCCACGGAAGTCAGTGTTTGACCTTTCTTAACATGGAGAGATATTCTTCTCGAAACCATGTAGCTAAGAGGGTGACCTTAGTTCCCCGCCTAACAGGGCATCTTTCAACATTTCAACTACTGGGCCATGGGCCCTCTTCCTGGCCCAGTAATGCAACAAAATTTTCGACTTTTGGTCCACTTTGTTGGTCCTTTTTTCTATAACAATCGTTATAAGGTAAGCTTGACGATTTGGTCCATGCCGAAAATAATATCAACCTGCTACTATGAAAGCCACATGCATGCCACTAGCCAGTCATTAGCTATTTGACCAAGCATGAACCACCATTTCCTTGATATTTATCCTTGGTTCTTGGGGGTTACAGGGGGCCTTAGACCTTACTTTGTTCTAACAGAATTGGGCCCACCTGTTTGTTTGGCCCACTAGTCAAATAACCTTAAACGATGCCCTACCGCCTGATATATAGCTACTTAAAAAGTCGTCATAGTGAGCTTGGAGAACACGAATCAAATCATAGATGGACCAACAAAATCCTTTCCCGAAAGCAATCTTTGTCTCTACAGGGGCAGCATTAGGCCTAATTAAGTCTAAAATCAAGTAATTAGTCTAATCACTGAGCCGCAGCGGCCTATGGGGCTGAGAGGGCTGCCCCCCTCCCCCAATAATTTGCGAATTCTATTGTTTTTGGGTATAACTTAGAGATGCCTTTGTATTGTTCCTATTGTTTCAGCCCCCCCCCCCAATTTTCTTCTTCCTACATAACTGAATCAAAAAAGTTTCGCTTTTGAATCTGATCACAACTGAACTTGTAGTTTTCAAAATCCTTAGTAAAGTTTTTTAAAAGTATTGCAATATGATGCGAATTTCGAGTAAAGCTTATTCGAAATTGTGACAACGAAGGTGAAGGTGAAATGGTTTATTTAGCGCCAGTAGCTAGGATCTAAGTTGTAGGTTAAATAATCAAGACCTATAGCCTTGCTGTGTCGCTCCCTCGCTGAGCTTCTGACACCATGAGCCAGCTGGATTAGGCAACGACGCCACAGCACCTTCATGCTACAGTGAACTCAAAGCTGGTAAAACGCAACATTAACAAGGAAATATTACCATGGTATTTGTAACAATGTGTAAATATACTAAAAACTAACGCTTTTTATTTTAAAAACAATGCTACAACGCCAACGAGACGAAAATCCGATCGTAAAAAAAAAGCATTTGAAACATCATTTTGATCGCACATGCTAATCAGAGACTGCGTTTAGCTGTGACAATGTTCTTCCAAGGCATTCTGCTTGTTTCTAAGTCATGCAAAAAGTAAACAATAAGAATCCCTGCAAAATTATCAATTTTTGAACAACAACCCAAAATGTGATATTTTTGTTTTAAATTAGCTGTTTTGTTTGTAGAAACACGCTTTAATGGAAAGAGTTGCACATCAGACCATCTGCATGCAGTTTTTGCTTGAATTAGCAAGAACCATGGACATCGACCAGCGATCGACAATTCGGCCTTTCTTCAACAAGTACGTAGCATTATTATAAACAACGAAATTTTCGGCGAAACCGTCAGTGTTTCCGTCGTAGTAGAGGAAATTGTAGTTGTATTCTAGACTTAGTTGTAGTTTTCGCTCCTTAGGCCATATAACTCAAGAGCTACGACTTACTTCCGTATAAAAACCTGGGCACAATCTCATCAGAGTCAGTAGAAATCTGCTAAAGAAGGCATTTAACCAAGTGTTTTCTTTTTGTGAGTTACTTGCATCTTGTTTTCTGAGTTTCTGCAGACATTTTCTTTCAACTTTTATTGACGCAGGTCCTACTTTCACTTTTATTCTAATTAAACGTGAGTTTGAAGCGAAATTTGCTGCAGTACCGCTCTTTAAGCGATCGCAATCCTGGTCACTGTATGCGGAGAGGATTCCCTTACTCGTGACGTCCGCCATCTTCCAGAAAAATATCGCGCCCACCCAGGCCGCTTTGTTAATGTTCTATACAGCTACAGCAGGATGACGAATAATTTTTATTTCATTGAATGATAAAATTTGAAAGGCTTTAGCGTAGACTTATTGCCTGAGTCCCAGTTATCGCTCATGAAACCGAGGCTTACACCAAATTGAGATCGTATTTCGAGCACCCAGCAGTTAAACTCAATAGCGCAACTTATACTCAAGTAGTATGTTTAGATTTAGCCCTTAGCCCTTACTGTGAAGTAAATTTTGGTATTCGGATACTTTTTAGGATGCGAAAAGCTGAAGAAAGCTATATGGAAGGATTTAATGATGAACTGAAAGCTTTTATTGGGAGAATTAAGGAACGTGCGCAAGCAAGAATAGAAAAGGCAATGGAAGAATACGAGGCCGTGAGTATATTCAATACGAGGTTTAAATGCTGAAGAAGGCTCAACCAAGCCGAAACACAAAAAAAAGTCAAACGGGAGGAGAGCTTTGGGCTGTATGACTTGGGGAGTTACTTGACGATTTCATTGAGCTCCATAGCTCAAAGGAAACGCCATTGACTCTCTGTTTATGCAGTCCAGGCTTAAATCCCATCTTTTTTGGTATGTCACTTGTGGGAAAAATCTATCCTAGTGTTTGCCGTTCATGACAAATATATGTACATATGTATGGACCTGAAGAAGGGTCAACATAGCCGAAATTCAAAAGGTCATAACGGGAGGAGGGCTTTAGGCTGTATGACTTGGGGAGTTACTCGGTGATTTCATTGAGCTCTATAGCTCAGTGGAAACGTCGTTGGCTCTCTGGTCATGCAGTCCAGGTTTGAATCCCATCTATTGTGGTATGCCACTTGTGGGAAAATCTATCTGAGTGTTCGCCATTCATGAGGCATATGTATTCAATAAAATGCTGATATTTCAGAACGTCTTTATCTGGAAATGCGAATGGAACGTATTATTGATTTTCTAAAATTTTTAGGAAGAAAGACAGAAAAGACTTGGACCAGGTGGCTTAGATCCTGTTGAAGTTTTCGAAACATTACCAGAGGTAAAATGTCATTTCATATTTGTATTCTGAGCTTACTGTTCTTGTTATTCGCAAGTTGTCCCTTCTCAGTTTGCCTTGTGGTTACAATCATTGACAAAGAATATGATGAGACGGATACTCAGTCTTATTACCCTATGGTCAGGGCAGTTACTTTTTTATGCGGTCTGATTGGTTGAAAATGATCGAATGCGACGTCATGATAGGGCATTATTATTCGGTAATGTCCGCTCATTTTGTCAAACGCTCGAAGTTTTCAGATTTAGAATATTCGTTAATAAAACTCGGCCAAATTTATTTATCTTTTAGGTCCTCCAAAAATGTTTTGAATCCAAAAACATCCAAATGCTCCAAAATGTGATGACGTCAATGCCTGAAGACGAGGCTCGCTATCACTTGAAACGATGTATCGATTCTGGTCTGTGGATTCCAGACGCGAAAAAGGCGGAACAGAATCAACAAGCCGAGGCAAGTGGCGGCAAAGAATCATCTGGTGAATACGAGACTGTTGGTGAGTCAAAATCCTGAAACTGAGGCCATATATTGTGGCAGAAACTGCTGTCCTTCGTATTTTTCAAGCGTTCATTTGATTGGTTGAAAATTACCGTTGCTTAGCTACGTTGTACCAATAGAACTGCTGGACAATAGTTAGACTTCAGTCGAACTTTTTGTTCAATGAATTTTTTATTGTTTGATTCTAAATGTCTTGTTTGAGGTAAAGATACAATAATTAGCTACACAAATATGTCACACATTGAATTAAGTTTCTTTTTCTGTAAAATATTAAATTCTGTAATTTGAAGGAAATGATGTAGGCCTAAATGTTTGAATCATTTATTGTCGCTGTTATCTCTTTTAGCGTCTGTTCTCGTTTAAGAGCCGAATTGTCTTGCGCAGTAGAAACACGCACTTTATAACCCCAAATGGAAGGCGTCACTATGATTTAGGAAACTTTTTAGCTGGTCTTTATTTGTCTTTGTTCGTCCATCATTGCTTATGGACCTACTGCGTTAATTTCTAGGTGCACTTATGCACACTAAAAGCCTGGCTAAACTAGGAGACATGTCGCGCGCGACATTGATGTCCCCTCAGTGTCTCCCAGTTTAGCCACCTCGGAAACTTTATAGCGCGCGACAAAATTTGTGGTAAGAGACACGCAAATGTTTCTGGGAGACAACAGAAACACTTCTTGTCTCCATGACATGCAAATAACTCGGGGGACATTGCTCGCTTGTCACTCGCATGTTTAGCCACCCTGGGAGACACGCCGGATGCAGTGTTGCGCCCGACAAGTCTCCTAGTTTAACCATATCTTTACTATGGCTTTACGCAGTGTAACAGAACTCTAAGTTGAGTTTTTACTCTTTCTTGCGTCTTGCAAAAGTGTCGCTTGCCGGGGTGACAGTTCCATTGTTGAATATGTAAGACATGCCACCCTAAATGGGCTACTTTTTCGTTTTGATAATCCCCGGGCACGCATGGAAATTATCATTCCAAACGCTTTGTCTTTCTTGGCTAACGTGGCCAGGTGTTCATTTTGTCTGTTCCAAGTTGGTTTGCGCTAAAAAATTTTTGTTATCAGACAAAGCAAAATAACCACAAAATAGGGTTGCATGTTGCATTGTGCTGAAAATTACTTTCGAGAAGGGAGCTAACTGCTTTAAAGGGCACACGTGTAAAATTTGGAAAGCATTTCGGTATTGTTCTACGCGATTTTCTAGACGTTTTGAAATTTTTGAGAGGCAGTTTTACCGCCTTGTTGTACTGTAACCTTGAGAAAAAATTGAATCAGAATTGTGATATGTAGCAACCACAAACGAAAGAGAAACTGAACTTTCTTAATGTCTTAAGAAAAAAGTAACAAAGTAATAGATGAAGAACAAAAGTGCAAAAAAAGTAAAAAGAAGAACTCCAGAACTCTCTAACTCTCGAAATGAATTAAACGAAATAACGAAATCGAGGTTAATAAAACAGCAAGAATTTTGTACAAAAAATTCAGAAAGTTAAGTGGGTTGTTCTATTCAAGCTGAGTAGCAACAATTTCCTGGGTGTTTTCAATATAATTACGGATGTTAGAAGAAAGAGACACCATACAGGTATTCCCATTTATTATATTGTTCATTTATTCAAATAGAAATGAATATGACGCACTTTGACGCCCGGTAGAAACACAAAAGACAGCACTGTTTAAAATATCAATATCCTATTGCCATGCGTTCTTAAATATACATTAGGCCCGCTATTTCAACCAGGTTTTGTAAATAAGTATTTGAGAATTAACATATCAGTTGTAAAAGTACAAGCAAATATAACTAAAAACACCCTTGTCTGGTTGTTTGGATTGAAAACATTTGGAAAAGGCGACAGCATATTGAGGGTACTACAAAAGTCGAGAGAGGATTATGAATTATAAATTGACGCGGTTATTGTCCTACTATCTTAAGCCTCGACAATGATAAATTCTCGCAGTCACACAACGTTAACTCAGACCAAAAGATGGCAAATATAACTGAAAAATAAATTATAAAGGGATGCGTTAAAATTGAGAAGTTTGTGTCTTGTTGATAGTTTTGTTGACAAGTAAGGTTATTCTTTCAAATTATGGATTGGAAACAATTTGCTGTCATTTGCCTTGTTTCTAGTGTTGGTTTGGTTTGCTATTTCAACACAATGAAAGCTGAATTTGTCTATGATGATAAGTATGTATTTATTATTCTTTTGAAATTTATTTTTTCACTAAAAAGATATGATATCTTGGGCATTTCACTCCTGAGGGAGGGGGGCTTTGGGATTTCACAGGTTGCAGTTTGGTCAATTTCTCCCTCCAGTTTTCAGGTTTTTCCAAAACATTGTGCGGGTTTTTGAGTCAAGTATATTTAACGGGCAATGGGTTTTGCCATTTTTCTAGCTCGGGTTTGGGGTATTGTAGCAAAACTGTGCGGGTTTTCGGGTTTTAAATCCCACAAAGGATATCAATGTGTAAATTCTTAAAACAGTTGTTGAAGCTAAGTTCTCCCAGTTTTCGTATTTGTTCCAATTTTCTTCCGGATTTTTGGGTTTTGATTCCCCCCAAAGCCCCCAGCTCCTGAGGGGCATTTCTTTCACTCCTGGAAAAAGCATACAGGATTCCTATTGAAACAAAAGTTATCTTACAAAACAATATAGATTCCTACCGAAAACTATAGGAAACTATAGGATTAGACCTGATGGTACATACCAGATTCCAAAGGGAATGGCCCCTCCATTTTACCTATTGTATGTTTACATTTTTTGCAATTGTAATCATTTGTCAAGTGATTGTTATGTTTGGCTGCAGAGATACTCCAAGTTTACATTAAGCAGTGATAATTTGATTAAACCCGTTTTGTAGGAAGAAGCCCCCTCTAGGGGTTCAAGTGTTTAATAAGCCCCCATTCTCAAATCCGCCATCCTGTGCACTTTAGTTAGTTAGTTAGTTAGTTATGCACACACAGTACCATTGAGAGAGGGGCCAGGGGGAGGGGGTATGGCAGGATCAGTGATTGGGGGCCCAGGCTGTGAAGGGAGGCCCATAAAATTTGAAGTGACCTTAGTGTGTCCATCTAAAACCTCGTAAAGATTTGGTATGATTAAACCACCCTGGGGCTACTCTGCCTCTCAGTGTCCATAGGCACACAGACTTGTTGGTATGGCTGGTCTTTCCTCCCAATGTGATTTCACCTTGTGTCGTGATTCCTTTTGCCTTTTGCCTTTTGCCTGGAGTTACAAAGAGCTACCATTTTGTTAATGTATGTAATATAAGCCTATTCCCTTTTCTCGTCCAATGATGTGCTAGATTTTTGTGCTAGACAAAAGGATTTTAGAGATTTGTCATGCAATAATGGATTTCAAGAAAAGTCTTACCAAAACATAGAGCAGAGTTTATGTGAAATTTAGCACTCCAGGGCTAAACTCCTCCACTGAAGACTGTTTTAATTATGGATTAGAGGGCTTAAATTCTTAACTTATTAATAACTTTTTCTTATTTGAAAAGCCTTTAAGAAAAATAATATCATGAATAATTCTATCTGAAATTCTTTGAATAGGATTAATGCTAATCCAAGTTAAAGCTGTCTGAATACTTCATGTTATGTCTCCAGGATATTCCAGAATCTTTAATCCTGTTAAAGAACTTTGGGAGTTGTTCATAGGCATTTTCCATATTATCATAATTCCAGTCAAACTGTAGTTACTGAAACTCCTTATGATGTTGGGTTTTAGTGGTGGCCAATATCTTTGTTGGTTTCTAGGAAAGCAAATGTTTTAGATTTACATCAAAACCTTTGGTTTATTGTTAATATTATTGTTACTGTAAATCCTCAAATTGGCCCCCATTGAATAAGTCCCCATCCTAGAGTGAGAAATTGTTACCCCCCCTGCCTGGAATAAGCCCCCCCCTGAGATATTGGTGTTGGCCTTTTGAGTCCATATTGGCTTTTTATCGAGTTATGACAGAAAAAAGGCATTCTCTAAGTCCATGATAAATCATGCTTTTGTGAATAATTTTATAAGCCCCCCGTTGTTTAAGCCCCCATCTTGAAAAAGCTCCCTCCTAAACATGGAAAAAAAATTAAGCCCTAAGAAGCTAATTCAAGGATTTATGGTAAGCTGTTAGATTCATTTCAATGCACGCTTTTTTTATAAGGAACATACCTCAAGGCCTAGTTCTTAAAGTTCCTTATTTTTTGACCTCTTTTGAGGCAATCGTAGTTCAAAATGTTCCTTAATAGTTCCTTAATTTTAACTGTACATACAGTGGTCTTAACAATAAAGAGAGACACTTGCATGTAAGCAAAGCTCGAGACTATTAAACGAAACATTAGATACATGCTTAACATACAATTTTTGTGATTTTCGACTGCAAATGAATGGAACCAGCTTTCTAATTATTGATTTTTTGCAGTGGTTAAAGCATTTAACATTGAAAAGTTCCTTAGTGATTTTTTCTTTAGTAGTATAAGTTCTTTAAATTTTGGGCTTTTTACATGTAGGTTCCTTATAAAGTGGTTCTTTATAAAAAAGCGTGTAGTCACAGGTATTCTCATTTCGATAAGTTGTAACCTCTTCCCTCAGCAATTTTTTATTTTGATTATTTTTCCCTCTAGTCGAGCTATCATCGAAAACGCAGACATAAAATCCGATACACCATGGACGAACATTTGGTACAACGATTTTTGGGGCACACCCTTGTCCCACAGTGGGAGCCACAAGTCGTATCGTCCACTTTGCGTTTTGAGTTTTCGGATGAATTACATGCTAGATGGCTTGAACCCAAGATGGTATCACTTTGGCAATACTCTGCTGCACAGTATTGTATGTGGTTTGTTCACTGCACTGGCATTTGCTCTTCTAAAAGATACCACACAATGCCTTGTTGCTGGAATGCTGTTTGCAGTGCATCCCATACATTCAGGTATCATATTTGCATTCGTTTTCTAAAGCCAGGCACTAGCTGTTACTTCTAACTAATATTGACATGTCGACAACTAGTCAGAAACTGTAGGATATAGTTGGTCGTTGGAAGAGCGGTCTGGTCTCAACTGCGACTGACGGAATCAAGTATCAACTAATCGGAGAAGTAGCACATGCTCGACGTTTCATCAAAAATGAACTACAGTAGTTTTTATTATAAGGAACACCTTTATAAGGAACTCGAGGCTGAAAATCCCCTAAAAATTAAGGAACTTTAAGGAACTGTCGAGGCTCGGATGAAAAACTAAGAAATAAAGTTATAATCCTCTCTCAAGTTATAAAGTTTCAAAGTTATAATGTTAAACCCTCTCATGCTAGAATATTTCACGCAAAGACTATTTACATTGACACGCTTTTGTTTGCTGCTTCTCCACAAAGGCGGATTTCTCAATTATCAAAAGGCTTCCGTTGTAAGATTGAAAACAATAATTTCTCACTTCAAAATAAAACCAATTGCCAATGGACTTCGCTATTGAAAAAGTTGTTTTGCAAGATGCTATCAAATTCGGTAAAAACGGAATTAACGTCTAACGTGTTGAAATGAAATTCGGAAAAAATTCGGAAGACAAAATAAGAAATTCCGAAATGATGTTTTCAGAATTCGGTTAAATAGCCGGATTCAACCTAACCAAAATCGGAAATATTCGGAGTTTAGCCGAATCTTCATATCCGAATATTTAGCCGATCAGTGGACGCGGTCCCTAAAGAACAAGACGGTTTGTACGAAAAAAGAACAGAAGTACAATATATTTCCCATCGTTCTTCGCCAAAAGACTCCATTTGTATTCAAAGTTAGAAAATGAAGCAAGTTTGTATGAATTTGCTGTAAAAATTAGTATCTAAACATATGTCACGACAAGGAACAGTATAAGGAACTCCTGCAGCCTCATTTTGTTGAAGAATTAAAGAATTCCAGCCTCAACTCAGACCAAGGGTTCCTTGTTAAAAAAACGTGTAGCTACTTGCCAACTAGTTGGTAGAGCGCTTTATGTAGACAGGTCAGTTGCGATGAATTAATTCCAAAAAATTGCCAATTAGTAGTCAGCAAGTAGTTCTAATATAAGGTGTTGATAGTCTGCCTTTACATTTTGATTCATTTCGATTGTCTCTGGTTCGTTTCTGCACTGTCTGGTTCGATTGTAGAAACGGTTGTCGAATTTCTGGCGTGAACTACCTAAGTCGGATGTATCCCTTATTTTCTACCCTTGGGTTTTTTGTTTTAAGTTTTTATAGCTAACTCAGAATACCTCGGCCAGAGAAGCCTTTTCAATGTCATTTGTTTTGATATATTTCAGAAGCGGTTGCTGGCGTCGTCGGCCGAGCAGACATAGGATGTGGTCTTTTCTTCATTCTATCCCTGATGTTTTATCAAAGAGCTACGGTGTCAGTCAAGTTGGATATTGGAAAGCCATGCGGAGGAGCCATAATCACGTGGTATTTTATGCTGTCAATCATTTGCTGCGTTTTGAGTATATTGTTCAAAGAGATTGGCATCACTGTGCTTGGTTTAATGATTGCATATGATGTGATCTTCATCATGGAACCAAAGTTCACTGGCGTATCAGACATGTTGAAAAAGGTTTTCATCTATATACGTTTACATTTATTAATCTTTACTAACCTTTTTTTCTTAATACATCATTTTCATCATTATCATCATCATCATTATTATCTTGACAATCATCGTAATCTTCATCCTCATTATCATCATCCTGGTCATCATCATGATCATCCTTATCATCATCTTCATCATCATAATCATCATCATCATCATCATCATCATCATCATCATCATCATCATCATTTCCATCATCATCATTATCATTATTATTATAATCACTATCCTCATCTCGATCCTTGTAACAGTCATCAGTGTGATCATGGTCATCGTGGTCATCGTCATCACAATCAACAGCATCAGCATCATCATTATAATCATAATCTTCATCATCATAACCCTCATCACCATAATCTTCAGCATAATCTCGATCAATTTAGCCTTCATCATTGTGATCATGATCATTATCTTCATCGTCGTCATGTTCAAGCTTATTCGAAATGTTTGAAAAACAATGTTTGATCGTTTGGCCAGACTTTCTTCGTTTCATTATTGGTAGTCGTTTTCCTCGGTTTCCAGGTCATCATCATCATGACTTTAGTCATCACTCTCATCGCATTTTCGCAAGCTTCAGTTGAATTTTTGCTGTTACCAAGCTCTTTTCATTAACATAATTTCTTTTGTTGTTTAGGCATCTGCGAAAGGAACACTCCAACGCGTCTCTGCCTTGATGATCACTGGGGCCTTCTTCTATATCTAAGATTTGCCGTCATGAGCCTAACAACCCCCGTCTTCTCGGCATCAGATAATCCAGCCGCAGACCACCCTGACTTCATCGTTCGACTTTTGACGTTCCTGTATCTGCCTGTGTTCAATGTATCACTGTTGCTGTTTCCATGGCAGCTTAGCTTTGATTGGTCAATGGACTCCATCCCACTTATCACGACTGTCAGTGACTCCAGAAATCTCGCAAGCGTAATCATGTACTCAAGTTTGGTATTTTTCCTGTGTAAATTTATCAAGAAAAACATTCGAAGATCTGATAATGATTCGCAAATCACGAGCAAAGCCGATTCAGAATCTCCAGGTTGTTCGACGCGTAAAAAGTTTGACAAGAAGTACCGCAACAAGCCGTCGTACGCTCAAATCGATAATGGTAAATATTTTTACCGACTTCCGCTTAATCCCTTTGCGAATGGTTGTTTTAAGAACAATTTCTTCAAAGGCTCAAGCTGCTCAAATATCACTTCACATGGTGACATTGTAGTTCAAAATGGTACCGATAATAAAAATGGCAGCTCTATCCAAAATGGCAGAATTATTCAAAATGGTGGCAATGAATCCGATCGTAGTTGTGGTGAGAAAGGCGTAAAGAATGGTTTATACGGAGAAAATAAAATACATGAAAATTGTGAGGCCTGTATAGGACGTCAAGGCAATGAGTTCACAAATGAAAATGGTTTTTCTCCTGCCTTGGTCTCAAAGACTAATAATTGCAACGGTTTTGAACGTAATCTCAGAAAACGAAATCACAAAATTGAAGATTTCTCGTCCGACGAAAATCTAGAATACTACGATCAAATAACAAAGTATAACGATTACAATGCTGGTGTGTTCTTCTTAGTAATGATGATCTTGCCTTTTCTTCCTGCCACGAACTTGTTTTTCTATGTTGGTTTTGTTGTCGCTGAAAGAATCCTCTACATTCCAAGCATGGGGTTTTGTTTACTAGTTGCACTGGGTTATGGAAAACTTGCAGAGAAATTTCACAAATTCAGGTCGTTTTTAAAGCTCAGTGCTGTCATTCTTATTGGGTCGTTTGCTATCAGAACACTGGTTAGAAATGAAGATTGGTTTGATGAAGAGGCGTTGTATAGGTGGGTTTTTTCGTTTCAATTCTTTTTATAGAGAATGACTCTTTTGGCCGAGCTTTTGGCCCTGGCAAAACGATCAAACATTTTTGTCAAATTTGCGTTTCAAGCAATGTTTGAAGGTTTAGCTGCGTCACAAAACATTTCTTGACAAGCAAAATTAAGCTAAATTGATTTCGTTTCTTTTTAAAGATGTTTAGAAACGCGTTTTGCTTGACGCAAGCGAAAATGTTTGATGAGCAATGTTTCGTGACGTGCTCAAACGGCAGCAGTTTGGTTGACAAGCACATTTAAATGCTTTAAAACATTGTTTGATCGTTTCGCCTGGGCCTCAGCATTATGACTGGTTTCATAGGTCATTTTCAATTTAAATCAAGACGGAAGAAAAGTAGAATTGCTGTGAGAGATTTAACTAACTGTTTTGATTACTACTTCACGTCGCGAAATTCGAATCATTAATAATCTCAATCAACGGTGTAAAGAAGATCTTGAAATCTGATGAAATAAGAAAGTTAAAAAAGAATTTGACTATTTAACCACGGATAGGCCTCAATGTCACGGAGAAGAATCAAGTCAAAATAATTTTTGACAGGAAAAGTATGCATATCGATGCATGTCGTGCCGCCTGTTTGGGGAAAGATTTCGCCGTGGCATTTCTGATGAAAGCCTTTCTCAATCCCTATGAAAGCATGTTGAATATCTATATTTCGCATTAATATCTCACTATAATGTTATCGTTTTTCGTTTGTTTAGATCTGGCTTAGAGACCAACCCACCAAAAGGTATATATTACTCATATTCGTCTTTGTTGCTGTCTGCAATAGCTAGCTTTAATCCCATTCTAATGTACCCTTTTATAATGTACTTTAAGGTGCTGTAGCTACTTCCTATTTTTTTTCTGTGATCGTGCGCTCAGACCAAGCAGGGAATATGTTCTATCGCGCGCGCGGAAAAATGCCCTGAATGGAAGTCTACCTAAAAGAATAACATCAAATGAAAATACATCTGTCTGTTTTAGCTTGGGGAAATTTAGCTAACATACTGTCACAGCAAGGTCGAATAACTGAAGCAGAAGATGCATATAGAAATGCTCTACAACACAGACACAATATGGGTGACACTCATTACAATTTGTAAGTATTGAGCTTCTATATCAGAGTCTGTTTAAGGGAGTGCGACTGGTTTGCCATTCTATTGCTGTTGTAAGGAGTGTTTTAAGAAGAGGGGGAAAGAGCTCTTTGCCGCAAAACATTGCTTGACAGGCAGAATTTCTAGAGCAATGTTATGGCTCTATCAAGAAAAAATGTTTGACGAGCAATATTTTGTGATGTTGCCAAACTGCCAAACGTGTTATAGCTATGAAGTTGCTGTGGCGTCGTGATGTAATTCAGCTGATTCGTGGTGTCAAGAGCTCAGTGTGGTCAGGGTTCGAACCCAGCCACCGTAGCATCACAGCCAGGATCCAGGTCTCGATTAGTTAACCTACTACTGAGATCCTAGCGACTGGCACTGAAACACCATTTCACCTTCACCTATTCCACAAGCAAATCGGAAATGTTTGACAAACAATGTTTAATCGCTTGGCCAGGACCATTCACCAAATTTATATGCCTTCGTCGTTTCCATTTGCTCCTTATCTAATTAATCAAATGCCATTTATTTTATTTGCAGAGGCATTTTGCTACAAAACTCTCAGAGATATAAAGAAGCTATCGATTGTTATCAAAATGCTATCAAATATCGGCCCAGTCTTGCTTGTAAGTTCATGTCTGTTTAAATGACGATAATATTTTGCTTTTGGTACTTATTGGGTAAGCTGTACGCTATGGGACATGTTTTACGCCACTCCAAATTACCTTGCATGTGGCATTACCTGTTATCGCTACGATTTCTCGATTGGTTAATGCTAAGTAATGCAAATTATGTGGATTACGCAGTGTATACTACAGTACAGTCCTTAAAAGCACAGCCCAAAATTCATTACAGTAGAGTACAGCGCAAAATTCATTTCTGCCAATGCGCAACCTCTGCAGCCATCCGTCACTGTGTGGAATTTTTTTAAATTCATTTTAACAACCACGAAAATATCAAATGGGAAAATTATCAACTTGTCATATCATCACAATATGGACTTTTCGTTTGCGAATTCAACCAGCTACAACATGGGAAAATTAGGTTGAACTTCTTTCAGATTAGGGTTTCTCTAATGAAGGGCCTGTTCACATCAACTTGGCGCTGTGTACTGATTAACCTTGACATTCAGGAGCTTTCACCGTCTTGTCGCTGTAGACTGGGTGACCTTGCTATCCTTGTTGTCCCAAGGCAACCGAAAGCTCCTATTAACAGTGGCTTTAAATTAAATTCTCCAAGCCTCAAAGCTCCGACATTTGCCGGACACCTTTATTTGTTTCTTTTGATTTGCAACATTTCTTGCCCTTAATTACTATTGCCGACAAAATTCATCTCCTAACGATTTGCCGACAGATCCTTTTTCCAGGGAGGGTGTGACGCCCCCCAAGCCCCCCCTCGCTACGGCCCTGTGTCCCACGGCAACCGAAAGCTCCTACAGATGGTGTCTTTAAATAAAATTCTCCCAAGCCTCCAAGCTCCAGTCCATAGACTTCAGATCCGCATGTAATCAAGCCTGACGAGGCCAGATTCATGTGAAAATTTTATGCATATACATGTATTAGCTACATATATAAGTTTGTCATGAATGTTAATATATTTATAATATATACGTTAGTTAATATATTAACTCTATATGAATGAAAATAAAATATTGTGAAGTAATTTTTGTTTTTTCTTCTCTATTTCAGCTGCGTATTTAAATCTTGGGCTGACGTATGATGCCATAGGCTTAAAGAAAGAGGCAATTAAGGTAAAGCTATTTGTTTCTCATTCGAGTGTTTTATAGATGATGATGATCTTGCATCAAGAAAAAGCTCTGCGCTTGTTTTTGGAAGTTTTTTCGAAAAATACATGGGTCATAAATTCATACCCTAACGTATAGTTCAACGCCTCGGAGGCGACGAATTTTAGGCCTGGGAAATACCTTATTACAAGCGTTGTTTTTCTTTGCCTCACTGTTGAAGACTGTGAGATTCCAGTAATACCAACCCTTGATATAGCTAAGTTTACATTAAGTTTTATGGAGAGCAAGTGCGGGTACACGCTTTTTTTATAAAGAACCACTTTATAAGGAACCTACATGTAGAAGGCCCGAAAATTTAAAGAACTTATACTGCTAAAGAGAACATCGTTAGGGAACTTTTCAATGTCCAATGCTTTTATCACTGCAAATAACCAAGAATTAGAAAACCGGTTCAATTCATTTGCAGTCGAAAATCACATAAACTGTACGTTACACATGTATCGAATGTTTCCTTGAATAGTCTTGGGCTTTGCTCACATGCAAGTGTCTCCTTTATTGTTATGACCACTGTATGTGCAGTTGAAATTAAGGAACTATTAAGGAACTTTTGGAACCACAATTGCCTCAAAAGAGGTCCAAGAATAAGAGCTTTAAGAACTAGGCCTTGAGGTAGGTTCCTTATAAAAAAAGCGTGCATGACAAAGTGTTTCTAATGTCTCCGCGAGTCCGGAAAAATGTTAAACCTTCCTCAAAACAAAAATGCGCTCGGTTGTAAAACTTCCTCACTTAACAACGAATCAAGTGACCTTTGGGTCTAACAGTTTGCAATCGATAGGTCCTAAAATTCAGAATAGTCTGCCAGGAACAAGTAAAACAGCTGAGAACTTTGATATTTTCAAAATTATGATAAATATTGGAGTTGGCAAAACTTTCAATGTAGCTTGTGATCGTTAGCCTACTTTAATTTTAAGTTTAAGCTATGTTAATATCAAGATAAAATAAGAGAACTGAATGCAATATATCAAAATACCTTGATAATAAAAGCGATATTTCAGTTTCTTTTGAATCGACTGGTGAAATCTGTGTATTGATGGAATCATCAATATCTGGACGAGGAAATTATGCAGTTCTTTTGTTATAATATGCCCCCAAAACCCTCAGGAAACATGAATCAAAATGGGTTAAGGTGACAAGATTTAGTAAGACTATTTTGGTTCCCTTATTTTATCTTGTCAATGTTGATAACATAAATGACACACACACAATGAAAAGCGGGAATGTCTTGGTTGTGGCATGAAATGTTCTGTTGCTCTTATTGACCTTTTTATGGCCAATGACCGTGTCACTTTTTCCTGAGTGTATTAATCTTTTTTAGATTCTCAACATTGGTAAAAACCTCAGTGATTTTGGATTAAAGAATCCCAAAGCTCATCTTCATTCTTGTAAGTAAACTTAGATTGAGTCCTTTTAGTTCAGCTGTCTTTTACACGTTTTTTTTTATAAGGAATAAGTTGAGGCTGGAGTTCCTTAATTTTTCAACAAAATGAGGCTGAAAGTTCCTTATACTGTTCCTTGTCGTGGGATATGTATAAATACTAATTTTTACAGCAAATTCCTAGAAATTATTCTTCATTTCTAACTTTAAGTATAAATGGAGCCTTTTGGGGAAGAACGATGGGAAATATATTGTAGTTCTGTTCCTTTCCGTACAAACCGTCTTGTTCTTTAAGAAAGAGTTTCTTAGTTTTTCATCCGAGCCTCGACAGTTCCTTAAAGTTCCTTAATTTTTTGGGCATTTTCAGCCTCGAGTTACTTATAAAGGTGTTCGTTATAAAACAAAATGTGTATTCGTGGTGATGTATTCAGTACAAAATCTTTCCCAAATATAATTGAATATCACTCAGTGTATATGCACATCCATATGATTTTTGCTTTCTCTTATAGTAACTGCTATCCGGTACAACTTGGGAAAAATCTTCTTCAATATGGCTGATTATAAGGTAAGAAAAGAAAAAAGTGTCAAGAATAAAAGAAAGTCCTTTTGGCCGTCATCTTACATATGAGAATCTCTCCCCATGCAACGAACGGGATTGTGGTCGCTTTAGGAGAGGTAGTTCAGACAAGAGTGGTCCACGAGAATATCAATACCAATTTTTCGAAAATCTTTACCCGACCTTTCCATTCTTCAAACATAAAAGTCGTGAAAATGGAGACCGTTCCTTGACAAAATTTGTGAATTTTTTTTATACAGCATAAAAGTTTACAATAACGAATTACCTAGGACAACCCTACGAACTACTATACCACACTTACAAGGACGATACCAGAGGAGCAAAATATCATGACTACCTCCTGGCATTAAACATAAACCTGCACACAGCTAATTATATCAATTACAGAGTGCTATTAAGTAACTACAAAACGACTTAAACGAGACAGAGAATACTTAGGAGGAAATCTACACCGTACCGAGCGGCACGTCCCCAGTACCCAAATTATACATAGTGCCCTTAAAGCTTTAAATTCTGTACCTATGGCCATAGATCTTTCCTCTTTTTCTCGCGATTTTGAAGTTTTCTAGTAAACAAAGACTATTAATTCATTCTCGCTGTTATTTTGCAGGCATCAATTTCTTTGTTTTATGAAGCAATAGAAATTGCACCGTCAAGCTACTCCTGTCACAGTATCTACAACATGCTTGGTAGGTTTATTTTTAAATCAACTATATTATACACTCTTTTTTTATAAAAACCAGGAAATTTTGATCGAAACTGGCTGTTCTTAAGTTTGTGCCGTTTTTGAGCCTGAAATGCTCTTAATCTGTCCTTAATTCCTCGGTTACTTAGACAGTAATGTTTTTCAGTGAATTTCTGGGAATGGTACTTCATTTGTGTAAAAATGCAGCATGCTTGTCTATTTCGTTGTTCGCTTGCTTTTAAGATTCGGTTTGCCTGCCTTACTTTAATATTAAGCTGATATTGTTAGGGCTTATGAAAAGGCCAGCCCCAGCTTGTTCTTATTTTGTTCTTTGAATCTGGGCAAACTCCAGGCTCGTGTTCTTATAAAATTGTTCTTATAAAAAAGATTGTAGCTTGAGTCAGTGTCATGTAGATGGATGGATGTGTAGTTGTTTGCATATATTTTCATATATTATCATATTTAGTTTACTAGCCATTTTTGGTAGTATCAGTGGGCATCCCCTATGCAATATTACGAGCTACTCACGTAGGTAATTCCCATGGCAAGTATTACCATATTTGTCACATGTAGCATAGTCTTACTTACTCCAGGTATCTCATGCCTTATATGGCTAGCTTTTTTAAACATGATACCTTGTCAATTCACCCCATATTAGTACAAAATACTGTAAATAGTTGACTTGGAGTATGTATAGAAAAAGTTAGATTGGTATTTAGAGGAGTTGTTAGTTAGTTGATTGCATAGAGAACACAGAAAGGCAAAAATCTAAGTTTCTCTCTCGCTGGTACTCTGCGGCACGCAAACAAACTCAACAAAAGTTTTGTGAGATTGTTTCACTCATATTCTTTGGCAGATTTCAACTTTAGTTTAGTGTATTGGTAATTCGTAAAACCCACGTTTTGCCAAAGATGCAAGCATCTTCTGGATGTAAGAGAAAGCAAAAAAAGTTAACTTGAAAGATCAGGCCATTCTTAGCGCAGATTCGGTGAAAAGAGTTACAGTCACACGGTCATTGGCCAAAGGAAGGCTAATTAGAACGAAAGAAAATCCTATGCCACACCCAAAACACGCCTATTTGTCATGTGCTAGGAATATTTTTGTCCGAAGGAAGGTTGAACACATTTCTGGACTCTGGCTGAGCGATGTTGAAACCTATTCGTGGTCTTCTTATTTCTGTTTCTTGGAAATCTGCTTTATTTAATTTAGATCATTTGAGAGAATAAGAAAATAGGCCCGACTGAAATCAAAATTTCTTGCTCTTCCAGGACAAGCTTATTCATTCCTTGGTCAATCAGAAGATGCTGAAATTTGGTACTGGAAATCATTGCAATCAAATAAAACTCATATTCCGGCTCATTTGACTTATGCGAGACATCTAGCGTCAAAGGTGCGTATATAAATAGACCTTTTCAAAGAGGTCTGGGTCGGCGCGACATTTTTCTGGAAAATGGTAGACACGTTAACTAATGGAATCCTCTCCACGTTCAAAGACCATAATTGCAGTCGTTTCAGGAGAGAAAGTGCAGCAAATTTTGCTTCATAATCACGTAAAGTGGGAGTTAAAGTGAAAGCAAGGATTCAAGTTCCAGTTTATCTGCTCTAGGAGGCATTTTATCGAGTATTTTCTTTTTTGTGAATTACTTGCATCTTGTATCATGAGTTTCTGCAGCTATTAATAACATTTAATGTCGCAGATTCCTTTTTTTTTTAATTTATTTAAAGTAGGTACTATGAAGTAATATAGCTAATTGAGACTTCAAACTGCAGTTTTTTTATAAGGAACACCTTTGTAAAGAACTCGAGGCTGAAAATGCCTAAAACTTTAAGAAACTTTTAAGAGATATCGAGGCTCGAATGAAAAGCTAAGAATAACTTTTTTCATGAACAAGACGGTTCTACAACTAACAGAATAACAACATAATTCCCATTATTCGAAATTTTCTTAACCAAGCCAGTTTATATGAATATGCCGTAAAAATTGGTACTAAAAATTTTTGCCATTTGTAAATGATTTGTACCTTCTGTTTATTCGCAATTAATAAAGTTTATTTAAATTGCTCTTTTTGTAGGGTAAGACTGCAGATGCGGAGAATTGGTTCCTAAAAGCTCTGAAATTACAATCAAATTATGCCGACACGCGTTTTCATTATGGTAAAAGGGGAATAGTTTAATTCAACATTTTTTTGAACCGAAATATTTCGTCCTTTTCTGCTGTTTGTTTATTTTTTCAGTTTATAGAAGCAGTTGTTTCTTGTTTTTCAGGACAGTTTCTCATTTCTAATGGTCGGTCGAAAGAAGGCCTAGCTGAACTTGAAAGAGCGGTGGAATTAAATCCAGACGACGCTGAATTTGTTGTATTTGCAGCCTCTTCTTTCAGGTAACTTGGTGTTTGATTTGTTTATCAACGTTTCAATGGCATAGCCATGGAGGAGCATCAGTGCCCCCCCAATCATCGCCAAAGTGTGTTTTATGTATAGGCCAAATCTGTGGCAGGGTACGACTTGGGCATTTATTCTTAAAGCCACGCCCTATGTTTCCTTGACAACATTCTTTTGCCACTCCAATGTTGGACATCTAGCTACGTTACTGCAACCTTTGTACATCAACGCAGATAAACAAACTGTTGGACATTAGCCTGGCGGGGAAAGGCAGGGACATAACTTATGGGCCGATGGGGTTATACCGCATAGATTTTTCACACTCACCCACTTATTATTTGTAATGTAGGCCTAATAAAGTTAATTTTTGAGTTTTTCGCAATTTTCCGCTCTCTTTTATAATGTTTTGTTAAAATCATACCCATGTTTAGAGAGTTCCAGGAAAAACCCATTCATATGGGTGCCACATACCTGTATCCAAATTATCTTACGTAAACCTCCCCCTAAACTACCTCCCCCCGGGGACATAAGCAAAATTTCTGATTATACGAAACCAATCGGCAGGTAAATTGAAAAGAAACTCGAAAATCGTTTTCACGTCTTTCGCGGAGCCGCGTCAACGATTGCCAGTAACTGCGATAACTGCGTGGGTGATAATCGTGCTTACGAACTTATGTTGCGTAATGTTTCACATTTATCAACGAAAGGAGCAGATTTAGGGTCGTTTCAAGTTCAGTTATATTCTTTAGCGAGGCGTCTTTTGTCAGCAAATGCGAATTTAATACAGGAAATCGTTGGTTAGGACGTAGGCACAAAACGTGATTTTGAAAGAGCAAAGTATTAATTATCCTAATACCACCTGCTCAGTGTGACGTAAGTCTAAAAAATCTGAACTCTGTATGCTGTTTGGTGATTGAAGACGCTTTTTCCTTTTCAAAGAGGTCTGGGTCGACGCGACATTTTTCTGGAAAATGGTTGAGTAAGGGAATCCTCTCCATGTTCAAAGACAAGAATTGCAGCCGTTTCAGGAGAGAAAGTGCCGCAAATTTTGCTTCAAATTTACGTTTAGTGGGGGGTTAAAGTGCATCTCGACCCTGGTTTTGATCCGACTTTGGACGGGGCTCGAACCATAATCTGACTGAAGTATTGAGATTTCTGGCTTTCTATAAAAAAAAGTTGAGAAGGACACGGCAAGACGTCAGAATCAGTCGCTGGATCAAATGTCGAGCCGTGCGCACGGCGTGAGCCGACACGGCATTTAAACTAGGCCAACAACTAGAATTACGTTCTTTCTTTATGCTTTTTACTTTAACACTGAGATTGATATTTAATGTAGTTTTATATCGTTTCTTCATTTCAGAGAAGCAAAAGACTATGGAAAAGCTGAAAAGTATTATAAGAAAGCCATCTTGCTTGATCCAAATGTATGTTTTCTACGCTTTAAATTCCAAGCCCATTTCACTTCATTCGCCTTCGCTGTTCGCTGGCCATCAAAAAATGGCGAACGCGAAGCGATTTTGATTTCCGCTGCAAGTCAAGCTAAAGGTTTCGCAAAAGTTTTACTTTTTATCGCCTAAAATTCATCACGAACGCTGTATTCTGTTCGCAAACGAGCAGCGAACTGCAAATTTGCTAGCGAACAGCGAATGCGAACGAAGTGGAAATGGGCGTTTGGGCCCTGGCAAACTATCAAAAATAGTTTATCAAACAGCTGAGAATTTTCCTGTGAAGCAAAATGTTTTATCTTTTGGCCACGTCGCTAAACATTGCTCGTCAAACATTTTTTGCTTGAGTCGAGAGAAAAATGTTGTTAAACTTGATCAAAACATCATGCAATATATTTTTGCTTGTAAAACATTGTTTTGTGATGTTGCCAAACATTCAAACATTTCTTGAAAAACAAATTTCACATGTTTGACAAGCATTGTTTGATCGTTTGGCCAGGGCCTTTCTCAAAAACCTTTGCTAAATCGGTATTTGCATTTGCTTGTCAAGCAAAATGTTTGACCGTTTGACCACGTCCAGAAACATTGCTCGTCCTATATTTTTGGCTTGCGTGAAGCAGAAGATATTTTTGAACTTTTTCAAAAGCATTACGCTACACAAACTTTGCTTGATTTTGCTTGTTAACCTATGTTTGATTGTTTCGCCGCCTTTCCAGCATTGCTTGTCGAACATTTCTTCAACAACATTTCAATTTGCAACAATTCGTCCAACAATTAACATGTTTTATCAGCAATGTTTGATCGATCAAACATTCCTCTGCGAAGATCTAAAGTTTGACTGTAAAGAAAAATGTTTGACCGTTGGGCCACAGTGCAAAACATTGCTCATCAATGTGAAACATCTTTTGCTTGTGACAGGCAGAAAACGTTTTTCAACTTATTCACAAACATTGCTAAGCAATTCTGCTTGCAAACCAATGATTAGCGACGTTGCCAAACGATCAAACATTGGTTTTAAACATTGTTTGTACAGCAAATCTCAAATGTTTGACCAACAACAATTGATCGTTTAGCTAGGGCCTAAGTCAGTTCCTACAAGCCACCTTAGCCTTAATATAATATATTATAACTCTGTATTTCTTTTCCCCAGGCATCTAACAATCATATGAACCTTGGTGCTCTTTACCATCTTACTGGACGACTCGATGAAGCTGAAGTCAGCTATTTTGAAGCGTTACGATTGAATCCAGGCGATCAACTAACATTAGGTAATATTCGAAAGTTAAAGTCATTAAAACAGCAAGCCGAAAGTTAAGGCTGTTTTTGAATTGGCTGTAGGTGCAAGTTGTGTCACAGAACATGGGCAGCCTGGCTAAGAAGAGGAGGTCGCGAGGAGAAATGAATTGAGATATGGGTAATTATTCTGTTCAAGACTGTAATATTTTGGAATAAAAACTGCATTAGTTTAGGGGCTAGAAAATTGGAGAATTTATGTGGAAAAATTTAATCAACTATTGGGGGAATATCTGTCGGACAGTTTTGCCCTGCTCTGCGACTTAGTTGAGACGTCATGCCGTCTCGTGTCGTGTCGTGCTCTTGGCACAACGATTGATTCAGACGTTTCCGTGTCCATTTTCTGCGTGTTACAATTTGGCCTCAAATTCGAATTCTAGCCTTTGGCGTGCAAACGAGACGATAGGCTTAGGCTTTGCAAGACAAGCTCAGACTTGACAATAGTTTTGGCACGGCAGTAGCTCTCATCTGAATGAACTCCTTGCCGCTGTTTGGCAACTGCCGTGCAACACGGAAGAATTGGTCGTGCCAAGCTTTCAGCTCGAGAAAAGTCATTGATTGATTCAGAAGTCGTGCTGTTGCCGTGCTAGAAACTCCCGACACGACACGACTCTCTGTCGGCTAGGCTACTTCTTCCTCGGATGCTTTATCAAAAATCTTTTATGTCGTTGTGTCGCAAAGATCACGTAGTGGTATGTATAAAAATATATGCATTTTTAGCTTTGTAATATAAATTTTAGTATGGTTTAGAAATTACATTAGGACTTCAGTACACGCATTTTTGTAAGGAAGTTCGGCTCGAAATTCCTTATCGATTCCTTGTCTTTTTACTTTGTGTCTCTCATAAACCTAGGGGTAAGAAATAATACAATATATATACTGTACTTGGCTTCAGTTTAGCTGCTGTAAACCCCATGTATGTTGTCCATGGCTAGTTATGGTTGAACTACAATAATGCAAAACAGATGGATTCAAAGATTTTATGGTTCATATTCCTAAGTAGTCTCTGGTGCAAAGTTTTAGCCTATCCGAGTACTACCTTCCTCATAAAGGCCTTCCTTAAAATAAAATAATAATATGTTTTTTCTATTCCCTCCCAACTGATCTCTTTTTCTTGCTTTTTATTTATTACTTAAACTTGTACATGTTTTTTGTAATTACTTGCCTAATTTTCATAATTCATCAATTTTACTATTCCATTTACCAGTTATTTATTTATTTTGTCATTTCTATTATAGTTTTACTCAATTTAGACGTTTTACACAAACATTAACTTCTAGAACTTAAATCTGTTTTCATTTATTAGAATTTTTTTAGTTTTATTAGAATTAAAATGTTATTTGTAGTGTATGTATGAGTTTTATAGTAGAAAAAACTTTTTATGAATTGGTATAATTTTATGATACAGTATGGCACGACTAGCACGACTAGTGAACAAAGATCTTGTTTCAGATTTTTAAGCTACCGATATTTTATTAGGCAGTGGCCAAACGATCAAAAATTGTTAATCAAACATTTGAGATTTGCTTATCAAACAATTTTTGAACGTTTGGCCATCGCAAAACATTGCTTGACAAGCAGGACGTGCATGGCAATGTTTTAAAACACTTTCAAAACATTGCTGCTTGCCGTAAGCAAAAGTGTTTGATGAGCAATATTTGTAGAGTGGCCAAACTATCAAACATTTGTTGGAATAGCAAATTCCAGATGTTTGACCAACATTGTTTGATTGTTTGGCTAGGGCCTTAGACCCGCACGATTTTCTGTGTTAGTTGATAAATAATTTTTATTGTATATATTAGATAAATTTGACAAAACGCTTTTATTATTTCTCTTTCTTGGGCTTTTTGTTTTGAACAGGATGCAGTTCGATAGCAATGGGAAACAAGCCCTATTGTCGATTTACCCTGTACCTAAAGTTGAGGCCCCGGCGCAAATGATCAAACACTGTTTGTTGCTCAAACATTTAAGATTTGACTTATAAGCAATGTTTGACTGTTAATGGGCAAGTCGCAAACATTGCTTACAAGCAGAATTGCTTAGCAATGTTTTCGAATGTTTTTGCTTTTGAAACAGTTAAAAAACATTTTCTGCCCGTCACAAGCAAAAATGTTTGATGAGCGATGTTTTGCAACGTGACCAAACGATAACCAAACATTTTGTTTCACCAGCAAAGCTCAAATATTCGACGACCAAACATTGTTGGTCAAACATTTGAGATTTGCTTTGCAAGCAATGTATGACCGTTTGGGCCCGTCTCGAAACATTTTGTGCTTGATCCAAGGCTTAGTCACAAAGCATTTTGTTTTGTGACAGCCAAACGGTTCAAATTTTGCAACAAACTATAAAGGTTTGGCTAAACTATGCGGCGCGTAACATTGTCGCCCATGACTTGTCCTCTGTTTGGCCACCTCGGAAACTTTGTAGCGCGTGACAAAATTTTGTAGCGAGAGACACGCAAATATTTCTGGGAGACATCAGAAAGATTTCTTGTCTCCGCGACTCGGGGGACATGATTCTAAAGGCCTGGCTAAACTAGGAGACATGGCACTTGCGACATGACATGTCGCCTCGATGGGGCCTCGATGTATCCCAATTTAGCCACTTATAAAACTTTGCAGCAAGCGACAAATTTGTAGGGAGAGACACACAAATGTTTCTGGGACACAATATGGGGGCATGTTGCTCGCTTGTCACTTGCATGTTTAGCCACCCTGGGAGACACACCGAAATTATACAATGTTGCATGGGACACTACCACACCTTTTAGTTTGATCGTTTTGCCATGGTTTAAATTACCCGCGCCCGCATTGCACCCGCATTGCATCTTTCAACTTCTCTGGACCGGAAATGCGTATGATGCAATTAATAGTTTGGGAGCATGCGCGTAGAGAAACCTCGTGACAATTTGTTGTCATTCTGAACTTGAGCTTGGCGCAGAGAATCAAAACAACGTGGAAGGGAAGGCTTAGAGTCTGCAGCGAAGACATCAAGAGCAGTTTGTGCATCAAAAACGCAGGCCAGCCTGAAGAAAAATCTCTCAAAACATCCTTAATTTATTGCTCCACAATCTGCAGTAGACATGAATGGTACAGAGTCAACTCCAGAGGGAACCAAAGGGATTCCAATGAGAAGAGTCGTGGTGAAGGACCCTTCGCATATGCCTTCTCATTACTCGGAAACTCCCGGCGGTACAATGTTTTCTACCACACCAGGAGGTATAAAACAGTCTTATTTATGAAACTATAATATTATTTTATTGTATTTTTGTTTAAAAATCTTGTTGGCGTTTTAAGAGCATCTGTCGCGGCGTGCGTTTGTTTATTAAATGGCTTGTTAGGCCGCGATGCAGGTAGACAGTAGACAGGACTTGACTTGCAGCATTTTTTGCCGTTATGACCGCACGCATCATGTTCAGACTTGTATATAAATTATTTCAAACGTATGATATTTCTGTGCATTTCAAAATTTAGCAGTGTGTATCATTTATTGATAATTGCTGATCTCTTCAGTAGGGGAATTTTAAGAGCGTTGTTGCAATGCAAGGGTTGGCTTCGGCTTGAAATGCGAAATTGAAATTATCTAGGCCTGTTTTGGAAATTCTGAAGCTTTTTGTTTGCTTTAGAACAAAGACTTTTGTTTGAACAAAGTATTTGAAATGACGTAATCTGTAAACAATAATAAAAACGTATATAGTCAAGAAATGAATTATAATATTCATAAGTGTAACAGATTAAGAATTAGGCTAACACAAAATATTAGATGTATAGATACATAATGTTTTCGTTCTCAGCTGATTGGTTAGTGGCCAAGGCTTATTTGATTTGTGAATTATAAAAATTTGAAGGACAATAAAGCTTTAGTTTTGCATGAAAAACTCACTTTATAAAATTATCAGTAAGCAAAATTAATGCTCAGAACCACAGAATAAAGACCCATGCATATCTTAAACAAGATTAGGCAAACTCAAATTTTACAGGGATTGGTATGGGTTTTTGCATGCTTGCAGGAATAGCCAAGGCTTGCAATTTTGACCATTGGTGGAAAAAATCATACTATGACTTCTTCTCAACACAGGCAGCTTGAAAAGAACTATTTTTGGCAACTTCACCAGTAGTGAAGAGGGTTGTTTAGTTGAAATAATGTTTTTCAGCCACTAAGACCTCAACCCTGAATCCAGTGTGCATTCCATGTCGCCTACGCCAGAGATCTCTGGTGTGGAGTTTGAAATTTTATTGGCGTACCATACCGGCGTGGATCTTTCAAAAAAACAATAGCCTAGACTGTTATTTCAATTATAAAACAATAGATCTATTGTTTCTTTGGCATGAAGTACTATTTGGTTGGCGTATTCTCCAGAGTGGCGGTAACACAGAATGCACCCTGGCCCTGCATGTGACACTGTGTACTACTCTGGAAAGTCTAACATAGGTGCACCTCAGATTTCATAAGAACAACTACAATTGCACACCTGACTCCTACAAACAATAGGAAAGACAAAAGATAATATCTTTTATTGTTAAAAACAAAGGAAAGTAAATGCATTTGTTGGTCTCAAGCCTGTAGGAAGGAATGTCTGATTGAGAGTGGGCCAAGCAATTGACAAGTATTGTAAGTTGATGGCATGATGATTTTATGACATCATACTATTGTTTTTGGAATTATAGAGAGGGTTCTCCAGCCCCCCTGGCCTACCCACTTCTGATGGGCCTGGTTCTTTGGCAATTTTTCCACACTTTCACCCATCAATCTAAGCTTTGTCACTCCTGAGATCTCGGCAAAAGTGCCAGCCAAGGCTTGAGCTGGGATTCCAATCTCACTGAAGTCTTTGCACCATAAGCAAGATGGCTTGTGTATCTAAATTTCAAATTTGTTTCTTTAGGAACAAGAATTATCTATGAGAGAAAGTTTTTGCTGGACATGAGGAACTCTCCTCTGTCAAAAACACCAACCAAGCAGTTGCCAGTTATCCCTGGTGTTACACTGGATGATAATGGCAAATTGATTGAAGAGGATGAAGAGGCACTTGAGAATGAGAAGAATACACTCAAAGAGAAAGGTGTTCCCATGGAAGAACAGAATGGCAATGATCTCAAGAAAAATCATGGTATGCCTCCCTTAATTGTGATACTTACACTCATAATCTTTTAGTTGCACAAAACTTTGTTTTTGAGAAATAGTTGAAACATCCTGGACAAGAAAAGAATGTTTGATGAACAATGTTTTTGCAATGTGACCCAACAGAAAACATTTTATTTGACCAGCAAAGCTCAAATGTTAGACCTGCATGTTTGACTTGCTTTACGAGAAATAATGTCTGTTTGGCCCTGTCACTTAACATTGCACCATCACAAAAACCATGGTATGCAATCTATTAATGATATTCTAGCAACTGGCACTAAATACACCACTTCACCTTCACCTTCTGAAAAGAGTATTAATACAGAAAACAGTAACAACTGATTTTAACATGCTGTAATGGAAATGTTTAATATTGCAAAGCTTCTTGTTAGGGATCTCACAATAAACCAAATTGGCTAACATTGTTTATACCAATTTGAGGTTGTATGGCCATACTCTTGAGGAGCTTTTCCTTTTAATTGAATTCTAAAATTTTGTGCCATGAAAAGCGTGATTGGCACTCTTAATTAGACACCAATGGTGCCTCAAGGGTATTACCATGTGACCTGAAATGGGTGTAAACAACGTTAACCGATTTTGTCTTTTAACTTTTTCTTTGCCCTTGCAAACTACCCAAATAATAAAGTGAGTTGTGTTGATTTTTTGCAGATGAGATCCAGTTTGACATGGACATCTGAATTTAACCACTGAAGAAAGGTTGCTGAAATAATCAAGAAAAAAAGCACATAACAGTGTATTATGGAAACTGAACTGTAAGATTGTTTCATCTTCTCTACTTATTAGTGCAAATCATATCTTCATTTTAGTAGCTTCGGCAGAAGCAAGTTTCACTTTGCAAAATTAAAAGACATTTCAGCAGTTTCATATAGCAAAATCAATAAAATTCACTTAGCATAATCAATGAAGTTCAAGAAATGTCAAAGATTCCAAAGTTTGCAAAATTGAAAATGTTTGAAAGTTTCACGAGGCAATTTAAAAAAGGAACCATTAATATTATCTTAGAAATTTCAATGAAGTATATAATTGATCTTTGTTAAGAATTTTTCAAGGTTACTGATCATAAAATATTCAAAGCTACTTAAATATGTTCTATAAATTGAAACGAAGAACTGCTTTAAGCAACTACTAACTGAAGAAAGCCTGATTCCTCCAGCAGATTCCAAACATCTTTGTGAGTCCCTCCCTCCAAAAGTGCCAAACAAGCTTTTGCAATGTGAAATTATAGTGCTATCTGTGACTGAAGTGGTGTTTGACTTGCTGGTTTGCTGGTAAAAGATACTCTTGGTACCATTTATTGTTCTTTTACAAAAAATCATGAAAGGAAAATTCAAAACATTAGTTGCAACATCTTTTGCAATTTCTCTCTCATTTGAAATAAGGGAACCCCTTCAGAATCTATCTTGCTGTGTTGGCATCGGCTGACACTTTATGAGGAATGTTGTTACAATGTTCCTCCACATTTTTAATCTGAGCTAAGAGTTCCAAACTTTTTATGTGTAAAGCTGTTCTCAGCATTCTTCTACAAGTAGATTTTATCTGCAGAAACTTCTTATAAAGACATGTGCCACCAAAATAAGCATGCCCAATTTTAAAATTTAAGAATTGGTGCCTTTATGAATAGATAAATGTGATATCTTCAATTTAGCAAATTCAGCTTAGCCATTTCTGTAAATACTTTTCATAATAAAACAAGAACCATTTTGCATTATGAAACTTCCTTCTGCCTCTGTGTATAAATAAAACTGTTGTGTCTTGGTCTCTTTATATGACGCTTTGTGATGTGGACCAATTTGTGAGTTAGGACAAAATCTTGGGAATGTCAGTGGAAAGACAAAAATATTTTTGAATCAAATAAATGTGTAAATATACAGTGAATTGTTCTAGAGGTCATTTTAATGATTTTAGGACAATTTTCCTTGCAGAATGATTGTGTTACTTATACATACCTATATTTAGGTACCTTATGTAAAGTTTGAATTGAATTTGACTGTACTGTGTCTTAACGGTAGCCTATTACAATATTGCCATAAATGTGTGCAGTTTCATTGTTACCATCCCTTCCCCAAAAATGAAATCCTTGAAAAAGTTTTGAAATAAATCCCTAAAAAACTTGACAAGAAACATTATAATTCACTGAACATTAAAATATTTGGCCAAAGTTTATCTTTAATTTCTGAGGCCTTTAAATTGGCAAAAAATCCACAAAGATCACCCCGGATAAGGTATGTGCAGTACAGTGGTGGTTGTACAGTACAGGCGGTGGTTGCACAGTACAGCGGTGGTTGTGCAGTACAGCTGAGGGATTTTTTCCCACCGCTGTACTGAACATTTACCGCTGTACTGATGGTATCCCTCCGCGGTACTGATGGTATTCCTCCGCTGTACTAATGATATCCCTCCGCTGTACTGATAATATCCCTCCGCTGTACTGCACAACCATCGCTGTACTGCACATACAATATCCGGGGTGAAGATGTTGTTATTTACTTTTGAGTGGTATTTTCCTATAAATGCAAGACAAGGAGTCCAAGTTATCTTGCCAGGAAAGTGCCAGTGCGTCGGAGTCCACAGTTGGAGCAGATTGAACAAAATCGATTAATGATCAGCTCATCGCTCATTCCTTGCTTATTTAAGATGCATTCTTTTGAGGACTTTTATCTCGTCTGAATTCTGGAAAACCAGACCTCGTAGGTTTCCCATTCCAGACGAAAAAATTCACATTCTTGAAAAACGTAGGACTTTAGACAAGTTGATTCGGAAACAGTTTCCCTGCGAAGTCTACCAAATCTTTCAGCCCTGGAGTCAGAAGAGTCTGGGGCCTCCAAAGTCTTTGATTTTCCCGAGAGTTGTTTAAAAGAACGGGCTTTCTATCTCTCGGAAATCTCCAGAAAAAAAACACTCAGAAAATGATCCTAAAAGAGCGCACCCTTGTCCTTTGGAGTCTTTTGGAGTCTTTTGGCATAGCAGATTTCAAAATTCAACCTTTCTATAAATGACTGATTAGAAATGACTCACGAATACTGTGAGGAAGTGCATTTAATTTCTCTTGCAAAGTGCAGAAATGAGAATTCATTTTGCACTCCTCAAAATTTTGCCCAGAAGACGTCTGTAAATCATAGATAATTTCATATTTTATTCATGCTCCTCAATTCGCAACTAGCCAATCACATCACTGAATTTTGTCATGTGCTTACAATTACTAAACATTGATTGGTTAGTTTTAAGTTGCAAACATGGATCTTATGAATGAAATATGAAACTCCATCTATGGTATTATCTTCAAAATTTCTTTGCTGGAAGTTAGTTTTGTGCAAAATTATCTATCCTAATGTTATTAATTTTCTTCGCATTGTAAATGTGACTACTGAGTACTTGAATTAAGTTACTTATTTCGCAAATGTAAACTCAGCAATACACCATCGTTGGGACTTGTTTTTTCAATTGTTTGGCAAACAATGTTTGTTTTCAAGCGTTTGACAGCCAATGCTTGTTTTCAAAATGTTTGGCAACCGATGTTTGGCCACGGTTTATGTTCAGCCGTTTGACAAACTGTTTACTTTCAAATGTTTGGCAAACAATGTTTGTTGCCAAGCGTTTGTTGACAAACAATGCTTGTTTTCAGTCATTTGACAAATGATGCTTGTTTTCGAATGTTTGCCAAAGAATGTTTGCCTACAATGTTCGATAAACAATGTTTGTTTTGAATCGTTTGACAAACGGTATAATTTCAAATGTTTTACAAACAATGCTTGTTTTCAAATGTTTGGCAAAGGATGTTTACCTGCGATGTTTGATAAACAATGTTTGTTTTCAGCCATTTGACAAACTGTTTACTTTCAAATGTTTTACAAACAATGTTTGTTGTCAAGCGTTTGTTGACAAACAATACTTGTTTTCAAATGTTTAGCAAACAGTTTTTGGCTACAGTCATAAACAACGTTTGTTTGCAAAAGTTTCATAAACAATATTTGTTTTCAAGGGTCTGCCAAACACTGTTTGTTTTAAAACTTTTGACACAATGTTTTCAAATGATTGACAGACAACGTTTGTTTCTAACGTTTGACAGACGATGTTCATTCTACAATGTTTTCCAAAAATGTTTGAAAACAGTGTTTGTATGGTTTGAAATGATATGGAAATATTACTATAATCCAGAGCATGGTTCATTGCCACGTTGTTGAAGTTTACGTTTGCGAAATATTTTTTATTTCTCTTAGTTACTTTTCTGTTTATTTTCTTTTTAATGTATTCAAATGAAACTGTGGAATATGCAAAATATGATGTGCTGAAATCGTTCGTTATTTTTTTGTAGTTCTGCATCAACCTTGGCAGTATCTTGCTAGTGATGGTGCTTGGGCAAAGCTCGGGGGCAAACATGGTCAGAACTAGTGGCCGACTGCTAATCGGCGATTTTTCGGAACTTATTGCAACTGACGACAGACTTAGGGCCAAAGGGCAAAAGATAGAAAGATAAGCGGGTTTGGGCTAGACATGGTGAGGTGCAGTCTTGGCCCTGCAGCGGGCTGATATGTTGACAAATTTCGATACCGTATACAGAGGCGTAGCCAAGGGTGGTAGCACGGGGGGCATCGCCAACAAAGGTTTTGTATATAGGCTAAATCTGATTTCAAAGTGTCGCAGGGTGCGGCTTGGTTATTTGTTCTTTAAGCCACGCACTAATTTTTCTTGACCCTTTGCCCCTCCAATGTTGGTCAACCCCCCTGTTTGAAACTCCAACCCGCTCTCAGAAGATTTCTTGTGCCACCCTCTCTTGTCTTTCAGTTTAGTAGAAGCATCGGGGGGGGGGGGCAAGGCTTGCATCAGCATCCCGGAAGGTGCTGTGGCGTCGTGGTGTAATCCAGCTGACCCGTGGTGTCAAGAGCTCAGTGTGGTGAGGGTTCGAGCCCAGCCACGGTAGCGTTACAGCCAGGGTCGAGGTCTCGATTAGTTAACCTAATACTGAAATCCTAGCGACTGGTGCTAAATAAACACTGGTGCTAAAACACCATTTCACCCTGCATGTGTGAGGCTGGTTGGCGGAGGTTGTCCCATGATTTTACTGTGGAAATGTCCCCCAACGCCCCCCGATCCCCTGCGTTCTTTTTGTTATTTGGAAAAGCGCCAATTCAATGCAGCCTCGTTTCCAATTCGGCATCGCCACGAAGCCAAAGTTGTTGCGTCCTTTCGTTTGGGAAGTGAATTGCGTTGAATGGCGTTTGTTCAATTTTGAGCTGTTTTTGCCTCTGAAATTGATGAAATCTCAGGTATTATGCTACTTAAAATAATGTTTAATGCTTAATTTATTCTTGCATATGTTTTTCATCTCAGAAATTTGCCGTCTGACGATGTTATTCATAAAATACTTCATTAGAATGCCGTTGCTCTGGTCTACCTTCCGCCCGCCCATCATTGTGACTAGGCCATTGTGCAATTTTAAAGCCGGCTTTCATGTCATTTTGCTCAAACCCTGTTACTGCCACGAAATTCTGCTTCAGCTTGAATAATTGCAAAACATTTGAATTCGATCCTTATCCTTTAAACAAAATATTTTCTTGAAAACTGATTGATGTACTGTCCTGTACATGATTAGGTTTCCACGCAACAATAATCGTGACAGGCACCACACCCCAGAATGCACTACGAAGGCTGAATGATGCCCTACTTTTCTATACCCTTGCAACAGTGGTGTAGATGAAGGGGTTATTGAAAATACTTTGGAGACCAATGTGCCCTCCTTGTAGCCAGAAGCACAAACAATTATCTACTTTTGCCAATAGATCATTTCGGTATGACGTCACACAGCATTAAAATTTTTCGAAATCACATGATATTGAGTTTTTGATATGAAAATCTTATAGAGCAGCCAAAACTTAGTCTAGGTACAAAGTTTCACTGTCCTAGCGCTTGTATTCTTAATTTTATGAGCATTCAAAGTTCCCGATTTCATAAAGGCTTTGACCGCAAAAAATGAACTTGGTGAAAATTTTTACCCCACACAGTCAAAGCCCTTTTAAAATTGTAAACTTTGGACGCTTGTAGAATCGATAATACACAAGCTGGGATGGTAAAACTTTGCAACCCAGACTAATTTTTGGGTGCTTTATACGATTTTAGCATCGAGAAATTGATATCTTATGATTTAAAAAAACTTTTTTTCTACCGAAATGATCTATTGAAAAGACATGGGACAGTAGCAAAATATGAAATTCAAGGGAGACCAGAAGCAAGGCAGGGAGGTGGGGGCAGAAGCAACAATTTTGGGGCAAAGCAATAGGAAAATAAAAGAGCTGTGTGATTTTTATGAGGGCAGGGGGCAGCTGCCATCATCCGTCATCCCTGCCTCAACAGCTGCCATCCTGCAAAAAGAAGTTTGGCAAAATGTTTGTTGTAGGGTTGCCAGTTTGGCATTTTAGATGCCAAATCTGCCACTGTTTGAAGGCACTAGCTCATGGTTTTAGGATATCAGCCTACATATTGTTCTAAAATTGGCATGCATGTGCATTGGTTTATTTCTATTGTTTTCTTCAAACTTTGGCAATTTTTTTCCTGACCATCTGGCAACCCTTGTTGTAATATGGGGACATTTGCCCAAGGCTTTATGGCATATTGGAGTTATTTTATGAAAATTATGAGGGATGGAGAATTTCTATACCCTCTTATAACCCCATGACCCTCTGTATTATGTATTTTGACTAATTGCAACTTAAAAATGTTGTCTTTGTTTCAGTCTTTGTCAAGAAAAATCACAAAACGCACACACATATTTGAAAGACCTACCATGATGCAGTACCTCACATCGAAAACAAGTTTGTTGACTTTTGTTATAATCTTAGGCCTTTCTTTGGTCTTTTTATGGTTAAAATACACAAATGGCCTTGCATCATTGTATATGCAAAGGGACATGTGGGAATCAAATTATGAAAAACTTTTAAAAGATTTTGAATCGTATAGCAAGAGCGTTCAGGTGAAGAAAAGCAAGTTAAATTGGCATGAAGTAAAGGAAAAAAACAGTTAGTAGATCCGATTAGTTGGAAAGGTTTGCCACCCATGGAAAAGCCGGATGAAAGCGAAATGCATGATAAATGGATTGTTTTGACGACCATCAGCAAACCAACTGAAGATGTTATTAAGCTATCCAAAGTCAAAGATTGGAAAGTCGTTGTTGTTGCTGATAAAAAAACACCTGAACCGTGGGAGTAAGTATTTTGTCTCAAGTTAATCACTTCTCTTAATAATAAAGAATCACTTGATAAGGAATCTACATGTAGAAGGTCAAAATGTTAATGTACTTATACTGCTAAAGATAGCATCCCTAAGGAACTTTTAAGTTTTTAATATTTGATATCACTGTAAACAATCATGAATTGGGAAGCTGGTTTCATTCATTTGCAGTCAAAACTCAAATAAATTGTGTATTACGCTTATATAGAAAGTTTCCTTGAGCAGTTTCCTGCTTTGCTCGCATACAGGGGCCTCTTGAAGTTATAACAGTCATGGCATTTAATATGTGCAGCAAAAATGAGAATCGGGCTAAGAATTAATCAAGCTGATTAATCCTGGGAAAGATTGGGGCAGAAATTCTGTTAAGTTAGGTTTCCACCTTAGTTAATAGGCCAATTTTTATCTAATTCCGCCCGGCTCATCGAGAGCCTTGCCTATTTCCACTTTAACGCAAGTAGCCGATTGGATCAAATAAGATCAAGCTGCATATTTCCATTTAATGCTCCCTAGATTTTCTGAGAAATTGTTTAAGTTTTGACACTTGCAGACCCGATAATTTCAAAACTTACTGGCTAACTAACAAACCAAGTTACTAACTAACTAACAAGCTAACTAATTCATTAACTAACTAACTAACCAACTAACTAACATAGTGACTAGCTAACTAAGTAGCTAACTGTCTAAATAACTAACTAACTAATTAACTAACTAGCCAATTAACTAAGTGACTGAGTAACTTGATAACTAATCAACTAGCCAGCTAACTGAGTAACTTAGCACCTATCCAGCTTTCAATTTAAGGCATTTTGAATAATATTTGGGCGCTGGGTTTTTGTCGAAGATTGAGGTATTGATGGTAAATACTTCTGATCTTTATAGAGCTGAGAATATTATATACCTAAGTGTTGAGAAGCAAAAGACGCTTGGATACAATCTCGTGGATCTTATGCCTTGGAACAACTATGGTAGAAAAGCTGTTGGACATTTATACGCTATTCATCATGGTGCGAAATACATCTACGAAACTGACGATGACAATCACCCTTCTGATGGCAAATTTCACTTCCATCTCACTTATAAAGATTCATATCAATTTCTGGGACAAAGCACAATCTGGCCCCGAGGATACCCCCTGGATGCAGTCGCTGACCCCCTGAGTATCACGTGATGAAATGCGAGAAGCCCAAACCGCTGGTCCAGCAAGGAGTTGTGGATGGCGATCCTGATATCGATGCCATATATCGATTGACGAGAAAAGACAAAGGCGTTCGTCTTGATGTGCAGTTTGACAGAGCTCAAGATGTTGTTGTGTTGCCTAAAGGAACCATGTGTCCATACAATGCGCAGAACACATTATATGTGTATGACGCATTCTGGACACTGCTGTTGCCAGGAACCGTCAACATGCGTATAACCGACATTTGGCGGAGCTATTTCATGCAACGGTTGCTATGGGAGATTGGCGGTCATTTGAGTTTCTTTCCACCGAGCGCGTATCAATACAGAAGCGCCCATAACTACCTGAAAGATTTCATCGATGAGAAGATGCTGTACCATGATTCTGGTAAGGTGGTTGACTTCCTGCTCGGTTGGAAAGCGACGCACGAAGATTTATTCGACAATATCATGGATCTAACTATCAAGTGTGCGCACATGGGTTTCATTGGACCGGCTGATATTCATTTGACAGAAGCATGGCTTCAGGATTTGGTTAGGATCGGTTACAAACGACCGGCATTGAAGCCTCTCTCTGGTGCATGCACTAAACCAGTGGCGGGAAGCAAAACAGAGAAGAAACCAAAAGAACAGCCATCCTCCTATTTGCGTGCCAAGAAATTGATCGATGTTACAAGTTTCAAATGACATTTGATAAACTATAACTTATTTAACTGACTTTGACTGATTGAAATCAGTTGTGCTGTATAACAATTATTAACTCACTTAGACTTAGTAGCTAGAACTGTATGAATATTCTAATTACAACAATTCAATTAGTGTAAGGCCAAACGATCAAACATTGTTTGTCAAACAATTGGAATTTGCTTGTCAAACAAAATTTTATATCTGTCGCCAATCATTGCTTATCAAACATCAAAAGTTTGCTTGCCAAGCAATTTTCTTTATGGTTTGAAAAACCATGCCCTAATTCTATTTGACCACGCCCTCTTGCACCTCAAATTTCGAACCTCTGGCACGTGGCTGTCTAACCAGGCCAGCTGACACATGGCTAGCTACAGAATCTCTGTAACCTCCTTTAAAGAGTGCACCCCTTTCTTGGTCGAATGGCTCAGACGCTATCTTTTCCACGAGCGTTTATCGACCTCCCGTCGTTGTTAATGCTTGAGTCCTTCACCGTAGTTTTAAAAAATAATTTTATTTAATCTGATGTGGAATATTTTGCAGAAAGAAACCAGAACATGGCTGAACAATGTTGCAGTTTGTAGTTTGTAAACATTGGTGTAAAATTTTAAGCTGAAATCTAAGTATTTTACATCTATACTATAACTATTAATAATTTTACTGAATTGTCGTATGATGTTTTCTTCTTTTGGATGTACTGCTGCTGCATACTTTCTGCAATGCATCGTATGAGTTGAACTTATGTTTAAATGATAAGACTAGCTGTTAACTAAAGGAAATGCTGCTCCGAGGTAGAATCCAAGTAGTACAGAAGACTGCCATGAGTATATCGAAACCCAGTCAATAGAGTAAACAGTGTTTACTGTATTGACTATGATCAAGTTGAAGACAGTCTGTCCCCATGAATTTCAATAGCTGCATTTCACTTTTTTGCAAATCGCTTTGTCTTTCCAGCCAATCAGAGCCCATATCAACAGTTTTCTGATAGCGCGCGACTTGCGAATCCAAAGCAAAGTTTGGCACAGTGGGCAATGAGGCAATGGCGGGGCTACCGAAGAAATAAGTCCAGAATAAGTGCTGAAAATGCTGGCAGAATGCTCTTATTTACTGCCTTGTAAAGTCCGTTTGCGGGGTTGGTTTCAAAGCAGTTGAGGCTGGGTGTTTCTGCTGGAAAGTTGTTATGGTAAAAAAAACTTTGTATTGCATGGGACTGTTGCTGCAAAAGAGTGTTTTCCTTTTAAATTACGAGACAAGTAAATAAATGGCTGATGAATATGAGTAAATGGCTGAAAAAGGCAAGAATAGACCTATTTACGTTCCGCTGCTGCAAGCATCTCTATGGCTGCATGACGCAAACCCTGAAAAATTCGGGAGAATAGCGATTTCCTGTAACGGGAGCCACCGTAAGATGCGACGCCTCAGCTTTTGCTTTTCACACCATTTTGATTTACTACAAATAGACTCAATACATACACGAAATGCAGGACAGCAACCGCAACAACAGTGCCGCAAACAAACAGATTTACAAAATTCCAATTTGTGCAAGAATATAATGCTGCTACGCAGGCGCTTCGCGCAGCTCCGCAGCAAAAACTAACCAAGGGTGCGTGAGAAGAACATAGAAATGGAGATAAATATCGATATGCATGCATAATTTTACACGTTGTCCACTAAATATATAGAAAAGGTGAACTAGTATGCAAAATGACGAATCGACGTTAAATTATGCGAGAAAAAACGCTGCATAATTATGCAAATCAAATTATCAATTGACAGTTGCACAGAGTTTCATAAAGATCTGTACTGCTACACAAGGCCCGTCAAATCTTGTCAAAGTATGTACCATCCCATCCCATCTGAGCCAGCCGCTTGCTTTTTTCACAAGTTTCATCTGCTGAATTTTTGGTTTGGTTTACATTTTCTTTAGAACAAAACGAACTCGAACGAATTCGTTAGGTGCCCAAAATGTTTAATCGCTGCCAGTTTTTTACAGGGTTGTTATAGAGAAGAGCGAGGGGCATTTCAGTCCTCCTCGCACTCCTCAAAAATACGTACGGGATTCCTATTGAAGCAAAAGGATTCTTGCAAGACCTCTGTGAAAACAATAAAGTTTCAAGCTGTGGGTGTACTTTGTAGATTCCAAGGAATGAACTGCCTCTCGGAGATGAGGGTCGTTTAGGGATTCCAGGAAAATGGGAACGTGCGAAATGTATCCTGGGAACTAGGGAACATGTCCGAAATTAAAAGGCAACAAGGGAACATCGGGAAACAGAGATCATGTAAAATCCTCCTATCAATCCGCTTAATATCAATTTGAAAATTATGCCTACAAAAGTCCAGGGAACTGGGCAATTTTAGGCCCCATAGAGAGAAAAGGATCTACCGATTTGATATAGCCTTAGGCCCGAGTTGATTCCTTAGCTAGTTGCTGATAATCTTGAAATCCTAGAAAAATCGACCACATATCCTTTTTTGAAGCAACTATGTGCTAAGGCTATTAACCAAGCTGTCTTCATGGCAAAAGAGATTTATATTCTAGGCTGATGGGCGATTTTCACGATTATCCTCTGGATTATACCCATCCCAAATCTGGAAAACAGAACCATTCGAGTCCTGTTTTCGCAATTCCAACATCTCTCACTCCCTCGGGGAGGTTTTCAAGTGTTTCAGCAATCTACAAATCACGGTTTTGCTGCGAAACTAATGAAAAATCTGAAGAAAGTTCACACGTTTTGGAGACAGATTTCTGTAAAGTTTACAGCTTTTAAAGCGATTTACAATAGCTAATTCGAAATTAAGCATTAAGCATGTGACATGATTCTATTTGGGATTTCCAAATAAGGGATTGTGGTTTCCTATATTCTTTGATTTTTACTTGGTTTGGAATCGCATGGTTCGAAGAGACTATTTAGTCCGAAAAACTTTGTGAGGATTTCACTAGATAGTGTTTGCAGTCTCAGTGAAGGGAGCATTTCAAGCATTTGTAGGAGTTAGTCGTTTTGAAGCACCAAAATGGACGAGCTAACAGAGGAAGAACAAATGGAAGAATTGAAGAATTGCTACTCTCTTTTCGATCGAGTTGGTGACATGAAAGTCGAGCATTTCAAGATTGTCGATGTCCTACGCTCACTTGGACTGAATCCGCTGACTGAAGACGTGAATAAATGTCTGGAAGACTCCAAGCTCGTCAACCAGAGAGTCGATTTTGAAACATTCTATGGGATATATCTACAGATGTCTAAAAACCCAACTAAAGGTAGTGTTTTTGACCCTGACTGTATGTATTTGCCAAATTCCTAGGATCCGTTGTGTGTAACCGCTTGTGTGCTGAAGCTCTCTTGACTGGACTATTAGATACGCAATAGAAACGAATAACCATACCTCTTCACTATGATGATCGTCTATAACTTTTCACATATAGAAATGCACGATCTAAAAATATATCTCTTAATTCCTTAATTCATACTATTCCCAACTACTACAATACAACGACAACTCGCGGTTTACCATGCGGTCCTCCTTCCATAATACCGTACTCATCATCCCTACTCCTTGCACACTCCCCCATCCTAGGAAGTTGGGATACTAATACAAACAATAAGACAAATATGGAAAAAATCAATTGGTTTTTAGCCTGTTATAGATCTGCTTGGTTGCTTTACCGCCAATTTACTATTAAGGCAGCAGTCCGAGAAGTGCGCGGTGACTCTAAACTTTGGCTAAACGTACTGCTTGTTGTTTCAGTTTTCGCTAATAGCTGTTTCTACTGCAGCAAAGAGCAACTCTTTGTGCCCAAAACTACGTTAAAAATTACAGCTCGGACTGGCAGTTTGAGCTTCAAGTTGTGCATTTCAATATCGATATCGAAAGTGATGATTATATATGTTTTATATCGTCAACTTGAATAGCGATAACTACGACAAGCGTAGCTAGTAAGTCTTTTGTGAAGTCCCTTCGAGTGAGTTACACATTATACTTAGGGCATATGGTGTACACGCTTTTTTATAAGAAACCTAGCTCGGGGCCTAGTTCTAAAAGTTTCTTAATTTTTGGCCCAATTTTAGTTCTAAAAGTTTCTTAACAGTTTCTTAATTAATTGAAATAAATTGCAGTAAAAACGACAAAAAACCTTCTGTGGGATACAAAATTTCTTACAGATGCGAGAAATTGCACAAAATTAGCCACTCTGGTGCGAGAAGTCGCACGGGAATGCTCCACAAATGTGAATCCGTATGTTGGAAAACGGACCCACAAATTTCTACAGCTTCTTAACCTCTCCCTCCTAGTTCTAAAAGTGTCTTAACTTTTTGGGTGTCTAGTTCTAGGTTTCTTATAAACCGGTTTCTTATAAAAAAAAGAACGTGTAGACTAAGAAAAACGTAGCCTACTGGCAGCCTCAAAAACTCTTCTCACTGGAAGACTACACCTCTTTCTACTTTTTCCGTGAGAAGAGGTTAAGACGCAGAGTAGGAAAACGAGGTTAACTCTAAAACATTTTATTTCTTCCAGGTAGCTATGACGACATGGTAGAAGGTCTTGGAACAATGGATCGTGATCAAATAGGCACGGTTAGATCTGCGGAACTGAGGCTGGTTTTGATGAACATTTCTGATAAAATGACCGAAGACCAAATCGAGGCTATCATTACTCCTCACGAGGATAGCAGTAAAAATGTCGCATATAAAGCAATGATTCGTGCTGTCATGTCTGCCTGAGATTTCTCTTGACAGAACTTACTTTTTCGTGTGTTTATCATGCTCTGACAGAGACTCTCAACTCTTGGTTTATGTGTAAGATTCTTATTTAAAATGATTTAGTATTCGTCTGCGACTTTGTGTTTCTTTCTTGCAGTTTTCTACCTTTGAACAAAAGTCAATAGAAGCGAGGGCCTCCCTTCTATTGACTTTGTTTGAACGAAAGGAGACCGTAAAGCCGTGGCTAAACTAGTGACGTGACGCGCGACATTGTATTCGGTGTGTCTCTCAGGGTGGTTAAACATGCGAGTGACAAGCAAGCAACATGTCCCTCGAGTCGTGGAGACAAGAAATGCTTCTGTTGTCTCCCAGAAACATTTGCGTGTCTCTCGCTACAAATTTGTCGCGCGCTACAAAGTTTCCGAGGTGGCTAAGCTGGGAAACATCGAGGGACATATCACGCGCGACATTGTATTGGGCGTGTCTCCCACGATGGCTAAACATCCGAGTGACATGTCCCCCGACTCGTGGAGACAAGAAATGCTTCTGTTTCTCCCAGAAACATTCGCGTGTCTCTCGCTACAAATTTTATCGCGCACTACAAGGTTTCCGAGGTGGCTAAACTGGAAGACATCGAGGGTACGCGCGCGACATGTCTCCTAGTTAACTCCAGAGAAAGCTGCATATATTTACCGCGTGGGATTTGTACCAAAATGGCCAAAGTTTTTCAACCTTCTTTCCAAGACAAATAGGACTATCCGTGAGCACGTTGCTTCGCATAGACATAACTTCATTGCAAAATTTTGCAACTTTGCAATTTTGCACCAATGTTTTTTGCACAATTATGCAAACTGTGAAATATCAGCTGCCACATGGAGTTATTGAAAACAAATCAAAGGTGGAATAAAAAAACATACAAGCTAATTATAAAATTTCCATTCCACAGAAAATTTTCCCAATTCTTTCTAAAATTCAATAATATATACTAAATTGACCTCGTTTTGGATTCATTTAAGAAATAAATTAAAAAGTAAAATTCGTTAGAATAAATTACATCCAATTTTGATTACTCCAAAATTTGTCCTGCTCAAGAAGCCTGGAAGTTGCCTTCGTTACGGATATTTTGACGCCTTGATAAATTATGATATACGACATCCTCCCCCTTTTGCTTTGAAGGGGTTCTCTGATGATGGGACTTTGACAATCAGGGGGTCTTTTCTTTTCTCAGCTTCACAATATGATACCAACCTGTTTGAAAACAGAGTCATAATTAGTCTTAAGAGTGAATAACTTAGCGTTTTTGCATAATTTATGAAGATTTATGCTTTTTGAAAGATAAGAAACAAAGTAGCCTGCCTCGCCTCACTCAATCATCATCATCATCATACTTATTACATGAGTCCCACTCTTCACAAACAGCAACAACAACAACAAAAACAACAACCATAAAGCTATTTGCTGGGAGTGGTTTGAGCGTCCAGTAAAATGTAGTTTGAGCGTCCAGCATAGACTCAGTAGCGATAACTTGGACTCATGTAATAAGTCTAGTCTCACTCAGCCATCGCAAAAAAATGATTACGAGGCTAAGGCCAAACACAAGTTTTCCTCAAGCCATGTCACTCAATCAAACAGTTCCCAAGCCCGGTACTTAAACGATACTACTACTGTAAACAATTTAATATATATTGACAACAAAGGACGAGTTTTTCAAAAGTTATCTCGAATGGAAAGTCGGTTTAGGTATAAATAAAGAAATAAGGCCCTACTGATAAGCATTGAAAAACATGAAGATCGTTTAGGTGTCTCAGGGAGCAGGGAAAATGGGAACATCCGAAATCGAAATGTATCCTGGGAACAAGGGAACAAAGCCAAAATAAAAGATAACAGGAAACATCGGGAAACAGGGATCAGTCAAAATCCTCCCTTTCAATTTGCTTGACTATCAGTGTAAAAATTAATCCTATAAAATTCCAAGGAACGAGGGGACTTTCTAAAAGGGACAGGTGAACATGTAACCCCCTAAAGACCCTAAAAATTAGCCAAATCGCACAGAATACAGCAGAACAAATTAAAATAAAACCATAAGAATGGACAGCAAGGTATAACCTCTTTTTCCCTAAAATGAGCTGAACAAAATGATGCAAAAAATAAATGCAAAATGGATCTTACTCATTTGCACACCGTGATAATTTGTCTCTCCTGTTATGAACTTCTTTTTTAGCTGATCAACTTCATCTTGGATTCTTTTTAATTTGCCTGAAACTGCAGTATCTTGTTGAAGCATTTTTGAAAATCTAAATTGTTATTTTTATACGATCTTTGAGTTTAATCTTCCCATCTGTGATCTATCGATTTTATCGAGAGAATATTGTGATCTGAACTTCCGCGTGTGCCCCGCCTATGACGTTTTACATGACATGAGCAAAGTTTTGAGAAATCACAGGGACGAGAGAAGTTTTCTGTTTCCTGAACAAATTGAATTTGCAAATGTAATCATTGGTGAAGCAAAATTTTTCATTTCTAGCGGCAGGGAACTAGCCCAGGGGGTACTCCTTAACTTTCAATACGGGGGGTAGTGGCATGGACCACCGCATTGAAAGTTAATGAGTACCCCCTGGGGGAACTAGGAGACTTTTAAAACGTACCAAATGGTGGGGCATTTAGCCCAGTAGCCCGGAAGTGCTGCCCCTGCACTTAGCGCAAAAGTAGTGTTTTTGCGCCACCAGGGGCCTCTATTCTTTCGACCACGAAGAAACAGTTAGTTTCTATCCGATCCCAAAACAAATCGTCGGCAAACAAGATGGAACGAACTAAAATTACTGATCTAGGATCTGAAAGGGCTGGTACAAGAGTAATTCTAAGCTCGTCACGCCTATCTTCAAAATTTCCATCGGAAGCGGGAGCTCTCGAAACTGGTGCGTTGTTGGTTAAACTAATCATGTTTTTCGTTTCAATTTGGCTATCAATTGTAATTTTTTCAACTATTTCTTGCATCCCGATATTTTTACCCTGGAATTATGCAAGGCATCTGTATTGCAGTGTATCGAGTTGAATTTGTGTTATTGCACGAGGGGCCGGTCGCGCTTTGCCTGTTTTTTTCCCAAACGCAGAAAAGTTTTTGCTGCCAGATACCGTCAATCACACGAGTGGTGCATGGGGACCGACATTGCTGGGAACCAACCTGACGAATGGAAGTCCCTTTATTCTCTGAAAATATGATGTAAAAACCTTTAGAGAGCACAGAACTCCTAAAGCGCTAAAACAAGAACTTACAGGCGATCTTTTGCTCTGTGATCCTTGTCCAGGATGGGAAAAAGAACTGATAGGTGCATTTGAAGCAGAGTTAGGTTTTTGTCGATGCCAGGGTTTTTCAAGGCAGTTGTATCGCATGACGCAGCAAGCAATGACGCAGCAATGACGAGGGAAGCGCGGATAGTCAGAACATTGCGCCTTCTGACAACGTCATAATGACGTAATTGCAAAGTTACTTGCTCACGCCACACGGTTTCTGTACCAAAAAAATCGTTGTAAAATCGTTCACCCACTCTACACCTTTCACTATGGCCGTCGGCTTAGGTGCCTGCGGTCTTGACTGGCTGCCGTAGTAGGCAGTAGGCACAGTGTTGTCATATCCTTCTTCCAATTATTCCATATTTCGGATATTTTGGCCAATATGGATGTTTATTGGACAGATAGAGTCAGCCAACAGCATAACATTGTTCTACTTTCGTTTTGACGCTGCAGACAGACTGCCGCGGACAGCTCGAGGAGATGCATTTCTATTAAAGAAGTTGACGGCGGCAAATCATTCGGCAGACCTATTACACGAGTCCTAATTCTCGCAGTTACCATCTTTTGTTGTTGTTGTTGTTGTCAGAAAGCCGCTCAAACTGGGACTTATGGCTTTTGTCTTAAACTGAGCTTTGATTAGATTTTGTGGGCGGAACTCGAGTCTCGTGTAATAAAGTCTACTTATTCGGTATCATTCGGCATTGCCAGCTCAGGCTACATTCAATTATTGTACAGAGCAAAATAAAACAGAGATTTGTAGCAAATTCATTAAATTAGCATTGCATCCTTTACTTTACACTTCAACTGTTGAAATCATAAAACAAGTTACATAAACTCTAAAATCTGAAAACATTTTCATTCTAGTTAAGTTACTCTCTAAACATCTCTATTCATAGCTTTCAAGAAGAAAAATTAAATTGTACATTAAGTGTTTATAGATTGTCTATTAATTACTCATTAACCTTTGTAAACAAATGTTTTTCTTTCGATTACAAGCCTTCAGCAATCAGTCGTTCTCTTGCAAATGTTTGTCCTCTCTTCATCATCATAGTCAATGTCCTCATCAATATTTTCTCGCATTTCACGAGAAACAACTGCAAAAATTGTTTCCGCCATCTTGGCCTACAGCACCGAATGCTTTTCTCTGTGTTCCCTTCAGTAGCAGCGGGTCTAATGACTTTTCTCTCTCGCAATATGCGACAATTCTGAAAAGAATGAAAATTCTTAACCCTGGCTTTCATAAAGAAATGAGTGGCCACACAGGTGTTGAGACAGGCCTGTGCCAGTACCAGTGCTGAGAAAGTGTTGCGACGTTTCGTTTCCATTTTATCATATGTAGAGGGACATTGCTGAGACAGTAGTTGCTATAAAATGGTTTCATAATTGCTCACATTTGGTTGGCTTGTTACAGTCATGTGTGCAATGAGAACAAAGGCGGGTGTCACAGAAATGTCTCCGATGGCTGCGATTCATATTTCCATTAAAATCCTCTGGTGGCAAGAGTGCCATAAGGACCGGGAAAGTTGAACAAAATTAAACTTTTTATGTCGGCACTACCGGGGTAGAGCGACTGCCCAGCTACGGTAGAGCCACTGTACGCAGCATTGTCTCGGCACTGGTACAGCCGTGTCTCAGCACTGGCTCTGCCACTTTTGGCTATATGGAAACCAGGCTTAGCGAGCTCTGCTCTGCGAGCTCTGCATCCTTTACCAAGTGCAATAGTCCTTCGTATATCGGTTTTATGTCTGAGGGTAATCAAAGGTGTAAGCAATGCCCAATGCAGTTGTCGAGACTGTACCATTCCTGAGAATCACAGATGGTCCTCCATTAGCTTTTTTGTTGTTACGCGTTTTTTTTTTATAAAGAACCACTTTATAAGGAACCTACATGTAGAAGGCCCGAAAATTTAAAGAACTTATACTACTAAAGAGAAAATCATTAAGGAACTTTTCAACGTTGAATGCCTTTATCACTGCAAATAATCAAGAATTAGAAAGCCGGTTCCATTCATTTGCAGTCGAAATTCACATAAATTGTACGTTAGGCATCAAGGCATGTATCAAATGTTTGCTTGATTAGTCTCGAGCTTTGCTCACATGCAAGTGTCTCTCTTTCATTGTTAAGACCACTGTATGTGCAGTTAAAATTAAGGAACTTTTTTTTAAACTACAATTGCCTCAAAAGAGGTCCATAAATAAGGAACTTTAAGAACTAGGCCTTGAGGTAGGTTTCGTATAAAAAACGTGTACATCAGCAAAAGATGCCGTTAGGTACATTATTCCAGTAAGCTGCACCCGAGACGCTCTCCTTTTTCCGCTGAAGAGGGTTCAATTTAAAAACCTACAAAAACTTTGGAATCCTGGCCTACTGGAGGACGAACATTCAAATTTTTATTCAACTCAACTCGTCTGGAGGTAAAAACAAGTCGAGTCTGCAGGCAAGGCAGGCTAGTCTTGTCCCGAGTCCGCAACTTTCGCTAACATTGAATTGAATCGATGTTGTTGTTGTTCACTGCAGGCGAGTAAGCGCCCAGAAATTCAATTCAATAGCGATAACTACGACTAAGGTAATAACTCTGAGGCCCTCTAATAATTAAGCATTTGGAATGCAATTACAGCCAATTACGGGCTAAAACTATGCAAAATATGATGACGTCATTTTTATTTTACCTTTGTCACAGAGGCCGGGTTATGAAATTTCATGCCCTCACTTTCGCCGGTAAGGCCTTGTGGGAAAATTATACATGATAAATAAAAATTCTATACTTTTCTTTTTCATAAAACAGAGGGTTTGAACACCGTTGAAACCTAATGAAAGTGGGTGGCAGGAAAAAGAGGCTATGGTAATAATGCAAGGCTAGGCTTTGGCTTGGCAGCCTGGCAATCGGATTACGTGATTTTAGGGTATGTTGATGCCTCAAAACCTCTATGGCAAGTGGTAGCTGTCCAAGCATATTTCTGCGACAAAATTTCATTTCCCGTAAATATACAGTAAACAAAATTATTGCTTACTCTTGAGCAGATACTGAAATTTTCTGTCTTTCAATATTCACTTCTTTCTTGAGCTGGTTGACAACATTCTTCATCATCACGACTTTGTTTACTCTTGTATCAAGGCTATACATTGTTGCAAATAAACAAAACAAAAAAATAAGATACTCTCAATTTTTTAACTTTTAAATTTCCTTATTATTTCTGATAAAATTTCGCTTCTTTAATCTTTGTTTCCGCCTTCGTTTACTTCCGTTGATTCTCTTCCCATCCCAAACATAAATACAATATCTTCGCTTTGAAATATTTGTCAACATGCCAACGTCAGATAATTGCAATTTCACACGTTTCGTGTCAGCTTGGAGGTGGAGAACTCGACTCATTAAAATTTGCGATTCTTTGGAATACGAAACTAGCGGGGGTGTTATAAAGTTACCTAGCAGACGAAATTGAGCCGAGCCGTGAACATGTGCATGCGAGTGCATGCAAGATCCTAACATTGCCGTTTCCCGAGCGTTTCCCTTAACATTCTATGAGACGGGGAGGGGGCAGAAAGGGCCCGATCGGCGGCTTTTTCTCTAATGTTTCTAGGGGGAAAATCTAAATCATATACAGGGAAATTTCCCTTTTCTCGTTGGACCACCACGGCCCTGTGTCCAATGACCTGCTGCTTTTCTGCACGGTGCAGAGATTTTCTATGTACAGTACACGCTTTTATTTTTATAAGGAACCACTTTATAAGGAACCTACATGTAGAAGGCCCGAAAATTTAAAGAACTTATACTACTAAAGAGAAAATCATTAAGGAATTTTTGAATGTTGAATACTTTTATCACTGCAAATAATCAAGAATTAGAAAGCCGGTTCCATTCATTTGCAGTCGAGAATCACACAAATTGTACGTTAAGCATGTAACCAATATTTCTTTGAGTAGTCTCGAGCTTTGCTCACATGCAAATGTCTCTCTTTTATTGTTAAGACCACTGTATGTGCAGTTAAAATTAAGGAACTATTAACGAACTTTTGGAACTACAATTGCCTCAAAGAGGTCCAAAAATAAGGAACTTTAAGAACTAGGCCTTGAGGTAGGTTCCTTATAAAAAAAAAGCGTGTATGAGGAGTTTTCAGTTTCACATTAAACTTTGGGCTTAATGTTGACCATCAAGGGAAAACTCATTCAAGTCCGCTAAAATCTTCCACTATTGGAGACAGAGCATCAGTCCTCCGGTAGTCAGAGAAGGGCGTTATCTGTAGCCTTCCTGACAAAATTGGGACCTACATACAGTACGCTACAGTCGTGCCTTACATACACCGAGAGGCAATTCGCTACTTGAAAAGGCGTACAAGATTCTTTTGAAACAAAAGGATTTCCAAGAGATTTTATGAAAACAATAGAAATCCAAGCAAAGGATGTACGAGATTCCAAAGAGTGAACTGCCCCTCGCCTTAGTACAGTACCCCTACAGCATATAACAGGACAAATTGTAAAATGAAAGTAAAGTGAAATCATGATTTCTTGCGGGTGTGAAAGAGTTGTCAATTGAAATTTAAAAAGAAACTGATTTCATTAACATGCTTGCCGAGCTAATTTGTCGGGGCGTAGGGTGATTTACCGGATTTCCCCCCTGATTTACTGTATTCTCTACCAGTGCGTATACCCCAAACGATAAAAAGGTCAAGCTGGTGATACATGAAGTAAAGGCGGGAAATTCAACTTGCTTTTCAGTTCAACAGAACGGCCTAGATTTGCTCATCAAGTCATTTTGGACGAGTTTTTGAAAAGAATTTATCACCTCAAGAATAGCAAAGTTGTGTCAAGAATGATTAAAAACGAACTGAAGAAACATAAAATACTGATTAAGGTAAATTTTCATGAGCAAATCCTTGTAGAATCGTTTTGATCTGACGGTACACTGACTGGTGATGCGGGGTTGAAAAGATCTGGTTAGGCCCGACCAGAAAAAACTGTTTCGTTATGACTTAAAGCAAAGGTTTAATTCAAAGAAGAATGCTCGAAGAATTGACCACATTATAAACAGAACTAACGTCGACATTGTTGTAGTTGCTTTAGTATCTTTGCCAATGATCAAACCATTTTGATTTCTACTGTGTGATGGGAAGAAAGTGTATAATATGTGAGACTAGTAGGCCTGTAGGCCTGACTAGGCCTGTCTTGAGCAACATGCCATACTGTAAACCATTACTGGCCTACACAAACCATTTCATTTTCCATCAGTAATGGTAACAGCATAAGATACGAATGACTTACAAATAATATTCGCTTTACCTACCGAAATCCAGAATTTTTAGAATAATTTTCAAGCTTTAGGCATAAAACTTCCTTCTTTTTAAAACGAAGACGTAATCTCTATGCAAAAGTTTCGTTTTAGAGATTGACAAACAAAGGTCACTCCGCAACAAGCAAACGAATCGAAACGAATCACGGAGAGGAGAACTCAAATCTTTAAGCCATGAAAACAAAGTTTTCACTGCAAACAATGAAGAATTAGAAGGCCGGTTCCATTCATTTGCAGTCGAAAATCACGTAAATTGTACGTTACGCATGTATCAAATTTTTCCTTGAGTAGTCTCGGGCTTTGCTTACATGCAAGTCCCTTTCTACAGCAGTCATTAAATTGTATGTGCAGTTAAAATTAAGGAACTATTAAGGAACTTTTGGAACTACTGGAACTAGGCCTTGAGCTAGGTTCTTTATAAGAAAAAGCGTGTATGATTTTACTTGGTGGTTCGCTAATAGAGGATTCCATGAAAATGTATCGGTGGCCAGCCCAAGGCTCACTCATTCTGCCAGTGAGCCAGACATCAAGAAAGCACGAAAGAAAGAAACGGTTCGGAGGTGGAGCATAGGTATGGGGGAGCCACGGGGAGGCAGTCACCCATCAAAGCATAGCTGAGGTCGGTCTAATGTCAAAATTTCGTGGGGATATGACTTGCTTATTTGATGACCACGCCCTTTTGCCTTTCCTTCTTCGAGCTCTGGCTGCAATACTGGGCTGGGTCTCGAGGGGACTAAGCACTAGCCTTTCTTTACCCAAAGATTTAACAGGAAAAGGTGCCAAAATTTTACTTTTTCATAGCGTAACAAAAACTCTGTCCAAAGGGTTAATCTTCCTAAGAGTAAAGAAACTCATTTAGCGACCCTGACTCTGAGGGCTTAGATCTTAGATATTTTAGGCAACTCTGGGGCGAGGCCGATTCACTATATTGAAATCTTGTACACTCTTCTTCGAAAACCTATACAGGAATCTCTTTGAAATCCCGTTGTTGTAGAAGAAATCTCCTATGGAAGAGCGAAATTCCTCTAGTATGAAAGCTGGCTAGTTGACTTGTCAAATCACTAGAGAACAAGTGTACTCAATGTGTTCAAATGCTTGTAATGGAATAGCTCTTTTCTCGTCAAATCATTAAGCATAGTAAGGGGCTTCAGTTTCAATTTCTTTGCTCCGTTACATTGAAAAAGTGGCGAAAATTCAAAAACAAAACAAAACTTACGCAATAAGAAATACAGTTTTCTAAAAGTTTTGTACTTCGTTCTCTCAGGATTTGATTAGTGGTTTTCGAGTAGCCATGGTAGAGGGAGACCGAGGAAATATAGATCCTCAATCAATAAATATTTGTTATTATTTCTGATATTGTTAGCAGTGCTTTGCGACTCTTTCTGTATGATTAAAAATAAATTTGATTAATAGTCAATGAATACTTCTATTCCGCTGTTTAATTTTTACCGTATTGGCGGATTGCGGCTGAAGCGACCCGATGAGGTCTTAGTGCTCGCTGTTTTAGAAAAAGCTTTTAGGAGGGATATTGGTAGACGCTAGAGAAGGTGGGGTGGACGCTAGAGGAGGGGGGAGCTGGAATGCCAGCAATTTAGTTTTTTTCTATTGGAAGATGATCACGAAAAACGGCTGATCCTGTTTTTGCACGCGATGAATGCGAAAAATACCCCCTAGCAACACACTGCAGCAAGCCTTACCGACTCCAGCGTAAGTATCCAAGCAACCAAACAATCAAACATTGTTGATCAAACATTTGAAACTTGCTTTTCACACTGAAACTTTCTTTGCTTGCCAAAAAAGTGTTTGACCTTGGGTAATTGTTTCTAGAATTCACTGTGAAATAGAATCTTAGGCCCCGGCCAAACAATCAGACATTGTTGATCAAACATTTGAAACTTGGTTTGCTTATCAAGAAAATGTTTGACCGTGGGTAATGTTTATCTGAGGTTAAATGTTTCTAGAATTTACTTTTAAGAAGAATTAGAGGCCCTGGCCAATCAAACATTGTTGATCAAACATTTGAAACTTGCTTTGCTTATCAAGAAAATGTTTGACCGTGGGTAATGTTTATCTGAGGTTAAATGTTTCTAGAATTTACTTTTAAGAAGAATTAGAGGCCCTGGCCAATCAAACATTGTTGATCAAACATTTGAAACTTGCTTTGCTTATCAAGAAAATGTTTGACCGTGGGTAATGTTTATCTGAGGTTAAATGTTTCTAGAATTTACTTTTAAGAAGAATTAGAGGTCCTGGCCAAACAATCAGACATTGTCGATCAAACATTTGAAACTTGCTTTGCTTATCAAGAAAATGTTTGACCGTGGGTAATGTTTATCTGAGGTTAAATGTTTCTAGAATTTACTTTTAAGAAGAATTAGAGGCCCTGGCCAATCAAACATTGTTGATCAAACATTTGAAACTTGCTTTGCTTATCAAGAAAATTGCTGACTATGGGTAATGTTTAATCGAGGGTGAATGTTTCTAGAATTCACTGCGAAGCACAGTTAAAGTCCCTGGCCAAACAATCAAGCATTGTCGATCAAACATTTGAAACTTGCTTTGCTTGTCAAGAAAATTGTTGACTATGGGTAATGTTTAATCGAGGGTAAATGTTTCTAGAGTTCAATGTGCAGCAGAGTTAGAGGTCCTGGCCAAACAATCAAACATTGTCGATCAAACATTTGAAACTTGCTTTGCTTGTCAAGAAAATTGTTGACTATGGGTAATGTTTAATCGAGGGTAAATGTTTCTAGAGTTCAATGTGCAGCAGAGTTAGAGGTCCTGGCCAAACAATCAAACATTGTCGATCAAACATTTGAAACTTGCTTTGCTTGTCAAGAAAATTGTTGACTATGGGTAATGTTTAATCGAGGGTAAATGTTTCTAGAGTTCAATGTGCAGCAGAGTTAGAGGTCCTGGCCAAACAATCAAACATTGTCGATCAAACATTTGAAACTTGCTTTGCTTGTCAAGAAAATTGTTGACTATGGGTAATGTTTAATCGAGGGTAAATGTTTCTAGAGTTCAATGTGCAGCAGAGTTAGAGGTCCTGGCCAAACAATCAAACATTGTCGATCAAACATTTGAAACTTGCTTTGCTTGTCAAGAAAATTGTTGACTATGGGTAATGTTTAATCGAGGGTAAATGTTTCTAGAGTTCAATGTGCAGCAGAGTTAGAGGTCCTGGCCAAACAATCAAACATTGTCGATCAAACATTTGAAACTTGCTTTGCTTATCAAGAAAATTGTTGACTATGAGTAATGTTTAATCGAGGGTAAATGTTTCTAGAGTTCACTGCGAAGCACAATTAGAGGCCTTGGCCAAACAATCAAACATTGTCGATCAAACATTTGAAACTTGCTTTGTTTATCAAGAAAATTGCTGACTATGGGTAATGTTTAATCGAGGGTGAATGTTTCTAGAGTTCACTGCGAAGCACAATTAGAGGCCTTGGCCAAACAATCAAACATTGTCAATCAAACATTTGAAATTTGCTTTGTTTATCAAGAAAATTGTTGACTATGGGTAATGTTTAATCGAGGGTAAATGTTTCTAGAGTTCAATGTGCAGCAGAATTAGAGGTCCTGGCCAAACAATCAAACTTTGTTGATCAAACATTTGAAACTTGCTTTGCTTATCAACAAAATTGTTGACTATGAGTAATGTTTAATCGAGGGTAAATGTTTCTAGAGTTCATTGCGAAGCACAATTAGAGGCCTTGGCCAAACAATCAAACATTGTCGATCAAACATTTGAAACTTGCTTTGTTTATCAAGAAAATTGCTGACTATGGGTAATGTTTAATCGAGGGTGAATGTTTCTAGAGTTCACTGCGAAGCACAATTAGAGGCCTTGGCCAAACAATCAAACATTGTCAATCAAACATTTGAAATTTGCTTTGTTTATCAAGAAAATTGTTGACTATGGGTAATGTTTAATCGAGGGTAAATGTTTCTAGAGTTCAATGTGCAGCAGAATTAGAGGTCCTGGCCAAACAATCAAACTTTGTTGATCAAACATTTGAAACTTGCTTTGCTTATCAAGAAAATTGTTGACTATGGGTAATGTTAAACCGAGGGTGAATCTTTCTAGAGTTCAATGTGCAGCAGAATTAGAGGTCCTGGCCAAACAATCAAACTTTGTTGATCAAACATTTGAAACTTGCTTTGCTTATCAAGAAAATTGTTGACTATGGGTAATGTTTAATCGAGGGTAAATGTTTCTAGAGTTCAATGTGCAGCAGAATTAGAGGTCCTGGCCAAACAATCAAACATTGTCAATCAAACATTTGAAACTTGCTTTGCTTATCAACAAAATTGTTGACTATGGGTAATGTTTAATCGAGGGTAAATGTTTCTAGAGTTCAATGTGCAGCAGAATTAGAGGTCCTGGCCAAACAATCAAACTTTGTTGATCAAACATTTGAAACTTGCTTTGCTTATCAACAAAATTGTTGACTATGGGTAATGTTTAATCGAGGGTAAATGTTTCTAGAGTTCAATGTGCAGCAGAATTAGAGGTCCTGGCCAAACAATCAAACATTGTCGATCAAACATTTGAAACTTGCTTTGCTTATCAACAAAATTGTTGACTATGGGTAATGTTTAATCGAGGGTAAATGTTTCTAGAGTTCAATGTGCAGCAGAATTAGAGGTCCTGGCCAAACAATCAAACATTGTCGATCAAACATTTGAAACTTGCTTTGCTTATCAAGAAAATTGTTGACTATGGGTAATGTTTAATCGAGGGTAAATGTTTCTAGAGTTCAATGTGCAGCAGAATTAGAGGTCCTGGCCAAACAATCAAACATTGTCAATCAAACATTTGAAACTTGCTTTGCTTATCAAGAAAATTGTTGACTATGGGTAATGTTAAACCGAGGGTGAATCTTTCTAGAGTTCACTCTGAAATAGAATTTGAGGCTCTGGCCAAACAATCAAACATTGTCGATCAAACATTTGAAATTTGCTTTGCTTATCAAGAAAATTGCTGACTATGGGTAATGTTTAATCGAGGGTGAATGTTTCTAGAGTTCAATGTGCAGCAGAATTAGAGGTCCTGGCCAAACAATCAAGCATTGTCGATCAAACATTTGAAACTTGCTTTGCTTATCAAGAAAATTGCTGACTATGGGTAATGTTTAATCGAGGGTGAATGTTTCTAGAGTTCAATGTGCAGCAGAATTAGAGGTCCTGGCCAAACAATCAAGCATTGTCGATCAAACATTTGAAACTTGCTTTGCTTATCAAGAAAATTGTTGACTATGGGTAATGTTAAACCGAGGGTGAATCTTTCTAGAGTTCACTCTGAAATAGAATTTGAGGCTCTGGCCAAACAATCAAACATTGTCGATCAAACATTTGAAATTTGCTTTGCTTATCAAGAAAATTGCTGACTATGGGTAATGTTTAATCGAGGGTGAATGTTTCTAGAGTTCAATGTGCAGCAGAATTAGAGGCCTTGGCCAAACAATCAAACATTGTCGATCAAACATTTGAAACTTGCTTTGCTTGTCAAGAAAATTGCTGACTATGGGTAATGTTTAATCGAGGGTGAATGTTTCTAGAGTTCAATGTGCAGCAGAATTAGAGGTCCTGGCCAAACAATCAAACATTGTCAATCAAACATTTGAAGCTTGCTGTTCACACTGAAACTTGCTTTGCTTGTCAAAAAAGTGGTTGACCGTGGGTAAATGTTTCAAGAATTCACTGTGAAATAGAATCTTAGGCCCAGGCCAAACAATCAAACATTGTCGATCAAACATTTGAAACTTGCTTTGCTTATCAACAAAATTGTTGACTTTGGGTAATGTTTATCGAGGGTGAATGTTTCTAGAGTTCAATGTGCAGCAGAATTAGAGGTCCTGGCCAAACAATCAAACATTGTCGATCAAACATTTATTTAAAACTTGCTTGTCATACAAAATGTTTGATCACGATTCAAAACATTGCTGGCAAACATTTTTTACCTGTATCAGTATCAAGCATAAAAATGTTTGAACTTTTTCAAAACATTGCTGAGCAAATTCTGCTTGTCAACCAATGTTTTATGACGTGGCAAAACGTTCAAACATTGCATGCGTGGCAAATTCCAAATGTTTGACAAACATTGTTTGATCGCCTGGCCTAGGCCACGTCGCGAAACATTGTTTATCAAACACTTTTGCTTGTGAAAACTAGAAAATGCTTTTAAAGTCGCTAAGCGAAATCTGTTTGTGGAGCAATGTTTTGAAACATGGCGTTCAATCATTATTTGTAAAGCAAGTCTCAGCTGTTTGATCAACAATGTTTGATTGTTTTGCCAGGGGCCAAACTCTGCTTTTTCTTGACACAAGGAATAAAAATAGCTGAAACTTTCTCTTAAAACTGTTGTTGGTGCAAAAGTTCCCAAAAATCTGTTAGGCCTATTTCTGATTAAGCTTGCGGCCGATTCGCAGATCATGGTTGTCATGTGTTGCTATGGTTCATTTTCCCAGCATTCAGCCATGAAAAGGTTTCAGCCATCTTTTTTCTCGTGTAATACCGTCAAGGTGATGCATGTTTTGCATCAGAGTTTTTATTGCTGTTCTTACAATTGTCATAATTTCCATTATATCCCTTTCATCTTTTTTTAGGTAGGATTTCCTTCTCTTTCTCAAAAGTTGAAGACATGCCTTCTCCAAATAAAGACGCTATAATGGCTATGCTTTGTGCTGCTGGTCCATAATCCAGCGTATTTGATGTTCTTTCTGCAGACAGAAGGAATGTCGATTGACCTACGTTTCGTGGAGACCATGAAGACCTATTGGCAATGCTTGCACGATAAAGCCTCTTGTCCACCTTGTTCAATACGCATTGCTTCATTAGCTATCGGTAAGTTAAATCCATACAATATAAACACGTAGAACTACATAAAAACGTCAAAGTACGTCGAATAGGGGAGAGCTTTGGGCTTAATGATTTGGATAGTGACTCGGTGGAAACGTCATTCGCCGTCTGGTCATGCAGCCCACGTTCGAATCCCATCTATTGTGGTATGCCACTTGATCAAAAATATATCCTAGTGTTTGCCATTCATGACAAATAAAGCTATACAAATATGCATCGTGCTGCAGCAGTCTCAACATAGTCGAAACATGAAAAAGTCAAAACGGGAAGAGAGCCTTGGGCTGTATAACTTGGAGAGATACGGGTCGATTACATTGAGGTCTATATCTCAATGGAAGCGTTATTGGCTCTCTGGTCATACAGTCCAGGTTCGAATCCCATCTATTGTGGTATGCAGCTTGTGGAAAAATCTATCCTAGTGTTAAAAGACTCAAAATTCTTAAAAATCTTAAAGATGTCTAAAATTTAAAGTATCGTCTACACCCCTTTTTAGAAAAAAGGGGAAACTGATATTTATGAATCAGCGTTCCCCTCCCGTCTCTTCTTGGACCTCTTACATTTCTCTAAAATATCCAAACGTTTACTCACTTAATCCTTTTAAGAAAACCATGGACAACCCGAAATTCATTTTAAATGATTCGATAAAAGTGTTAAAATTTCAGAGTATCCTATGAATGATATGGAGAAATTTCTTGTCACAAACATTGTTTTGGTAAAAGTTCTTTAGGTTGATTAATTAATACCTGGTTACATTAGTCAACTCATTCTATAAAAATATTAAATTTCAGATGACTATAAATGCTGCTGTGAAATTTCTAATTCCAGTTATTTTCGAAACAAAGAGAAATTTTTGCCCCCTTTTAGCCCTCCACCACGAAAACGTCATTCTCGAATTTTGGGCCAAATAATTCAGAATCGAATTTTTCTGTTATTTTAACTGAGTATCAGTGACTTATCGAATCATGGTTTAATGACGTAGACGACGTAGATATATTCGATCTTGCTTCGTTTCCAGGTAAGGGTGTTTTGACAACCAGCCCCACTTATGTTTTACGTAAATTATGTTTTTAAGATGTAAGTTTTTGCTTTTTATCGAGGAAGTGAACAATTTGTGGACAGCCATGATGATAACTGACCTCAAAGTGATATTAAATGTTAGAAGTGAGACGGAAAACCAATAAAATGGAGACATGGATGTAGGCAGGGGACACATGGGTCTTGTGTTCCAAATATTTCTCACAAAACTGAACGAATGACCCCCTTTTCTCGCAAAGTACCCTTTTTTGTGCCCTTAAATCTCGGTGGGTTCCAATTTCAACATGTGTCCAACTTCCCTAGGTTGGGAATACACGTTTTTTTTTATAAGGAACACCTTTATAAGGAACTCGAGGCTGAAAATTCCCAAAAAATTAAGGAACTTTAAGGAACTGTCGAGGCTCAGATGAAAAACTAAGAAACTCTTTTTTAAAGAGCAAGACGGTTTGTACGAAAAAGGAACCAAAGTACAATGTATTTCCTATCGTTCTTCCCCAAAAGGCTCCATTTATACTTAAAGTTAGGAATGAAGAATAGTTTATATGGATTTGCTGTAAAAATTAGTATTTATACATATCCCACGACAAGGAACAGTATAAGGAACTTTCAGCCTCATTTTGTTGAAAAATTAAGGAACTCCAGCCTCAACTCAGACCAAAGGTTCCTTATAAAAAAAAAAAAACGTGTATGCGATTTCTCGTTTATACCGTTACATATACACTTTTTTAATAAGCAACTGGACTTGTGGTCCAGCCCTCAAAGTTGCTTAAAATATCTAGTATTTCAGCCCTCACAGGGGTCACAGAATGACTGGTACCCCCTAAAAACCCTTGTTTTGGCTCTTTTCTTGCTCTTCAATGTTATTGACAAGCGTGCAGTGATGTAGTGTATAAAGAAAGCTCTCTAAACCAAAAAGTTTAACAAAATCTCAGCTCTAGTTGCTTTCTGATCAAAGAAGTGTACTTAAATAAGCACTCGAGACAGGGATGACACGAAAAGCTTAATTCTATATTCGAGTTAGTTTGCCCTTTTCTATCCTTGGCCCCAAAGCAGATCACATTTTTGGACCCTTCCCCTTGCATAATTTTTGAATTGGGAAAGTCAAGAGGCAATTCATGCCGGGAGAATATATACAGAGGGGTACTTCGGGGTTTGCGGTATTGCGGTATCGGGGCTAAAATATGCGCGGTATTTCGGTATTGAAGGAAAAACCTGGCGGTATTGCGGTATTGAAATTTCACAGCGCGGTATTCGGTATTTTACGAACCTTGAAAGGAACAGCTAAAAGCCATATCAGAAGAAAAAACTTAGAGTTACCAGACATCATACAGGAAAAGAAGTCGAAATGAAGATAAGGTTAATGTATTGAATTGTGAAATTCAATCAGTATAATTGTTTTGGCGCACTAAACCGGCCAAAGATATGACTTTTTCGACAGTAATTTGTGATATTTTTCTGCAAGATACTGTTTACTTCACGACTTTACAGTTCTGTTCCACGACGTTACGTTTTGGTTGCGTTTGGTTTGGTTGATTATACAATTTTATTGCGCGATTTTGCATTTTGGTTCCACGGCGTTACATATTTGCAGGCAGAGCTATGAATAATTGTGCTCGATGATTATCAACTTTTGCTGACGGGAAAAGGTTTCACGTTTGGCGCGCCATACGCCATACAATGTATCTATTTGTCCAAAACAGCAACACGTTTATGCAGCAAACAAAGATATGAAAAATATTAAATGTCCAGCTTTGAACATCGATGCAGTAGGCTTGAAATGTGAAAGAGTGAGTGACGTTTTTGACTGACACTCTTGCAGTGATGTGTACAGTTTATGCTTCAATGATGGTTCCTTTATTTTTCCCATGATGTTGGAATATCTAAGGCCAGCACTCGGTGAGCCCTGCAAATAATGTACCATCTTGATTTTAAGTCACTTGAATGAGCCCTGCATATGTACCCTGTTCGGTGCTTTTAGTGCGCTCTTTACTAATGACAAGACGTTTGCAATCTTTGAGATCATACCTATTGCAGAAGTTGTTCTTTTAACTGATAAAAAATGCCAGGAATGAAATGTTAGCTACTGGTCCTGTATCGAGTTGTGAGTTCATGCAACCAGTTGGCATTGCACTAACTTGTTCGTGTTGTTTACATCTCCAAGTTAACTCAATAAGAATTATTACCAAAATGCAAGAATGTGCGTCTTTTCTTGAGCAACTAGCAGGGGCGCACATCCAAAATATTGGGAACCGACTGGGCCTCTTTAGATGTCCAATTGCCAATGACTTTTCCCGAAAGGAAAGACAGTATACGTAATCAGGCAAGCAACAATTTAAAAAACAGGCATCTCAAAGTGCTCTACGCATTCCCATAATGATTTATGTTCATCGTTTTCGTCTAAAACGCTGTGTTGGTCCCGTACTGACAATTTTCCAATTCTAATCGGACCGAATTCAATTTTAACTGTCCTGGATCGATTGTGATCGTTAGATATATCAGTTCTTCACTCGTAAATTTACAGAAAGACTCGATGATTTCTGAGAACTTTCCTGGTCCACACTTTTTCAAGTTTGTCCAAGTTTTGAACTAACTACTAATCAAATTGTTAGGACTGACGTTGCCAATAAGGTAAAATTTTTGGACCGACTGGCAAAATTATTTCCCTAATGTTCGCCCCTGGCAACTAGGCTACCACTAGGAAGCGTTGTCTGTCATACATGGGGAGCAAGATTCGGTCTGAAACGAATTTTACTCTAACCAGGTAAAATTCCAAGATAAACAACAAGAAAACATAAAACAACAAGTTAAGCAAAACACGGGACCAGTTTTTTACCAAAATTTTCTTAAAATATTCATAGCTCTCAATGTTGTATCTTGAGTTTATAATTACGCTCTTATTAAGTTTTTTCCTCTTCATTGACTGTTTCATCTCTGCCAAAACGAGGATATTCTTTCATTTTATTCGAAAAGGGCGTTTCCCGGCATTCTAGAGGGCGTGGTCCAAACAATTTTTCTGGTGGCTAACCCCCAGACTCCCCAAATTCTGCTCGCTCTGCTCACTAGTAAAGCTTACCATGACCTAGCTACGGTTCTGGAGGGAGAAATGGGACAAATATATTTAAGATTGATTCAAATTCTTATACACTTATGTTCTGTGTCATTTAATCACATTAACAATACTGATATTTTAGTTTTCAGCAATATGCGGTATTTTGCAATTTTTTCGTGCGATATTCGGGATTCGGCAATTTTTTGGCCCGGTATTGCGGTATTGGGACCCCCCCGAAGTACCCCTCTATACAGCTTAGACGTAACTCACGACCCCATTGTCTTAGCATGCTATGGCTGTCTTTTGAAATGTCGCCTTTACTAAAGCGAGAACATGTCCCCCTTTCTCTTTTTTCAAATGGGAGCCAAGGGGGGAAGGTATATCAACGTGGTCCTTTGTTTCTCCCCCTCTACTTTTTTCTCTCATCAACAGCCTCATTTCCTCCTTCTCGCAATCAAAAAAGCCAACAGAACGAAGGCTTATAACAAAGAAAGGCTTGTAACAAGTCAAACGTGGCCCTTGAGTGTGAAGGGGGGAAGTAACAAGTGCAAATGGGGAGCATAGGTGCAATTCTCCCTGCTATGGTGCGGGTAGCTTCACACCTAAACTTCCTGGAGCCTACGAACGCTTCCCTTCCCCTTGACCGACTCTTTAACAGATCGTTATTCATGCCATCTTTTTATTTCATTCAGATAATCGATCTCTCGCGTTCGTTTTACATTTCTTTAACGTTTTTTATTTTCAATTTTTGCTACTTGTATTATTGTTTTGTGGCTCCCCCTCTCTCTTCCCTTTGCCCAGCCCCTCGGGCAAGCAGCCGTTATCAGCCGTTTTGTGGGCTAACAACTTTGAATGCTTTTGTGCGTATAGTGTTGCATTTTCCGATTCGAGTGTTTTATTGACGAGAGCCAAAGGGTTAAGGTTGCAGAGGCGAGAAAATATTGCGGTAAAGATCAATTGTAATCTCTGCATGAAAAGACTGGCTGTCTTCGATTCGAGCGACTATGAAAGGAGATATTGTTTCTAGCCATTAGGTTTATCTTGGGCTATCGTCTATAACACGGCGAATCATTATTTTTCAATTGTTTCAAATCTGAGCTTGGTTTTATGGTGTCACGGAAAACTTATTAATACTGTTTCACAATTTTGAACAAGAGAAATCGTGTTCCACTCCATGTTCATCAGCTTATCATTTTGGATTTGCTTGTGATCTGTGATGAGAGAAATTTATGGGAGCAGTCTTAGGAAGTTAATTTATTTTAAAAACATGAACTTTTGTGTATTATTTACGTGGCTTATCGCAAATATTTTATCTTCTACGATCGCTGCTGATGTTTCTAGCCAGCCCAAGATAGATCTTTCCCAGGTATTTTCTTGAAATTTTTAATTATTACGAATTTATTTTATATACTGTAAACACGAATAAATGGCCTAAAGACTGTAAATTTTATTTGATTTGTTATGTGATCTTCCATATCAAAATTCGTCGAGATATTTCATAAAATTTTATAAATGACAGGATTTGATCTTCAAATTGATGAAAAACGTTAAAAATTTTTTTGTTTCTTTTGTTAGCTTGAATTTGAAAATTTGGCGTCAGAAGTTGACAGAGGTAAGGTCTAACTTTTCATTTCTTTCAACTTTTTTACATTGCTAATGCATTAATTAACCAATGCCCTTTTTACAATAATCAAAAACGAGAGGACAGTGCATTTTACTTCAAAATTCTCTGCTGCTTGGGATTTTGAATTTTTTTCCCCTCTAAAGTTCGGAAGAACATTTCACTTAAGTGAGAAAAATAATTACGCTCAGATCTGTGGCATTTTTTTTAAATTTGACGAAAGCCAAAAAACTCCTACTTGCAAGTATAGATACTAAAATTCAGTATAAAGCGAAAGTGTTTACGATTGAAGATAGATTTGTACTAATTTTTATCCAAATCAAATCAAACCATCAAATTTAAAAAGCTATTAGTATTATTCATTATAGGACCAAAAGTTATCAAGACCAAAATTTTGAATTGCTACGTTTGTGCATTAAAATTTTTCACCCTAAGATTTCAAAAGCCTGTCTGTAATGTTTTATGTATTGTCGAATGAATGCGGCACAAAACTCGGTAATAGAATATATCTCGAAATATTTTGAAAGTTTAGGGAAAACCATTCATTAGCATGAAACACGCTGTGTAACCTTCCTGGTCACCACACGACAAACAAAAGCCAATTGTTTTTCAGGCCCGGGTTTTCACTCTTAACTTCTCAGTTTTTTCAAACGTAATTGTGCTCAAATAACACGAAGGAGGGCTAATTTTTCTCCCTAACAGATAAGTTTATCATGTCTCACGGTAAACTTCAATTAGACAGAGAATTAGACCTTTCGTATTAATCAAAAGTTGATCACTTTTAATCGGTAGGGTGATCATTCAATCAGACTAAATCATTGTTTGGCTTCTGTTGAAAGAAGAGGAAAATAGCCACCAGCCGGGCAAGTTGCCGAAAAATTGAGCGCCACGAAAAAGTAGGGTTAGAGGGATGGGGCTATTTGCATAATTTTTTCTATTAATGGCAGAAGATATACTCTTTTTAAGGAGAATGCTGACGTTTTGAAATTTCATGAAATAAATAAGAAAATCTTTGCATGACATGCGACCGAGTGATTCAGGTGTTCGAGTCACGATCTTTTTGTTCCGGGTCACGAGTTCAAGTCCCCTCAGGATCATCTTAAAATCAGATCCCTAAGAAAGTGCTAATAGCTAATTTGAACAGCGCGTTTCGATCTGGTTTCCGAATTACAAAATGCTCAAAAACTAAAAAAATTGATAATCCATTTCATATCATTCCAAAGTCTGTCAGACAGGATTTCTGATTTATTATTACAGATACGAACAAAAATTAATCCTTCCTATTTCCATTAATTTTGCCTTCCTCTACATGGCTATCTTTGAAAGCTCTAATAAGCTTCTTCCTGGTTCTGTGCCGACTTTTGGTTGCCAGAGGGTAATGTCTGAGGGCTTTTCAAGGAATGATGCATACCGTATGTAATTGTCATTTAACAAGTTTGTTTTGCTCTTTTCATAAGTCCTACTCTTCGCAAACAGCCTCGGCAGCCTTTAGCAACAGCAATGACCATTTCCCGACCATTTACAAAATTGGATGGATGGCCTAATACTCAGAGTGATTCTTAGCGACCTACGTTATCTATCAGACTGGCCCAAGGAGCGAAAACTAAGTCTAATCCATTTCTATGGTCTAAGCCCTTCGTAGACTCATTACATAAGTCCCACTCTTCGCAAGCGGCATCGGAAGCCTTTAGCAACATCAACAACCATTTCAAATATAAATGAATTGGATGGCCTAATGCTCAGAGTGGTTCTTAGCGACCTAATTTATCTATCAGTTTGGCCCACGAGTCCCGCTCTTCGAAAACAGCAACAACAACCACAACCCTACAGCTTTTTGCTCAGAGTGGTTTGAGCGTCCAGCATAGACTCAATAGGGATGCCTACGACTCATGCTATAAGTTTTGTCAAGGCCCTCCGCTTTGCCCTTCTTTATCTTCTGCCTGCGAAGACTCAAGGTCCTCCTCAAGGGAAATTTCACGCAATCTTTTCCTATTGCTACCTATTTCTTTATCAGGAATCAATTGAGGCTGGAGTTTTTCTTATTTTTCATCAAAATGAGGCTAAACGCTCCTTTCTAACTTTAAATGGAGTCTAGTTCGATAGGAAATAAGTTGTTACTCGGTCATTTAGTTGTAACGTTCTACTGTCCCTAGATTTGATACAAAGAAACTTCTTGATGTTTGATGTAGGATCAGTGACAGCGGTGGCATTTCTGCCAAGTGGTCTTACGCGAGATTTAAAAGTTTATTTCTCTGATTTTCTGTAATCTGTTCCACGCATAGTCATGTTGATATAATGATATAATGGACAGGGAAAGCCCGGAGGAAACTCTGTTTGGAAATGCGCCAAATCGGAAAAAACTGGCGACAATAATTGTTCATTCTCTACAACAATCTTTAAACCACTACAGCCAAAGGTGACTTCGTTTCGCTAAAGCTGCTGAAACGTTAACATGCCCCTGATTCACATGTAAATAGTGTTGAATTCAGGGGGTTCAGCTTTCTGGCACCAAGAAACACACTCACTGCATACTTATTGCAAAATATCTTTATTTCCACTTCTTTCTGAATGGGATTGAATTGAATTTCTCTTGTTTCTTTCGCTGTTTACTGAGTGGAATTGAATTGAATTGATGTTCGCTTCAGCATTAGCGTCCAGAAATTCAAGTGTGTAGGCATGACTATAATATGTGTCTTATCTATGGACATGAAGACATGTTGCAGCTGGATTGGATTAGTTGACCAGGCACCTTCAGCTTGAACCCATACGCTCAGAAGCTGGATACCTCCCGAGGACCTCGGAAATTTGACGCGGGATCATGATATGATGTAGTAACCTAAAGGAGACGCTCCTCCAGTCGCTTTGAAATGAAAGTCTTACTGTACCGTTCCGAGTCATTCCATCAGAACAAGAAAACGACTGGGCGTATTCAATCCCAATGATAATTAGAAGGCATTTTCCTAGTAACCGATGCATAGACTATACAGAGACCAACTGATTTGAAGTTCTCTATCCAAATACCATATTCCATTATTAAGAGCTCGGACGAACTTCAGGTCGAACTGTCACAATCACAAGGAGACACGTTCGCCAAGACGACGCCTACTCTGCACTTTAGTATATAAACTAGCTCGGCGGCTCGCGCTTCTCGTGAGGGCGCCATCGCTAGCTCCTGCGGAGGGCTTCTCACCGCTTCGCGGCTCGCTTCGCGGCTCGCTTCGCACTTATTTAAAAATCTTCCTCAAAGAGGAGCAATTGTTTAAAAGATCCGTGAATAAACTTATGGTCTGACAAAACTAAGTTTTACAGCAACTGACAAGTGTCTCTTGATTCTTCTCTTCACAAGCCTGTACATACACTATCAGAAGAGTGTCTCGGACTAACGTGATGGGCAGCTTATTTGAGGAACTACGATTCTTTACATTGTGTCTAAATTGTGTAATCTACTATGTCAAAGAAAGAAACGATCACTCCGTGTCTCCACTCGTAAAGTACACGTAACCCATGTTACCCATGTAACCCCCATGTAACCCTGTAACAATGGCACCTACAGGGGTCTGCTGTTACCCCGATCGCTCCATTTATTCACTGGTACAGTCCATGTAACCCGTATAACCCCCATGCATGTCACAATGGGGCCCACGAGGTCTGCTGTAACCCCGATTGCTCCTTGCCTCCACTCTTAAAGTATGTAACCCGTGTAACCTCAATGTAGCCATGTTACAATGGCACCTATGGAAGTCTTCTGTAACCCTTTGCTTCTCTGTAACCAAAGACGAAAACCAATAAAACTTTGAGAAAACAGCCAGCAAATTTTTGCTTGTTTGAATAGTTTTTTGGATAACAAACATTGGGATTAGTTTCATTTCCTTTCTACGACTTTCAACCAAGTCTCAAATAATCTTTGCTTTGTCATCTGAAATCGAGGTCAATCCATTCTGCATACAGTGCCTCGTTTTAGCTGAGAGATTATTTTATTTAACAGTTAGAAATTAAAGTATCGGTTGATTTTTTCTCCGTTCATTCAATCATTTGTTCTAGATGCCCAGTTGCTGATTTCCTGAAGCTGTGTTGATTGCGTAACATGTTCGTTCTTTCTTTCCTTCATTCAGATTTTATCTTTCGCTATGCTCACGAATAGTGTGGTTGCTTGAAGGTCGTCTGGTTATGTTTCTATATTGTTTTCAAGTTCCTGGCAACATCCCATTCTAGAGGGTGGTCACTGCTAGGGTTATGGTGCAAATGCAAGACTTACGTCCTCAAGGTGCACATGCAAAAAAATACACTACGCTGCCCTCCTGCTGTGGACACTTAGTAGATAGGTTAGTTAGTTAGTTGTTGGAGTTACGCTGCTCCACCGACAGATTTCGCTGCTTCTCCAGCCCTCATAATGTTCGGTTTCGCCAATTCCCTCTGTCTTGAGCAATGCTCCTAGACTGGTTAACTGATGATCAATACCCTACGATAAGATCATTTAGAAAAGGCATCTAATTTTTTACGATCACTCCAGTGCGACGCAATGGCTATGAAATATGACCTTTTTTTGCATTCTATATACAGTTCTCCTGAGCCTAGTCCCCCACTATTATCTGAATTTTTCCAAATCTCTCTCTGATAAGCACCCGCTACTATTAATTTAAAGCATCTTGAAGTCTTTCTAGCGCGGGCTTCAGTTTTGAAACAGGATTTTTCCAACCCCCTATTATTAATTTTCAAGCAGCAAGCTCTATATCCACCCCTACTTTTCGGACCCGTGTTTCTGTTCTGGATGCTAGCAGTAATGTCTTTGACGCATACCTTTTTGAGGTGATCTTTCGATGAGATGGTTTTTAGATTTGCAGTTCCAAATATAAAATGCTCAGCGTTTTATTTATTCTGTTAGAACTTGACTGTAAGTCTGTCTCTGTTCACTACTATGCAGAGAGCAGTTAGCACGTGCCCTACTTTCCCATCAACATGAGGAATAACGATGAAAACAAATGAAAAACCAAGTCAAATCTAAGTCAAACGTAACTTTGAATAAACATACAGATAACAGCTTTTTAATACACAGCAGATAAACAAGCTATGGTTTTTTATTTATTTTTATTCAAAATCTACGAACGAATTCCAGGATTTCCTATCTGACTTTGACATTTGTCCATTTGTTTATCTTATTTTACGTTCTGTTAAAAGAAAACTCATCTCAGCACTGCTTCTACCATCGGATTCTTAGACTCCTTATATGCGTCACAGTTATGGCTATTGCACTGAGTTGCTAAACGATAGATAAACCTCGTCAACGAAGGGCTGTCAGTGTATTTGAAGTTAGCTTGTTGTTGTTGTTGTTCCTGTTGTTGTTGTTGCTTTTGTCACGAAACATCGAGAAAAACGTAATCTTTATTAGAGCTATAATGGCCTAGCGGTGACGCCTTTCAGCGGCAGTGCAGGTCATTAGTTCGAGTCTCGTAAGGCGACTTTCCGTACGCCAGTAGCCAACTTAACTAACTTTACCTACTATAGCTTACTCCCTTTTCCAGGTCGGTAAATTACAACCCAGCGTATTCGTTTAAGAGTATTGTAAGCCTTATTGCACAATCTGCATGTCAGACTCTATACATCTGCTCCAAATCTCGAGGTTGTCTCTCTCAATCTTGTCACCAGCTCAGAGTTAATAGTAGACTCACTCATAAGTCCAACTACTAGACTTATTACCTGAGTCCCAGTTATCGCTCATGAGACCGAGGCCAACACTAAAATGAGACCTCTCAAACTGGTAGTTGTAGCGGGGTGTCGGAGTGGTGGAGGAGCGGAAACTAACGACTCATGCAATCAGTCTATCCAACTACTTCATTCGATGTTGTTGTTGTTGTTGTTTATTTTGCTGGAGTAGTTTCCAGCTTTGCTCACATACAAGTTACATCTTATAATAGTCATGGCACCAAATATGCAGCTAAAATTAAGGAACTATTAAGGAATTTTGGTACTAGTAATCTTCGATCAAAAGGTCCAAAAACAAGGAACTTTTCGAACTAGACTAGGTAGGTTCTTTATAAAATAAAAAAAAATGGTGTACTTTCTGTAAAAAAGCCTCGCGGCCCAATTGAATCGATATAACTAGTTGAGGCAGCTAAAATTAAGGAACTGGTATTTCTACAGTTCGATCAAAAAGGCCCAAAAATAAGGAACTTTTGGAACTAGACGTGATGGGTTCTTAATAAAGTCAAAAACGATGTACTTTCTGTAAAGAAGCCTCGCGGTCCGATTGAATCGATATAACTAGCTCGAGGCGCCGTTTTTGTGTGGTGGAAAACCTACGGAAGGTTACATCAAAATCTAATTTCATATCTTTGGCTTTCTTCTTAAAAATTCCCATGCATTTATACCTTCGACTTCTTTTGTGCCTTGTCTAATCTTTCATAAAACTGTCTGAGTTTTTCAATATCGAAACTGTTCTTTTTGATAACAAACGTCTTATCTGATCAGAGATACGTTACAATAATTACGTATTGTTAGTTTTATCATAAGGCTTATTGTTAACTTGCATTTGGTTGGCGAACGTTATCTTCGTTGCGAAATACAATTAACGTTTATATATTGAAGATTCAGAGCCATACCAGTTCACCCACGGCTAGTTTTGCACCCTTTTAGCTTAGCTAAGCATCAAATCCCTTAACCCGATGCAAAAGTTGGTTCGTGAAGATTTGTTTTGCGAACGTTATCTTCGTGTTCTTTCCTATTGCGAAATACAATTAACGTTTACATCTTTGAAGATTCGGAGTAATACTAGTTCAACCTCGACTAGCTTTGGCTAGTTTTGTATCCTTGCATCAAAGCAATAGTTTTAGCAATAGCAATAGTTTGCAGTAGTTTTGCATCAAATCTCAAAAAGCCCGATGTAAAGACCTCTGCCATTCATTGCTTTCATGCAGAATCTTCTATAGTTTTGCCATCGTTGTCCAACGAACTGCTTGCGTGCAGCCTCAAACTCTTCTTTCGTAGATAAGAGATTGAGGCTGCGCGCAGGCTACCGACGAAGCCGTCCTCATCGATCTGCCGTGCCGCTTTAGACGACGGACGACGAACTTCCTTAAGCTGTCGTTGTCCTGAGGTCCTCATTGAATCAATGTGTTTGAGCCTATGTTCTTGAAAAGCTCGTTCCCAAATTAATAAGAGTGGAAGATGATCATCTTCCAGCAGAAGCGGTGAGCTGGAAGGGGCTCTGAAGGTGAAGTTGAAATGGTGCATTCAGCATCAGTCGCTAGGATCTCAGGAGAAGGTTAACTAATTGAGACCTCACCTGTGACGTTACCGTAGCTGGGGTTCGAACCCTGACCTCGCTGAGCTTCTGGCACAACAATCCTGCTGGAGTATGCCACGAAGCCACAGCAACTTCAAAAACTGGCTCCAGGGGAGCTTCACTGACAAATCCAATAAGGACCAATGCCAAAAATGTAAAAAAATCTGTCATTTTCTCTCAATAACTAGGGTGCCAAAGGTTCTTCTGTTTCATAGTTCATTTGACTAGTTTTCTGCTTATTACCTTGAGTCGTCCATGGTCGCCCAGCCCTTGTAGATCACCTCAATTCAATGCTAGGTGTGGCGTAACATATGGCGAAGGTGAAGGTGAAGGTGAAATGGTGTTTTAGCTAGGATCTCAGTAGTAGGTTAACTAATCGAGACCTCGGCCCTGGCTGTGACGCTACCATGGCTGGGCTCGAACCCTGACCACACTGAGCTTCTGACACCACGAGTCCGCTGGATTACACTACGACGCCACAGCACCTTCAATTGAAGTTCGTTGTATAGTATAGTTGGGCTATAGATCCCCTCCTATTTGGTATGAAGCGCCTGGCGGGGATACACGGTGCTTTGGGGGTATCATGTAGATCTGGTGATCAGATAAAAAAGGCTTTCTGCTTTCCGCATTTTCCATATAGTAGCTATATATGCCCCGTCCATTTAAAAAGCCTGAGCCCTTCGGTATCGATTTCGTGCAATGGTGTAGCAGTGCGGTTGTTTCGCGATCACATTCGTTTTCTCGGGGCTTTTTCCATGGCACTGGTTCACAATATAGGGATTTGACCGGATCCTTTTCTGTGACTGGTTCGAAGTGTCTCAAACCTTAAAGGAGCCATGACATTTCTCATCCACGCCTTTCATCTGATGTTCTAGAAATCCTCACAAAACTGAACTAACATTAAACTAGCTAACAATGATAACCCTTGATTGATCCGTCGTTTATTAAAAATCTGTGAACAAACGACAAAGCTTGATTATATTAAAGATAACTGATTTTAAAGAACATATGACATTACAGAGCATGTCCTAAGGCAAGATCAAATGCGATTAACTGTTTAAGTTGGATTAAATTCTTTATATTGCTTCTCATAATGTTCTATGTCTTTCAGAGGTTGAAATCAAAGACCATTTTCATGAGTTTGTCAATGGTTATTCTCTATGTACAGTTGAATCTCACTATATCGAATCCCTGTGATATGGAACTTCCCTACATAACGAATTTAATGAATTTGACTGAGTTCAGGTGCGACTCCTGGGCAGGGCGTTCGAGGGGCCGAGCGGGCCCCGGGGTAATATAATCGTACCCGGCCTTTAGGAGGCTTCTTCACAGCCCGAACCCCAGACCTCTACCCCCACCCCGACAGTTGTGCTCCTTGGCTCTGCATCTACAACTACAGATTTCAAAATTGAAATGACAAGAAATAGCGGCAACATTTCTGGAAATACATACGTGAAACCTTTTTTCTTCTTACGCTCCTCAGAGTGTGAACTTCAGAAACAGGCTGAAGCAGTTGACTAAGGCGGGATTCATAACCAGATGTGGATCAAAATGCACCAATCAGAAAGTGAAGCTGATTTGGTATTGATTTTTGAACCCCTATCAGCTCGCGGGATAAAGTGGTATGGCCAATTAATCTCATTGAAGAGTCAAATTGGAAGGACGGTTACATTATGTATTAATAATTTGAATGTTGACTCGTAGAAACTGTTCTGAAGGGGATATTAGTCAATGGCCTATTTTTCGTGAATTGAAAGATTTAGCTGGACCACAGACATAGCAATAAAGACTTCAGTGCTATCTGTATGTACTGGACTTATTTCATTTCGATCTTCTCTTTGCAAACATCAACAACAACGTTTCAACAACAACATCATCATTACTACTATTTGCTCAAATTTGAGCGTCCAACTCGACTCAATTTCTTCCGAAGTAACACTGTGATTCATGTAACAAAGCCTCCGTATCGATTTGCCGGCCATACTATATCTGTAAAACTAAACTGCAGTGATTCACCAGGACTTACCCTCAAGCGCGATCACTAAGTTTATTTTTTACAAGCTAACCGAAACCATTAAGGAATAGTTTCCGTTACTAAACAATTTAAATAATATTTTCGTTAAAAAGCCCGCTCTGTGGAGCGCTTTCTCGTTTTGAAGAATCATATGAAATTATGCATTTCCTTATTCCATATTCATTCTCCTATATTTTAATATAGAAAGACCGCTTTTAATTCATTAAAACTCTGCCCACGAAGGAGTAGCTTTCGGTTGCGAAACGTCAAGGAAATCTAAATATGAAACACGCCAATATTTTTTACTTAAAATTTCATTAGTTCTTAATTTATGATGTTCAAAATTAACCCACACACGGCAATGGTATGACTCACAGTCAAAAGTAGCTCTCTATTCTGTGGCTCTTTTTTGATATAGCACTTGAAAATCTGTGATATTTTATTTTGTGTATATTGCTGTCTTTTGGAAAAGAAATATTTCTTGAGATATTGACTTTTTAATGTAAATGCTAATTAATAAAAAGCTACCGAGAAATGCATTTGGATTTAGCAAGAATGTAATCGGAAACGTCAGGAAGAAAATCTGTTATTTTGCATAGTTAAAAGGAACACCGATCATGGTTCAAAATGTGTCATATTAGATTTAGTTTGGCTTCAAGAATGTACCGCTCTTTGTGAAAAATAAAAGGGAATTTAGCATACGCGTCGCATTGAAAATGAGAAAGGAATACGCTGCACATGCGCAGCACCGCACTTTCTGGTTGTCCGATTGTCGCAACGAATTCCATAATGTAGAAATGACGTCTTATTTTCCTTCCTAAAAACTCATCGCGCGAACAATCTCGCCAAGTGGATATGAGCCTTTCGGTCGGTCGGCCCTGTTGTCAACCAGGGGAAATTATCCGCGCGAAGGGAAAGGTTCCGTCGTTTCCCTAGCCTACGCGTAAACCCCATATTCCAAAGGAAGAAAGGCATCTAATTTTTTCCCTTACCCTTTCTTCCTTTTGAATATTGGATCTACGCGTAGGCTATCGTTACCCACGCGCAGAAGCGTATTTTCGCTTCTATGTTTCGTCGCAGAGTGTAGCGAAGTCGTGAAAGTTTTCGTGCAAAGATTTTTGCCTAGCGGTGACAGCTTTGTCTATAACCCAGATACCCAGGTAGATCTCCTTATTATGCATTGCCTGTAAAATGCATCTTTAAAGCTTTGAAACGATTATTAGTGGAATTTTCCCCGCCATTTTTGGTTGCAGCTTTTAATGGAGACTTTTCTTCTGCGTTCTAATGCATATTATCTTGTTTTCAGATGAGTTTGAGAAAAACCTAGAGAGCTACGAAATATCTTATCCAGTCGCTTTAGAAGTAAATCACAAGTTAACCGAGAATCATAGAAGATTACGAAGAGATGTAAACGATAATAGAACAACACATTATCAAGTGAGTGAACATTTCAATTTTAAATGTTAAGCTTGTTGCAGAGCTGAAAGGTCCACATCTGCCCTCTGCCCCAGTTTCAATTTGTGTTAGTTACTATATTCAAGAAAGAGAAGTTTAGCTTACTGTGAACGACTGTAACTGAATAATGATCTTAGAACTAACAAGGTATTTATACTACAGAATCACATGACCATAAAAGACGGGGTGCACTAAGGGGGACTCTACATTTGATCAATGTGCAAAGGGTTTTTCATAGGGTAAAATGAAATGCCCTGCTTGTTCAGTTCAGTGGCCCCTCAGTTCTCTGAAAAGGTATTTTTGACAAGTTTAGCTACCATCCTCTCACTGCTTGCTTAGAAACGTGATATGAAATTAAGAGATTGCAAGGTTTAGGGGCCAAGAGGCTACTTAAAGTAGCGGGCAAGTTGCCGTTAAGGATAGAAGGCTGCGTTAAGGACAGCTTCTTACCCCGCATTTAAAGGCACCCAAAATAAAAGGCATGTCCATATATCGTTTGATGTCTAATGAGGAAACCTTTAGAAATCGGTTTAGACGTTTTGATGCACTCGGAGACAAACTTCGTAGACAAGATTCGGATTTCACTCTTCCAAATAGCGTGCAAGACTTTCATTAAAACAAAAGGATTTCCAAGGGATTTCCGTGAAAATAATAGGTTTTCAAGCAAGGATGTTAGAGATTTCACAGAAGTGAATCGCCTCTCGCTTCGGATCATACACTCTTTTTTTTAATAAGAAACCCGTTTATAAGAAACTCAATACTGAGATCAATATTGGTTAAGAAACTTTCAGTACTCGACCACAAATGGTAACTCACAGGTCTCAAGAATCTTTAGAATTAGAAATAAAGCATCGAAAAACAAACTTCTGTTGCGCCATAAGTGTCTATTTTTATAGAAAAAACAGCTGATGTAAACGTGAATTGTATTGCTTCTTCTATTTCTAGAATTTAAGTGTCAATTACCTGTTTTGGCACTTAAAAATTTTGATTCTAAGAAACTGCTAAGAAACTTTCAGTACCAAATTTGTCCCAAAACTAAGAAACTTTGAGTACTGACCAAAAATCTTAGTTTCTTATAGACAAAAAGAGTGTATATTAGATGAGACGAAACATACTTCATTTGAGGGAAGTTCAAATCCTCCACCATGCGACAGCCATATTCATAGAAGTTAATATGGCTTTGTGGATTTTCAAAAATTTTTCATCAAGCATTGAGTTATACTTTCTAATAAACACATTTGATTTGAAATACTGTTATTCATCCACCGTGAATGGGGTATCTGTTACTTATGTGTAAGACCACATTTCTGTCTGTGGCCAAATCAACATATATATTCCTTCGGCTAAAGTTGCCACCCACATCAATCGTAAAAAGGGCTTCCTTGTTTATTCATAAAAATCAAGTAGACTTATCACACGAGGCGTAGCTTTCGCTGCCTTCGCGATCCTTTCAACTCTTTCCAAAATTGCGGATTTAAAATTGTTGTTGTTGCTGTCGTTGTTTTTGTTGCTGTTGTTGTTATTGTTGTGTAGTCCTGTCCTGTAGAGGGTCTTGGAACGAGTCTACGACTTTAAGTAGGCCATGGTCTTGTAACCAATGTGCTTCATGACATTGTTGCTGTGGCTCTGAGTTTCTGCAATAAGTCAATGCCGTTGTTATGTTAATCTTAGCCACGCAGAGGTCCACAGGGGAAAAGGGAGGGGGGTCAAAAAAATTAGCTGTTTTGGGTTGAGTATAAAAAGTATAAAATGTTCAGACTTAGACCAACGCTCCTGGTTCTTATAAAATGAGTTAAGAGTGTAGACGTCAGAAACATATTGAAACAATTAACTAAGGTGGAAATTATACAAATATTCGGATCGAAATGCACCAATCAGAAAGCGAAGCCGAATTGACATTGTGTTTTAAATACCAATCATCTTGCGGGGCCGCTAGCGTTTCGCGTTTCTCTTTCAATTTTGAAAATTCTGTCATAATCAACGACCAATAACCCGTAGATGAATAATGGCATTCGAAGAACTTTAAAAAGTAGACGCAAAGAGAAATGTAACAGTAATTCAGCGGTTTATGGGCCGAGATAAGAACAGCATCTTAACATTATCAATCAGCATGCTTCAAAACCTACGATCAAATGTAACTGAAATTTGAAGAGTGGGCTGGTCAAATGCGGTTGGAATAACGTAACCAACTGATTGTTTCAGTCTGTGTTGGGCTGGGCTTCTTCAGTTTTTCACAACGTGTCAAAATTGTTTCAAATCCATTCTTTCAGTCGTGCTTTACCCAGAGTCAGCAGCGGCCATTTTTAATGAACCGTGAAGTGTCCCGTCGTAGTATAATATTTTGTGGGTTGGGCACGAGCCATAGTTTTAGTGGTGGTTTACCCAGATTTAGATTTTGTACTGTACTGTATTCTAGTAAAGTGAGAGCTAATTTATTATGTGAATAACAGTTTTTCAACTTGCAAATATGACTGCCACAGTGGTGTTGACTTTTTAAATTGAATATCGCCCTGATTTTCGCTTGATATCTCTTACAACAACAACGACACTTATTGCAACAACAACAACAACAACAACAACAACAACAACAACAACAACAACAAAAATAACAACAAACAACAACAACAGCAACAACAACAAAAACAACAACAAACAACAACAACGAAAACAACAGAATCAGCAACTTGCCGAAGGGTCAATGAAACTGGGACTCACGAAAAGTGGCCTGCCACTAAAACTTGTTGGGGTTATTCAATCAGAAAGCACGTGTTTCCTTGCATTTTGATTGGGTCATTAGATACCCCTGTAACTCAGAGAAAACTCCTGAAGTTGAAGAATTCTTAGAAATTCACCCCATATGTGCTTGTAATATGGGGTTTTAGGCTTATCTTTGAATAATATGGGGAGTATGCAGTAGTGTTGGGGATGTCGTGAGCAGTACGGAAGATTTTCATGAGCAGTCCGGAGATACCACTGAATATCCCCCACTTTGATCATAGACAAGCCTCCATAAATGCTGCACTGCACACTGGACACACCATACTACTCAAAGTTATCTCCCCACACAATTTCACCTGTGGGGTTAAATTAAGGGGTAAGGTTTTAGGTTGTGAGCAGGACAAGTTCCTCCATTTATCGGATTCATGCACCTTTCTTTTTGTAAAATAACAACCTTTATAAGAAACACCAGGTTGAAATTGTGGTAAAATGTTTTGCTACTTCCGAAACTATTTGAGATGCACACAAGCAAAGTTCGCCATCGTGAAGCGAAACCTTGCGCGAAAACGCATTGTACCTAAACGTGTTGTTCATGATGGCCAAGGGATGATGAGTTTGAGAAATTGTTTCAAAATAAGATACAGGCAGGCTGAAATCGAAGCCAAGTGTTCTCATAAAAAAGTGTTGCAGAAAGACTTCAGGCCTGGATTTCTCCGTGTTTTTCTACGAAGAACAGAGTGACGTAAAAAACTCTGTTTGACCATCACAGATATTTACTTTTAAGGGCGCAAACAACAACAAGCAGAGTTGATCACGCCCATCGTACCTGAGAATCTTGTAATGATTTACTTAAAAAGATTATCATGATTGCTGTTAGTTATTTTGCTTACTCCCACTTTAGATTAACCCCAGTTGTCTCCCTTCGAATGTGGTGAGAGAGGCGGAGCATGCATTTATTGATTTTACGCTAGAATCACGCGAAAAGGAAACGAAAACTGATTTGAAATCCTAAGGTTTACCGTCATGAATCTGATGGCCAAAGTCATGCAAAATTCATTCATTTGCTAAGATTGTTTTTCATAACAAAGCAAGCAATGAAAGTTTTTTCTTGCATAGCTCGGGGTCCGAGGCCGTTGCATAGACGATGCGACCTGCTGCTTGTGCCCCTAGTCTGACCCGATCTTCTAGAATGAATACCTTAAAACACTTCTGTAATAAGCAATAGGCTAATAAACAAGCTGGTATCATAATTTGTAAATGAACTTAAGGGATCAGTGAAGAAACTGTTAGCGACTACACCTTTTTAATAAGGGCTGAGATTTTGTTAAACTTTTTGGTTGAGATAGCTTTCTTTATACAGTACATCATCGCAAATTTTCAATTACATCGAAAAGCAAGAATAGAGCAAAAATAATAGTATTTAGGGGGATACCAGTCATTCTGTGAAGGCTGAAATACTAGATATTTTAAGCAACTTTGACGGCCGGACCAAAGTCCACTAGCTTATTGAACAAAGTGTATACAACAAGAGATATATATTTGCTTCTCTCATTTTAAATCTTAGCAATTTCAACTACTATTTTAGCAGGAAAAGCTCCAAAATTTGACGTTGTTATAACGAAAAGAACTTGGTACAAAGAGAAAGTGAGACTTAAACTAAGGAGGGGGGGGGACAGCGGAGTTAAACCTTCAAAACGGAATAATTGAAAGCGATGCTGGCTAAATTTGAACTCACGAAACGATGATGGTTGAAAATGGTCACGCCCAGGGACGAGATCTCGATTAGTTAACCTACTACTGAGATCATAGCGACAGGCGCTAAATACACCATTCCATTTTCACGCATACAGGCTAGGCAACCATATGTATAACCTTCTCAAGAGTCCGGTCTTCTAGAGTTTCTTATTAAAAACGTTTCTTATAAAAAGAGTGCAGAATTATGATCAGATTGACCTGGATTGACCAAAGAACGGATGAAGTATAATCAGTCTATCAGGTACATTTTACTATTAAATTCATTCAAATCTTTTTGCATTTCTTTTCAGATAAATGCCTTTGGTAGAATAATTGAAATAGAACTGGAAAACAGTGAGAATATACTGCCTGGTGCAAGTGTAGAATATCACAAATCAGATGGAATCCAGAAAAAATTGATTTCTGATAATAGCTGTTTCAAAGTTGGAAGAGTCATCAATGTTAATCAATCTTCTTCAGTAGCAATAAGCGATTGTGATGGCCTTGTAAGTGAAATCTATATTTATTTTGATAACTTCTTTGTACGAAGGTGAACGTGTGGGTGAAATGGTGCATTTAGAGCCAGTCACTAGCATCTCAGAATAGAATTAACTATCGAAACCTGGACCCTAAGCTGCCGTGGCTGGCGCTCGATGAGTGACAAGAGCTTAGGGCTGGCGCATTAAGCTCTTGTCACCATGAGCTAGCGGATAAGATCACAACGTCACAGCACTTCCATAACTTTATTTCTACCTTGTTTATCCTGCAGCAGTTTCTTCCCTGAATCATTATGCCCATGTTTCAGTACCGGTTCCTAGTTAATTTGTTCATAATCGACCTGAATCAACGAATCATACCTAAATAAACTGATCTTAGCTCTTAGCTTAGATCGTATCAATCCTAAATCGTATCATTCCTGTTCATCATGATCAAAATGCTTTTCATTTCCACGCTTAAAACATCTTTCGGAATCTACATCTTGATGCCTAAGCCAAATTGCTAGGGTGATGCCTAGGCTTATTTCCATGGGGATTTTTATGTTTCGCTCATATATAGCCTTAATCAATGCTATTCATACTAATTTATTCTATGTACACGAAGAACAAGAAGAGATAGATTAAGAGAATCTAATAGACGTCAGAGCCAGCGTTTTATTAAAATGTAAACCTAAATGAACATACACACAATGATCTTCACGCTTCCGAAATATTAAGATTTTTCATTTTCGCGTTGGCTGTCCGCTAAGCCATCATAATATCAAGATTTCAAGGGTATTAGAGAAGGACTACCCTGATAACCATGATGACACATAAAGGCGATTTGCTCTGAAAGGTCTATGACGTCAAAATATGATCTTGCCTTTAATGTGACTGAGACAGTTTATGTTTAAGTCCTCGTCTTAAACAGTTTAACAAATTTGGTCCTCATTATTCTAGTTTTCTGGCCATTCTAGTGGTCACGAAAACGCATCCAACCGAGCAACCGATAACAATGAATGCTGACGTAAGCGTTTTGCTAATTACGAAATCAACTTATTTAAGAGTTTAAGACCCAGGCCAAGCGATCGAACACTGTTTGTCAAACATTTCAAATTCGCTTTTCATGCAAAATTTTGTACCTTCTAGTCACATCGCAAAACAATGCTGGTCAAACATAATGGGTCACGCATGAATGTTTTTGAACGGTTTTAAAAGCATCGCGTTTCAAAAACCACGCCCTGGCCAATAGTTCGAACCTTGTTTGTCAAACATTTCAAATTTGCTTTTCGAGCAAAATGTTTCAAAACCATCCTCATCAAACATTTTGTCTAGTGCGAAGCAAAAATATTTGTTCAACTTTTTCAAGAACACCGTGCAACGAATTCTTTTCAAGCAATGTTTTTTGACGTGCCCAGGCCCTATTCACGCAAATGATTCTGGGATAATGCAGAAACGTTTCTTGTCTCCGCCACTCGGGAGACATAATGCTCGTTTGTCACTCGTAGCCATGCCTGGGAGACACGCCGAATACAATGTCGCCTTCAACATGTCTCCTATTTTAGCCACAGCTTTACATTGCAATCATTTCGTGTTCCTTATTCACTCTTATGTGCAAGGCAACACGTGTTGTGATTATACCCTTTGATCAGTTATAATCTAAAGTGCGGCTCTTGAGCCTGAAATTCTTCCATAATTCACACTGTCAAATTGCTCTATGTCTCCATGTGTTGCTTATATTAATATCCAGATCTGAACATTCCTGAACTGTGCTCTTCCGTTAGTGAGACAGCAAGCTCCGTTGTGGAACTCTCATTCTAGCAGCATGGCTGTCCTGCCATAATATTCAACTTGAAAACTTTCCCATAACTCAAACTGTTTAGCATTCCTGTCTCCATACAACTGATGTTGTTTTTGAGGTCGAAAGAAAAACATCTGGCTGTAACTTTAGTCACACGCAAACAATTATTTTGTTTGCTTCTTCCTTACTAAGTTGACTTGTAAATATTACTGAAGGTCTTTTTGCTTGTAAAGAACAGTTTCGAATTGCCGAGAGTCAGGGTCCCGGATGCACGAGGACGGCGGAGACATTTGGCCCCCTTGCCGTCATAAATATTTCATTTTCCTATTGTTTTGCCGTGAATTATTTGCTTCTTCCCCCAACAGCCTGATGCCCCGATGCCTTGCTTCCGGCGCCTCTGCTGAGAGTAGTAGATAAAGTGCGCAATGTTGCAATTGTTAAAATCGTTGTACCTCTACAACACCCTCCCCCCTCCCATTCCAATTCCTATCAACACCTCAAAATGCACTCATTTTTTACAAGAAACCTTAGTCCATCAATTTATGTAATAGTGTTTCTGTTGGTTTCTATAGTAGGGTTTTGTAGTAATGTTTTTTTATACTCTAGCATTCCTCTAGCATAAACCTTCGTCACATAAACGCATCCATATGAGGGGCACATACTTGTCAGCCTACATTACGGAGTAGCCCCTGGCCGTATGGCTTGGAAAAGAATGGAAAATAGAAAGAAGCCAAACTTCTTACTTATTCAGTACATTAGTCTTTCCAGGGCCGCATCATTGTAAAGTTTAATTCCTATCTGTGTTTGTTTCCAGGCTGGACTTGTGAAAACGCAAGATGATTTGTTCTTTATTGAGCCAATGAAAGCAAAGCCACATGATAAGGCGTCATTACATAGGCCACATCTTGTATATAGAACAAAAGACCTTCCTTCTTATTCATCCACTGATTACGTCAAAAGAGCTTCAATGGATCAAGGCGTTACAAGGTGATTTTTTAATGCTTTTACTCCTGCTAGAATTCAGACTTTTTTTAGATATCTGCATTACCAGCAGTAGCGGACTTAGGCCAGAGTTTCGTGGGATTGCATGCTATGAAGAGGTAGGCTTATTACCTGAGTTCCAGTCATCGCTCATGAGATTGAGGCTAACACTAAGATGAGACCGCTAGTTTGAGCGTCCAGCAGTTGAATTCAATAGCGATAACTACGACTCAAGTAATAAGTCTAGCGAAAGGGTTTTAAGAACTAAGTTCATAGCCAGAAGTTGCTCTGGCGTCGTGGTTAAATACAGCTAGCTCATTGGGCCAAGTGTTCATTTAGGCCCGGGTTCGAGTTCCTTTACAGTTGTGCTACTTGCAATTTTTTGCCATTTAATTGCAGGTGGCTTGCAAGGTTTTCACCGAGTACAGGGTCTGTAAAGCGTTTTGTAATCTTGAATCGTCAACTTTTCGGCTTTTTTGACGATCAAACATGCAAGAAAAGCTTTGTGAACTGCTTCATTAAGTTTTAGTCTTTTCTGTTTATCGCAATAAAATTGAGGAGAATGAAATCTTTGTTCACAAGTCAGAGTAAAATCGCAAGCAAATTGCACTAGTGTAAACTGCCATTAAGCAATAAACCTTTGGAAAGTTATTTGGATTATCCCGTACATTTAAGAAACTGGACTTTTGTCCAGCCCTGACTTCGCTGGTCAAATCATCAATTGTTAGGCCTACAACACAAGACATTTGGGAAAGAGTAAACGCAAACACGTTTTTCCTTAAGGTTTTGAACGTGCAAAACAAAATGCTAGATCTTTTGACACCAAAATAGTGTTTTGACACGAATACAGCTTAGGTTTGGCTTCTTAGTTGCTTTCAGTAATTCAATTGAGCCTTCAAGTTACTTTGTGTTAATAGGGTCAGTCCAGTCCTAGCATGCTTATTGAGCAGTTGCTTATTAAATCAGCCAACACCTTAATAAACGATACTGTTGATTCATTTCTTTTAATCTTTTTTGCAGCTCCTCACCCTTCGACTGTACATGCTGCTGGCAATCGAACTGCACGTGTCAGAAGAGACGTTTGGGATAGCTTCATCACTGTCGTTAATAAAGCACATAGATCAGTACAGGTAGGAAATAGCCATATGTTAATTTAAGACTAGAACGACCAGTATCTTATCGCTGTAATCTACAATGGCTGAAGAAAGTGTTGGAACGCCTGTGCTGAAATTCTCTTTGACTGTCTGCTATTGCTTCACCCTCCCCTTCCTCCCCTTAAACAATGTTGTTTAACAATAAAATTTCAAGCTAATTCTGACCTCGCACCATTGCTAATAGAATGACCAATAGTCTCAACATTGTTTGAGGGGAGGGGTATTAAGCTCGTGAATATGCTTGATTTACCGAAAATGCCAGTGATTCACCTGAAAAATCTTGGGCGTTCCGACTAAATTTGGCAGCCATTGTAGCTACCAAAGACCTGAAGATACGGTGGACTATAAATATCATTCTTGAAGTTAAGGTAGGTTTTGACTACAAGAAATCTAGGATAGTTTTACTATTTACAGATGAACCCGATTGGCGGATTAAGAGCCCATTAAGAGTAAATCTGAAGAGGATAATTGTATAGTCGGGTCGCTAACCAACCCCTATTCTGTGGTGGGGGCGCTAGCTAATTTGCTTAAATTGATGAGGAGAGTACCAGCAACTGCTTTGCTAAGGGAACAATCTTCAACCCCCTAAATAATGAGTATTCTCTATTCTTTTTCTAAAGAAAGTCTTAGAGCTATATCTGTAGTTTGGTATCAATTAGGAAATAAGTAGGCCTATCATGAAAAAAACGAATATTTTTAAGATGCGCAAATTTCCTAAAGCGTGCCCTATCAGCTTCAAATAATGAGGGCAGAAATGTCCCATTTTTTCTCCTAAACTTGGATGGATTCAGTATGGTTGTAGGTAATTGTAGCTAATCATGCTATAATAATTGATATCACCTGAAATAACATCAAATATACCCAAGCAAATCACATAAAACACACATGGCCAAAATCTTCAGTAAAGCTGCAATCACAGCCAAAATGTTATGTCACAAGAGCTGAATATGCTGTCCTACCCCCCCGGAAATATCAATGTTGTTGAGTTGCTTTATTGCGTTGAGCTTGCATGAATTCGCAATAGCAACGACACAACATTGATATTTGGCGGGGGGTATTTCTGATTGCAAAATAGCCCATTTGTGACAAATATTTTGTCTGTGAATATAGATATAGAAAGATTCAGAATCTGCCCCATGTCCCAACTTCATATTTGTTTCAAGTTAAAAGTCTAATCATCCATTGTTTCTTTGTCCTAGCTGCACTGGCTTGATCTTTTTGGGCGACGAAGATATTTTGTTACACTTGGTCCTAACCAACGAAGATCAATCAACACATACGCCCAGACAACGTGGGTAGGAATTGACGACTCGACACAGAAAACCATGCTGCTAAATAATAAAAAAGAATTCATAACTGAAAGGAATACCGAAGGAAATCGAATAAACGTTGTTGTTACTGCACCAGGTTTGTGTAACCTATGTTACCCATGTTTTGTCTTGAATTTTTATCCCCAAATGCCATGATTTTTGTTTAAAGCAGAGAGAAATACTGCAGCAAGTTGATTCACTGTGTTCGTTACTTCCTAGAGTAACCCATGTATTCGGTAGTATAAACCGTGTAACCCATGTTTTGAATTTCTATCCGGAGCACCGATGCCTTAAAACCATAACTGAAGGGAATATAACAACATATTGCATTAATGTTGTCGTTACTACACCAGGGTAATGTAACCCATGACACTCGTGTTTTGAATTGTTACCCTACAAAAATCTAAAGGCTTCTCTGTCAACAGTCTTGAAGCTTTTAAGACTGTATTGTATTTCTGAGGGACGTCTTCCGTTAGAAGAATCCTAGAAGACAGCGAGTGGCCTAACTTATGTGAAACATTGTTCGTTAAACTTCTATTTGTTAAACATGTAGATTCTTGATTTACAAGAAAAAGTTTGTCCTGTTTATCCATGTCTTGAAAGTGAAAGAGAAACCGACGTTGAAGATGAGATGGTGTTTAGCGCCAATGGTTAGGATCTAAGAAGTAGATGAACTGATTAGACCTCAACCCTGACTGTAATGCTACCATGTCTAGAGCTCAAGCCCCGACCTCACTGAGGTCCTTAGACCAATAGTCAGCTGGACGTATTAGGCCACGACGCTACAGAACTTCAAAATGGTGCCTGGTACGAATTTTTTCGAACACCTTACTTCTATGCAGATATTTCTGTTGTTTTGTAGATGATCTTGCAAAGGCAACAGAAACATCAAACAAATTAATGGGTGAAGATCATTGGATTGAAGCTTTGATTATTGCCGATGAAAGCATTGTTGCATTCCATGGAAAGGATAAAGTCGAAAAATACCTATTAGTGCTAAGTAACATGGTATGTAATCGTCTCTTACTTAACGTTTATAAGACATAAAAGCCCCAATCCTTCTTTCATGAAAGACTACTTCAAAGCAAAGATAAATAGTCACGATCTGCGTATACAATGTTACCCCACCACCAAGAAACTGACTTATAAGAAATTGCAGCCTGTCAGATTGCACAATATATGTCCGTATTTGTAAGAAACCAAGCACCCTGGATTTATAACAATGAATTTTCAGTGGCGGGGTGATACTACATTTGAACCACTGGAAAGTCCAAATGGGAAAACTAAACACTATAGAAATAAACCAGTGCGTTTGAAGAGCCTTAAGTATGAAATTCACTTCCTACTGAAATTAAAATCAGCTCCAATGTTAAACAGTTAAAAAACTTGGTCAAGACTTTTGTTTCTTGATAACCAATGTGTATGTCCATTCTGCAGTATACTGTATAAACATTCTGTATTCTGCAGTATACTCCAAAACATCGCATTCAGAACATTGAGAAGCATGGGCCTGCTAAACTTTGAAGCATGCTTTATTGTCCTTTTAATTGCTTACTCTATTTAAAGACTCTCCACCCTGTTCATGGTATACACCTCATTACATAAGAAACTCAACAGGCTTTGTTCAAAAAGTAAGCCCCTTACTGTATGTACTGTATTCTAAAGGACCTCTAGTCTCTGTACGGATGCTTTCGGCGTACATTTCTGCAAAATGTGCCCCTTTTTGTTTTCCCCATCTTGGATAAAACTTGAGTTTTCACCTCTTATTGATAGCTTTTCTTTCTCTTTAGATTTCTCATATAATGAAGGATCCATCGATCGGTGTGAGGCTAAATTTTGTTTTAACACGATTGGTGATTCTACAACGAAAGGAAGTGAGTACACAGCTTTTGAAATCGCTCTTTTTCACATTCTTTAGAGAAGAACCAGAAGCAAGAGATCTGGGACAAAATATTTGGAATAAAGCGTATTTTGAGAAAAATTTGGTCTTGTTTTAGCGATTCTCTACTTTGATAACTACAATGCCACCCATTTGTCCCCCAAAACATAACAATGCTGGTTGTCAAGCAAGACACATTTTTCTAAAACAGTGTTGTAAGGGGAGAAGAGGGGTCAATAAAAAAATTACAAAATCATTTAGACTGTTCCAATACATCTATATCCTTCAAGATTGTACTTATGTCAATTGTATAAATGGCTAATTATACTTTTTCTATAATATTTTTACATTATCGTCATAACATTTGAGTTAAAATTCGTTTTTCTGTATGCTTATTTTATAACCATTTTGATTATTTGTGATTTCTCGTTACAGGCAAAGTTAACAATATACAGGAAAAATCCTTCAAAAAGCATTCGTTCTGCATGTGATTACGCAGCCTCGATTCAGAAATCAAGCGATGATGCTCATAAAGATCATCATGATTTTGCATTGATTTTCACCAAGTAAGTCTTATCAAAGTGTCTCAAAATTTTCTCTGAAATAATCATTAAATCATATAGCGTTGATTCAAGCTATCCCTATTTGAAATACGCTTTCTTCAAAAAGTATAGTAAAAACCCTCACATTAGAACCTTCATTTGTTAAGAACCTGCAGCCTGAAATTGTATCTATATTTCTTATCCAATGAATAATAGTCATTTCAGCCTGAGATCAAGAAGCACTTAATTAAGAATTTCAGTCCGATCACTGGGATTCAAATGCCCTTGCATATGAGTTAAATTCTTTCATTCGACTCTGAAAGCTTTGACTTTGCATTTAGAATCCCGATAAGCGGGGGCTGATAATGATTCCAAACCTGAAACAAGGCTTTCTCGTTCTGACAAGCGGCATAGCCCGTATTGGTAAGAGAAACACAAGGCTGCTGCATGAAGGATGCCAAGAGAACAATTTTATGGCCTACGAATCATTAAAAACTCGTCTCATCTTTGCAGAAGAAATCAGTATGAAAGGTCCTCTGAGTATTCTGTATTGACCAACGGCGAAATAATTTCTCAGAAAAACTTCTAAGAAAAACTTTTCAGAAAGCTTACAGAAAATTGTGGTGAAAGGTGAAAGTATCGTATTTGACTGATAAATATAATCGACGTTTTTCTCTTTTAGACACAAGTTTGGACCTGCTGGTGAGTTGAAAAACAACTATTTCCAGATGTTTTAGATTAGGTTTTTAGAATGTTCAAAAGCAGAGCAATATTTACCAATTTTATTCTTTATTTTGTAAGATATTTTATTTTGGCAAAACTAGATTTTTACGAATAAGTAATAAAAACTACAATACAATTATGGACAAAATTGTTCAAACAATTCAGAAAAAGTACGTTCATATCCCTATATTGCCCCACCTAACCCCTCCCCCGACTTGAATGTTGGGTATTTTCTCCGATTCACATCAGAAGTAAGCGATTCATCATGCTGCTGACAAAATGACATGAATCCGTCAACAAGTGGTTATCATTGAAAAGAGAAGGGGCGCAAAGACAAAGACCCAAAATCAATATAACTGAATATTTGTCTCAAAATACTTTGTCCATGATTTTAGAGCTGAAGAATGAGTAAACTAAATAAGATAATGATATGCTAATATATGCTAATATATGCTAATATATGCTAATATATGCTGAAACACTACATTATTATTTCAGGTTATGCTCCTGTATATACAATGTGCACTCGCACAAGCAGTTGTGCATTGGTTGATGATAGTGGTTTTGCATCGGCATTCATCGCAGCTCATGAAGCTGGTCATACACTTGGACTTGGTCATGATGGAGATGAAAATCAATGCAAAAATGATGCACAAAGTGGAAGTGTCATGGCACCTCTTGTCGTCTCTAAACTAACTAAATTTCATTGGTCAAAATGTAGCAGAAAAACTGTTCAAGAGAACCTTCCGTAAGATTTTCAATATTCCACTGACTGACCGAATGAATGACTGACTGACTGACTGACTGACTGACTGACTGACTGACTGACTGACTGACTGACTGACTGACTGACTGACTGACTGACTGACTGACTGACTGACTGACTGACTGACTGACTGACTGACTGACTGACTGACTGACTGACTGACTGACTGACTGACTGACTGACTGACTGACTGACTGACTGACTGGCTGACTGACTGACTGACTGACTGACTGACTGACTGACTGACTGACTGACTGACTGACTGACTGACTTACTGACTCACTGACTGACTCACTGACTGAATGACAGACTGACTGACGGATTGATCGACTGACTGAGTAACTGACTGAGTAACTGACTGTTTGATTGCTTGATTGATTGCTTGATTGATTGATTGATTGATCGATTGATTGATGATTGATTGATTGATTGATTGATAAAGTGATTGATAATGGTAATTATGATGGTGATGATCAAGAACCTGATGGTGACGATAACGTTGATGATGATTCCTTCAATTTTCAGATATTTTCGATGTTTGAAAGATCGACCGCATCCGAAGAACTTCAAATATTTAGACTCATTGCCTGGTGTCTACACAACCGTTGACGAACAGTGTAAATTCGTCTTTGGAAGAAATTTCCAAAAATGCGAGGTAGGCTTGTAAATCTATTTCAATAAAACAACTCTGCCAGCAATAATACCATTTGTTGCGATTTGTTGCATCCAAAAAAAGACATTTTCTGAAATCTATATACTGCTGAACCTAATTTAGTCCTGAATCCTGTTTTATCTCTTCACAGTATTATGGAGTGAAGACATGCCAAAGACTCTGGTGTACAGAAAGTTCTGGACAATATTATTCATGTACTACACGAAGAAGACCACCTTTAGATGGCACATATTGTGGTCCAGATATGGTAAGAAAAACCATACCATATAGATACATTCTAAATCTTAAAAGAGAGGTCTCAAGCGTAGGATCTCTGACTCATGACCCAATAATGTAACAACTAGGGTACGTAACCACAGGCCCTTCACGAATTTTAAAATGTACCAATCGTTATCTCTTTAATTCAACGTTCTTGGGTTGGTGATCTTCCCGCTATTTACGCCGGCTGTTCAATATAATATCTATTTGTTGATTAATTAATCAAGGCAGATCATTCTAATGTGGAGGTAAAGGTGAAATGGTGTATTTAGCGCCAGTCGCTAGGGTTGCAGAAGTCGATCATGGCTATGACGCTACCGTGACTGGGGCTAGATAGGACCACGACTTCGCTAAGCTCTTGGCGCCACCAGCAAGCTTGATTAGACTACGACTCCACAGCTTTTTCAAGGGTGATTTCAGCCAATCACAAGATGCTTTGTTAAGCTATGGCTAAACTAGAGACTTGTCGCGCGTGACACTGTATTCGGCGTGTCTCCAGGGTGGTTTAACATGCGAGTGACAAGCGAGCAACATATCCCCAAGTCATTTGCATGTCGCGGAGACAAGAAATGTTTTTGTTGTCTCCCAGAAACATTTACGTGTCTCTTTCTACAAATTTTGTCACGAGCTACAAAGTTTCCGAGTTGGCTAAGCTAAAAGACACCGAGCGGACATCAAAGTCGCGCGCGACACGTCTCCTAGTTTAGCCAGGCCTTTAACTTGGTTATTTCGAATATTACCTGTATCATGTAACAACTGTTAATAATTTGTTCAATGATTTTCTGCTTGGCGTTTTCTAGTGGTGTATGAAAGGCCGATGTGTACGAAGCAACATTCCCTCGACACGACAGACGCCGATCGACGGCAAATGGGGCGATTGGAGCAATTGGAGTAAATGTTCTCTGTCTTGTGGAGTCGGTGTTAGATACAAAACACGAAGCTGCGACAATCCTAAGTAAGTAGTTCTAATCTTAAGTAAAACATAGTTTGGCCTTTGCCATTCATAGTTGTCTTCTTCTGAATGGTCGTTGCCTAAGTGTCAAACGACATTTGAATTGATTAGCTTAAGGCAAACAATTTTTCCGTTTTGCCACGTCGAAAAATTTTGCTTGTCAGACATTTTCGCTTTTGTCTAGCAAAAATCAGTCAGTCAGTCAGTCGGTCAGTCGGCCAGTCAGTCAGTCAGTCAGGCAGGCAGTCAGTCAGTCAGTGAGTCAGTCAGTCAGTCAGTCAGTCAGTCAGTCAGTCAGTCAGTCAGTCAGTCAGTCAGTCAGTCAGTTAGTCAGTCAGTCAGTCAGTCAGTCAGTCAGTCAGTCAGTCAGTCAGTCAGTCAGTCAGTCAGTCAGTCAGTCAGTCAGTCAGTCAGTCAGTCAGTCAGTCAGTCAGTCAGTCAGTCAGTCAGTCAGTCAGTCAGTCAGTCAGTCAGTCAGTCAGTCAGTCAGTCAGTCAGTCAATCTTGACAAGTAAATTTTCAAACAATTTTGAATATCAGACTGGGGACACAATCTTGGGTCCACTTGGGTCCACATTATCAATAAAGCCACCAAAATCTAATTAACCAGTGTAATCAGATGAAGATTGCTTGTTTTTACCTTTGTTTTAAGTAACATTGAGATTTTTCTTCCTCTTAGGCCACAGCATGGTGGTAAAGATTGCGAAGGAAAGTCTTCTGAACGAGAAATCTGCAACGTCCAGGTGCTTATTACTTTAGTCAAACGTTGTCGTTTTATTCAGTCTTATCATGACGAATTTTCTTCCTGAAGATGTTTACAAAGGCAAGCTCAAAACTCCCACCATTCTTTCCCGGATAAATTCAACAAGGCTCATTATTACCAATGCCACACTTGCCGGTGCAAAATATTTCTAAATTCGTGTATCATTTCTAAAGCTGATTGTTAAAGATTTCTCTTCTCCTTATTTGCAGAAATGCCCAATATCAAAGAACTTCCACGATATTCGAAATGAGCAATGCAAGCTATTCGCTGGAGATGAGTTCTCGTTATATACAGATTCTCTGTTTCGTAATCGTTGTAAGTTAATGTTTCTGTTTATTCTTAGTAATGTATTTCACTTTACTATCCTTTCTATTTCAAGTCTTGGCTCTATCCCTTATCTATATTATTTTTTATGTATATATATATATTTATTTATTATGAATGAAGAACACTACAGTAGCATAGACAAGTGGCATACATCAATAGACGGAATTTGAGCCTGGACCGAAGACCAGAAAACCAACGACGTTTCCACTGAGCTAAAGAGCTTAATGGAATCGCCGAGTAACTATCCAGGTCATACAGCCCAACGCTCTCCTCCCGCGACTTACTCGACCATTTTCTTTAGTGAGCTCTCAAGCACAGTGGAAACGTCGTTGGCTCTATTGTCACGGACTCCATGCTCGAATCCCATCTATTATGATATGCCACTAGTGAAAAATCTATCCCAGTTTTCGCCATACATGATAAATATATATAACTATGTATGGTTGTGAAGAAGGCTCAGTATAGCCGAAACACAAAAAGTCGAACGGGAGGAGAGCCTTGGGCTGTGTGACTTGGAGACCCATCGGCCATTTCATTGAGCTCTTTTGCTTGATGGAAACGTCGTCTCTCTGATAATGCAGTACATGTTAGAATTCCATCTAATGTGATATGCCACTTGTGGAAAAATCTATCCCAGTGTTCGCAATCATAAAAAATACATATAGATATGTATGGTGCTGAAGATGGTTCAACATCGCCGAAACACAAAAAGTCGAATGGGAGGAGAGCCTTGGGCTGTATGGGTTGGAGAGTCACTTGGCGATTTCATTGAGCTCTATATCTCAATGGAAAAGTCGTTGGCTCTTTTGTCATGAAGACCAGGCTCGAATGCCATCTTTTGTGATTCGAAAAATCTATCCTTGTTTATGGACTTATTGTAGCATGAGTCACATTTATTGCAAATCAAAGTGAGACTAACACCAAAACGAGATAGCCCCAACTGTTTTTAGTTGAGCCTCCAGCAATAGACTTATTACATTCGTCGTAGTCTACACTCCTCCAAACTCCACAACCCCGCTCCAACTACTACTACTACTACTCTCTGATCTGCTCTCTGCTCTCTCAACTACTCTGAAGAAACAGCTGTATGTTGTTGTAGTTGTTACAAGCTGTTTTCGAAAGAGTGGGTGGAAGGTAATTAGTCTACTCCAGCAATAAACTAAACTACGACTCAGGAAATAGGCCTACCTTGTGTACATCAAGATTATGTTTCAATTACAGATAGAAGCAGAGAACACAGCCTCGATTGCACGTTTCAAGAAGGCTTATGCAACTGGGTACAAGATACCAACGACAAATTTGATTGGATATTCAACAAAGGAAGAACACCGAGCGCAGAGACTGGGCCGAAAAATGATCACAACGGAAATAGTAACGGTATAAAATACAATCTGATATTTTATTGTGTTTTATTTTAAGTTGAATATTGTACGAAATGAAGATACTAAATACTGTATGCCATGAAAATTCTAAACACTAAGGTATACAGTATTGGAGAAATGAATACAGTATTATAAGCAATGCAATGCTAAGGACCAATGTCGTACTTTTAAAGATCTTCAGATATAAATTATAGGAACAGTGAATTTTTACAAAATAAAGCAACTAACTTATACGCTATGCCATTCCGGGGACTTTTTAGTCTGCCTTATACAGAACTATAGGTATACCTTATTGGAAAAATGAATATTATACGAAATAAAAGTACTAAGCGATACGTTATGTAATGCTAAGGACTTTTTAGTCTTTCTTAAAACCTATAGGTATAAAAAATTGATACTGTGTGCCAACTAAAGAATACAGTATCTAATAAAAAAAGCTTACAAGCTCAATCAAGATTTTACTGTATTCTGAATAAAATGAAATTGAATTAAATTTGCTTACTTCTCTTTATTAGGAAAATACGTGTTCATTGAGGCATCAGATAATTTAGGAGCAAGGCGCAAAATGGGGGACAACGCAAAACTTGTAAGCCCAGAAGTGAATGTACCACGTGGATGTTTGAGATTCTATTATCACATGTATGGCACACATATGGGAACACTAAGAGTTGTAATCAAGCAAAATGGTAGAAAAGAAACCGTTGCTTGGAAGAAAAATGGCAACCAAGGAAATCTTTGGTTTAAGGCCGATGTCTCGATTGAGTCAGCGAAACCATATAGGGTAAGGTATTAGAATATCGTGTCTGTGTAGAAAGGCTAATAGGCTTCCAACTAGAATGACGTGTCCTTGTTAGAAGGTCAATAGGCCCAAACGCGTTTCCTCGACTGTTAAACCGATTTGGGCTCTGGCACCAGCTAGACTTATTACCTACTGAGTCCAAGTTGTCGCTCATTAAACCAAGGCTAACACCAACACGAGATCGCTCAAACTGGTTGTAATTGTAGCGGCGTGGCGGGGCAGTGGAGGAGCGTAAACTAATGGCTCAGATAATAAGTGTAAGTGTAAGTGAAATTTTTGCTCTTATAACATGTTTTCCTATGGTTTTTGGCCTATCTCTGTTTGATATTTTAAGTCGTGATGTCACTCAGATCCATGTTTATGCAACCAATCAAATTGCCAATTGACAAAGCCGATACTAATGCTGTGAACTGTAATTCCTTTGAGTAATTTTATTTTTTCATTTTTTCTAACCAACCTTTCCCAATTTTCAGATTATACTAGAAGCAGTTCGTGGTGCACATTACACAAGTGACGTCTCCATAGACAGTCTCATTTTTGATACTGGATTGTGCGAGAAAGAGGCTACAGGTAAATGAAACTAAGGTTATAGCTGGTTATAGAGAGGAATGCCTTGGGCTGTATGACTTGAAGAGTTAGTAATAGGCGATTTCATTTAGCTCTATAGCTAAAAGGAAACATCGTTGGCTCTCTGGTCATACAGTCCTGGTTCCAATCCCATCTATTGTGGTATGCTACTTGTGGGAAAATCCATCCTAGTGCTTTCAATTCATGGACAGTTTATAAAAATGTATAGTGCTGGAGAAGGTTCAACATAGCCGAAACACAAATGTTAGACTGGCGGGGAGCTATAGACTGTAAATCTTGGAGAGTTAATCGGCGATTTTATGAGCTCTGTAGCTCAGTGGGAACGTCGTTGACTCTCTGCTCGTGCAGTCCAGGTTCGAATCCCATCTACTGTTGTGTGCTGCTTGTGGAAAATTTATCCAAGTGTTAGGCATTTTGGCAAATACATTTGAATATGTATAATGCTCTAGAAAGCTCAACATAGCCGAGAAACTAAAGTCAAATAAGAGGAGACGTTTTCATTGAGCTCTATAGCTCAGTGGAAACCTCGTTGGTTTCTGATCAAGCAGTCCAGGCTCGAATTCTATCGATTGTGGTATGCCACTTGTGAAAAAATCTATCCTAGTGCTTTCCATTCATGAACACGCAGAATAGGCTGGAATCTCATCTATTTTGGTATGCAATAGTGCTTTCTTTTCACGACAAATATGCTTGTACAAGGGATATTAATGTCTGACCTCCGTATCGTTATTTTGACCACTTAATCTATTTCATTATCGTGAGGTATCTCAATGTTATTGTTTTTTCTTTTGCAAGCGAAGACTCCGTGTGCAGTATCATGCATATCAGACAACGAGAGACGCTTTGTATTGGATAAAACTGTATTAGATGGAACACGATGTTACAATAACAAATCACATGACATCTGCTTGAATGGGAAATGTGAGGTAAGCGTCATTAGACCTTTTCAAAGAGATCTGGGTCAGCGCTGTATTTTCTGTAAGGTGGAGTAAGAGGCTCCTCTCCGCGTGCAACAAGCGGATTGCGGTCGCTTTAGGAGAGGTAGCGCGGCAAATTTTTCTTCAAATTCACGAATAACGGAAGAAAAAGAGGGAAAAGGAATCTGCGACAATAAATTTTGAAAATATCTCCAGAAACTCAGAAACGATGCAAGTAAATCACAAAAAGAACAGTAAAGTTAAGTTAAAGCTAAGTTGCCGTTTTCGAGACTACTGCTAGCCCAGGGCTACTCAGTCGACTTAAAACTTTACCCCTGGTCTGGGTGCATATAGCATATAGCATGGTGCAGCCACATCCGGCGCTCATAACCACCGACCATATAACCATTTATACAGGCACATTTGTATTAACAACTTGCCTAAGGTTATTATCTCTGCAATCACAAGTGGAAAGACCGTGGCTCGAACCCACAACATTTTCGTTGTCAGCCCTGCACGCTGACCATTGTGCAACAAAGACCACTTGATTAACTATACTTGATTAAATGTCTCCTTGAGCAGATAAGTTGAGACATGAATCCTTACTTTCACTTTTAATCAAATTAAGCGTGAATTGTAAGCAAATTTTGCCGAACTAACTCTCTGGAAGTGACTGGAAACCAGGTCATTGCATGCGGGAAGTTTCCCTATTTTTCTTTGTATTATCATATTCGTCTCTTTGGTTCAGGTTTATGGTTGTGACAATAAATTTGGCTCTACGAAAGTCTTAGATGACTGTAATGTATGCGGAGGAGATGGTTCAACGTGTAATGCGGTGGAGGGAACCAAGGACATCGTTCCAAAACGAGGTTTGAATATAAATTTCATCACAAGAAACCTCGAGGGGAGGGTATCTTAATAGGTTTTAGGAACGGGTAAATGCCGTTATGTAGGGGTGCCTTTTTTCTGAAAAGTGCGGAATTATCGGTATTTTTTTTTTAGGTAAGTGCGGAATTATGGGTGCTATTTCAGGAAAATTGTGGAGTTTTGGGTACTATTCTTGAGAAATTTTGCAGAATTATTAGGAGGCAAGCTTAGCATTTATGAAATGAACGCCCAGTCAGAGCTGATGTTGCACTGTAAAACATTACCTGGTTACAGTATCATCAGATGAGTTTGTTATGTCTGAAAATGTTTTCTTTACCTTGCGGAATTATGGAATGGCATAGGATTGATCAGGTTTGCGGAATTATGGGCCACAATTTTTCAGACATGCTCGGAATTATGGGTCCAAATTTTGAACTTAAATGACACGCCCCCGTCCAAAACTAGGCTTAGATACCCCCTCGAGGAAAAAACATCATTTGTTCAGCTTTCCGTCGGTTAATTTTGCTTTAAAAATGATTAGAAAATAGTCAATATGTTGCTTTCTTGCAGATTATGAAAGAATTCTGAATCTTGGTCAAGACTCAACGAACTTCATTCTTGAAGAAAGGCAATCGTCTCCTTATAGAATTGGTAAGTTCAGTTTCTTGCTCCTCGAGTTTTGCAATTTTGGAACTCCTTAAGCAAGTGCATCATTTCATCAGCAATCATCTCGTGGAGATGGTTCGAAATGAAAGTTATCTGTTCTTGCATTATAAACTTATTCTCACCGATCAAGGATGTTTCTGACTCAGTATAACAGATGATAATCACGGCTTATCATGCCAAACTTTGATATTTATCACGGCAACGTTCCATTTAGGCCCTGGCCAAACGATCAAACATTGCTGGTCAAGCATCGGAAATTTGCTTTACTAATAAAGTATTTGCTCGTTTGACCACATCACAAAACATTGTTCATGAAACAATTTTTGCTTAGGGCAAGCAAAAAATGTTTTTGAATTTTTTAGGGACATTGCCAAGCAAAGTTTTTGTTTTGCGACGTGGCCAAACGGTAAAACATTGTTTGAAGAGCAAATCTCAAATGTTTGACCAACAGTGTTTGATCGTTTGGCCACGGCCTTAGCCAGAGCAAGGAAAACGTTACGGTCACACGGTCATTAACCTGAGGTAGTTCAATGGAACAAAACAGTCTCATGCCACACCCAAGAAATTACTTTTCTCTTGACGAAGGGTAAACACCTTCTGGACTCTGAGCTTAGAGCGACTGACCAACGCAACAAATCGGAGATGAACCAAATTTTGCATTGTCATAAAACGATGCTCAATAAAACGATGCCCTCACAAATATCAAAGGATTGACATTATAAGCGGTGCGGACGGAGCGATATAAGCGAGTGGAGCGGTTAAAAGCGATGCTCTCATAAATATCATTATAAGGGATGATCAGCAAGTCTAATGTTCATTAATTATATTTTTAGGCCTGCGTGTCCCTGGATCAGTACAGGAAATATACCTCGCTGCTAAACAAGGGCATGGGTATCATAAAATTGGTGGTGCTACGTTGTATTTTACAAATTTAGAAGACGGAAGACAAATGATCTCTTCAGCTGGTCCTTTTGACAGAGATCTTGAAGCTGTGGTAAGTTAAAGTACGAGATTCAAATGGAGATTCTTCGTTTGGTTACAGCTCTGGCTAAATCTCAAACTGGCAATCAACCTTTCAAGAAAAACAATAGTTACAGTAGCAGAAGTAGCCTTTATAGCCTTTTGTAGTGATTCAAATGTTAAGGGCAGCTGTTTATTCGTTTATGTCTGAAGACATTAGTGACTCAAAGAAAACAACCGTTCTCCAATAAACTAAAACGTATCTACCAAAAAAGCTGCTTACACAAAGTATTAAGTTACAAGAAAATTAAATTTCATGGAGTCCCTGTCTCAACCCAACAATAATTAAATACGTCAGCATAATGAAGCAAGGGGGTAATTCACGACACCTTTTTAAACTCGCCTTTCGAATAAACGTCCCTCTTAACAGTTAACTACTTGGAATCTCGTACACCCTCAGCTAGAATCTCTATTTTTTCCAAGGAATCTTGTATGAATCGATTTGTTTCAATAGGAATCTCATACGCTTTTTCTAGGAGTGAAATGCCCTTGGTTAAAAATCCTCAGTGCCCCTCCTTGCTATTTGCCATTTGCCTCACAGGAACATACTGTAAAAATGCATGTACAAGGACGTTTGCTGTCGATCCTTAGCCTTATAACTGCTGTTCATTTTTGGCTACAATATCTTACAGTGTAATGCAATATAATCAAAAGCATGCAATCTTTTTCTATTGCTTACCATATCCCACATGTATTGCAAGTGACAGCCTAATGCCTGACTTCTAACGCTGGGCTAAGGTCCTGACTTAGTCTAGCTGCATTGATGAGCCCTAAAGTTGGACGAAACCGGGTAGCCGAGTGTTTTAGGTGTCCGTGGTTTTTACACTTACTCGATGTAATCATAGCCTTTCTGCATTAAAACTGATGGTTTTTTGTTCGGTTTTTTCGCTATTTGGAAATGTGAAGAATTCTGATCTTTAATTACTCCTTTTCAGCTTTTTGTTGGTGACAGAACACACAGAACGCGAAGGAAAAAGGCAAAATTAAGCTTCAAATATTTTGAGAAGAAAAATGAACGAAATCTTTACAAATATGAAATTGGCCAATGGGGAAGCTGCAGTAAATCATGTGATACAGGTTAAATTTACATTGAACTAGCTACTTCATGTTAAAGTACATCTACAATGAGTCCCGCTTTTAAGAAGCCAACATATAAGAAACTGCAGCCTGGAAAATGCAGGAAATTAAATAGGTTAAACAATGGTTTATTGTTTTCATACCATACGTTGCATCCAAAGGTATTTTTATTGAAGGCGGGGATCTACTGGTGTATAAATTAACACGAAGTAGATCTTCTTTTTGTCTCCTATTATCTCCTTCTTCCTTGTTTTCCGCATGGTACGTTTTTTATTCATTTCAATTTAGAAGTGATGTCCACTTCCCAGACACACTGGGCTAATCTTGCTTCAGTTTGGTGCAGCGTGGCATGTACTTTATACCTCGTGGTATGCTCTTTTAACATGTTTTTCTTCATTTTAGGAACTCAGAAAGCGATACTTAAATGCGTGAAAAATAAAAAGACCGATGTGGAACTTAGATATTGTTCTCACTTGAAAAAGAATGATTTATATCGTGCTTGTAATATCGCTGATTGCAAAACATTGTGAGTAGAGCCTTCTTTATCCCTTTCACTATGGGCGTATTTTTTTGGTCACATTCTGTTTTCAGCAGACGTCTTCTCTTTTCGGCAGACGTGGAAAGGCATTTTTTTGGTACAGTCTTCTGTAAACGACAGGTTTCGCAGGTCTCCAAAACCTTCTGCTGCCGAAGCTGGAAGGTTTCGCAGACTTCGCAAGGAATCTCGTTCTGAATTTGTGCACGTTTGAAACGGGATACCCTCAAGAAATTATCGGCATCCCTTAAGAACGGCACATGCTCAAACAAATTTCACAAGTATCGCAGCCAAGGAAACGGAAACTTTGTTCGACCTGCCAACGATTTTCGGTAGCTTTTTGGTAGAAGAAACTTTTCCCTGCCAAGTCTATAGTTTTCAGAATCCGGAGAGTCTGCCTAAAATAGAATGTGACCAAAAAAATACGCCCTATGTCTTTGGCCATCCTTTCTCTGTAGTAGCTAGTTGAGTTACTTTAACAGTTTTAGCTACACAGTTTTCTCTCCGCTTTGCAATTTGATTGGCTGAAAACGTTCGAATGCGACGGAATAATAGGGCATTATTGTCCGATAATGCCCGCTCATCACGTCAAACTTTAGAAATTTTTAGATTTAGAACGCTGCACCAAATGGCTTCCTTGTAGTGGCTTCAAACACGTTAAGAGTTTTGCAATCATTAAGAGTCATGACCGTGCTCTGTCCATAGGGTAATAAACCATATTATAACTGTTGCTATATAATAAGGTTTAGGCTGTAGTTAGCAATCTTAGTGTGCAAAAAATTAAGGTTAAATTTGTATAATTTTTTTCATTTAGATACAAATGGGTTCTCCTTCCATGGTCTAAATGTTCTGCTAAATGTGGATCAGGGAGACAGAGAAGAGTCGTCGCTTGTGTTCTACGAAAACATAATAAAGTCGTGCGAAATAGCGATTGCCCACCACCTTATCCCGTTAATTGGCGATACTGCAATACCCAACCATGTGTGACTTATGAGTGGTCTCCACGATCTTGGGGAAAATGCTCAAAGACATGCGGTGGTGGGCTACAAATGAGGATCATTGACTGCGTCGTAACTGGCTCAAAGCAAAGAGTAGCTTTCAAGTATTGCAAGAAATCGTCACCCCCTAAAGTACGCGAATGCAATTTGCAACAATGTGATTCATTTGGTTACAAGACCGCTGCGGTGGGCAAATGTAGCAGAACCTGCGGAGGCGGAATTCGTGGTAAAATTGTTTACTGTGTCAATAAAAGAACTGGTGGACGAGTTGGGAATTTGTTCTGCACAGGACCACCCCCGCCCCGTATAGAAAAATGCAACTCACAGCCTTGCCCGCATTATGAATGGTTTGCTGGGAAATATGGCGCTTGTTCACAGACTTGCGACGGGGGAGAACGATATAGAAAGGTTTATTGTCTTGAGAAAAGATCAAAGATTCAAGTTGATGATGCTTATTGTAAAGATAGAAAACCAGAGGAAAGTGAGACTTGTGATAACCCCCCGTGTAGCAGGTACGTGTTAGATTACTCTTAGGTGCCATATAAACGTGCCCCCCCATGTTTATTAATTTTGAGCTTTTTCCCCCACCCCCTTCTGCCTCTTCTTCAAGTCGAAGCCCGGGTGCAAGCTGAGCTCTTATGTTAAAGAAACGTAAAGGGAATCGACTTACATAAACTGTGTACCTTACCTTCATGTCCATTTCTGGACGAATTTCCTATAGTGAAGTCACTAGCATTTACTAACTTTTACATTATCAAAATTGCGACAAACAGCCTTAAAAGGTGTTTTCGTTTGACACTATTAAAAGTACAGGGTGGCCCAGAAAAAAGGGACCCCCTAACTAAATTATTTATAAATAATTTTTTCTTAAGTTGGAATTTCATGAAATTTTTACTACATGATATTCAACTCAATTGAGATATATCATGTAAATATCATGATGATATAGGTTAGTATCTCTGAATAAATTGATTTTAAAACTTAACAATCCAAAAACGTACTGTAACAAAATATGCAACATTATACCCTTACGTAATCCTTACGCAACAAAACAGAAAAATCAATAACTCATTCTTTCAGTCAAATGATATTCAAAATGTCCTCAATCCTTCTCAATACACTTCTCTAATATGACTGACCATTCATTAATGGTCGGGACAATTTACTCTGGGATAATGATTCTCCTTCACGCACGATTGCAGTACAGTACGCAATGATGGAATAAACAGCTGGTTTTTGGACATCATGAATTTAATGTTCCATTGAGCCGAGATGGAAGCTCTTATCACCAACATATTTCTACACGATAGCGCACTTGACTTGAATATTACCTGGTATAAATTTGATAAAATTCCTCCTTGAGAAAATTTATTCAGAAATTATTTACCTAAGGGGGTCCCTTTTTTTTGGGCCACCCTGTATAAACGTCAGAAACAGACTGAAACAATTGACAAAAGCGGAATTTATACCCAGATGCGGGGCGAAATGCACCAATCAAAAAAGTGTAGCTGAATTTCTATTGTGTTTTGAACACCAATCAGCTTGTGGGATACAGTGGGAAGAGCAATAGAATTAATTGAATAGTTCAAGTGAGAAAAAATACTCTTTCTGTCTACACAGAACCGGCCTTTTGGTATATTGCCGTAAACACTTTCCCTTAAACTTTCCGAAATTCGTGACGGGATGCCATTTCGATCTGCACTTTTGTATCAATTCGGCCTTGCTCAATTGTTTCGGTCTGTTTCTGAGGTCCATTCTCTGAAAAGTGTAAAAAGAAAAGAGCGCGTTAAAATTTGCCCTACTGTTTCCGCTTGTTATCACTTATACTTTCTTACAAGCCGAGATTAAGATCATTAGATGAAAACTTTTTCTTTTATCTTTCAGTTATTTCTGGGAAGAAGGAAAATGGTCTTCCTGTGATGCTGTTTGCGGACAAGGTGTCCAGAATCGTACCGTACAATGTCTGATGGAAGGAACACGATCTGTCTCGCCAGATTCACGTTGTAGTGCAACTGTCAGTAAACCTCCGACAGTTCAATCGTGTCAAGTCGAGGATTGCGCGACACAAGGTTTGTCTCGGTGTTTTCTCTCAATTACTGTAATACCACAAAGAGTTCATGATAAATTCAAATATCTATTGTAATGACACTTTTTGCTTGCAACTATGAAGGGTGAAGGTGAAGGTGAAATGGTGCCAGTGGCTAGACTCTCAGTAGTCTAATCGAGACGTCGACCCTGTCTATGACGCTACCGTGGGTGGGCGCAACCAGCCTCATTCCCAGGTCCCTAAAGTGCTCTTTCCAAACGGAAATCTTTTCGAGACCTGGTACCTGAGAGTTCTGTAAGAAAAGGGCAAGAAACATATAATTTAATAGTTTCTGTTGTTATCGTGTTGTTGCTGCTGCAATGGTTGTTGTTGTTGTTGTAACTTCATTGCCTTTGTTGTTGATTTACCTCTCCCAAGCTTCACCCAGGATTGGATATTGTCTTCAATGTCCTCTCACTACCCTATAAATAGATATTACGTAATGGCTAACTGAATGAATGAATCGAAACCAGCTGCGGAATTCTTTCTATTGAGCAACCCACAATAATTTCCAAATTTAGTTGCTCGTTAAATGAATCGCAAATGGCCTGAAAACATCTGCCTGTCTTCTTCCTAATAAGAAAACCTGATTATCTTCTCCGTGCTGTGTCATCCAACTCTTTTCAGTCTTCGATTTCAGCACACTGAAGACTGTTTTCTGGCCTTTCCCTTTCGCCAATAGCTATAATCTAAACCTATTCTAATCACAGAGAGGCTTACGAGAAGTGGAAATATGCTGAAAATGTTTCTAAGTTATTTTCTGTTTGACACTCCTTAGAGCATAAAACTTCCAAAAAAGACCAAAGACCAATATATTTAGTTAGGCCCGTCGGGAAATGTACAAAAAGATGCAGGTGAATTTAGGCTATAAAAACGTTAAGGCCTGGCTAAATTAGGAGACATGTCGCGCGCGACATTGATGTCCCTTCGGTGTCTCCCTGTTTAGCCACCTCGGAAACTTTGTATCCCGCGAAAAGCTTGTAGCAAGAGACACGCAAATGTTTCTAGGAGACAACAGAAACATATTTTGTCTCTGCGGCATGCAAATGACTTAGGGGACATGTTGCCCGCTTGTCACTATCGTGTGTAGCCACCCTGGGACACACGCCGAATACAGTGTCGCGTGCGACAAGTCTCCTGGTTTAACCATGGCTTTAAGCTTCCATCGGCAGACAGTATAAGGGGATGAAACATAACCTATCCAGCTTAACTTTTCTAATAGGCTTATCCCATGTTTCAGTCTATTTCTAGGTGACCTTGCTGTGTGGAAAATATTCGTTTTGTTTTCTTATGCTAACAATATCTACTATTTTCAGCAATTTCAATAGCCCGTAGCACCTAGTGGTCTTTATGTCTTTTCGTTATTCAAATCCTTTAAGCTTTGCTGTGTTTCTTCCACAGATTCACTAACTTGCAACTTTGATGATAATCATTTCTGCAACTGGAATAACGAAGTTGGAGATGATTTTAACTGGGATATTGGAAAAAGCACACCAACTCTTACCACTGGGCCTGACAGAGATCATACAACAAGAAGAGGTACACGTTCTTAAATACCCTTGTTTTTATACGTACATACCTATATCTATGTATATTGCTATGTATATGTGTATCTGAATGGCCATCGTAGCTATATACCCTATCTACCAATACACCCTATTTAACCTTGTGTTTACCATTCAGGAAAATTCCATTAACTGATGAATCCTTGATGAAGCTGAAACATAAAAACCTAAATGATATGATGGGCCTTGGGCTGTATGACTTGGAGAGTTTGACTAAAACTTTCATTGAGGTCTTTGGCTCAGGGGGTTTTTTGTCAGCCCTCTAATCATCTGCTCTAGCTTAACAACTTCATCTATTTCGGTATTCACTCGTGGAAAAACCTATCCTACTTCTAGATATGTATGGTTCTGAAGATGGCTAAACTGCCATATGAAGCCAAATAAGAGCCTAGAATTGGCTGTATGTTTTGGAGGTTACTTGACGGTCTCACCGAGCTTCATTTAGCTCTTTAGCTCACTGGAATCGTCGTTGGCTCTCTGATCATGCAATCTGGGGTTTGATTCCCATCAACTGCGATATGCCACTTATGGAAAAGTCTATACCCTATATTACCTATTATATTTTCAATAGCTATGTACTTCTAAGTAGCGTTTCTCAACATCAATTAATATGGGCATTATCGGATATTATCGTGACAGGCCTGAATTTCGCTGTTGATTGGCAACTGTTGTAGAACGGTATAAAGTAGCCAGCGTACTTTACAAAGACCTGTTTGTTTATTTGGTATACCGGATTAGCGAAAGGCTTGCTCAAACGATTTGGGAACATTGTGTACTAAAGCAGTACTGTGAGGTAGACAGAAAGTGTAGATAGTCACATACACTTGCTTTTTTTGCAAGATATGTGTTTCTGTGCTTAGCACAAGGGACCACTGAATAGTTTAGACCTTATCTAAGCAATGCGACTGCGGTCTTTCCTCTCGACGTGACCGCACCTCGTGATTCATGAGGCCTTTTCTTGTTATTAACTTTTCGATGCCCTCTCAATATGTCAACGATAGCATTTCCACATTAACGGCGCCTTTAGCTCTCCGTTTTAAAGTACCAGACATTATTCGAAAATTTCATATCTTTCTGCAAAAGTTACTAAATCACTCTATTTTTTTCCATAGGGAGATTCGCGTACATTGAAACATCATCACCCCGTCTCTCAAGAGATCGAGCAATGCTTGGAAGTCCGATGGTTAACTTAAAACGAGGCTGTTTCTCGTTCTGGTATCACATGCGAGGCAGTGGAATGGGACGACTGATGGTTTACTTTGTGAATGATTTGAATTACAGAAAGAATGTTTTACTAGAGAACGTTATCAAGGTGATCATTGGAAGAAAGCTAATATTCCAATTCCTAAGGATACACCAAAAGGATTCAAGGTAGATTGTTAGCTACTTTTCTGCTCTTTGATATCTCACAAGGCTAAGCATTCTAAATCCAAATACCCATGCTTCCACTAAACTTGATTGAACCCAGTTGTTTAAAAAAAGAATTGAGGTATCGCTTAGGCTGGAGAGCACCGTAGCGTAGTGGTTAGCACTTAGACTTATTACCTTCCTGCCACTCTTTCGGAAACAGCTTCTAACAACTACAACAACATACAGCTGTTTCCTCAGAGTAGTTGCAGCGGGGTGGTGTAGTGTGGAGGAGCGTAGACTACGACGAATGTAATAAGTCTAGTTAGCACTTGCGCCATTTGGGCTCAAGTTCTGTGGTTCAAATTTAGGTTAGGGAGCACAAATTTACAAGGTATAAGAATCTTGCTGTCGGTGACACCGCACCAACGCACCAAGGTGTAAAATTGGTACGTTAGTGATGAAGGCCTAAAACCCTCGTAGCGCCGACTGTATGGCTGCACGCTAGTTAATACTTTCCAGGGAGTATAGCAAAAATAATGGAAAAGAAATTGCCTGAGCTAAGGGGGTAAATAGTTGTAAAGCGTTGTTGAATATGTCCAGTTATAGATAACGGCGCTATATAAAAGCCATGACCTTTACCTTTAGGCCTGACGTCGAGCCTTGTCGTGCCGCGCCAACAGGAGTTTAGTTGGACTGTAGTTCGACTAGGTACGCCTCTGTTTCATGACGCATTTTCTAGTCGCGCCGTACGTCACAAAAATAATGTTAACAATTGAACATATTTTCAACAATCGTCCATTCACCTGACCATGGCTTGGGACGAGATTTTTGCAGATCTGGCTTTGGAGTTGAGGTGGTCCCGAGTAAATCAAAATAGAAGCCATCAAATACAAACTCCCCGACATAAAATCCCATCATAAATCACTCTTTCTATTTGTTATGTTGCAGATTTTAATAACTGGTGAAAAAGGCACATCATTTCTAAGTGATATTGGGTTAGATGATATTGAATATACAGAAGACGATTGTCCAGGTATATATTCTACTCTTATTCCACTTTTCCTGTGATTCTTATCTCTAGTACTCTGTCCCCTGGAATAGCGAAGGAGTGGAAAAACGTTTCAGAGTTTGATCGTTAGGTGGCCATTTCCTAACACCCTAGGCTGTAAATGGTTGGGTGAAGGTGAAGGCCAAATAGTGTATTGTGGAAAGAGTCCTCAGTATTGAGGTTGCTGATTAAGCAGATGTAGACTAATCGAGACCTCAGCCCTGGCTGTAACGCTACTGTAGCTGGGGCTAAAACCCCGACCTCGCTGAGCTTCTGACACTACGAGACAGCTGGATTAGGCCACGACGCACCAGCACCTTCTTTTGGCTTACATTCAGGGCTGTTATACTTAAATGGGAAAGTTATATCCGGTCAAAATGAGATCCGGCTGACTAAACGAAGGATCTTGCACCTCACTGGGTTGAATTATGTCCCAAATAAACACAACTTTGAAATTACAAAGGCAAGTCTAGAACACTTGGACCTCATCTAAGAGCTCATAGGCGGGAACTGGCTTAAAGATGGGATAACTTCGCTCATGTAAACAGGCCCTTAGAAATGTATTACAGTAAAGTAATGTAAAGTTGTAGTTTTATGGTCTTATATCTAACCTAGGGCTACTCAACCGCCTTTACACTTTACCCCTGGTCTGGATGTATTAGCATATAGCAGGGATCAGCCACTCACGGTGCTCATAACTACCAACCAGGTACCCATTTATACACCTGGGTAAAGAGAGCCACATTTGTGTTAAGAACGCCCTAGGTTTTTATCTCTACATCACAAGTGGAAAGACCGTGGCTCGAACCCACAACAATGTCCTTGTGAGTTCTACACGTTAACCACTGCGCCACAGATACCATTACGTGTTAATGCTTTTATTCGCTAAACAAAGTCTATTCTTTTTTCTAGCCTCATGTATCGAAAGATCACCACTTTGTGTAGTTGTACCCATGGAACATTATTGTCACTTTCCTGCCTTTAAAAAATTATGCTGTGAAACTTGTAGTAAAGTACGTTAACTGTATAGTTAATTATTGTTTTTAATTCTATTTAATATACTGTACTTTACTAACTGCACATTCACTTTTTATCAAAAAAATGCAGAAGATTGCCAGGGGTAGAGATTTTCTCCGTTATGGCATCTGTAAGCTGTGGTAATAATTACAAAGGCAATAGGTGCTAAAATGCTTGACATTTATATAAATTATTGTAAAGTTTGTAAAATCTAACAGCTTGTATTATACACCTTTACAGTCAAATGATTGTTTAGTACCAGCTCCATTGCCTCCAGCATATCAGGGCTGCGTTCCCTTTTCCACTCTCTAAGTGTTGCGCAGTTTGTGCTGGTGCGAAAAAGATGGCCTACGCCTGCTCAAAGGAGATTTTCGCTGCTGTAAATAGCTTGTGTCGAAGTATCGTGTCGTACTCCTACTTTAGCTAACGTCGATATTTCATTACCTGACCTTTTCGTCCAGAATCATAGGGGTTTGTGATTGTGTGTTCCCTGTCCATTTTTAACAATCAGGGTCGATGACTACCCCTAAGAATTTGGCCGAACGACCAAACATTGCTTGTTATCGTCTTTTGAGTTTGCTTTCAAGTAATGTTTGAATGTTTGCAAAGCAAAAATAAACAGTGTGTTGCGCAGTGTTTTTGGTAAAGTTCAAAAACATTTCTTACTTGACGCAGCACAAAATGTTAGACGTAGGCCCTGGAAAAATGATCAAACATTGTTTGTCAAACATTTGAAATTCGTTTGGCAAGCAAAATGTTTTACCTTTTGGCAACGTTGCAAAACATTGTTCGCCAGCATTTTTTGTTCTCGTCAAGCGAACATTAGCATTGTGCTTAGTCAAACAAAAAGTTCTGATTGTCGAACAATGTTTTGTGACGTCACCAAACTTTTTGAATTAATGCTTATTTAGCAATTTTCAAATGTTCGACCAACTTTTTCGAAGGATTGGTAAGATCCTAAGGCCTGGCCAAACGACCAAACATTGCTCGTCAAACATCTGAAATTTTATTTTCCAACAAAATGTTTGATCGTTTGGCCATGGCGCAAAACATTGTTTGTCGAACATCTGAAATTTCTTTTCAAACACAATGTTGTCTTGTTTTGCCACTCACCAAACATTACTTGTCAAACGCTTTTGAAGTTTTTCAAAAACGAATTGCTTGTCAAGAATGTTTTGTGACGTGGACAAGCGGTCAAACATTGCTTAATGCTTGTAAAGCGAATCGCAAATGTTTGGCAAACAATGTTTGATCGCTTGGCCTGTTTCTAATAATTGTATCCTCAACAAGAGAAGTCTTATTTTTCGCATACCTTTTTATAATGGTACTATATTAATTTATCCAACCACAGTTTAGTAAAAGTAGTTATTTTTTCATTGTAAATAAATTGTAATAAATTTGTCCATGTTAACTGAAAAATAAAGTAAAAGTTGAATTTAGTATTTAGCGAATGTATATTTCTTACGTTGAAATTTTATTATGAATCCTAAATCGTTTTATCTTGATAGCAATTTGTTCTTTTTTCATTTGCGTCGTTGCAGTTGAAATATCGCCCAAATATCTTTTGATATTTTGCTAGTTGCTAAAAGATTTTTAGTCTTAGGCTCTCGTCAAACGTTCAAACATTGTTTATCAAAGATTTGAAATTTGCTTGTTAAGAAAATTGTTTGTTGCAGAACATTCTTTGACAAGTATTTTTCCTGCAGCAATGTTTTTGAAAAACTTAAAAAATATTAAATGCTCGTGTCCAGCAAAAATGTTTTTGAACTATTTTAAAAACATCTTGCAATAAATTTAGCTTATTTATGCTTGCCAATCAATAGTTTGTGACGTCGCCAAACAGTAAAATATCGTTCGTGAAGCAAATCTTGAATGTTTGTCTTGGCCAAACGATCAAACATTGTTTGTCAAACATTTGAAATTTGCATGTTCCAACGTTTGGCCCCGAAGCAAAACTTCCCTTGAAGAGCAAAAATAAGCAACATTCGTTGCGTGTTGTTATCGAGAAAGTTAAAAAGTTCATGAAAACATTCAAATGTTTGATGAGCATTGATGTGGAACAATTGTAAAACGGTAAAACATTTTTGCCGGAAAAGCAAATTTCAAATGTTTAACAAACAATGTTTGATCGTATGGGAAGGGCAACGAAAACTGAATTGCTAGAATTTTAGCCTTAGGTTTTATCGAAAACTACACTCTGAATAACAACGAAATGTTGTGCAAGCGGTTTGCGGTTTTGGTATTAGAGTCATGCGTACTCCCCATCGTCCCTTAGGCATTCTTTCCTTCACATTCTGATCAGTAATTTTGTACCATAATGATTTGTACCATTTATTTCAAAACCCTTTCAAAACCTTACTTTCTATTTAACGATTTTTTCATGAAAGTATTTTTTACGACAATGTATTCAAGATTAATGTGAAATTAAAGTTTGTTTGGTGTAATAAAATTTTCAAAAATATGTTTTCGTAATTGCAATAGTATTTTTTCAATTCTGTCTGCAAGATGGTGAATTTTACAAATTGAAAATAGAAAATTGTTTCTCACGGACACAAGTGTTTGCGAAAGGGTAGCAAAATTCTGCAAGAAACGGATTGTGAAGTGCTGCATTTTAGGGAACTTTAGAGGCAAGTGGCTTAGGGGCTGACAACAAGCATTGCGCAATGCAGGCAGATGCTTTTATGCGGCATTTTGTCCTTTCAGGTTTGTGGAGGCCAGTTTCTTCACGGGAGAATATCCAACGCTTGCACTCTGCTCTGTCTGGCTAAACCAGGGGGCCCTGGGCCAAACCCACTTCTGTGCATTGAACTATATATAAAAAGACTTTTTATATATTGTTCAATGCTTCTCTGCACCTTCTTCCCACTCTCCCGTCCATTTTGAGGCATGGTACCGAATGCGGAAAAGGAACAATTTCTTCTTGTTTTTCGGAAATTTTTTGGCCATTTTTGCAACGTCATCGTGAATATCATATTACACCAAATTTATATTTGCATACATAATCTCAATCTTCCCATATTTAGAGGTCATTGTCATTGTTAAAAACAATGAAAGGAAATGACGTCATTATGACCCATCCGTTTCAAGTTATTCATCTTGCATATCATGCGCATGCGTAGGTTATGGGCTAGGCTCGAAAGCGCGGCCACGAATCGAAGAAATCCCGAGAAGCACATTTGCAAAGTCAAGTTGCAGAGTGAAATTCCATGAAATTTCTACAACTGGTTGTCTCCTAATAGTCGTTATTTTGCGAGTATTGTATTTGGTATGGCACTGAAAAGAATAACCAAGGTAATGCTATGTCAGTAGTTGTATTTCTCGCTGAAAATGCAAGTGAAAATTGGTTTCCGCAACCAAAAAAAATGATGCATTGCGAAGCAGTTAGTCGCCCAAGTCTTCCATTTCTTCCCCGGATTCTAGAGGATTCTTGTCACTCGCTAAAATGGCTTTTACGTCTGTCACAACGCTCAAAGTTCATCTTCAATAATAAGACTAGGTTTTCAAGATGTTAAAATTTTGGTTATTTCGTAATATTTGATTCGGTTTGGTTGCCTAGGCCGGTGTCCAATCAAATGGCATTGTCTGGCATTTGGCAATCAATACTTTCCTCAAGGCTCGTGTTCCAAGCTCCGTAAATCGAGAAAATGTGCATTTATTTCTCTGCGAACCGTCTGGTAAATTTCCTTTTCCCAGTTTTGTATAATTGCTCAGTGTTTCAACTCTGCCAGGAACAGTTGCTGAGTTGAAATTTTCCTTTTCTTGCTCTGAAATTCTCTCTGACAAAAGAACAGAAGTGGGTGGACGATGTATCTACGACTGTCTATACTATATGTTTCAAACCCAATAAAGAAGTGTAACATAATAGGTACCTTAGATACCATAGAAATCTTATGCAATATAAATTTGTGTTTTAATTCTGATTAATTTTCTGATCAAAATAAGCTTTCTGACTCTACCTATTGTATTATGTGACCATCAAAATGGGGGGGTTCTGGAATGTCTTACCCTTGTAAATCACCCCATTTAACCTTTTTTGTTGCTTCTTGGTATTCTAGGTTGCTTGACACTTTTTAAATTCTTAATCCTTAATCTCTAAACAAAATTAGAGCATAAGTTGGGATTTGTATCAAAACATTGTAAGGAAAAAAGAAAATGCTGAGTGACTTTGGCTGTGGTTTAAGAAGAAGAAAACTTACACGGGAAGGGGGACGGAAACATCAGGAACAATAGAAAAGCATCTTTATTACAATGAAAAACAGTGGACTTGGCAAATTATTTGGGGGACTGCACCCACCCCCACCCCATCTCAATAGGCTGCTATGGCTCTGGACTTTGGATGAATTTTTTTCCTTTTTTTCATACATTGCTTTTTATCTGGGCAATATTCATTACTTGCTTAAATATAAGGATATAAGTTCATTCACAAATGTAGAAGCACTGTTGGGCAAATTTTGGAAGCAAGGGATGTGATTGCCCTACCCCCTTAAAAGGTGATATACTACCCCCTCCCCCTTATTGTTGAGGACACTTAAGTAAAGAATGTGAAAAAAAATTACCCAACAAGCTAGTAACATGGTTTAAACCCAGTTCATCAGATCACATGACCATTCTCTTCAGTAGATTTCCTCACAATTGAATTTTGATTTTCTTGTATGAAAATCCTGATGCAAGTAAAGGTATGATCCAGATCATGTGACCTGAATTTGGCCATAACATTGTCCATGGACATGTTTCATTGAAAGAAAACAATGTTTTTTTTACTATAATGACCATCTCACAGAAAATTTGCTAGAAAAGGCATATGAAAGGACAAATAGAAAGAAGTGAGGAGCCACAGCCCCCTTGGTCTGTTTGAGATTTTTGAATTAGGAGTCTTTTCCCAAAGACCTAGAAAATTTCTTGAAAATTCTGTGAACATTTCCATCTAGAGATGTCATCAGCCATTTAAAGGGGGGAAATTAACCCTAGTCATCTTCTTTAGACCATTAGTGAAGTCAGATCATCTGTTTTAGTGCCTGTCACAGTTGTTCAAAATATGTTTTGCTTTATAATCAAGCTCAGTATCCTAGATACAACAGTAACAGGAAAACTCACCTCACTACCAACCTACCAACTCCCCCCAATACCAAGGTGCCCACCTTAACATGGTTATGTCCTTTAATTTTGAGATGGGGCAAGTTGACTTTGAAAGTTGTTCAAGTTGGGGATAGGGCAAGTTGGTGGTGGGGGAGTTGACTAGAAACTGATACAATGGGGGGAGGGGTGCAGGTGGATGGTCACCCTCTAATCAAGCTTCCGTGAAACAACCTGTCAGAAAATTTAACCTAATGGTGATAATTTTCCAACAGAAACTCATCGTTAGTGAGCCTTCTGGTTGACTCTCTATTCTGTGGTAAAACATGGAAGAACTTTGTGGAAACTACTGAAAGAATTTAGGGGAAGCAAGTCATAGGATTTTGCTGTTCAGCTCACCACCCCAAAATGAAATTCAGGGACACAACCACATAGACATGCCCCCCAAAATGTTGAGCTTTTTCCTTCCACTATTACAGTACTTTTATAGTACTTGCCTAGAGCATACATTCATGTATAGCATACAGAACACATTGTTCCTGAAGCCAAAGAAGAAAAGTGAATGGGCCCTATTGTATTTATAAGATAATAAACTTATATAGGTCTTAATTCTTTTCTGATCAATATATCTCTTTTTCCTTAGGAATATAAAGATATTGAAAGGGATCCCCCTGCACAATGCTCTGCTGGACCTGTAGGAGATGACAGTAAGAAAATCTTCATTTTAATATTAACTTTACTTTCTACCTATATTGACTTAGAAAATTAATTTGATTTCCTTCATTACTTTGGTTTGACAATTTTTTATGGTTGTTTCATTATTTGACTTTAGTATAATAGTTTCGGCGTTTTTTGTTTTTCTTTGTTTTTCTTTGTTTTTTACACTTTAATTGTAATTAGGTTTTTTAGATCTTTTCCCTTTTGCCTCTTTAAATTATTATTGTTACCTAGCTTTGTAATAAATTCAACGTTTTTATTTTAATTTCTCATTAACTGAAGATGGATTGAGTAATCCGAAACATGTCTTGTTCGAAAATAAAAGTTGTCGTTTTTCTTCTGCAATTTGTTTCATTATGCTGTAGCCATGGTAGCAAACAAAACTTATTTACGCTTAATTGAATGGATATTGTTTGCTACAAGCATTGGTCTTTTGTTTCCCCTCAGACAGTTATTCAAAGAACTGTTTGTAACTGAGCTGAATTAAATGGCACACACAGTATTATGTTTTTGGGGTGTCCTACTTCTTTCATCCCCATAATCAATGGCAAGGATGGCACTACCAGGGGGGCACAAGGGGCTCAGAATTTCTGCTAGCCCCCCCCAGTTGGTCCTTATATTTTCAGAAATTTTGATAAACTGTTGACACTTTCGGACAACCAACATGCGATTTTGGCATTATGCAAACATCTTTGTAACATTTTTATTAGCTCTGCACTTTTTTGAAAACTGCTGTTTTATGTCCACAAAGTGTGTGGCATGGGGCTGCTGCATGAGAATTTCACAGGGTGATTCATTGACAAAAAATAACTAAATTGCAAGACTACCCCTGTCAGCACTTAAGAACTTTTTGACCCCCCAACATTTGTTGTCTGGTGCCATCTCTGGTCAATGGGAACCCCTTTAAATATGCTTTGATAGTTGTACTGCTCTTTGTTTTGGTAATATAGTACAGAATGTCTGAGCTACTGAGCATAGTAAAAATGTCATTAACTAACCCCACATTTGAATTTCTAGCCATGCATAATTTCTTACTTTCCCTTGGCCAAGAACCCCACTATTGAAGCTACCCATCGTTGCAGAATAGTAAAACTTATTTTTACCTTCTTATTTTCCTTTTAGTGTTTCATTGGCAGGCTACAATTATGGGGCCAGTAAGTAATTTGTCTTTAATTTCTAGATATATTGTGTTATTAATATATTTTTCATGCACAGAATTTTCCGGATAGCATCTGAATTTTTCCAGATAGCATATGTAAAGCATTTTTGTGTGCAGTGAAATTTCTTGCCCTGTTTTGGATGACACATTCTCTAGATGCTTAACTTGAACTTAAATGTTTTTTTTTTTAATTTTGCTCTCATATCCTAGGGTAAAAGTTTTTAATTTTTGTGTTTCTTTTCTATGAATGTTTCTACTGTTAAGTGAAGTGATGAAAGCTCTTTTTACATTCTAGCCGGAAAGTCCATACCAAGGAGGTGTCTTCTTTTTAACAATACACTTTCCAACAGACTACCCCTTCAAACCACCAAAGGTACAATGTTTATTATGAATGTATTTTTTTAACAACTCCTCTTAGGGCCTGTTTATATGGGGAAAATCACCCCACCTTCCAGCCTTGTAGCTGAGAGGTGAGATCTCACTTTCCAAAGACAAACCTTTGTGATTTTCATCTTCTGTTTGTATGGAAAATGTTCCATCCCGGTCAGGTGAGATCTCGCTCGTTAAGAGGTGGGATTTCACCTGGGTGGGATGAAATTCTCTCATATAAATGCTGGAAGGTGGGATGAAAGCTGGATGGTGGGATGAAATCGCTCATTATGTGCAAGGGACAGACATAATCCTATTGTCTGAGAAAATTAAACAAAAGCCGAAATATGAACGAAGTAGCTGGAACTATGGCTGGAAGGAGGGATGGAATTCTACAAGTAAACTCTTGAAAATGTTGTCTCACTTTTCAGCTGACCGGCTGGAAGGTTTGATGATTTTGTCCATATGAACAGGCCCTCAAAGACTGTCTGCAAGTCAACTTATCCCAGATGGGCCTATCCAAGGGTAGGAAAATAAGTGCTAAGGTTGGGCTTAGTAACCATAGAAGCTCTTTTTAGCCCCACAGAAAACGGGCTAATCTGCAGGCTAACCTTAGGGTTGACTTGTTGGTAGTAGTTAATGGCAGGTGACAGCCCAGTGTATGGTATGATTTTTTGAAAATTATTCCAAGGTAGGGTACCCTTTAAATGTTACCCCAGAACAGGGTGGATTTATTAATTTTCTAGTGTCATGTACCCATATTTTGGAAGTCACGTCCCTGCCCCCACCACCAGATCCTACCTCTTCCACGAGATCTTGTTTTCAGTAGCTATTATATTTAAATGCATAAAATCTGAGTGCGCTTTGATCTTTCATTGACAGGTTGCATTTACAACCAAAATTTACCATCCTAACATAAACAGCAATGGTAGTATTTGTTTAGACATTCTCAGGTCCCAATGGAGCCCTGCCTTAACTATTTCAAAAGGTGAGTTTGCAAATTGAAACCTTTTATTTTGTCACTTGTGTGGTTCGAAACACAAGCACAGTTTGGGGGACAGGTTCTTCTGGATGGACTATTATAAAACTTTTTCCTGAGTCTTTCCCTTTGTCTTGTCAAAGGTTGCACAGAGTCAAATGTTGGGGCTTTGTGTTTGGCAAGATGAGCGCCAACAGCCCGAGCTTTCTAACAGGCTCATTTAGTGTTTTTTTAACACCTTCTCGATCTGACCAGTGCAGTAAATAAGAGAAGAACCATACCATGAATCCTTGAATTGCCCCCCTCAAATAGGCCCTCCCCTCAAATTAGCCCCCATTCTAGAGTGAGAAATTGTAAATTAGCCCCCCCCCCCCTCTGCTAAGCCCCCAACCCTGACATGTTTGTGTTGGTTTTTAGAGTCCATATTTTTATTTTATCAAGGTATGACAGAAATATGCATTCTCTACCTTGATAATAAATTGTGCTTTTGTGTATAATCCCCCCTCGTTTAAGCCCCCATCTCAAATAAGCCTCCCTCCAAAATAATGAAAAATAGGGCCCTTTTTCGAAGATTTACAGTATTTTATTGATCAATGGTGGGAGGCGGATCTCCAAGCAAAATGCTGCAAGGATGAATATCAACCTAATAGCATGCAGAAATAGCCTTGATAAGTGTGAATATATGCAGTTACGCACTGATGGAAATACTGTAATTTGAAATTAATTGGTCTTGTCTCTTCTAGTATTGTTATCTATTTGTTCACTTCTGTGTGATCCAAACCCTGATGATCCACTTGTTCCAGAAATTGCAAGGACATTTAAAACAGACCGTTCCAAGTACACAGATATGGCTAAAGAGTGGACGAAGAAATACGCCATGTGACAACATCAACATATCAAAGATTGTAATAAGGTAAAATGACAGTACAATGTCTTTGTATGTGACAATGTGATGAAGAATTGTTTTCTGGCAATTTTTAAGGCAATTCAAAAAGTATCTCAAATGTAATTTTGACAGAAAAAGTTGAATATCTGATATGTAAATACCCTGCCATTGAATTGATAATAAAGTTCCTTGTCTTTGTTTCAAAATTTTGTCTATTTTTTAGAATTCCTTGGGTTTATTTGATATTAAAACCTGTTACAAAATAGGCAGTTAAAAGTTTTTGGTCTACACGGACAACATGGCTATTGGTCTATAATATAGCTATAGCTATTGGTCTATACCAACATTTCTCAACTACGCTTAACTCGACGGGGCATTTCATTCCTCGAAAAAGTTTTAGAAGCAAAAGGATTTCCATGAAAACAATAGGACTTCCACAGCAAAGTTATACGAGATTTCAAACGAATGAATTGCCCCTCGGTTAACTTGTGTTATTTCAAAAGTTTCCAACTTTCCGTCAGATCTGGAGTTCCACGTTTCCTACTTGCTTCCTACTGCTTTTGGTCAGTATTTTTCCAAATATTCTCTTGAAACTAGAGAAAAACAAGAAGATGCTTTGGTAGACTGTGGTATTTACACATAGATTTCACTCTGTTTCTTTCCATTGTGTTAGCAAATGTGTGAAACGTAAGACATGGTTTTTGGGCCTTTACTAGTCTGTACGTCATGCCGGAGTCGTACTATGCCAGAGTTGTTCCGAATTTGATTTTGATATATAAACTCGTGCCTCCCCACTTAAGTACCGGATTCTTATCGCACGGCAAATCGTACCGTGTTAGTTCTTGCTATTCCGTGCGGCCAAAGACAAAAGGCCCCAGCCTAACGATCAAACATTTAATTTGGCTTATGCTTATCAAGCATTGTCAACCGTTTCGCCACGTCACAAAACATTGCTTGGTGAATGCAAATAAGCAAATTATTTTTGCAGTATTTGGAACTTGAAAATTCGTCGTACCCAAAAAATGTTAGACGAAATACGTCGTTGCCAAACAAGAAACATTTGCTTGATAAACAAAGTTTATGTTTGACAAATTGTTTGATCATTCGGCTAGAACTTAATGTTTCTTTTCGTCCCTGCTTATGCATTATTTCGTTACGAATGAATTCAGCACAAAGCTATACCTTTTGACCTTCGGTTTTGAAATTATAAGCGGTTGAGTAAGGCGAGCAGTAAGGAACATTTTGCTTAGGAAATAATCAGTGTTGTTATGTTTTGCTTTGCTAAGGAATAATAAGGCCTGTTTCTGGACGCCCAGCATGACGTAAAAACCAGACTAACGTTTCACACATCTGCACAAAACTAACTCCTTATTTCTTGGTTTTCTCTGTCATCCTTGTGTAATCCGGCGTATTCCTAAATGTTTTTTTCGGTATTTGTTGTTATTTGTGCTTCATACTTTGCATGAATATAATTCCATTATGTTGATTACTGTTTGTCATTTTAAAGTCAGTTTCACTGGCTATTAATTCTAGAATCAATAGAAAATAACGAGTAAAATGTTATTCATGAGCTGAAACAATCTTTTTCTCTGTTTCTTAAAGCCTGTTCACGATTCTCTCCTTCCTTAGACCCTGGCTAAAGCCTGCCACACGCGGTGAAAATTTGCTGAGCAAAATGCCACAAGTGGCACTTTGTTCAGCAAAATTCTCACCGTGTGTGGCGGGCTTAACGATCAAACGTTGGCAAACATTTTAAATTAATGTTTGGACGTTTTGCGACGTCACAAACATTGTCATGAAGCATTGTAATTGTCATTATCTCAAACATTGTCATCATTGTCATCGTCAAACATTGCTTGACAAACGTCAATAAGCAGAAGTCGTTGCGCGTCGCCGATGTTTTTGAAAAGCTTTGCGATGCGAAATTTTTGACCAGCATTGTTTTGCGACGTGGTTATAAACATTTCCAAACAGTTTTGGTAAAACTTGACCTGCAGAATCTTATAAAGGAGGCTTTGGGTACTCCATTTCTCTTTCAAGATCTGAAGCCATACTTCCAAACTTTCAGCGTTATTATCGCAAAAGAGTGTTCTTTCCTTTCGGCTAAATTGCACCTTTACAGCTCCATCAAGCTCCGACGAATCTTTGGCGACCGTAAGGGACAATCTTTTGTCGCTGTTTCTTCAAGCCTGTTGAGAAATCTCTCCTTCCTCCGGTTTGGCTTAGCGACCAAACGTTGGCAAACACAACACTTGAAATTAATGTTTCAATGTTCAGTGACGTCACAAACATTGCTTGACAAACATCAATAAAGCAGAATTCGCTGTGCGGAATTTTTAAAGTTAAAACTATAGTTAAAACATCTTTTGTTTGACGCATGCAAAAATTTTGATCAGTATTGTTTCGCGAAGTAGTAAAACATTTTCCAACAGTTTTAGTGAAACTTTAGCTGAACAAATTTATCCTTCGGCAGGGGACCGTAAAGGGATCGTCCCCTGCCGTGCCGTTGCTTGCCTTTGCGGGCTGTACAACTCTATGACGCAAGACGCAATCGCAGAAAACATAGGCGACATTCGTACGAGCATGCGCTTTAGATTACTTGACTTATCCAAAAAAGCGCCTGGGCCCGAGTTTTGGCGGGAGGTTTCAGAAAAATCTTTATTGTGTAACCATGGAAAAAGCATGAGCACAAGGAGAGAGATTGATTATACTGGCCTAAGCTGTAATTTGACAACCTGCCAGAAAGAGAAACATATACAGAAAGGACAGCAGAGATAGAAAGACAAAAAAGTAAGATAAAGTGTTATTGAATAAAACTTAGAAAACACAGGTAGGTTGTCACAAATTACAGCTTAGGCCAGTGATCACTCTCTGTGTTTCGCTTCCTTAACGGTTTTAAACCAAAATCATTCCACTGATTTAATAACGAATGTACTATAATATCAAGAAATTTTTGTCTTCCACAACTTTTGAAAAAGATTTTTCTCAAGTTTGTCTGTTTAAAGGGCACCATGGTGACACCTATTGCAGATATGCAATAGCAGTTTGCAAGAGCAGAGAACTTTAAGGAAAAAAACGATTCTTTACAAATAAATTACTAATTAACAAATCAGCTTTTGAATATTTCAATATAAAACAAAAAGTGCAATATTACAACCCAGTTGCAATGAAATTTCTTAGAGCTGAATAGTTACCATTAAATGAGTTTATATATAAAAAAGAATCAATTGTTGTTGATGTTTTTGAAAAGATATTCACAGAAACATTTCACTCTGAATGGTGACTGTCTATTGTTTTCAAATATCAAACAAAATAAAAAAAAATGGAATAAAATTTGTTGAAGTAGAGCAATTTTAACCAAAAAAACCCACATATATTTTCCATATTAGCTGAAGGGATTCTAATTTCAGTACAAAGTGCACACCATAACTTCCCTCGACATGACACCCATTCAATTCTAAAATATCTTTCAGCATTAATCCAGCATCAGGACAGCCATATCTTCTATATCTAATAGTGCTAAAAATTTAGGCAATGTGTTGTTATATGTTTCAATTAGCTCACAATAGTCTGAAATGCTTAGCTTGCTGGGTTAGCTAGTAATGCATGCCCCTTGATAGCAGGTTCAATAACAAGTGCTCTCATGCATTGAGTATTGGATTTCACAGACACAAAAGATCTTGTATCTTTTTCCAACCATGAAATAGGTAGTAGTGATGATTTATAAAAAAAGGAGCAAACATCATTTTTGAATGCAAATGAAGATGCAGGGATCCTGAATCTGAAATTCAAAGGAGGTATACAGTGTTACAGGAAAAGTCAAATAAAACCTCTAAGTTGCACGACATTCATATAAGTCATCTGCTCAGTGGAAGCAGCAGTAAAACAAATATGGAAAAAAATCCCTGCTAGTTATGTGACAATTTTCTTTCATAACTAGCAAGGACTTGCCTCAAGTGATAAAGCACTAGAGCTAGTACGCAACTTTAGTTGCATGATGCAAACTGTTGTTACAATGCCTCCAGTGATATAGCACTGGAGCTAGTACGCAACTTTAGTTGCATTTTTTCCAAGTAAAACCCAGTGGTTGTTCAAAATAGTTTGAAATCATATTAAAATAAAGGTGAGTGGGTTGTAAAATGCTAGAATTGTTTGGTAACATCATCTCGATTTTTCTCAATCCTTGATGCAAACTGTTGTTACAATGCCTCCAGTGATATAGCACTGGAGCTAGTACGCAACTTTAGTTGCATTTTTTTCCAAGTAAAACCCAGTGGTTGTTCAAAATAGTTTGAAATCATATTAAAATAAAGGTGGGTGGGTTATAAAATGCTAGAATTGTTTGGTAACATCATCTCGATTTTTCTCAATCCTTGATGCAAACTGTAGTTACAATGCCTCCAGTGATATAGCACTATAGTATGCAACTTTAGTTGCATTTTTTTCCAAGTAAAACCCAGTGGTTGTTCAAAATAGTTTGAAATCATATTAAAATAAAGGTGGGTGGGTTGTAAAATGCTAGAATTGTTTGGTAACATCATCTCGATGTTTCGTAGTCAGAGGTCGAGTTTTAGCAATTTTAACTGCGTGCAGCAGTAGAACACAGGTAGCAAACAGTGGCCTAGGAGGTAAAGTACAGAGATAAATTGACGGCCTTTAGCAGCAGATAATGCAATGAAAGGCCAAAACATGTTTTACTTGTCTTGTCTGTCTTCTTTTGTCTAAAGATTGGCGGCTTTCTCTACAGCTCAACTGCCAATACAAAAAGATGATCGCCACACCGCCATTTTCCTCTGCGTTCTTTGCTTACTTGCGCCGCCGGTGCAACTGGTCAGCAAATACGAATGTCGCCTATGTTGAAAGACCCAAGCCATGGCTCTGAAAAGAATACAGAAGGTATAAGCGTTTGATCCTTTCATGTTCATGTATAAAAATGTGTTTTTAACCATCTAATGCATGAACGAAGCAAAAGGGCAGGAATGGAGTTATCCCTCCCTTAACTACAAGAAGGTATAAATCTCTGGCCTGCCGCATGGTCCCCCCTGATGGAAAAAAAGAAGCATTCTCCTCTCTTGGGTGGTGTTGTCAGGCACAGGTCAAAGGCTGAATAATAAAATCAATGGAAATACCCATGCAAGCAGCCAGTCAGCCTTCAGAGCACATAATATAGTTCTGGTTGAGATCTCATTCGTGCGGAAGCCCATTTCCATTGTATTGGATATTACCTAAATGTTTTGAATACATCTAATCTAATTGTTTCATTTCTTGTTTCTAAAGGAATACATAGAACTTGGTAGAGACCCACCAGCACAATGTTCCGCAGGACCTGTTGTGGATGGTGATTGTAAGTAATAATTAGGTTTAATGCCCATAATATCAGTGAGAATGCAGCCTTTTAAAAGTGGGGGGATAAACAGCAAGCGGAGCAAGCTAATTCAGAGGCCAAAAGAACCAAAATCTCAAGCATGTGAAATATAGGTTGGATACACACTTTTTTTTATAAGGAACCTACCTCAAGGCCTAGTTCTAAAAGTTCCTTATTTTTGGGCCTCCTTTGAGGCAATTGTAGTTCCAAAAGTTCCTTAATAGTTCCTTAATTCTAACTGCACATACAGTGGTCTTAACAATAAAAGAGAGACATTTGCATGTGAGCAAAGCTCGGGACTACTCAAAGAAACATTGGATACATGCTTAACGTACAATTTATGTGATTTTCGACTGCAAATGAATGGAACCGGCTTTCTAATACTTGATTATTTGCAGTGATAAAAGTATTCAACATTCAAAAGTTCCTTATTTCTCTTTAGTAGTATAAGTTCTTTAAATTTTCGGGCCTTCTACATGTAGGTTCCTTATATAGTTGTTCTTTATAAGAAAAAAGTGTGTACCGCACATCAAAGCCAAAATTTTTAAATTGGCAATGGTTGGAAAGGTGGCTGCCTCCCTTTGTTTTGCCAGATTTATAGTTAACACATGCAACAATTCATTTGCACAATTTTCCAACAAATTTTTTTTGATATTTGTGACATTCGTTTAATCTTTGTTACAATTCATTTTAGTGTTCAAATGGCAAGCAATGATACTTGGTCCTGTAAGTGGAATTTTTTTAAATAATTATTAAATATATATTAGTGTTTTCGCACCTTTTCATTCTGACCAACACAATGAGTAAAGAGAAGAGCAATATTTCTCATTGCATAATTTTGGGGCATAGGGCTCTCTTGAATCATTTCTCTGGTGAATGAAATGAAATCATTTGAATATGATTTGTTGGAAATTCAGAAATTTTGGAATATAGAACCCTGGAGTGTGGAACCCTGGGGTTTGGAATCCTTCAATCCTGAAAAGTTCTCAGATATGCCAATAAATCATTCAGAGAAGAGATCCTTTTCCATCTCTCATTCCACATTTCAGTGTTGTTTTGTCAACATTATGTCACTGTATAAACAAATGCTGTTCTCAATAGGTTCCTGTTATATTTAAAATAATTGATTGTATGTTTTTCAGCCTGACAGTCCTTACACTGGAGGAATCTTCTTTCTTGATATTCAATTTCCATCAGATTATCCATTTAAGCCACCAAGGGTAAGCATTTAAAATAATACCTGTATCTCTATGATTGCGATAAACAGCGGAATCATTTCCAGGCATACTTAAAAGCTTTTTTTCAAGAGTATGAAGGTCAGGAACAGACCGAAACAATCAACTAAGGAGGAATTTATACCCAGATGTGGCTCAAAATGCACCATTTGGGAGAAGCTGAATTGGCATTTGTGAATGCACTTTACTTTACTTCACTTTACTTTGCTTTTCTTAATGCCAATTCAACTTCTCTTTCCGATTGAAATTCATCTATTCTGTATGAAAACTGATTATGAATGTGTTTGAAGTTATAAGAAGTTGATTGTTGAAATATTTTGCTTTCTTTATGTTTTAGGTTGCTTTTAACACAAAGATATACCATCCAAACATAAACAGTAATGGAAGCATTTGCCTTGATATTTTAAGAAGTCAATGGAGTCCAGCATTAACAGTATCAAAAGGTTGGTTTAATTTGCTTTTCATAATCTTACTTTACTTCGTTTGCATGTCTTTGTCCGTTCAAACTTTCCTTTACTTTTCTTTAATGCACTAAAATTCACTTTACTTAACCTTCACTATAGTTTCTTTACTTTGCTTTTCTTAACAAACTCTTTCTTCTCCTTGTGTCAGGCTTAATGCGTTTGATTGTTTGAGGAGGTCTTCATGTCTTTCTTATTTATTTTTGCTTAACTTTAATTTTGCTAAACATCTCTTGGGTTTACTTTTCTGTCCTTCAATAGAATTTACTTTGATTTTACTTGATTGGAGTTGATTTGGTTTGATTGAATTTGATTTGATTCAGTTCGATTATGTTTGATTTCATCCGATTCAATTGTACTCGAGTAGACTATTTCATTTTACTTTACTTACTCTACCTCACATTGCTTTACTTTACTTTGCTTTTCTTCTCTTTACCTTACACGACTTGACTTTTCTATCTATAGTTTCCTTTGCTTGAATGAAATTTACTTTATTAAACTTTGCTTTACTTTCCTTGCTTTTCGTTTCTCTTTCCGCTGCTTTACTCTACTTAACCTTCACTCCACACTTCTTTGCTTTATCGAATTTTATTAATTCACGCTGTACTTTTTCTTAATGTTTTGCTTATTGTTTTAATAAACTTAACTTAGATTTACCTTCTTTACTTCACTTAACTTCACTTTTCTTCACTTTACTTAACCTTCGTTGTTTTTTCTTTGCTTAACTTTACCGAACATTATTTACTTTTATATAAATGTTTCTTTGCTCAACGTTTGTCTAATTTGCCTTTCATAGCTTCCCGTCAACGTACTTTACTTAACGTTTTCTTCACCTTTCTTTCGTCCTTTACTTTACTTTACTTTACTTTACTTTACTTTACTTTCCTTCTCATTACAGTTCTTTCCTTTAATTAACTTAAGTTTACATAACATTATTTAGCTTTTTCTTGCTTTACTTTTACTACTACTTTTACTACTACTTTAGTTTGCTTCGGTTTTCTCTGCTTGATCAAACTGAATTTAAACCGATTTAAAGCATCTTAATCCTATTGTAATCTAAGCTAATCTGTTATTTATCTCGATTCATTTCAGTCTTGTTATCGATTTTGGCTCTTCTTTGTGATCCGAATCCGGATGATCCATTGGTCCCTGAAATCGCAAGAATCTATAAAATGGATCGCAGTAAATATAACAATGTCGCAAAAGATTGGACAGTTAAGTATGCCATTCCAGATTAATCTTAATACAACTGATTTAATCTTGCACATTTCCTCACAATCCGCACCCTACCATCTTAGAGTTAAAACCAGCCTTTTACTTTTAAGTAACTCACTGTCGTGACTTGAGAAAGCAACACTACTCGAAATGAGATCAAAGATTGACTGATATAGAAGATTAATGAATAAGAAGTTAGCTACGATAAATGCAAATGCAAACGAGGCTATAAGTTATGTGCATAATTAGAGAACATAATTAATCCTACTGCTAGAATTTATTAAAAGGAAGCCCTTCTCCTCGGCAGGCTTTATATTACGGATTGTTGGCTGTAATGCCCCCCCGGCGATAGAAGTGAGATGGGCGACGTGATCAGTTGGTTTATGTAGTTTTGCTTTTGGTACATGCTTAATTAGCCCCTTAGCCGTAGGGGGGATGCTGGTGCACCGCTGATGAAATTTGAACAATCTTTCTCCATCTCTCGCGGTCTTCTTCCAGTCAGGGTGTCTTGTTGTGTGGATCGTTGGTCCACTTTTTGTCCATTGTCTTCCACGTCTTCTTATACCTGGTACAGTGCCTTGCAATCTTATTTTTGCACGCCCATGTGATCTTGTTGTTTCACTGTACAATCTGAGCTTTTATTTCTTTGCAATGTTGAGGAGGTCTTTTGTCTTCTATTGTCAGTGGTGGCGCGGTTCTACGCGGTTCTACGCGGTTCTACGCGTAGGACTCAAAATTGTGCAAATGGTTATTTCGACAGCCTGTAAGACTTTAATGAAAGTTATATATAAGAAAATAGTATGGGAAGTCCCTCTATCACTCCAAAGTTGTATTTAGTCTTTTAAATCAGTAAATTACAATATTACTGCTTTACATTGGTTCATGTTAAAAAAATATATAATAAGTAAAAATTCTAGGTACGAACTAGTTACAAACTAATATTATCAACTATATATAATAAATAAGTAGATGATTTCTAAATAACAATCTTTGGTTGGTAAAAACAAAATTATATCGCAAAAAAAATGATACGCTTGGGACTTTTGTAGCTCAATTTTGAGTTTGCGACCGAAGCTCGAAAGATTCGGTACTTTTTTCAGTTCAGTATCTAAACAGTTCCATATTTTTGCCCTTCTATAAGCGAAACAATTCTGTCCACCACTATCTGCAGAAATGGATTCTCAGAGCTAAAAACTTCATAAGCCCTTGTTCTTGTTTCCAAAGTCCAACCTCAACCACATTCTTGATGCCAAAGTTTGAGAGACAGATTCTTCAGTTAATTTCAGTAGCTATATTAGAATGTTAGAATGATATAGAGCTAAAGTAGGATATAGAGAACGAACTCGACCTTACGATTTTAAACTGAAAATAAATATAAAGAAACAAAAATACATACAAGCGTCACTGGACGACCATAGAGTATATATCATTCAATGGTATGTATATCGATATGATTCATTCAATTTTAACAAACTTTTGCACTGTCATTGCACAATTTATCGCGTAGAATTTACTAAATATAAAGAGTGTTGAAGCTATTAGTTGTAATTGAAATAACTTCAATTTGCAATAACGATTAAAAAGTGAATATATGAGAATTAGAGTGATACTTGAATTAGTTGTGGCTATTATCAAAGCTACCCCAAACCCAAAGCTCTACCCTTTCAAAGTTTGTGAGCTTTAGGGTCTGTTTTCAAAATGTTTTGTAAAGACACCACACAGATCACTGTCGTAAATCCTCTAAAAAGCCCCCGGGGGCTTATTTGCAAAGACGAATATTTCGTTGGGGGCTTATTTGAAGGGGGGTTAAAGCTTGATGGTTTCACTTCCAGTGTTTTTTCGACAGAATAGCAGAGAAAGAAGATAACTTATCTGTATTCTATATAGCAATCAAAATCAGCTGCTTGCCAACAGCCAATGGCTGACTATTGGTTGAATTGATAGTAAACCCTGTCAGCACTAGCTTTTTTAGTGTTTTGATTCGTTGAAAAATGCATTATAGGCAAGCACAAATTCATAATGCCTTCAAATAATTCCCAATGGGGTCTTATTCAAGGGGGGGCTTATTTGCAAAAATGAATTCTTAGGTGGTGGCTTATTCGAGGGGGGTTACTCGGATGTGGGGGCTTATTCAAGGATTTACGGTATAGCCTTTCACCATTACAGGAAGGGGTATGGTTTCTCAGTAAGATCTGCCCAATCTGCCTTCAGGTTGGCTCTGCGCTATGTTAAATTCTTCGCGCTGTATTACATATTCTGTTTGCTGTTCGTCGCAACGTATGCCGAAAAATGAAAAGTAGAAAGTTGTCATTGTGGATTTTCTCACTTAGGATTTCGGCTGGTACCTGCTAGATCCGCATTAACCTACCACCATTCCAGCAGCACTATTACATTACCTTGATAAGATAATCATATATAAACCCGACATAAACCACAGAATACGCTATCTCTGAAACAAATTGAATTCCCCGCTGGCCATCTCCTCCCCTTGTATGCAGCATCTTATGTTATGTCGTCATACTGTGTTCGGCACATCTCATTTCTAAATGAGAAAGAATGTCTCTTGATTGTTACGTCATTGTCAATGGCCTGATGAATTTTCGTCCCACGCTCCTTAAACCAAAATCCAAATAAGATCCATTAAATTGTTGAATTTTTCATTTATTTGATATTTTTCGTCATCGCTATAATGGATAACTCTTGGAGGTGCAGCCATGGCCCTCTCTATTGACTCTCTTCATCCTCTGTTTCAGGCCGGTCTGCGAGCCCGCCAATCTCGTGCATATTGTCAGTCAGCCTGGTTTTGGGTTTTTCTACACCAACTTTTTCCAGAGCACATGCCATGGTGCTTCTCGTGCCATCATGGTCCTGTCCGTACCATAGGATCTTTTCCGTGCCATAAGTGTCCCGTTCTTGCCATCAGGGTCCTGTCTGTGGCATCAGGGCCCTGTTCTTGCCGTTAGTGCCGTGTCCGTGCAATCAGAGTCCTTTCCTTGCCATCAGGGTCCTGTGTCCATGCCATCACTTTCCTGTCCATACAATCTGGGTCCTGTCCGTGCAATCAGGGTCTTGTCCGTACCATCAGGGTCCTGTTCGTGCAATCCTGGAAGCATCTTGTGTTTTGGCCCATTCTGGAAGATCTTGTCATTTTGAGCCCGCCAAACTCGTTTTAGGACCTTCCACGTCCGATTTTTCGGGGCAAATGCAAGCAAGGTCCATGGAATTGGTTCGAAGAACATGGCCCATGAATGAATGTCGGCGAAAGTGTAAAGCATTCAATAGCTTATGTTCACTGCCAAACTTTTGCAGTACTTCTCTAACTTATATACTGGGTTTGATCGCTTATATTGGATCTATGTGGGGCAGAAGATGTTAGTTGAGGTGATATTATTGGGTCGTGAAAACGATTAAGCTTATGTTTATGGATGTCCCTTTAACTTCTCCCACCATTCGTTGGCTTTTGGTATGTTTAGTTACAAAGTATCATCTTGAGGATAGAATATCGAATAGCAAAATAGATATATGGACCTCATGTAGAAATACTCCTGATCATTAGCTGATGCACAAGGTCAATGCATGCGAGGAGGTTGCATGGCTGCCAGTTACAGCTGGCATTAAGCATTACACGGATGCTGTATATGTACCTACAGTAATGCGTCAGATTACCGTCGATATGATCTTGCAATAGGGCGGACAGAATGTTGCACAAACGGATTCTTACATCCTAATTCACTGTTACCCTTCGAGTCTCTGATACCCATAGGGTACAATTCATATTGAAGGGAAGCAGAGAGTACAGTATTTGGCCTTAAAAGCAAATGATATTTCAACCTTGCTTTTTTGTTGATTCATATCTATCTATCCTCGTAAAGCTATGGCTAAACAAGAAGACTTGTCGCGCGCGACACTGTATTCGGCGTGTCTCCCAGGGTGGCTAAACATGCGAGCGACGAGCGAGCAACATTTTGCCCGAGTCATTTGCATGTAGTGGAGCAAGAAATGTTTCTGTTGTCTCCCAGAAACATTTGGGTGTCTCTTGCTACAAATTTGGTCGCGAGCTACACAGTTTCGGCGGAGGCTAAACAGGGAGACACCAAGGGGACATCAATGTCGCGCGCGACATGCCTCAAGTCTATAACTGATAAATTTGTCCCCAGAAAACGGCAAAAATTGTTTTTCAAGGAAGTAAATTGATTATTATTCCGATATATTTTTGTTTTCCTTATGTTGACATTTCTCTATCATATCAAACAATAAAAGGATTTGAATTAATAGGCCAAATCCAGTATGCCACTGCCGCTTTGTCTTGCAAGTAAAACTCATTTGAGTACCAATTTGCTTTTCCTTACCGACTATATTCATCCTTATATTTACTTTTATTTTTTGACGTATATATAGCGCAAGTTAAAAACTGCTGTTTGTGATCAAATTTGCGAAATATTCCTTTATCTTAGCGTTTATCTGCGTCAAAGTTTTCGGCTGCAAAGGACACAGCTTTTAAAGTTAAAACAAACAAACTTTTTCAGTGTTTAAATATTTTTGACGAGTTTGCAAATAAATGCAGTTATTCTGGGCTGGTGCTTCGCTTTACATAACTTCATGTAGCCTCTTTATGATATTGTCGATTTTGCTTTGTGCTACATCTGAACGAGGCTGCGGTATGCAACAATTTGCTCAGCTTATGCTTGTAGACCAGAAAACTGAAATGGCCCCAGCAGCGATAGTATCACAACTAGAGTCTAGCTCTCGCTAGCTCATTTACTTCTGCGATCCTTGTGACTGGCGCTGAATATACCATCTCCTTGTCACTTTCGATCCCCTGCGGGCTTGGTTCATTCTCGATCCTTTAGTGCTCTCATAATTCTATCTTATTTCACTTTTAAAATGTGGTTTAAATTAAGTTGGAATCGCCTAATAATATGGTTTCTGGGTGCAGTTGTTAGCGTGCAAGATTCGCATGCAAACGGTTTTGGGTTCGAGCCACGGTCTTTCCAACTGTGGTTGCAGAGATGAAAACCTTGAGCAAGCTGTTAGCACAAATGTGCCTCTTTACGTAGGTGCATAAATAGGTACCTGGCCGGTAGTTGTGATCGTTGTGTGTGGCTACACTCTGCTACATGCATCCAGACCAGGGGTAAAATGAATGAAAGGTCGTTTGAGTAACGCTAATAGATCGTCTAAATAAATCACATAAAAGGAATACCATCCTTACTGATCCTGCCTTTGGGAATACATTAGCCAGTACTTCTACTTTCTTTTGTTCAGCGATTGAGCTAATTAGCCAAGCCTTTTAAAACCACATTAAACCTACTTGCGTGTATGCCTGGCTCTTCTCTTACCAGTGAAAATGGCATCAACATTATTGCCAAAATCAAAAGACAAATGCCTCAGATTTTGATCCGATGCATCGCTTTAGATGATTAAAATACCATTTGCAATGCAGTGTCTGATCCTCCTGCACATATCCAATCGCGAAAACCAGCAAAACGTTGTGAAATTTCAAGCATTTTTCCGGTACTTAGTAATGAATCTCGAGGGTAACTTATCGCTCCAAGCTTTCATGACTAACTTTTGCTTCTTTGTGAAAGGCAAATCGTTCCGTTCAAGTATCATAAATCCTTGTCGTAAATTCGTTTGATTTCATGAAAATCCTTTGGAAATCCTTATGTTTCCATAGGAATACGCGTTTATGGATAGTGGGATTTCTATACCTCTTTGTACAGTTTTTACACTTTTTTAACTATTAGGAGTTTCGTAAATTTCTTCAGACAAAAAGATAGAATCTGAGCTATGGGAGTTAAAATCCATTATGTCCCATAACAAAGGTGTTGGGGCATAAGGGCATACATAGAGCGTTACTGAATTATCTGCCTCGGATTCGAAGTGGCCTCGGATTCGAAGTGGCTCGAGCAGTACTTAGCGACTGTTTTATATTTCTGATTTAGACTAGAATTGACTCGTCAACAGTATGTACGAGTATAGCTTTCGAAATTCAAGAAAACTTCTACCTACGAGTGTGACTCTTTAATTCAGGGTTTTGGCGGTGGAAAACGCCTAGGTTTCGTTGCCTCACCCAAAGTTGTGGCCTTGGTCTATATCTCTAACATTCAGGCTTCTGGCTGTGCAATGCTGGGAAGCTACTTTGGCTTCGTGCTCTTATCCTTAATCTATTTTTGTTATGGTTTCATTGAACTCGTGGGATAATACTTCGGAGCAACTCAGAGCAGTGTCACAGTCCGGGTCAAGTTCTCATTAGTTTAAGATTTATCTGCTGTGATTCTAGCGCTCGGCGCTAAATAAACCGTTTCACTTTCATGTTCAGCCGCTCAGCCCAAACCAGTAGCTCGAGAACCTTGACGGAATTGTACCACATGAAAGCGGTCTCAGATTGCTTCCTTACTAAACTGTCATCAGTTTATTGAGGTTTTGTTTTGTGTATTAATATATATATGTATATATTTATTTCATTCTATTCTCATCTGTCTTTAACCATAAAAGCAAGCCGAAAACCCCTTTCATACGTCGTTGCCTTTGGAGATTCGAGACATCATGATTTCGAGGTTATTAGGGCATTCGTGTTTCTTGGTGGCTTTTTGATACTCAATATCATCTCAAACGGGCCTCGAATGCAGTGCTAAGCTACCAGATGTTTTATATATCCTTACATCTAGACTATAATGTCTTTCTGATCTGCGGTTTAGGCTCCAGGTCGTTTCATACTTGACTCTAAACAGCACCGCTTTTTCCTATATAGACGTTTCAAGCTGTAGTGCAGTTGTTTTCTAGTATCGCTCAGTGTGAGACTCGTGTCCTTACAGCTCTGAAACTGGCAAGCGGCGCCAAAAAATTGGGGGTCCTAATCAGATTGCAGCATTCGCCTCAGATTCTGTTGGACTGACAAATCAAAAGTAGGGGAGCGTAAATTAGAGACTCTTGTCATGCGTCCTGTAGCTAGGGCTCGAACCCCGATATTGCTGAGCTTCTGACACCACTAGCCAGCTGGATTTGGACACGATGTCACTAGACTTATTACATTTGTCGTAGTCTACGGTCCTCCACACAACACCACCCCGCCCCAACTCTGAGGAAATACCTGTATGTTGTTGTAGTTGTTAGAAGCTGTTTCCGAAGGGAGGAAGGTAATAAGTCTACGATGCCACAGCACCTTAAAGTGTTTCAAATGGTTTCTTTGCCAACCCTTCCACTGTCAAAGAACCGTGGCAATTCTCTTTTCTTTTTTCAATTTCTCGCAGGGGACCGCCCAGTAAGGATGTAGTAAACTCTTATTAGGTTCACTTGGAATCATTGTCTGATTAATTGACCGATTCGTTGCAAAATCTCAGGTTAAATCAGTTTAGTTTATAGTTATAAGACGTGGAATCTTTGACGAGGCTCGTTCAGGGGATTATATGTTCTCCTGTTCCCTTGAGAAAATGCCCTTTCCCTGGAGTGTTATAGAATTTTTTCAGATTGATATTCAAGCGGACTGATAGGGAGGATTTTATATGATCCCTGTTTTCTGATGTTCCTTAGTTCCATTTAAATTTTGGCTACGCCCCTTGTTCCTTGGATACATTTCGTATGTTCCCATTTCCCATGGAACCCCTAAAAAGACCCTCTTTGATGCTGTTTCATATATTATGCGAAAGCGAAACGTAATAAGCGAAACAAGACAACTGCTCGTCCTGTGGTAAATTTCTAAGCAGTACTGTAGTAGGAAATTTTATCAGCGGAATGCTGCAAGTGCAATGTGATCTTGGATATGGAAAAAGCTGGCTTAAGGTTTCGGGTGGGTCACATTGCTGCTGGCGAGCACCACTGAGCACTACTGGCTTCCCTGGCTGTCCTCAAAGTTTCTGGAACCTTCATTTGTGGTGAAAGGGATTTTGCTCAATGAAACATGAGTGAAAACACGACTACTACATGTCCTGGCCTGGCCTAATTTCATTTAATTCTACCCATTCTACCCAACAATGTGATGTGGATAGAATTTCCAGCTAAATTTGGTTGCTTAAAATTATCTGGAATCGGCGAAAGTTAACAAAGATCGATGACAAAGGCTACCGCATAAGTCGGAACGAGCAACATGGAAAGCTGGAGAATGGAAATAAAGGGCTGAAGAGCTAAAACGAGAGAGAGATCGATTCTCCAGATTCTTATCTTATAGGTATGTGAAAGTGCTGAATTATTCTCAAATATTTTGGGCCTTCAGTGTTCTTTAGTTTTGCTAGCTTGTATATTTAGCTTGCAGAAACCGTTTTAAATTTCGGGATCGTGTTTTATCTTCATTGTTTGAAATACAAGCCTTTTCGTTGTAAAATGATTGTCTTTCGGTAAAACAAACTACATCACTTGAATAATGCAAAGTATTTTCTCATATTTATGACTGTGTTTTTGAATAATAAATTTACCGTCTGCTCAACTTTGACTAACTGACAGAAACATGGGAAAGGAAGCCGGCTGAATAGCCGCTTAACAGAACGTGTTGGCACAGTCCTCAGCCAATCGTAAACAAATATGTTATCGATTTTTTGATAAATGTTTTAATCATTGCGAAAGTGGTCTTTATAGTGGGTTGCAGCGTGCGATAGTTCCATTGTTTTGAATTCAACTTATAGCGCAGGCCAACGCACCGCGAGTTATTTGAGACATTTTCACCGAAGCATCTTTTCCTGTCAATTAGAAGCATATTCGTCACCACTCTGAATATACAAGTCAAAAGTTCATTTATACATTGATTTTTATTCATTTCAAGGACTTTGATTCATCATGGTTTGCATGAATTCGAAACTGAATGTCAAACTTGGTTTTCTGTCTGGAATTTTCACTGCTTACCTGTGGTTGATGGTGAATTGTTCAGCAAAAGCTTCTGGTGAGTTTTTAGCTATTCGTTAATTATTGTCTATACTTGACTAGATAACCTGCCCCAGTCTTATGCATTCTTTTTTCATAAGAACCATTCAACTTCGATCGAGCCTCGCTGTTCTTAAATTTGCCCCTTTTTCAACCTGAAATGTTCTTAATCTTTTCTTAATTCCTCGGTTACTTAGACAGTAATATTTTTCAGTGATTGTTGGGAGTGGTAGCTACTAGGTTTGTGCGAAAACGCAGCTTGCTCATCTATTTCTTCGTTCGCTTGGCTTTTAGCATCAGTCTTACTTTCGTATTCAGCCGGTATTCTTAGGGCTTATGCAAAGGCCAGCCTCAGCTTGTAAATTCAGGATCGTGGTCTTATAAAATTGTTCTTATAAAAAAAAGAGTGTACTCCAGTTTTAAAAGTTTCATTTTCTTGTTTTTCTTGTTCTTTGGGAAAACTTGAGCCTCTCTGAATGATCGTGCTCAAGTTTTCCCAAAGAATAAGAAAACAAACGAAATTGTCCTTCTTCAGATGACAATTGTGTACTTTTTCGAAAATATCCAAGAAATAGAAAAATTTGTTTGTAACAAGCAACCGATTAATAAGCAACTGGGGCCTGGGATAGTTTGCAGATGTTAACCTTTTTGCTTCAAATTGTTTTGTTTAAATACTGTTGAAAACGTTACAAGACGATTACAACTAACGTTTAACCAAGAAAAGAGCCAACAAATGACTTTTTCGCTGGCAATAGTCATACGTTAAGGCCCAAAATACTAGATGTTTGATGCAATTTTGAGGTCTTCGCCTGCACTTCCCAATTTAAAAATTGCCTAGATGAAAGAAATTATTTGTAGACTGAAGTGACAATTTTCAAGTACAACAATTTTCTAGTTTCCCAAAATTTTTGCCATTCGAGAGTCTGCGTTTCTTACAACTTTTTTTTAAAAGATATGTAATATGTATATGGGGTATATGCAGATAAAACTTTTCAGACCGTGTCTCCTTGTATGTGATCGAGATATGAACTGCACACCCTGACCTGAAATATTGACCATCTTTCACCATTTATATATCTGGTTTCGATTACTCAATCTCTGCCGGGCTCAATTTTCAAATAGTCTCCGTTTCAAGTCTCGTAGACTTTCGTGCCGAAACGCGTCAAATTCTTCCCGCATTCTGTAATAACCTTAATCTGTCTATTACAAAAGATCATTCGTATTTCCTGGATATTTACGTGAATATCGGATTAAATTTTATTTTTAACTTGGAAAATTTTATTCTTGTCGCTCGCCGCAATGCCGCATAGCCGTGATTTGCGGGTTTTAATACACGGAATGAAGTTACGTTTTGTCAAGGGGGGAGGGGGAGCTGACTACTAGGAGAGTACACTTTTTAACAAGCAACTGCTCAATACTTAAGTAACTTAGGCTGAACTGACCTAAACATTAAGCAGCTTGAGAGCTCATTTGAATAACTGTAAGAAACTAAGAAGTCAAACAAACCTGCAACATTCACGTCAAAATATATATGTCGATGTGAAAAGATATAACCGCCTTTCGGTTCGGTAACGTGTTTCAACCTAGTCTACTGTCTCTCGAAAGTCTTGTGTTTTAGGCCTAACAGTTGATGATTTTGGCACATATTTACCACTCCTCTTTTATGAGTCCCTCTATCCCCTTTCGTCCTAGCAAGTGAGGTGCATGTCTGATAAGACTCTTGTAACAGCTGCAGTGCGCTAACATCTCTACAATTCTTCCCAAAACTGGGTACCGAAACCGGAGCGCATCTCATTACGGCAGAACAAGGCAGGAAATTATCCACCTAACATATGTTTAATAGCCCTATACTGAATTTGCCGGGAAAAGTGTGTTCATAATAGAGAGGACTACTTTTTCGTACAAAACAAGTTATCGCAGGAGTCAGTGTCCTATTAAACCAAGAAATCTCTTAAAAACTCCTAAAATTCTGTAATGTCCAAAATACCTGAAACGTGGAATACTTATGGGCCTTATGTTCGGAGTTACTAAATATTAGAGGAAAACAGGATAAATAAAATCTTATACAAAATATCAGTGAATCAATGAGCTTTCATTTTTGGGAAGAGTTTGAAGTAGGCTTATTACATGCCTCCCACTCTTTCGAAAACAGTTACAACAACTACAACAACATTATTGCTGTTTCCTCAGAGTTGGAGCGGGGTGGTGGAGTGTGGAGGAGCGCAGACATGGTATAAGTCTAAGTTTGAAGTCGCTTGTAAAATCGAGGTACTGTATAATGGTACTGTATAATCAGCCATCGTTTTCTAACTGCAGACTTAGCTAGCTAATTCCAGAAAGATTATCTTATTTTGAAGTATCATTACAGCAGAACCGTTTAACGGACACTTGCAGGTCTTTTGTCATTTTCCGTTGTAGAGAGGTTTATTTTTGTTATGTTTTGGGCCATCATATTTGTCCCTTGATCTGAGGTAACGTCTATTAAGGAAAAGGTGAAGGTTATATGGTGTTTTAGCGCCAATCGCTAGGATCTCGGTAACAGGTTTTCTAATCGAGGCCTCAACCCTGGGTGTGACTCTACCGTAGCTGGGGCTTGAACCCCGACCTCGCTGAACTTCTGACACAGCCGAGGGGCATTTCACTCTGCAAAAAGGCGTACGAGACTTTCATTAAAACAAAAGGACTTTCAAGGGACTTCCGAGAAAACAATAGGACTTCCAGCAAAGGTGTACGAAACTTTCAAGGAGTGAATTGCCCCTCGGACACAGCAACACAAAAACACTAAGCGGTCAATTTCCCTCTTTATCTAGAATCATTTCTTTCGCAGAAGCATATTCGCTTCCATGACGGAGCTAGTCCACCGACTTGAAAATATTTTGTAGGAATTTTCAGGAGAAAAAGTAAAGGGAAATCATGCAAGCACGACACGATGTCTCCTTGTTCACAGTATTTTATCTTATATGCTCAACCCTGCACGTTTAGTTTTCTCCTTTCTGTCCACATTAAATCGGTTTTCCTATGATGTCCAGCTTCAAACGTTGATTGGCATATAACCTTCGAATGTTACTTTCCTAATTAGCAGAAGCCTTGCTTAAACGTGTGCCATTAAGTTCAATTAGTCTTGACATTGTGTAAAACAGCGTTCTGTAAGTTCTGTAATAAGAATTTCGAACATGTATCTCGTAAGACATCTAGCGAGAAATCCTAGCTATGCTTCAAAACTTGCTGTTTTGTACAGTAAATACCTATCTAAAGAAACGTAACCTGTTTCTTGCCAGAAAATTTCCTTGCCTACTAAGAAATGATTGCCCTCCGATCGGTTGATCATGATTGCTATCTTGGCAAACTAAGATCAAACATTGTTTGTAAAACGATCAAACATTGACGATCAAACATTGTTTGTCAAACGATCAAACATCGACGATCAAACATTGTTTGTCAAGCATTTGGAATTTGCTTTTGAAGCAAAAAATTTTACTGTTTGGCCGTGTCGCAAAACATTTGTTGCTCCTGTTAAGCGTGGACAAGCAATCAAAACATTGCTCATAAAGTAAATCTCAAAGGTTTGATCAATTGTTCGATCGTTCGTTCGATCCAGGGCCTAAGGACTGCAGCTCGAGTCAGATGTTACCCAATAGCGCTGTTGGATGCAATGTGTCGAAATTCCCGTGTTGGTGAATCTGAAGGTAGATGTGTACTCCTAATTTGAGGTGGTATACCATATGCTGCCCCTGATTTTGGGTTATTTGCCGATTCGTTATTTGCCCTGGTTATGAGCCCCCCTCGCACGCACCCACACCTCCTTATACTTTCAAGTACACTCAATTTTCTCCGAAGAACTCGACATCACATCAAAAGGGCATGATCCTTGGAGCACTAAATACCGGAGGCCTTGGCCACGACCCTTCCTCAAGGACAACTAAAAGCCTATGCCTATGATTAGAATGAGAGATTTAGGACCTTTTCGACGAGCGATAATTCCCCATTGTCTCGAGCTTCAAATTCTCAATACTTCGAGCTATAGAGCTTGCAATACCAAATTCGTACAAAGCAGTCAAACTTTAGTCGCTAGTTTCAAAGGCGAGCGGTATTTATTTCCCTCTTCAAAAAGGTGTACGAGATTCCTGTTGAAACAAAAGAATTTCTGTGGGATTTCAGTGAAGTCAATAGCATTTACAGCCAGAATGGACGAGAGTCCCAAGGAGTGAATTGCCTCTTGTTCAAAGCAGTGTACGTCACGCGTTTGCATTGACATAGACGGAGCTGAACTTGGTCTACACTGTCACCTCCTATAAAAGCACCGAAAAACATAGAGCGCTCAAACTAGCGACATTACCTCATAAAGAGTACGTCAAACATCTCTTGATATTTGTCGGCTTCGGTAATAACCGTAATAACCCACAGTTTGAGAAATCAGCTTTGTACCCTTGCTCTGCCGCATGACGCTACATTCGTTTACTTACGATTAAGTCTGGCGTGATCCTCTGGCAATTATCGCGTAGATCCAGCCTGTTCAGAAAATAATTGAAGCGTTTCCAAATTTTCAAGCGATGTAGCAATAAACATGTTACAGTTATTTTCATTGTAGCAACAAATAAAGCAAGTAGTTCTTGGAAATAAGATAAACAGCGGAAACATTTTCCGGGCATACTAACGGACATAACGGGTATACATTTTAGGGCTGTCTATCGCAATTCTGAAGTTTTGTACAACTCGAAATCAGTTCTTGGAAACTCTGGTGCATTAAATAAACGTGAAATCTATTGTATTATCTGAAATATGTACTTGGACATTGTGGTGAACGCAGCTTAGCCTCCTTTAATTCAAGAAATACACGTTTTTTTTTAGAAGAAACCGGTTTATAAGAAACCTAGAACTCAACACCCCAAAACTTAAGAAACTTTTAGAACTAGGAGGAAGAAGTTAAGAAACTTGAGAAATTTTTGTGTCAGTTTTCCAACATACTGACTTCACATTTGTAGACGTAGTAATCAATTCTTCGATTTCTCGCACCAGCATGGCTAATTCTTTGTAATACAATAATATTAATAATTTGCTTGCTATATTCACGTTTTTATTGTTTTTACTACAATTTATTTCCATTAAATCAAGAAACTGTTAAGAAACTTTTAGAACTAAAATTGGGCCAAAAATTAAGAAACTTTTAGAACTAGGCCCCGAGCCAGGTTTCTTATAAAAAAAAACGTGTAAGGCCCCTTAGTTCAAGGACTAACAGCCCCCTGACTGAAAGGGGCCCCCGAAAAATATTTCGTATTGTGTCCGTTTTTCCATACTTTGCTAACACGCTTCCTAAGATCCCATACACAGTCATTGACAAGGGGGCCCGTAACGTGCATTTTCCAATGTTTTAAAGGGCATTTTTAGGGCATATGGGCACGTTCCTCTACTCCAAGCCCCCTTCCCCGACAGAGATCATTTTGCTCCGCCGTCCCTGTATAAGGGCCCCATCTTACTAAATTCCTACGGGCCCTCGGCGTCTCCGTTACGCCATTGCTTAGAGATCCCTTCTTTTTCATGGAAATCCATGCAAGCATTCAATATATTGCTTTTGATAAGCCGTGGTACGCATCTCTCAGAGCTTTGAGTTTTGGCTATGTTGAGCCTTCTTCAGCACCATCTATATTTTTATATATTTCTCGTTCTCTTGAATGGCATACGCATACACTAGGGTAGATTTTGGCACGGGTGGCATACCACAATAGATGGGATTCGAACCTGGACTATATAGTCATAGAGCCGGTATCATTTCCACTTCCACTAAACTAAAGAGCTCAGTAAAGTTGTCGAGTAACTCTACAAGTCATACAGCTCAAAGCTCTCCTCCCATTTGGCTTAAAACAACCCAAGGCTCTCCTCCCATTTGGGCAAACATTTGAGATGTTTCTGCTAAAACATTCACAGTTCGAAATAGACGTTGACGTGGCGGACGGCTGCAAAGGGCCGAGGGTAAACGTCCAATGTACTTTCGGACAAAACTGGCTGCATTCTTCACAAAAAGAATGTACACTTGGCAATAACATCATGTAACTGCAGCCTAATAAGTCTAAATCATTTTGAAGGTATTTTAATGTAACAAAAATAAAGAAATAACATGATTGCTATTTAACTTTGCTTTAGCTCGGTTTTCCTTGAAAATTGTGAGAGGATTCGTTCGAATAAGTTTTCTGGACGCTTTCTCTGGACGTCAAAATCTTGACTAAATAGCATTGTTGTTGCGGTTGTTGTAGTGTTGTTGTTGCTGTTTAGTGGTGAAATCATGAAGTGTAGTAAATTGAACTAGTGAGGATTTGATGAAACATCTATATATATATATATATATAGTATTATATATATAGCATTCGAATGATTTGGAGTAGTTTCTATCACTTTTCTCAGCGTTTCTGTTACAAAAGCTGAGGGGCAATTCACTCCCTGGGAAACTTTGTATACAACCTTGCTGAAGTCGCTATTGTTTTCATGGAAATCCCTTAGAAATTCTTTTGTTTTGCAGAAATCTCGCACACCTTTTTGAGGAATGAAATGCCCCCTCGATAAACCCCAGATCCGGTATGCCAGTGGAAGGTTACAACGGTGACCTGCATTCATGCCCCTTTCCGCCCCTTACATCATCGGGCGGGTCCGGTTCGGACATTGTACAACTCCGTCGTTTTGGAGAATTCACTTGTTGAAATCTCGTACACCCTCAGCTGGAATCACTTATGTATCGTCAGTATCTTGTAAAGATGCTTTGTTTCAATAGGAATCTCGTACATATCTTCGAGGAATGAAATGCCTCTCGATCAGCGCAGCGCCTTAGCGTCAACCATGCTTGCGTTCGTTTCGAGAGATGCCAGTGTTGGTCTGTGGGGAATGTGCCCGCCCCCCCGCTTTAGGGTAACCATCCTAGCAGGGGTGTTTGGCTTGGCTTAGATTTTGGACACGAATATATGTTCTGAAATCTGAGTAGACGGTTGTCTGAGGAAATAGAAGCTATAAGGAGTTTTTTCGCGTACAAAGAATCTAGACGAGAGTTGGAGAAAGGACAGCTCGTTCGAGCTTCTTAGCTTGAAAGGTGATACAGGAGAAGCGAGGAGAATTTGGCTTTGCTGAAGGTACTGCTAGCCTGCGCACAGACTTTACTTTGGAATTGGGGAGTAGAGAATTGGGGAGGAGGAAAGTATAGCCTGTGCGGGTCTGTGCGCAGGCTAGTAGCTGCTGAATGGTCACTAATACAAAGCTCGCCTTTATCAACTCAACCTACGTCACTAAGCTGTCTTACGAAGACTAATCCGGGAACCTCACCGTGCGTTTCAAAATGGCGGCATAGATCAATTATCTTGAGCTTCTTCCTGAAAGTAATACAATAAATAATACAATTACAGAAAACTCTTGAATTTCGTGATAACTGTTTCATATTGACTTAATCAGAAGATCTCTTTTTTCGGTGTAATTTAATGCGCACTTTGTCTTCTCATTATTGCCGTTCCGTTAAGGCATTTTCGATGATTGTACAGTAAAACGTTGCTAGCTAGACAAAGATATGCATATACGCTTCCTGTCCTTGCAAAGGAAGGCAAAAATGTTACTGTTCTTCGTACCTTTGGACAACTGTATAGCCCAATGCAAGGCTGTAAGGGGCATTTCATTTGTCGAAAGGTGTGTGGGATTCCAGTTGAAACAAAAGGGTTTTCAAGATGATTACGAGATTCGAAGTAGTGAATTGCCCTTCGCGAGGCTGGGTTAAGCAATGCGACCCGAATCCTACGTCAAGCTCACTCCTAAGCAAAAATTTTGCCGTTTTTCTATCCATAGCGTGCAAATATTACGTTAATTGTAGCGTCCAGGGAGTTTAATCTAGCTCAATGGCCTATAATAGCCTATATGGTGGAGAAAACCTTAAAATATGCTACAGTAACGTTTTAAAGAGGGTTGAGTTTGTTGAAAAGGTAAGACTAACAAGTGCTAAGATACAGTGCAAAGGAAATAAACTGATCAATTTTGGAATCTGTCATTTCTGCGACGAAGATCAGGAGAGAAAATCGCGAACTGTTTTTGCCGGTTTTTGCGGATACTTAAAACGGACTCATAATAATTAAAAGACCAAAGTATACGGCTCAAACTTTTTGCGCTGTTTCTTTTTGTCGGTTTTTCTGTCACATTTAGCGGAGTTCAGGTCATATTGTCAAAGCTACAGTTAAATGATTGTCTCTTTTAAAGTGAATTTTAATTGTCCCTCTACTTCATAAGGGCGGCCGTCATTTAGAGTACCGTAAAACCCAGCTATGTTGGGGTTAAGGGAATTAAGTACAAAGTTAGTACATCATCTATAGCGCTCCCCTGGGAATAAACCACTTACGCCATGGTCGTTTTCCGACGGCTGGCTGTAAACTTCTGAGGGAATACGAATTGCGGTTTTCCTTTACAAAACGGGGCTTTCTCTTTACGGTGTTTAGGTACCTACATAGAGTCCATTATTTCAATTTTATTGATGTATTCTTAGTGGAATAATGCTCTGCATGCGAAATATGGAAATATAAATGTATTGTCATGCTATCGTTTTCGGTTATCTAACGTCGCAATGCTATCGGCCGCTTAGGAGCCTTTGAAAATTGCGACATGCCGAAATGGGCACCTCGACGAAGACCCCTTAGCTTGTGCTGTGGCGTTGTCTTGGTCTTAGCCAACAAGCAATCTTTGTTAAAAGGTCAGGGGTTCTGGAAGCTATCTAGCTGATGTAGACTTACACTGTGGTTCTGCGGAAAAAAATCTAGTCGTCAGTCCCCTGCCTTCAAAACTTCAAGAACATTTGCAGTTGCTTATAGACTTCTAATAGTCCCAATAGTTCTAAGCCTACTGATCCTTGTTTCTCGTTGGACTTTGCTGAAGACCCTTTATGCTCATGAATTATAGAAAGGTGCCCAGTTGTGGTTATGGACTCACTTGGAGTTTGTTAGCGTCAAAATGAGGCGGCATTTTCCAAACGAAACTCTCAGTGGAAAGATTTTTTCGGTTTGTTTCTAAACCATCCATATAAATACAAAAGCCACTTTAAAAGTCTAAGTTGTTTAATATACGTCAGTCGAGCTGGTAGAATTGAGTGGCTACACGCGGGCGCAAGTTTCTTACTGCGTCACGTTCAGAGTTAAGTTTGAAACTTCTTATAAAGCTACATTGGCAGAGTAATCATGAAATTTCTAAGTTTATATGCGATTTGTTTGCTTGTAATCTTATTGGAGTATGATGATGTTGATGGAAAACGTCGAAGATCTAAAAAGAAAAATAGTATTCATCGTCATTTAAGGGGTATGACTCGACTATTACTTTCTCATTTTTTTGTTGTCATGTTTCTCATGTTTGCCTTTAATGGTATCTTTATTATTGGTCTCTGTGGCACAGTGGTTGGCGTGCAGAGCTCACAACAAGAATGTTGGGGGCTCGAGTCACGGTCTTTCCACTCGTGATTGCAGAGATAACCTTGGGCAAGTTGTTAACACAAATGTGCCTCTCTCTACCCAGGTTTATAAATAGGTACCTGGTCGGTAGTTATGAGCGCCGCATGTTGCTGCACCCTGCTATATGCTATATGCATCCAGACCAGGGGAAAGTTTTAAGTCGACTGAGCAGCTCTCCTCAGGCTAGTTTTAACTTTATTTTACCCTCTAGGTCTCCTAGTCATAGACTCTTCATTAGTTTCAGGGGTAGTAGCCCTTGAGTTTCTATAGCTTTATTCTAAAGTTGCCTGGAGTTGTCTGGAGTTGTCTGTGTTCCTATACTCCGAGCAATTTTGATTAACAGTAGTAGTTTCTTTGAGAAAGATTCTAGGGTAGCACTTGTTGATTTGCGATTCTATTCACTATTCAAAAAAAGCGTTCGAGTTCTTCATGAAAACAAAAGGAATTCTCGGGACTTCTGATTAAACAAAGGGATTTCCATTTTCGTGATTGCTTTATCTAAGATTTCAAGAATCAAATCGCAAAGCTTTTTAGTGAAGTCTTGATAGAGCTGCAAACAAGCAATATTACTGTTGTGCTACGCTAAATTTGTGCCAAAGATGGCCTGTGTAGACGGTGGTTAGTTTATGTAACCGAAACATCAGTTTTGTAGAACATACATTTAACCATTATTCAATACGGTGGTCTCTGTGGCGCAATGGTTAGCGTGCTGGACTCACAACGAACATGTTGTGGGTTCGAGCCACGTCTTTCCACTTGTGTTGCAGAGATAATAAACTTGGGCAAGTTTAACACAAATGTGCCTTTCTCCACCCAGGTGTATAAATGGGTACCCGGTCGGTAGTTATGAGCGCCGTGTGTGGCTACACCCTGCTATATACTAATGCATCCAGACGAGGGGTAAAGTGTAAAGTCGACTGAGTAGCCCTAGGCTAGTAGTAGACTCAAAAACCGCAACCTTGCTTTTACTTTGCTTTAATACAATATTTATTTAGGTATATTTAGCAACAATCCTATATATATCTTCCTCAGTTCTTATTTTTGCTCTTCAAATCTTGTGGGACAAATTTGGTTCCTTTTGGGTTCACCAATATGAAGGTGTCATTTCCATACGATCTTGTTCTCTTCAAAATCGTTCATCTATTTTTATCTACTAAGAAACCGGGGTTTCCGCGAATCTTTCCGTCAATTTTTATAGTGTTTCTATATTTGTATCAATCACTGCCTGTGTAGACTGGTATTAAAACTCTCAAAGAACTTCGACGTTTAATTTTGGAATGGTGAGGAGTAGCTCCCATCGAGATGCATTTTGCTCTACAAGAATATTTACGGGATTTTCGTTTTAACGAAAGAATTTCTGAGAGATTTCTTCAAAATAATAGGATTCCAAGCAAGGGTGTACGAGATTTGCCGAGATTTGCGAGGATTGGATTACTTCTCCACTCGTTTTTCGTGTGAAATTGTTCCCATGTTCCAAAATCTTAGAAGTTTGAAGCAGCAGCTAATGATGACTATTGATACCTCTGCTACTATAGGAACTGTTTGACAACGAAGTATTACCCATTATCCCCATAACTATATATTAATTAATCTCCCACTCATAAAAACAAATTATCAATCGCTGAACCTGCTTCTTCAATTTGTAACGATGGTGCTTTGCCCATGGGCGGGCAACGGGAGTTAATATTCATAATTTAAGCGTCTATAAAACAATTCACTCAGTCAGATATACTCTATAACGCTATATGATCTTTCCTCAAAATAATTTATGGAAAATTCAACAGTCTGTATTGTGATTCTGGGGGCTCGTTCCCCCCACGCCCTGCCCAAAGTAGTAACTGGCCGATGGCCGATGTACAATCAGCTCATATAGGATTGCATCTTGTCAGTTGGCTCGTTATTCGATGTATAAGGCACTGGCTAAACGATCAAACATTTTTTCCAAACATTAGCAAGCATTAAAAATTCGCTTTTCAATCAACGTTTGACTACCTCACGAAACATTGTCTGGAAAAAATATTTTGAACATTGTGTTTGAAAACGTTTAAAAACATTTTTCGCTTGACGTATAAATTTTTTCCGATGTTGCCAAACAAAACAGTAAAACTTTTTGCTTCACAAGAAGATCAGAAATGTTTGAAGAAAACAAATGTTTTGCGATTTTGCCAAATGGTAGCTAAAACATTGCGCTTGACGTCCAAGTTTAAAACGTTTGACAAGCACCTGATCGCTCTCTCAATTGTTTCCAGGTATAAAGCCAACAAAATGCTGCGCTTGTGGAACTGCAACGTACAGACTGAAATTCATGGGTAAGTGATTTATCACTGATTTTAACTGATTAATCACTGATTAATTACTGGATCATGACCTCTTCTAGACGTTGCTTTGAAGTTATTTGCCGATTCGTTATGCTTGCCCTCTGAAGTGCTTTGCTATAAATATGGATATTATAAGCTTATTAGTAGGCCCGTTCGCACTGCGTTTCAGCAGTTTGCCAACAAAGTTTTATTTTTCCAACCGAATTTTTATTTTTATTTTTCGAAAAAATTCCGACCCCCCCCCCTTTTATTTTATCCCCCGCCAATTAGATCCTGAATGATATTTCAATCCCCTATGCCAAACCCCCAAGCAATTAGGCACCTAAGAGTCACAACGCGTTGATAGGGAGTTGATAGTTTTTGAGCTGAAGCAAAGATTAGTTACAACGTTTTGCCGTTTATTTTAAGGTAAAAGTTTTTTATTTATATTGACTTCAACTAGTGTTAGCTTCTCCTATCTTATGATTTTCATTTCCCATCAAAAGAGGTATAATTTCATTAACTTAAAGACAATGAATTACAATTTTCGATTTCCCCACAGGAAAATGGACAAGCACACGACATCCCAAAGATCACCCGGGACGTTTGGCATATTTTTCGTCGCTGATTGGTGCGTCACATGCTAATGATTTTGTGCTGTGGAGAGTTGGTCATTTTGCCTCATCCGGTATCAGAAAGATGAGTGAATTCGGATCTTCTGCTGAACTCAAAAGGGAAATTGAATTGAATGGCGCAAGAATCAAAAGGTTGGTTGTGTAGCAGTTGTAGTAGCGTAGCAAGGTGGGGCAGGAAGGGGCAAGTGCAACGACCCCTAGGAAGAGCAGCTTTAAGGTTTTGATTTAATGTGATATTTCATATCTAAGATATTGACATCTGATATAACTATTTATGTAAATTATTATTATATATTTTACTAAATTTCGTAGTAGCTGATAGGGCATCGTGCCAAAATATTGATACAAAATCGGGTGCCAAGTCATAGAGGGCGCACAATTGCACCATCGCACCCTTAATTTCGTGTTTTGAAAGCCCTATAAGTGCAAGGCAGCTCGATCATCGATCATAGATTGATCATTGATCATTGGCAATCATGGATTGATTTTTTTTTCGTTCATCACCCGATTAGGGTCTAATAGATTACATATCTACCGTTTACATAGACATAGAGGAATACGTATTACAACGGTATTTATGGAAACTACAGAACGAATAAATAAGAATACAATAACTAGATTTTAAAAGAAAAATAGAAAAGATTAACCTACAATACAATTGATTGGTCATAGAGCGATCATAAAGAGAAAGGAGGACATGCTTGTCTACTATTGTTGACCTAATTTTGATTCATTATCACTGACCACTAACTTTTTCTTATAGTTCTGTTCATACATTACCAATTTCCTCATGTTGTAAGAGTGGAAAAGCCTCATTCCAAGTCGACAAGTACCGACATTTGTTTTCGGCGATGTCACGACTAACACCGAGTCCCGACTGGAATGTCGGCGTTGATTCGTTAGATCTGTGCGATCACGATAATTGCAGTTGGAAGAAGAAGATTGAATTGGATCTTGAACCATGGGATGCTGGTATGCCTTTAGTTTATTTCAGCATTTGATTTAAGCTTTTGGCTTAAGTTTACACGCTTATTTATAAGGAACAACTTTTTAAGGAACTTACGTGGAGATGGCCGAAAAATTTAAATAACTTGTTGACCCACAAAGAAAATGTTGTGGGCTCGAACCACGGGCTTTCTACATGTGATTGCAGAGATAATAACCGTGGGCAACTTGTTAACACTAATGTGCCTCTTTCTACCCAGGTGTATAAATGGGTACCTGGTTGGTAGCTATGAGCGCCGTGTGTGGCTGCACCCTTTTACATGCTATATGCATCCAGACCAGGGGTAAAGTGTAAAGTCGACTGAGTAGCTCTAGGCTAGTAGTAGGCTCAAAAACGGCAACTTTGCTTCACTACTAAAAATTGAATCGCTAAGGAACTTTACAGTTTTGAATATTTTTATCACTTCAAGCAATCATCAGTTGAGAAGCCGGTTCCATTCATTCGCAGTGAAAATTTTCACAAATTATTTGTTACGCATGTATCAAGCGTTTCTTCAGTGATTTCCAGCTCCGCTCACATACAAATGTCTATGTCTCTGCCTAGTAGTCATGGCACTAAATATGCAGTTTAAATTAATGAACTGCTAAAGAGCTTTTGGTACTACAGGGTCATACAATTTGATCAGAAGAGGTCCAAAAATCAGGAACTTTAAGAACTAGGTCTTGAGCGAGGTTCTTAAGATTTTCAAACTTACATGGCATGTATATTCAAGAGGGGCATTAGATAAATTATCTTCGATACATAAAACAGACTGTAACCAAAGGATAAACCTAATTGTACCTCAGATTCTGTGATCGAGCGTCAATCGATGATAATTTATTCCATAGGCACAGACAGTGGTATCACGTACAAGGCTCCAAATCAAGAGACAAAACCAGCTGAATTAATTCATTACATTACAAAACGAAAGGATCTTCATGCTGGCAGCTCTTTCTACATGCAAGGAGGAAAAGTTCCACCTCTTGCAAAAATGATTCTTCGGTTGGTCGATACAGAGGGCGAATGTTCAAAGGATTCCCCATTGAACCCTACACCATCTCTAAAAGGTAAGGAAGAAGAGATATCTTTCTGATTTAAATTTATGTCCTGGCTCATTCGTGCCATTTAAGTGCTACGCAGAGTCTAGAAAAATGTATCCCCCCATTGTACTGAGTATCCTCCACAGTATCTACCTATCTTTCTACCAATATACTGAATGACTTCTAAAGAGAAGCTTAGCTTCAGTGTCTAAAATAAAAAATCAAGATGAAATATTTATCTTTATTTTCTAAGTCAAAGGGAATCTAAGTATATACAGGCCTTCAGTAAAATAACCGTACAAGTGTAAAATTGAAGTGAAAGAGCCTTGAGTCACTTTTATATGCTTCGTTTCCCTTTGAGGCTATAATCGACTTTTCTTTTCTTTTAATATGAACTAAATGTGTCATGGTTCTACTGATGGTATCCCCCCACAGTACTGATGGTATCCCTCCGCATGTACTGAACACCCCCCCACTGTACTGGTGGTATCCCTCCACAATACTGATAATATCCCCCCACCGTACTGAACACCCTCCAATGTGCTGATGGTATCCCCCCACAGTACTGAACACCCTCCACAGTATTGAATATCCTCCATAGTACTGCACAGACGTTCTCCAGGGTGAAATTGGGAACCTTTCTCCGGTGACAAATTGCAGTCAAGTCACCCTCATTATCGAGTATATTTTTTTATTCAACTCATATTATTTTACCACAATTACAACTGTTATAAATTTGAATTAAAAAATGGAGTAGTATCAAAATTAGAGCCTCTCCATTTCATACCCAGAGAAGACAGCCAATTTTAGCTGAAAAAGTCTTTCTAAAAAAATTTCTTGACCTTCCTCAAATTCAATAATACAAGGCGAAATCTTCCTCCGGCACGCAGCCGTGGAACCGCCAGTATTTCTGGACTCTAGTGCTACGATTTAAGAGTTACTACTGTCTCAGAAATCTTTGCCATTGAATTTGAGACAAATTATTGTTTGTTATTGTTGTTTATTGTTTATTTTTGTTTACTTTTTAGTTGGAATATCACCTGGTTCATGTGATGTGTCAGTCTGGTCATCTTGGACCCAATGCAGTGTTTCTTGTGGCAAAGGGACAAGAAGTCGAGGCAGAATAATGATGAGCAGAGGGTCAATACAACTTTGTCCACATTTAGAAGAGACATCAGTTTGCAATATGGGAAAGTGTGACAAAGGTTAGTAGACGCTTCTCTAAATTTGTAACGACTCTTTATATGTTTATTCCAGGGAAATTGGCAGTAACATTGCACTCAGTTTTCTTGTAAAAAGCCGAGGACGGGGCTCTGTCCGTGGCATAACGCAGTCTAGACTCCCTTAGTTCAAGAATTAAGGGCTTCCGACCAGAAGGCCAGAAGGGGCCCCTGACAAGTTTTTTGTATGGCAGGGTTTTGCTAAAAGGCTTCTTTAGGCCACCCCATTTACAGTCATAAACTACTGGACACGTCGCATGCATTTTTCAATGTTCTTAGGGGCACGTTTTCAAACATTTGCCCACTTCTCCGATCCCCCTTCGCACGTAGAATCCTCGTAGAACTCAATTCGCTTCGACGTCCCTGCATAACGGCCCCAATATCCTGCGGGCCGGGGCGTTTTCCGTTAATCCACTGTACTCAAGGCCAACCAGAGGCAGTGCGGGCCCCGGATTAATGTGATCGTACCCCCCTCTCGATTGTCCTGTCTGTACTACTTAGGCTCTGTTCAAACGATCAAACATTCTTGGTCAAACATCTGAGATGCGCTTTATAGGCAATTGTTAACCGCTTCGCCGCGTCATAAAGCATAACTTGACAAGCAGCATTGGCTCAAGATATTTATTAAAAGACCTTATAAATGCCCCAAAGATGTAATAGAATTGGAAACTGCCCCTTAACTTCTCACAGGACCAGTTTTATTTCCTTTGCCAGTGTCCCTAAATTTCTAAAATTCCTTGGTCTAGATTCTATTACTTTTTGCATTTCTAATCCCTAAGAACATCATTTTTAGATGGACCTCGAAGAATGACAATTGATTGCCAAGTATCGAAATGGAGCAGTTGGACAAAATGCAGTGTGACATGTGGATTAGGTCGAATGGTAAAAACGCGGAATGTCATCCAGTTTCCAGGCCGTGGAGGGAAGCCTTGTCGGCGACTCACGAAGTTCAAAAGTTGCTACATGGGGCAGTGTCCTCCAGGTAAATACTAACGTATTCTAAATTATTTAAGAGTTGTAAAATTTTTATACAGAAGATCCAGGGGGGGGCGAAAGGATGAAGTCAAGGGTATGGTGTTGTTTAAAGGATAAGTAACCAAGTGGAACCAGAGACACAAGCAGAATTCCCTCAGGAATGTTTTTAAAAAACTTGGAAAACATATTTATGCTTGTATCAAGCTAATTATGTTTGACGAGCAATGTTTTGAGTGTGATGTGGCCAAACAGCTAAACATTTTGCTTGATTGGCAAATCGCAAATGTTTGACAAACAATCCTTGATCTTTGGTCAGAGACTTCTTTTTTTGAAAAAGACTGATTCTCGTCTTAGGGCAAAAATAACACGAGAAAGAAAATGATGAACAACCTCTAGTTGATGGAGATGAAACAGAGGCTACCCAGCATTTCAGTGGAGGTATTTGAAATAGAAATTCGACAATTTGGTTAAACCATAAAGCTTGTAAATAAATCAGATATATAGTGAAGAAATGGAAATTGGAGGAATAGCACATTATTAGCTTTACTGCCTTTCATGCAGACCTGACTATGCTTGTGGACAGCAAAATGACTTCACAGCGATAGGGAACTAGTGCAGCAGATATTTTTCATCGTATAGAAGAAATAGAGCTTCCGCAAAATCTTTTCTTAACCTGAAAGTATTCAAATAGTAAAAAATCTGTAATTCACGTTTGCTGTAAATTTTTCAAGCAATACAGTAAACCAGTCCATGATAGATCGTATTATTACGATATAGTATTGATTGATTCATTACGGCTTATTTCAGAATGAAAATATAGTAACTGAAATTGCATCCTGCCAATAGACCTTTTGGAAGAGATCTGGGTCGGCGAGACATTTTTCTGGAAGATGGAGGACATCTTGAGCAAGGGAATTCTGTCCGCGTGCAATGACCTATAGATTGTTATCGCTTCATGAGAGGTATTGCAGCAAAGTATGCTTCAAATTCACGAATAATGGAAGACAAAAAGAGAAAAGGAACCTGTGACAATATAGGTATCTGAAGAAACTAAGGAAACAAGATGCATATACCTCACTAAAAGAAAAAAAGAGCATGATTAAATGCCTCATTGAGCTGATAAGCTTTGATCTTAGCCCTTTCTTTCATTTTTCCTCCAATTAAACGTGAATTTGAACCAACCTTTGGTGCATTACCTTCCCTAAAGCGACTGCAATCCAGATCGTTGTACGCTTCACTTACTCAAGATGTCTACCATCTTCCAGAAAAATGTCGTGCGGACTCAGACCTCTTTGATAAGGTATATTCTTCAATCTTGATTTCGCCTGGTTCCCAGGGGTTTGCATCACAACCGTTTCCATCACCCCGAATTTTATCTTTTAAGCCTGGTTTTAAAATCATTACGATAATATTATACAACAGCTAATAACCCTGATTTTCTTAGACTTCTCTGAGATTATATTTTGAAGGAAAAGGAAGTAATGTTCGGGATTGAAACTCAGAAATCCTGAAAGTTGAATCATGCTTTCAAGATTCTTGGATCAGCCAGGGTCATGACTTCACGATTGTTTATAATCTGAGGGTCATTTAGGGGGTTACATTTCCCCTGTTCCCTTGAAAAAGTCCCTTTGTTACCTGAAGTTTTGTAGGATTATTTTCAGATTGGTTGTCAAGCGGATTGATATAGAGGATTTTACCTGATCCCTGTTTCCCGGTGCTCCCTTGTCCCCCTTTAACTTTGGCCAAGTTCCATTATTCCTTGGATGCATTTTGCGTGTTCCACTGTTCCCTAGAACCCTTAGAACCCCTAAACGACCCTCGGTCTGATCGACAATGATCGATCCAAAGATCTCAGAGTTCTATACTAATATGTATATGGTTTTCATTTCCATTGATGATCATGCTGTGATTTTTCGACCAGGAAATCTCCCGGTCAAGTCACTGTGATCATGCTGACCCTCCAGTGTAAGGTGGAATGCATAATGTATCTCCTATACACTTGTATTAATTGTAGCTTTGTAGAGAACTGCTAAGAAACTTAATTTATTAGAAAGAACAGTAGATAATTTAGTAAAGTTATTCTTATTTACTTATCAACTGTAAATAAAGTATGCAATGATACATGTGACGATGAAATAGATTGAACCCTACGATTGTTTTCTGTCAGTCTTCCAGAGATCCAAGTAGTTTATTTTCACTTTGGCCAATTTTCAACGTTCTGTCTGTTTATAATCTGTGTCGGTGATGTGGCGTCGTGGTGTAATCCAGCTGTCTCGTGGTGTCAGAAGCTCAGTGTGGTCAGGGTTCGAGCCCAGCCACGGTAGCATCACAGACAGGGTCGAGGTCTCGATTACTTAACCTACTCATGAGATCCTAGCGACTGGCGCTAAAACACCATTTCACCTTCACCTTCATCTTGGAGTTTTTATGATTATGGTTTATGATTTTCGGGTGGTACAGAGCTTTAACATTGCGAAAAACAAAACTTCTCGAATATTCGCTGTCTCGAGCCAACTTTTCGATCCAATTAGTGCTATTTTCTATCGATAACTGGAACTTTTCATAGTGTGGACTGAAAAGGCACCAATATATGAATCACATTTTAGTACCTTTCTTGTATCAAATCAAGTTGCTACATACAAATTTCCGGTTCAGAACCCTATATCTATGAACCAATCTTTGCAACTTTTTGATTTTGTCTTAAAATGTCTTGTTGTTTTTGCTGTTGTTGCAGTTGCAGTGGATATGAAAAACCTCGCGACTAAAGACAGCTTTTTCCTGAAGAGCAAAATATCAAAAGCACCAATTACTCGAGCGTTCGATAACTAACTCGAATCAATTTTATTGGTCTTCCTGTCCCTTGGAGGTTCGAGTTATTGGGAGTTTACTGCGTCTCGCGTCAGATGCTTCAGTCTAAGGGCTCTAAGCAAAGACAGCATGGGAACAGCTTTGCCCCAAGAGTTCTGAACCCTGACTCACAGTTAGAGTTGGTTTCACTTCTTTTCGCTTTTCATGGTCAATGCCGTTCAAGGTCAATGCCTTAGAAGGTGCTGTGGCATCGTGGTGTAATCCAGCTGACTCATGGTGTCAGAAGCTCAGTGTGATCAGGGTTCGAGCCCAGCCACGGAAGCGTCACAGCCAGGGTCAAGGTCTCGATTAGTTAACCTTAACCTACTACTGAGATCCTAGCGACTGGCGCTAAAACACCATTTCACCTTCACCTTCGCCCTTCCTTATAAACCTTTCATCGAAATGGTCTATATGCCAAGAAGCAGACACAATTTCATTGAGTGCAGAGAGTTTTTAGACCAAAAAAGTGAAAGGATTTTTTCTCGCACTTTGCGATAGGAGAGCCAAGTTTTTTTAACTTTATTTTCCAGAAGGACTTAAAAGTGCGGAGCAGTTATGTGGGACTTTTAAATATTAATGAGACCAAAAAGCAGGTTTTTGACAACATTACTTTGTTTCTGAGAAACATTTTCGATGATTTTTGATAAATTATTTACAGTGTTTCCGAGGCTTCGTCATCCATCTGTCATAGTCTGGTTGCTTAGTAGCGAATAATTCCTCCTTCGCAATGCTCAGAAAACAATTGTTGAATCATGCATGCGGGGGCGGATAAACCGCAAAGAACAAACCTTTTGTGAAGTTTTCAATACATCAAAGGAGCTAAAAGCTGAAAAGTTGGAAAATTATCGGTTATTTAAGTTTTTAAATCAGATATTACAACAAACTTGAAGGCGAAGAAAGTATAAAGACAATTTCCAATAAAAAGAAAAGTTGGAGTTGCAATAAAACTGTAGAAAAGGACTGTTTTCTTGCCTTGACAGGTCAGCTATGGTGGATTAGGTTGCTTAGGCCATAAATAAAACTGCAATCAAAGAATCAAAGCAGGAAATCAAAGATTATTAGACTTGTTTTTATTTCCTTTGGATACAGAAGAGGCAGCACGAATAAATTTTGAAAAAGTATTCTTACTTATTGAAAGACTTATTTCTTTGATATTCTTGAAAGAAATTGACAAACTTCTTTGCTGCTGAAATTCAGGATCATCATCATGTCACGTCGCGAATCGTCGTCAGTCAGCAGTTGCGTAAAATACTCACTTTTCTTCATGAACATTTTGTTTTGGGTTAGTATTTTTAGGTTAATTTTATTGCGTTCTAATAAAGTACCCGTGATGTAAATTTTTGGTCATCAGTCTTTTTTTACCCGTGAATCCCCTGAAAATAAACCCAGGCAATATCTTATGGTAGTAGTATGGTCTAGATAGTCTTCCCATGCGAACCCGGAAAAATACTGTAGGACGTAGTAGGCTGGTGTCATGTTACTGCTTAAACTTTTACACTCTTTTTTTTATAAGAACCAGGAAATTTTAATCGAAGCTGGCTGTTCTTAAAGTTTTGTCGCTTTTGAGCCTGAAATGTTCTCAATCTGTTCTTAATTCCTTGGTTACTAAGATATCTATATTTTTCAATAAATGTCTGGTGTGGTACTAGGTTTGTGTGAAAATGCAGCATTCTTGTCTACATATCTGTTTGCTTCCTTTTTACGCTCAGTCTGACTGTCTTACTTACATATTTCGATGATATTCTTAGAGCTTTTGAAAAGCCCAGCCTCAGCTTGTTCTTAATTTGTTCTAAAAATCTGAGCAAAACCCAGGCTCGTGTTCTTATAAAATTGTTCTTATAACAAAAAAAGAGTGTACTATGGTTGAAGACCATGGTAAGAGTTGGGAGTGTCTTTCTTTTAAGTAAAACACAAACTGTAAGTCCTTGAATTGCCCCCCCCCTTGCAGCAGCCCTCCCCTCGAATAAAATTCAATATAAATAAAATAAAATTCTGGCATGGATGCTGTTCCTTATACGAAAACCTTAAAATTGGTACTTGTACAAATGGCATGTGATGTCCCCATTACCAAAAATATACTGGGGATGCTGCATTCCTCTGCAACCCCCTTGGCTATGCACCTTGCAGGTGCCAGAACTGTACCCAAAAGCATGACCCATATTTTCACACTGTACATAAAAAGTACTTGAAATTGAAGTGAAGTTTTAAGGTAGGAAGCCAGCACTTGGGGGTCAGAAGTAGGATTATGGGGGTTCAGGAGCAGAGGTCTCAGAAAAATTTTCGCAAACAACCTGTTCATCCTTTAATTTTGGATGGCCAAAGAGGAGCAACAATTTTTTTTGAGGGGGGGCAATGCTGCATATGCCCCTTGGCCTTGTGCCTTAATTGAGAGTTCTCATTTTCTTGACGAATTACAGCCATTATCAGCAACTTAAAACATTGTATCATTTACCTTATAGCTTATTGGTCTTGCATTACTGGGAGCTGGGATCTATGCAAGGACATTGAAAGAATTAGATGCAGTCTTGAAAAGTACAGTTGCATGGTACATGGACCCTTCAGTTTATTTCATGTTTTTTGGATCCGTCATTTTTGTTTTGGCTTTTCTTGGCTGCATTGGATCGCTAAGGGAAAATATCACTATGTTGAAGATTGTAAGTATTTAGATCACATTTAGATATCTGATTGCCATTCAAATTTCAGTTTGTCGTAGCATTTCAATTTTTTGCCAATGTTTGCTTTAAGCCTGGTTCCATAAAATTATATAGAGATTGGCAACCGTCTGCGATCCTTGCTGATCCCTTCTTCTATTTTCCATCTATGATTTCATTCCAGTGTTTCCATACATCGGTGACTGTCTGCGTCAATCTGCCATGTTATAATAACCTCAAATAAACATTTTTATCACCCTCGATTCCTATCCGTACCTGTTGGATCGGACCCAAACTGTTTCATGAGATCTTTTCAGGATTGGATCTGTGCCTGATCACTTTTGAAAGCGATCCCAGACAGAATAGGATCTGATCCACCAGTTCCCATTTAAACACATGGCCTGTCGCCCCAGTTTAGGATCCATGCGGATCGGACCCAGTGTAAAGGGTCTTAATCTACTATGCTTTCTTGCCTTACAGTTTGAATATGTCATTGATTTCATCATGTTGCTGCAAATTGTTTGTGTTGTGACTATCTACCTCCTAAGAGATAAGGTGAGTAAAGAATTTTATAATGCTACTATACAACATCTCACTGTATGACACTTTTTTTTCAAAGCTCTATGTAACATTTTATTGTTTATTGACTCAAAACTGGCTCTGACAATTATTGAGTCCCTGTGGAAGCAAGCAAGGAATCAAGCAATCCTTATTTCTTACAGAATGCAGAACTTAGAATGCAGATCAGGGGTTGTTGCAACTTTTCAGCTTTTATGGACCCTTAGCTTGTCCCTCAAGATATATACTCTAGAAAAAATACCCTGGGTAGCCATTTTCTATTCGACAGAAGAGTTGACTATAGGCTTATGGAAAGTGGTCCTGTCAAGATTGGAACCCACAACCTTCAGATGGTTTCCTAAAGGACTTGACCACCTGGCCACATCCAAGCGACCTTATTCAAAAAAATATAACCATCATTGCTTACATTACTTCTCTACTGATCCACACTTGACTTACTGAGATTTCCCTCTATTGAAAAGGTGAAAAAGTTTGCTGAAGATAAATTGGTTGATGTTGTGCCAAAATACAGAGATGATCTCGATCTGCAGAGTATAATTGATTTCCTTCAAATAAACGTAAGTCTTTTTATTTTAAAGTAAAGTACATAATCAGGAGCAAGGCTGTAGAAGACTGATATCAAGATTACTATTCAAAACACATAATATCCCAATGTTATACTGGTTTTCCTCTGCATCTTGTGTCTAGCGGACGTGCCTATTTGAAAGGGGCATCCAGTATCAAGTATAAGTAACTTATTAACGCCTTAACATGATAAAAAATTGAACGGGCAAACTAACTAACTACCTAACTAACTAACTTACTAACTAACTAACTAACTAGCTAACTAACTAACTAACTAACTAACTGACTAGCTACTAGCTAACCATTTTCCTTAATAACTAACTAGCTAACTAACCAACTATCTAACTTACTAACTTATTAACTAACTATCTAACTAACTAACTAGCTAACTAACTAACTAGAACAAACAAGAATAAAAATAGATTTTGTACCATTTGAAATTTTCTTATATTAGATAAAAACGATGTTTCGAGCATTAACTCGTTATCAAGTCATCTAACTAACTTACTAACTAACTAACTAGCTAACTAACTAACTAACTAACTAACTAGCTAACTAACCAACTATCTGACTTACTAACTTTTAACTAACTATCTAACTAACTAACTAGCTAACTAACTAACTAACCAACTAACTAACTAATTAACTAACTGGCTATCTAACTAACTAATTAACTAACTAACTAAATAGCTGACTAACTAACTAACTAACTAACTAACTAACTAACTAACTAACCAATTAACTAACTAACTAACTAGCTAACTAACTAACTAGCTAACTAACTAACTAGCCAACTAACTAACTAACTAATTAACTACCAAATAAGCAAATAAACAGACAAACAAACAAACTAACTAACTAACTAATTAATTGACTAGCTTACTAACCGAGGCTATCTTTCCAACAAAGTCATTATAACTTACGTATAACTAGTAAGTAATTAACTTCAGCTTTGAACTGGATTAGTATTCTTTGCTCTTTTTTAAGGCATATTTAACCCAAACAAACGTTAGATTTTATAACTTTGAATGCAAAATCATCTTAATTTTTGCAGCTGAAATGCTGTGGCGTCAAAAGCTACACAGACTGGGAGAAAAACATCTACTTCAATTGTTCCTCGCCTGGAGCAGAGGCCTGTGGTGTTCCGTATTCATGCTGTATCAATGTAAGTTTCCAGCTTTCCCGACGTGACGCTGTGTATTATTTATGTTGCATCTTGTCTTTCAATGTGGCTATTTAGGTGATTAGGCCATGCTTCTTTTTTTTAAGGGTTTCCATTTAATTTGGAAATAAAACCAAACTGAAGCGGAGTAAATATATTCAAAATTATCAAGGCTGTTTCTGACACCGTATTAGACATGATAGTCACCACTTATCATGACAAGCCTTTGATATTTAGTAAGGACGTTTCGGGACGTCAAACTGAAGCACTTTTTCAAAATTTTGTATTGCGGAAATCGACGTCTTGTTATTGCTAAAATTAATTCGAAACGGCTACTGTTGTTCTATGTTCTACTGCATTTTGCCCCAATATAAGCTATTAGTTTTGTGGATATTCTCTAGAGTTAGGGTTAGGGTTTGGGTTAGGGTCGGCTAGGGTTATTGTTAACAATTTAAAAGCAAAATTACGTTAGAAAATGCTCTACAGATCTACTGAAAGAAACCGATAAAGGAAATTTGAGATTTTGACGTTTCCAAAACCGTTTTCTAGCCAAAACTCACCGCTGAATACTTTTTATTTGATTTTTATAAATGATTTATACAAACTGCGATAAGTAGCGGAATCATTTTCGGGCATACTTGAAAGCTTTTTTGTCTGACACTCCTCGGAGTGTAAACGTCAGAAACAGACCAAAACAAATTACTAAGACGGACTTTATACCCAGATGCGATCGAAATGCACCAGTCAGAAAGCAAATTGACGAACAAAGCTCTCAAGTCTGCCCAAAAATGATTCCGCTGTTTATCGCAACTCTGAAGTTATGTACATCTCAAAAACTATTTATACAAATATTTTTTCAGGATAAAATAAATACCCAATGTGGTTATCATGTCAGATCTCCATCAACATCGGTAAGTGAAGTTTAAATTTAACTAGAAACAAGATCTCGCCTATAAGATCTACTTAATAAGGACCTACATGTTTCTATCCATTTAATAAATTCGAACTTATCAAGCCTGTTTCTGACACTGTGTTAGACATGATGGTCACCGTTTCTCATGAGAAATCCATTATATTTATCACGGCAACGTTTGAGAGAGATCCATCATCATTGAATGGAATGGGAGACGGATGGCCACTACTGCCATCCCTCGCAAGTATTTCGATGACTTAGACTGAGGATGGATGGATGGATGAGTGGATGGATTGATGGGTGGATGGATGGAGGGACGGATGTACAGATAGATGGATGGACGGATAGACGGATGGATGGATGGATGGATGAATGAATGGATGGATGGATTGATGGGTGGGTAGATGGATGGACGGATGTACAGATAGATGGATGGACGGATAGACGGATGAATGAATGGATGAATGAATGGAGGGAGGGAGGAAAGGAGGGGCGGAGGGAGGGACGGATTGATGGATGGATGGATGGATGAGTGAATGGATAAATGAATGGAGGGAGGGAAGAAAGGAAGGAGGGAGGGAGGGAGAGAGAGATGCATAGATTGATGACCCAGGGCTAATCTAAGCAGTGCGAACCCAGTCCTCCCTTTTGATGTGACCACACCTCGCCTTTTGCCTAGAGAGCTGGCGATTCTCCTCGCTCTTCATGATGAGTTTGACCTTTGTGGGAATGGAACCCACAACCAAAGATTACGAGTCATACTCGCTCACAGCTTGGCAATTCTCAGCACAAAGCTGTACGTTGTTTTTTTGTTGTTTTTCCTGCTGCTGTTGTTGAGAGAGAGATTTTTAACGAACCTCGTTCTTTTAGGATGTAGAAAGAAGGAAGAAAATATACACAGTTGGTTGCGTAGACGCAGCGATTAAAGCACTAATCAATGACAATCTTTATTATACCATTGGTATCGGTGCAGGAATTATAGTCATACAGGTACTTATTACAAGAACCTCTGTTCTGTTCATCAAAATCTAGACCAACAGCAAAAGCAGCTCCGCAGACTTACTACACGAGTATCTAGTTTACACTCACTTACTTTTGATTGTCACTCCTCCCCAAGTTCAGGGGAGCTAACGCAGACAAGCATCACTGCTTGTAGGGCCTGACAGGAAATAGGGTTTTCCTTAATTGGTGGCTGTTCGAGCCCATTATCCACGCCCCAGTTCTAATTTCTAAAGGACTTAATTCTCGATGGCTACAATCCTGGTCAATATCGTGTGAGACAACTTGATGGTGCCCCCTTTCCTCATATCAATGTTGGGGTTTTTCGGCAAAAATGTGAAGCTCGTGGTTACTTTATGGAGTTTGTATAGAATACGACGAAAAATGGCAGATCGATAACGCGGCGCTAGAAAACGGGTAAAGAAAGATGGAATTGAGAGAAATTTGATATTGTCAATAGCGTCGCTTTGTCTATATTCTAATCCATAGGAAAAAAATTTCTGCGAAAATCAACAACATTGGGTGGGGAGGCAGGGGCCTCCGGCCAGTATGTGTGCATGACTCTTGTCTCTATAATTTTGGCCAGGATTGTAGTTCACAAACCAAACGAGAAGAGAGCCTTGGGCTGTATGACTTAGAGAGTTACTTGACAATTTCTTCAGCAGGCTTTTTAGCGCAGTCGTTGGCTCTCTTGTCACGCAGTCCAGGTTCGGGCCCCATCAACTGTTGTATGCTTCACGTTGAAAATCTATTTGAATTGGTAATATAGAGATGAATTGGACATTGAATTAGTATTTACAATAGTAAAGAAACACTAATTCACAAACACTAACATAAAGCAATTCCAGAGATTGCATCAAAGAACCATTTATTACAAAAGGAACACGCGCATTTTTTTATTCAGGAACCACGTCTTTATCAAGCTTTTAAATTCTTTATTATTTCGGGCTGACTTGATTTCAGCTGGAAGAGAGTTCCAGATTTTGGGCCCTTGGAAACTTAAGGATCTAATCCCATAGTTGGTTGCTCTGACCCTCGGTATCTGCAAGGAATTTGTTATCTCAACTCTCTTTTTTAGCTTGTTGCCACTGGATTGGCTCATTCACTAATTACTGGAATCAAGAAGCAAATCATGAAACAGCATCGACCCCAGCACATCCATGGATTCCGTAAGACTCGTTTAACGTTCTTTGGTCTGGCTTTTACTGTAGGCCACTTGGTGTTGTTGGGTGTAAATTAGGCTTGGTTCACTCTGACAATCGTCTGAAAGCCCTCGCTCGCGAGTGCTTTCCCTCCGCAACTTTTCTATACGCAAGATAGTCAGACGCTAGTCAACATAGCACCCATATCATCAACAATCTATTCTTCAGCCACTGTGTGGTCTAGGTTTCATCATTGTCCCTGCTCCATATCCTGTCTTGTTTCAACAAGGGGATTTCAATTCAAAAAGAGGAAGTTTGGTTGAATCAACCGCCCAGTTCATTGTAAATTTCTTATTTAAGTCGATGAAATAAAATAGGGATGCTAAAAATTCAATATGTTAGATTATGCGAATTTTCAAAATTACAGTCCCCCATCAAAGGTCCAATCAACATGGCCAAATCATTGCCTGGAACTAATCCAGTAAGCATAACAATCTTTTCCTATTACACTTGTTTATAATTACAGGGTGGCCAAAAGGGGACCCCCTTAGGTAAATAATTTCTGAATAATTTTTCTCAAGGAGGAATTTTATAGATTTTATACTAGGTAATATTTAAATGAAGTACGATATCGTGTAGAAATATCTTGATGATAAGATGATGCCATCTCGGCGCAATTCGACATTTAATTCATGATGTCCAAAAACCAGCTGTTTATATTCCATCATTGCGTACTGCGATCGTGCGTGAAGGGGAATCATTATCCCAGCGCAAAATAGTCATACTGTATGGCCATAAATGCATGGTCAGTTATGTTAGAGAAGTGTATTGAGCAGGATTGAGGACATTTTGAACATATCATTTGACTAAAAGAATGAGTTATTGATTTTTCTGTTTTGTTGCGTAAGGATTACGTAAGGGTATAAAGTTGCATATTTTGTTACAGTACGTTTTTGGATAGTAAAGTTTTAAAGTCAATTTATTCACAGATACTAACCCATATGATCACGATATTTACATGAAATATCTCACTTGAGTTGAATATCATGTAATTTGTAATGAATATCATGTGATGAATATCATGTATTCATATTCATGAAATTTCAACTCAAGAATAATTTATTTATAAATTATTTAGCAAGGGGGTTCCTTTTTTGGGCCACCCTGTATAACTAATTGTTATTATTCAGGTACTAGATTTTGGGCTAAATGTTAGTAAGTTTAGACAGCCAAGGATACCAGTTTATGCATCACGTGGAATTATGTTACTCTTTTTCTGCTGTCGATTGTTTTCACTTTCTCTATCTTCAAAATTGCGATGAATAGCGGAATCATTTTCGGGCATACTTAAAAGCTTTTTTCGTCTGACACTCCTCAGAGTATGAACGTCAGAAACAGACCGAAACAAGCGTGTTGATGAGGTTAATTTTCCTCTGTTTTGACTAAAGGAATCCCACCGTGTGTAGAGGCTGCTAAAGGTTGGTTATACTGGTGAGAAATCCAGTAGCAGTGTTTTCAACAAAGACGTCGAGAAACGGCAAAGAGTTGTTTTGCTCCTTTAGTCCAAAACAGAGGAAAATTAACCTCATCAACACGCTAGTTCATCGGGCACTTATGATTTGCTCTAAATCTCGGCTTGATTCGGAATTGGATAAAATACGGTCTATTCTTATTGAAAACGGTTACCCTGAGGACGTCATTTCGGATTGTTTTCGCAAGAAGATCGCAAGTTTTTCGGCTGATAAAAAGTATGGTCCGCAAAAGTGCCCTGTTTACCTAAAAATGCCTTGATAGGAAACGTCTCATTGCGATTCGAAAGTCAAATTAAAAGGCTATTACTAAGTGCTTGCTGCTGCCAACCCTCGGTTAGTTTTTGGCACTCGGAAAGTTCTACCATCCATTCAAAAGGATTGCGTACCTACCACACACAAAAGTTTGGTCATTTATGAATTCTCGTGCCGGTGTGATGCCAGGTACGTAGGTCGTACTTCCCAGAGATTAGGTGATAGGATAAAGCAGCATGTCCCTACTAACATTCGTCTGCATAATTTTCGGCAAAGAGAGCAACCACCCCGTGGGTCGAAACAACAACCTAGTCTTAAACATGATTCTGCCATAGGACAACATCTACTGATAACCTGATTTGTGCGGAAAATTACAGCGAGGATTTTTTCAGAATCATTGGCAAAGCAAGATCTTTGTTTCACTTAGGTTTTGGAATCTGTCTACATCAAAACCAAAAGGCCGGTTCTGTGTAGACAGAAAGAGTTCGTTTTCTCACTTGGACTCTTCAAATAATTCATTGGTCCTCCCGCTGTATCCGACCAGCTGACTGGTGTTTAAAACACAATGCCAATTCAGCTTTTCGTTCTTTCTGATTGGTGCATTTCGAGCCGCATCTGGGTATAAATTCCGCCTTAGTCTATTGTTTCGGTCTGTTTCTGACGTTCATACTCTGAGGAGTGTCAGACGAAAAAAGCTTTTAAGTATGCCCGAAAATGATTCCGCTATTCATCGCAATTTTGAAGTTTTGTACAACTCAAAGACTTTCTCTATCTATGAAATAACGTAGTAAATTGCTCGTATCGTAAGGATATCAATGATAATTAAGAAATCAGAAATTAGGGCGTTGCTTGCATTTTCCGAGAGTTCTGAAGGGAGTGGCCACCAAAAATTTTGATGACCACTTCCTTCAGACCCCCCAATTTTCTGCTACAGTCATTTTTTCCGCTGGATCCGCCCCTGAAGTCCGTTTTATTAAGAATGATTATTTCTTTTCCAGAAAACACAGCGTTTAACTGAGTGTAAAGAGGAAAGAAAAATAGAGGTATCAAGGTAGTTGATTATGAACATTGCAACTTGATTTCTACTTTGTTGTAAGGAATTCTAGTATTCTTTAGATACTGAATGAAAGTTATGATATTTTCATTTGTAGAAAAGGCTTTCCTCCTAACCCGGTACTATGGAGGCATAAAGACCCCTTGGTTTCAAAATCATCATAATCATCATCATTATCAGCATCAACATCATCATCATCGTTATCATGATCATGATCATCATCATCACGATCATCATCATCGTGATCATCATCATCTATGTTGTTGTCGTCATCTTCATCATCATTATCATTGTCGTTATCATTATCATCATCATGATCATCATCATGAATCATCATCATTAGCCATCATCATCATCATCATCACCATAATCATCAACATTATCATCATCAATGATGATCAACATCAACTAAAATTTAACCTTGTAAATAATGACAAGTTGGAACCATACAAAACATATATTACATATTGAAAAAGTCATTTCTTTCATTCAGTGTTTAAAGGAGTGCAGCGCTGTCGATAAAATTAGCATAAACTGTTTATATGTAGTTTAGTATAAGTTTATATAGTGGCAACCATTTGATATGATTTAAAGTATACTATAGGTATTTCTGGCTTGTTTTAAGGCAGTTATAAAATGCCTAGCAATAATCACCAGAACTACCCGTAATTCTAATGATTCCTCGCAGTTTTTTCCGTGCTTCTATTCGTTAATGATAAGAAGTAAATCCACATTCATGGATCAACGCATATACACGCTTTTTTTTATAAGGAACCACTTTATAAGGAACCTACATGTAGAAGGCCCGAAAATTTAAAGAACTTATACTACTAAAGAGAAAATCATTAAGGAACTTTTGAATGTTGAATACTTTTATCACTGCAAATAATCAAGAATTAGAAAGCCGGTTCCATTCATTTGCAGTCGAAAATCACATAAACTGTACGTTAAGCATGTATCCAATGTTTCTTTGAGTAGTCTCGAGCTTTGCTCACATGCAAATGTCTCTCTTTTATTGTTGAGACCACTGTTTGTGCAGTTAAAATTAAGGAACTATTAAGGAACTTTTGGAACTACAATTGCCTCAAAAGAGGCCCAGAAATAAGGAACTTTAAGAACTAGGCCTTGAGTTAGGTTCCTTATAAAAAAAGGGCGTGTATTCAAAGTATAGTCAAAGTGGAACTGCTGTTCGCTAGACTAAATTTTACGAGAATGGTACTTTTGGTTAGAACAATTTCTACATAACGATACCCTCGACTAGACTAATATTGAACAATGACACCCTTGGCTAGATTCGTCAAGCAGTTCGAGTCAGCACTTAGAATGCATCTCAAAATTGTTTATTTCATAGCCCTCTTGTAGGAGATCATTTTATTATACAAAATCAGTGCGGGGTGGAAATGAGAAGCAGTTCTGTATGCAGAGCCGGTGGCGTAGCGAGGATCATCAGCGCCGGGGGGGCGGACAAGAATTTTGCCCCCCTATATTCTATTTTTAGTCATATTTCTATTCAAATTTGATTTTTCACCTCATCCATTTCTTACAAAATTTTACAATTTTGCGCCCCTATGACTTGGCACTCGGGGTCACTTGCCCTCCCCCCCCCCCCTCTTTACGCCACTGTGCAGAGCTAATTTAACTATGCGGAGATTTTGCAATTTTGTTCAAAGTGATATATGTCATGTCATCGTCTCTCGTAAATGCACTTTTCTGTAGACTTTGCCCAATTAAGTCACTTGGAATTTGTGTCTTTTCTCTCAGTTGATAGATTGTAAAAATAGTTAATCTTTTAACTCCATTTAGATTTAGGTCAGAAAATATAATAATATAATGTTTCGTATGTAGTCAATTTATGACTTGTTTCGACTAGGTTCGTATTTTGTTCATGATTCTTAGGCCCTTGCCAAACGATCAAACATTGTTGGTCAAACATTTTAAATTTGCTTTACAACAAATGTTTGACCGTTTGACCACGTCCAATAACATTGCTGTCTAACATTTTGGAACAACGAAGCTATTGCTAATGCGCAAGCACGATCGCCTTTTTTTGACAAGCAAATTTCAAATGTTTGATGTTGATGAACAATGTTTGATCGTTTGGCCAGGGCCTTATTGTCACCCCGTTTCGTTGATAATCTGTGCAGAATTTATCTGATATTCAGTAATAATCAGGGGGTTAACAATTTTGTTTTAAGAAGTTTGAATATACTCGACCGGTATTGCTTCAATGCTGTATAATTATTGGATTTTTAAAGTTTTAAACTGTAGATTTTTTTGATTTCTCAGAAATACAGGAAAAATGACTGCTCTCTGTTGTGTTGTTGATCTTAAGCGATGACTTAACTAGGAGACTTTTCGCGCGAAATTGTATTCGGCGTGTCTCCAAGGGTGGCTAAACATGCGAGAGAAACATGTTCCCCTAGTCATTTGCGTGTCGCGGAGACGAGAAATGTTTCTGTTATCTCCCAGAAACATTTGCGTGTCTCTTGATACAAATTTTGTTGCACGCTACAAAGTTTCCAAGCTGGCTAAACTAGGAGACACCGAGGGGACATCAATGTTGCGCGCGACATGTCTCCTAGTTTGGCCTAGTTTAGCCAGGTCCTTACGCTATTGCGGTTTCGCGTCGCGTAAGGCCCAAATTAAACGTTGTTCTTTTCATTCGCCGAATCTAATATATTAGGTGCATGAAGAGTTCGACGTTTGGCTTAATTGAGAAGAGCAGAATGGATTAGGTGCGACATAATGGGTTTCGAGCGCCAAGAGAAGTCGCATTTTGCTACTCTAAGCTACAGCGACTTCAAGTCAAACGTCGCTCTTTTCATTCGCCGAAACATATTAGCTACCTTAATCTTAGGTGCATCATAACTAAGTTCGCATTTGACGCCGCAGAATGAACAAGGTTCGACAAAATGGATTTGAAGAGGCAGGAGGAGTCGCGTAATGCAACGCTAGAGCGACTTCAAGTGAAACGTCGCTCTTTCGAAAAATTTTGGCTACCTTAGGTGCATGAAAAGTTCGACGTTTGACGCAGCAGAATGGAAAAGGTGCGACAGGATGGATTCAAGTGACAGGAGGATTCGGATTTTGCGACGCTAGAACGACTTCAATTCAAACGTCGCTCTTTCATTCGCCGAAACATAAGCTACCTTAGGTGCATAATAAGTTGGACGGTTGACGGTGACGCAGCAGAATGGATAAGGTCTTAGGTGCGACAGGGTGGATTTCAAGCGGCAAAAGTATTCGCATTTTGCGACTCTAGAACAACTTCTAAGATAAACATCGCTCTTCTCAACCGATGAACCTATCTGCGTGCGTAATAAATTATTTTGGTTGTCAAAATTTTCGCGTAATAATTTTTTGTAGCCAAAAATTTATTTTCGTTCCTAAATGAGGTAATATGACGTCATTGGCTAGTCCCAGGTCTCTTTTTAGCTTGCTTTCTTTTTCCTGAATTTGAAAGTTTTTTCCAACAATGGCGCGCAAGAAGCTGGTCGTCCTGCAATTAGCTAAGGTAAAGTAAAGATTCTTACTGACTTGATATTCATTCGATCTTTATATTATTCATTCGATTCACAGGCAGAAACCTTAGACAGCCAGCCAGCTAAAAAGGCCTGCCCTGACACTGACGAGTTACTGACAGTAGAAAGGCCTAAGGCCAAAGCCGGGCAAAAAGCTTACAGTGGAATGTAAGTGGAACGCTAGCAAGTCGTGTTTTTTTACAGTCCCAGCTAATACTATTGAGCAATTTTTGAGTTTTTATCTCTTCCGATGGAGATTATCATCAATTTGATTTCGTTAATCCTGATCATCGTGATCATGTTCATAATAAGAATCAGTTTGATGATAATGATCTTGATGACATTGATTATGACGATGATGAAGATATTGATAATGATGATTATGGTGATGTGATGTTGCTGGATATGATCTTAATGGAGATAACAATAAGGACAATAATGACGATGATGATCCTGACCAGACTATGATCTTGATGATGTTGATTGTGATAATGATGATTACTGTAGTGATGATGATCATACAGTACTGTATGGTGATGGTAATGACTGGCAATGGAATGGTCATGATTATATGATGAAGATAATGATGTTGATGAAGATGGTTGATCATAATAATCATTATCTAGGACGCTATTTACCTTTATTGGGATTATGACAATGATTTCGTTATGATTATGATGATGCTGTTATTGTCATATGATGCATTTCATTTGAAATGTCTCATGTTTTCTCTTGGCTTTTTCGGTTTTTCAGACAGTCATCATTGAAATTATCATGAAGAACAATTAATAATGGCCTCAGGTGATACCATGATTGATCAGTGGATACCACCAACTCATACCATGAGATGCCGACTCACTGGGAGCGTTAATCATTGACCTCACCCCTGTTTGCTTTGACAGGTGAGTCAGACAATAATCTTTCATTTTAATAAACTGTTTCTCTTCTTATAAACAATTAAGCTCTGTTTCTCTCGCCACGATTCTACACACCAGCCTTGCGCGCGTGGATGCTCAAATCAGGAGGTAATGTTGCAAATTTCTCTGTTGCTTACAAAGAAACGCATGTGGATGGTTCGATAGCAATAACAAAGAGATTTCTAAGCTTAATAGATAGTATTGATAAAAGATAAAAAGGACTTCTCCCTACCAACAATGGTCAGGGTTATCTTTGGCAAATGGACAGACGTTCCTGCATGTAGAGTCATATGTAATCAATGGGCCTTCTGTTACCCTAAACATACCAAAACGATACGATCCCGTTCCCCAAAAGGAACTTTTAGGCGTACCCACGTAACGTGAAACCCATCGTGACCTTTCTGGGAACGGATTCACTTGGATCCTTTTCCAACGCGTAAACAGGGTCTGAGACTCTGATAAGATTAACTACAAATCGTTAATTGCCACTTTGTTGAACCAGTCATTGCTTTGAGTGCTTGAGCCAATCAAAGTTACGTTTGTAAATGGTTGTTGTTGTTGCCACACAGGAACTTATTGTATTATCTCCCTTGTGCGAGAGACAATTCAATCCTTGGGAATCGCGTACACACTCAATTCTATCGATCGGAAATCGATTGGAAATCTCTTGGATATCCTCTTATTTCAACAGGAATCTCGTAACAAGAATGTTGTACGGTACATAGATAAAAACTACTGTGGTGGGCTATTATGCTTGATGTAGTGGGTAAATATGCTTGACATGGTGGCATTTTTGCGTACTGTGGTGGATCAGCACTGCAGTACTATGGTGGCCTATTACACTTGATGCAGTGGGTTACTATGCTTTACACGCAATTTTTTTATAAGCAACCCTTTATAAGATGTAGAATGCCTAAAACTTTAAGCAACGCATGGTACTACAGGAAAGAAACCTAAGCAACATTTTAAATTCTAAATAATTTATATCACTGCCAGCAATCGAGGATTGATCAACATAGTAGCTATTTCCATTCATTTGCTGACAAAACTCGCATATAAACGGAGTGTTACTCATTACGTGAAGCATTTCATTGGAGGGTTTCCGTTTAACTTTCAATAAAAAGTCTCAATATGTAAGTCTAAAGTCTCTAACAATACCAGCAGGGAGAAATGATGCCAGTCCGTATGTGTAATCTTAGGTTTTGCTGTTTTTCTAGGTTCTATACTATTCTTAGGGCAGAAAATATACAGTTAAGCAACTAATAAGCAACTTTTGCTACTAAAAGATGGCCATAAGAAGTCCAAAAATAACTTTTTGAGCTAGACCCGAGCGAAGTTGCTTATAAAAAAACTGCGTGCATCTGGTGGTATTATCGGTGGTGATGTTACAGGTGTCGAATGGGTTATTTTCAGGAATTCTATCGACTCTCACAGCTTCGACTCTCTCCTCTCCACTGTTTTTTACTGGCTTGGTTGTGCATGGATTTAAGCCTATGACGTCATGATCATCAAATGTCTAACTCTGAACTCCTTCAAATCTATATGACAAATACGGCGATGTTTTCGTTTGTCTATTCCTGAGGACTTTTCTGCAACAAAGCATTGGTGAAATATTTTTCATTAGAAACGACAACGATAAGGAAAAACAATAAAAGAGGGTCAATCTGTGTAATGCCACCTTACGGATCTCATTTCCCGAATGTTTGCAAAACAAGTTACACGTTTCATCTTCTCATTTGATACATTGACAACCTCAAACAGTTGTTTTTCAATTTTCAAATCCTGCCCTGACATACTTAATCACACAGTTTAAATATATAGCTTAGTTTTTGTTTAAGAGACCATTAAAAATAAATCTTAAAGCTCACATTGTCAGCTAATCAAAGTAGATCTATCATCGCTTAGTCCAAATAGAGATTAAAGTGTATTAATGATTGCATTAAATGCTTGAATTCTGTCAAAATTCAAGTGAAATGACGTGTTTGATTATTAGAGAATGACGTAATATGTTCTATATGAGCGTTAAATGCTTTTTGTAAGAACTTAAGCATCATTTTTCACCTCGATGTTTCTGTATTTTTGTAAAATCTTCTAACAAGTGTGCAAAAAGAGTTAAAGGGTAATTGCTTCACACAAGCAAACATCCAAATGTTCTGGATGTTTTAGATCTGAAGTGGACCTGCAGATTGTGCCCCCAGCCCCCTGACAGATTCTAGAACGAATGACCTGGGTACTCATTTACCGACATCTGAAGGATTGACAACTGTTCAAAAGGGGTTCAAGGGCAATTGCTTCACACAGGCAAGCGACCAAAAGTTTCTGAAAGCTTTATACCTGAAGTGGAGCTGTAGCTTGTGACCCCGGCCCCCAGACTGATCTTCTAGAACGAATGACCTGGGTACTCATTTGCCGACATCTGAAGGATTGACACCTGTTCAAAAGGGGTTCAAGGGCAATTGCTTCACACAAGCAAGCAACTAAAGATTCTGTAAGCTTTAGACCTGAAGAGGACCTGCAGCTTGTACCCCCGCCCCCAGAGAGATTCTAGACCTGCAGCAGGGGCGCCGGTAGCAACGCAGGGTGGCAGGGGCAGAAGCAACAAATTCGGGGCAATGCAATATGAAAATAAAAGCATTTGGCAATTTATACGGGGGTAAAGGGGGTGGCAGCGGCCCCCGCTGTCCCTGAGGTTCCGACGCCCCTGACCTGTAGCTTTTGCCCCCCAGTCCTCACTGATATCCGATATTCTAGAACGAATCACTTACCGACATCTGGAGGATCGACAGCTGAGTTGACCAGAGGCTTGAAGTTTTAACAAGCTTCTCTCAGTGATCATTCAATCAGTAACCAGTAATCAGTCAATTGATAATCAATAATGAAAATAAAGATGATGTAATTGCTGGAGATGACAACAATTAAGGACAATGATGACGATGAAATCAATAGTGAATCAATCCCTGATCATTGATCACTTTTGATCGGTTACTGATGATCAGTTATCTATAATCAATCAGTAATCATTCAATCATTCAGTGTTACTTTGATCTTGTTTTTTAGTTGCCGCTTACTAAACACATAATAAACTTTTTTTCAATAAGCAACTTGACTTTGGTCCAGCCCTCAAGAGTTGCTTAACATATCTAGGATTTCAGCCCTCACAAAATGACTGGTTCCCCGGAAAACCTCTTATTTTCGCTCTTTTCTGGCTTCTCTATGTAATTGACAAGTTTGCAAGGATGTACTGTATAAAGAAAGCTGTTTCACCAGAAATTTTTTACAAAATCTCAGCCCTGGTTGCTTATTGAACAGTTGCTTATTAAAAAAAGAGTGTAGCTTACTTATTAACTTTGCCTATTGTAACCAGATTCAACATGCACCCCCGTCTTGAAGAATCACCTTCAGTGATCGAGGGTTTGGGCAGCATGGTTCCATAATGATTAAGCTCTTGTTAACTGAGTCTCTCTTTGATGTCTGGGTGACATGTGACTCAAACTCAAAGTAACAAATTCTCCTATCTGTCATTCTAATTCAAATAGTATTTGAAGACGCTATCGACACAATGTGAAGATTAATTTTGATCTGATTTAAATACTGGTAAACTTATTGTGAGTGTTCATCTCGTTTATGTTCGTAGATGAAACAATTCAAAGAAAAAGAAAGAAGGAAAGTAGAAGGAGCAGAAGATTTTAAGAGCAGTACGAAGGGTAGGTGATATAGTAACCAGTGAAAGAATTATTATTCTCCAAATTTAAGTTTTATAGTGACGATACTGTGATCTCTTAGAAAATTGTGTAGCACACTGTTGTCAGTGAATGCAAGGCCGAGGGGCAATTCAGTCTTTTGAAATCTCGTACAACTTTGCTGAAAATCCTGTTTTTTCATGGAAATCTCTTGAAAATCCTTTTTTTGTAACGAAAATCGTACGCTTTTTGACCAGTGGAATGCCCCTCGACCTCGAGCACATAAATGCTTCGATTTTGTTACACTCTTTTTTATAATAACACGCATATAAAGAACATGGAGGCTCGATTTGCCAAAAAAATAAGAACAACAGTTACGAGGGTTTCAAAACTTTTTTCTCATTCGCCCTGAAGAAGTCCTGTATGACAGGACGAAATATGGGCAAAAAATTTTGTTTTACTTTGTTGTCTTTCTTCTGTACCGTCTTACTTTGTTTCTTTCAACATATAATTTCGAAGCTCTCTTATGAAAAACATTTTTGAGAATAGACAAAATTTCTTTTACATCTGTCGTTCCACGAAGCTTGAAGGGTGTTTTAAAGGTCAGATCTCGTCTATTGTTAATCTATTTGTGAAGAAAACAGTTCTAAGCCCTTTAATCTTTCGAAATTTGCTCTTTATTTCGATTTGACATGGTCTTTTTTACTCGATGTATTTTGTTGAAGAATAAAAAACGAAACAACTAGCAACTTGTCGAAAATATGCTGCTAAAGTTGCTGTGTTAGCCATTATACTCAACTTTCACAAGTATGGCAGGCATATAAGACATATTTTCTATTTCCATCATCGGCATTATCGTCTTCATAGCCTTCATCATCATAATCATCAAATCATCATTATCATCATCATTATCATCACTATTAGCATCGTCATCAGAACCATCATCTCAATCATCATCATGAACACAATGAACAAAACTAGTCTCATCGACAACCTCTTCTTCATCAGCATCATGACTATCATTATTATCACCAACATCATCATAATCACCAACACCACCATCATCACCATGATCATCATCACCATAATCACCACCGTCCTCATCATCACCATCATCATTGTTATCGTCATCATCATCATCATCATACTGATCATCACGATCATTATCATCCACATCAACATCACTCATCATCACTGTCATTCTAGTATCATCATCACATAAAAATCATGATAATCATAGTCATCAACATGAAATGTCGTCATAGTTATCAGAATATCATTTTTTATTTTCTTCATAGTGCAGGATCAAGCGACAAGCCAAGAAACACAAAAACGTATCAGTCAAGAATTCTTCATCTTAAAACAAAAGCCATCTCAGGTGAGCTTTGGTATGAATAGTAAATTAATAAGTTATTTATCATATTTTCAGAACTTCATATAACTTAACTCTAAACTGGTGTAGCCTTTCCTCCTTACAAATGCAGAACTGAAAGCACGTTCGCTGTTTTATCTATGGTATAAGAAGCGCTGTAAGTTCCATTAATCTTTAATTACTTTGATGATATAAACGTATTAGCTACCTTTACCCTTATCCATCTCCCTTGAAAATACTGGGTTATATTGCTACTCCTGCTGCTGTAGTGTGCCATTTTTCACGATTTTCTATAAGAACCATCTTGAGGCTGAAATTGGGTAATTGTTTTCAACTTAGTTAACTTGCTTTTGCGAATGGAACGTGAATGATAAGGTTATAGCAAATTAATCCAAGAATTAGAAATAGTAGGCGAAATGAAGATACAGTAGTTGTTCTTGAAAACATAAGCTTCTGGATACCCTTTCTACTCTGTTTTTATAAAAGCAATCTCTTCAGAACACGAGCCTGAATTTTTGCTAACACACTCTTTTTTAATAAGCAACTGGTCAATAAGCAACTAAGGGCTGAGATTTGCTCAAATTTTTGGTTGAAATAGCTTTCTTTATACAATACAAACGAGTTTTTAGGGGGTGCCCAGTCATCCTGTGAGGGCTGAAAGACCAGATACGTTAAGCAACTTTGAGGGTTGGACCCAAAGTCTAGTTTCTTATTAAGAAAAGTGTATTAAAGAGAAGATACACTCTTTTTTGTACGAGAACAATTTTATAAGAACACGAGCCGGGATTTTGCTCAGACCTTAAGAATAAAATAAGAACAAGCTTAGGCTGTGCCTTTTCATAAGCCCTAAGAATATCAGCTAAATATGAAACTAAGACAATTAGGCTGAACGCAAAAGGCAAGCAGACAAAGACATGGACGCATGCTGCTTTTTTACACAAGCCTAGTACAACTATAGACATTCACTGAAAATATAGATGTCTAAGCTGGTCTTAGTAACCAAGGAATTAAGAACAGATTAAGAACATTTCAGGCTCAAAAAAGGAAAACAACTTAAGAACAGCCAGCCTCGATCAAAATTTCTTGGTTCTTATAAAAAAGGAGTGTACTAGCATTTGGAAGGTATTATAAAATCCTTGTTATTTGGCATGGCATCGTTACGTACAATTGCCGTTTTGTGCAGGCACTGTTATTGTCGTGTGGTAGGTTTCATAGGTATTACCGAGGGTATTTGGAATAGCAATTATTACAATTTTGTAGTATTAGGAAGGTATACTGTTCTGGGTATGTTGCATCGTAGTGGGTATTTTACGTAGCAAATTGGCAGACTCACGGCACGATTTTCTAGTTTACGCTCCTCTATTTTGATTCGTCACTCCAACAAACCGTAGGAACTGGGTGTGGCGAGTAGAATAGTTTTGTATTGGGAAGGTATTTTGAAGTGGGTAATTGATATCTATACAAGTTGCAGTGTTGGGTTAGAATTTTCCTTGGTATTAGTTAGGTATTGACTTGGGTACTGAGTAATTATTATCCTGTATATCATGCATTAAAGAAGGTATTATAGTATTGTAGTACTGGACAGGTATTGTCGTAGGTATTTGGATTTATATGAGGTATTATTTTGTTGTGGTATTAGGTAGTAAATTGTTTTACTGTAGCAAAAACATCTTAGCTAATTATTCATATGGTCCCAGTGGCTATTGGCCTCATGATAGGCCTACAATTTTTGAAGAAAATAAGTCCTGCCTTGCCTTTCTGGTTTTGTTGTAGATATTAGTTATCGTAATAGGTATTTTAGATTTAAGAGCTTGAAACGAGGCTGCTTCTTATGCTATTCTTAGTGCATCTCTCTCTCTCTCTATCAGACATTTGAGTGTCATAATTTTCGAACCTTGTTTTTGCCGAATTTTTCACGACTGTCAATACGAGTAATTTCAACTATCTTCTTTTCTTCTGGAATAAACATCCTAAACAGATCAAGTCACATTCCAAAAAATATTTAATCATTTCATTTCAACCTTGCTTCGTGGCAAACAAATATAGCTGAACTTTATGCTATAAAAAGCACAGTGTTCAAATACATTTTATTTCTCTTGAATCGCCGTTAACAGAATCACATGACAATCCTCTTAAGTCCAGCGGTCTTATTAAGAAATTTGCTCATCCAATAGAGTTTCCTGCTAAACTTGATTTGGACTGTATAATTAATTCAAATCAATCCAATTTGTAATTTCACTTTTCGCGTTTACTAGAAACCATGTCAATTTCCCTATTTTGGTTATTTTTGCAAGATTGCTTCTCATATCTGTGAAGCATGTATTACACAGTAGCCCAATCAGGGAACCAGTAGGCAGTAATATGGACTTTTTTGTATTGGTCAATTAGACTATTACATGAGTCCCACTCTTCGCAACAACAACAAAAACAACAACAACCCTACAGCTGTTTTCTCTAGACAGATTACCTGAATCCCAGGTATCCCTTATGAGACCGCGGCTAGCACTAAAAGGAGATCGCTGAATTTCCTTTTAGTGCTTGCCTTGGTCTCATGATTGATAACTGGGACTCAAGTAATAAGTCTATGATTGCTCAGAGTTGCGTCCAGCATAGACTCAATAGCGATAACTACGACTCATTTAATAAGTCTATTGGTCAATATGTTTGAATCACGCTCGAAAATTCATAGGTTCAAATCTCCTCGGGATCACTTTCCATCCTTCTGAGGTCGGTAAACGAGTACCCAAAGTCCCAGGAAATGTGCTCTACAATCTTGGACCAAAAATTATGAGACAAACTGACATTTTCATTAATATTTGTATTACCGTTCTATTTTAATATGTAAGGTTGGTACCTGGCCTAAGGTACCGAAACGCTTACAGTTAGGCTCATATCGCATGCGCACAAATTCGTATTCGGCCTATATGAATAATTTCACCAGCCGCCCCATTCTCAAATGCCAGACGCGTTTCGCTCTTATTGGAGCTCATCAGTGACATTTATGAGAATCGAACCGGGGTTTATTGCGTGAGAAGCACAAGTGCTAATCACACGACCAGCGGAGCTTGGCTGACTGGTGAGTAACTGCGTGAGTTTTGTATCACACGAGTACAGAAGTCTTGCATTTAACTATGTAAGGTTGGTACCTGGCCTAAGGTACCGAAACGCATGCAGTTAGGCTCATATCGCATGAGCACAAATTCTTATTCGGCCTATATGAATAATTTCACCAGCCGACCTAGCCATCGTGTGATTAGCACTTTTAAGATACAAAAGAGTCGATTTTAATTTGCCAAAATCTTACTAGTGGGTTTCTTATAAAGCAGTTCCGGTTTCTTATAAAAAACGTGTATTCTTACGTGCCTAATTGGCGTGCCCCGCTAATTAATTTTTGAAAAATTTCCAACCCCCGCTCTTATTAAGACCCCCCCTGCTTATTAAGTTTGCATTAACATTGATGTTGATATTTTTACTAAACTTACTCTGACGTTCTTGGTGTGAAATTTCACTTGTTGGTTACTTTCTCTACTATCACTCAAGTTGTTGGTTAGAACTATGGATTTCCTTAGCCTATAAGCACTATAGAGCCCCTCGCTTTGCATTTCAGCAGTTCCCAGACAACGTTTGTCAAACAATGTCCGACCCCCCGTTTATTCCTACCCCCCGCGAATTAGATTCGGACGGTAGTTCCAGCCCCCCACCGCCTATTCCAACCCCCAGCAATTAGGCACCTAAGAGTACTGTGAAGCAAGAAAATCTTTTGCGATACACGCTTTTTTTTTATAAGGAACCTACCTCAAGGCCTAGTTCTTAAAGTTCCTTATTTTTGCACCTCTTTTGAGGCAATTGTAGTTCCAAAAGTTCCTTAATAGTTCCTTAATTTTAACTGCACATACAGTGGTCTTAACAATAAAAGAGAGACATTTGCATGTGAGCAAAGCTCGAGACTACTCAAAGAAACATTGGATACATGCTTAACGTACAATTTATGTGATTTTCGACTGCAAATGAATGGAACCGGCTTTCTAATTCTTGATTATTTGCAGTGATAAAAGTATTCAACATTCAAAAGTTCCTTAATGATTTTCTCTTTAGTAGTATAAGTTCTTTAAATTTTCGGGCCTTCTACATGTAGGTTCCTTATAAAGTGGTTCCTTATAAAAAAAAAAGCGTGTAAAATGCTTTCAATAAAAGTACAAAGATTTATATGTTAAAGTTCTTCCAATCATTTATAATCCAGCTTTGCAATCCAAGTTTGTTGTAAGCGTGAAATAAACCAATTTCTTAGTATTCATCTTCAAGATAGACATAAGATGGATTTTGCGTTTTAAATTGATTGCTCTTGTAATAATCATTTGATAAATTTATTTAATTTAAAAAATCAAGCTGCTTAAACGTTTGAAACTTAGAAATACAACGATTACTTTAGACAGCTATCTTTAAATGATAGAAATAATTAAAACTTGAAAGATACCTGCACAAAAGGGTATCGTATTGAAAGTACTAGATGAGTTTTAGGGAGCTCTTGCGTGCGTGCTTAAACAAGAGCCTCGTTTTCAGCCCAGACGACTGTTATTTTTGGACTGATTTTTCACCATCCTATCAAGGACATATTCCCCTTCCCTTTTCAAAGGCATATTTAACAAGTATTTCAGGACAATTTCTTCAAGCCTACAGTCCTGTTTCTGGCTGGCTCAATAGTTTCTAAGGATTGGCGATTTCTATAAAATTTAACAAGAGGGAGCTCCAGGGGCAACATCATAAGAGAGGGTTCCCTGCGACCACACCAATGTTTTCATAGATGCAAATTCGATAACAAGTGCTAAAGGAACCAAGCCATGTATGCAACAATCAATGAAGTCTCAATAACCATGGAAATAGAATTCCATCATAAGACGAGACCGTGAAACAGAATTTATTGCAAGCAATACACCTTATAAGAATCGAAACAACACGAAAAAGTTTTTGAGTTATTTCGAGTGGATTTCAGTAGGCTCTCGAAAGCACAGTCAATGGAAGCCCCTTTGAGCCCCCCCCCCCCCACCTGAAATAACCACTGTTTCCAAGATCAGTTGGTTAAGGTGGAAGAATTTATGGCTTGGCGTAATACTACCTCAAAGAGATGTAATTATCAACAAAAAATTCTCTTATAAACAAATTATATAAACAACCAGGAAAATACACGAGTTCAGTTCAAGTCCCGTTCCCCATTCATTCTCCGTTCTATTCATTTTCTCCATTCCTGGTTCCTCGTTCCTTTCGTCATTGACCACTATGACTTAACGAGTAAAATTCTTCTGGGCGTCTTAAAATGAAAGAAGTTGAGGAAAGTTCAGGATTTTCAATGGACAGCTAGCAGCTGTGCTTATAGTCAAAGGAAATTTCTTAAGGTTTTCGAGACAGGACATCCAGAGAGGACATCCATGTATTGTATAGTTAGAAAACCGGCATTTTCGTAACCTGTTGAGTTAGACATTCTTATTGAATTTTGAAGCTATGGCCTAATGTGAAATTTCTAGGTACTTCAAAAATGTCTTTGGTAATTTGAATTTGTGTGCTGCAGGGTTTCTGTACGACGGGGAAACGGGAACGGGATCAGCAACGGGAAATGAGGAACTTAGCATTGAGAACATAGAGCTGGGAACAAGGAATTGGGAATGGGGAACGGGACTTTGAACAAATACCTCTGGAGTTTTTATGCAATCAACAAGTATAAAACGGCCTTTTTGGGCTCCAAGAAGGGTATTAGCAAAACCAGGGGATACGTTGACCCCATAGCCCATTCTCCGATGCGCCGATTGATAGATAAAAGATATTCATTAGATCAAAAATGAAAGACTCCCACTCTTCACACACCCATCCAAGACTCTTTTACCTTCATCTATTTTTTTCTTAGAGTTATTACATTCGTCGTCGTCTACGCTCCTCCATACTCCACCACCCCGCTTCAACTACTCCACCTTAAGGGAGCAGCAATTTTATTGTTGTAGTAGCTGTTTCCGAAAGAGTGGGAGGAAAGTAATAACTCTACCTTTTTCTACTTCTTCTGACGCTGTAGCACTAATCTAGAGAGCCCCTGGCCAATCACCGGCTATAAGACGAATTATTGCGCAGGCATAACCAGTCAACGCAGTAGAATATAAAATTTTTCCTTCTTGCCGGTCCGGACATTTAGACCCCGTTTACATGGTACCGGACAAGTTTTTAGTCGCTCAAGTTTTTGTACGGATAGGTGTATCGGACAAATATTTGTACGGATAGGCCTCGCGTTTACACGGTGGTTTTTGCTAGCAGGCCTTCTTTGCTCGTCATGCGCAATAGCAATTTTCATAAATTTCGGCGCCAAATCGAATCGAAATTTTCAGTGATGTTTGAGTTATCATCGTTCCTATTCATTGCAAAAGTTAAGCTATTTCTTTTTAATAACAAGAGTAAAGAAAAAATGAGCATAGCAAAGGGAGCAAAGAAAGCAGAGAAGAACTTTGTTTGGTCAGATGATGAAACAACCTTGCTTGTGCAAGTCATTCTGGACTACAAAACAATGAAAACAGTGAATGGCCTAGATTGGGAACCATTAACAACAAATATATTGAAATAACTGAAAGGTTTCAGCAGCGGTATCCAAAGCCAGACATTGGAGCAAGCAAAGAAACTTATCCAAATGCAGAAGACCCAAGCTAGTTGTCGTGAAGAAAATAAATTTATTTCTTGGACACTTCACACACACACCACAGACACCAACACATTTCTAGCATTTTCAAACTGCCTCGCTTGAAAGATATTTTCCGCCTCTTTATCGATGCGAACAAATATTTGTCCGGACAAAAGCGTTTACACGATGCCGCACAAATATTTGTCCGCTCAAGTTCGCAACTCGACCTCTTTCTAACAGGACAAGTTTTTGTACGGCTATCAGGACAAATATTTGTGCGGATAGGCTTATCCCGTGTAAACGCACCCCCTATCCGTACAAAAACTTGAGCGGCTAAAAACTTGTCCGGTACCATGTAAACGGGGTCTTAATACAGCAAATTTTAATATTTTAAAAGTGACTTATCAATGAACAAAAAGACGCCCACGTGTGCTGGAGGCTCTCTGACCTTGATTTTCATTTGATTTTATTTCTGGGTGTTTTCGTTGCAGCTGCCGTCCTTGTCTGCAATTTCTGTTATCAATCGTGTTTTTCAAATCGCTGGTTAAGTCGAGCAACTGACTGCTTGGTAAACGAACGTCTGATCAGCTGCTAGGTGAGTTGATACCTTATACATCTTTTTATGTCTTAAAGGTGTCTTTAGTTTTCTACTGCAATACACTCATTTTTATATGACTCATTGGTATATCAATTAACTATAGTAGGCTTTTTATTTCGGTCTGTTTCTGTCGTTTATACTCTGAGGAGTGTCAGACGAAAAAAGCTTCTAAGTACATGTGAAAATTTTTTTTCGCTGTTTCTTGCAATTGTGCTACTCGAAGAATATTAAATTAGGGTTTCTTAAGGCTTTGGCACTTTTATTATAGTAAACGTTTCCTGCAGAGTCTCAAAATACGCTAAGAATTAATCTTTGAAAATTTACCGAACTCTTTGAGATGCGCCTCGTGCTATTTTTTGAGCCAGAAAAGGTAAGAAATATAAGATAATCATAAAAAGTATTATTCAATTCTAGATATTTGAAAACTGCGCAAAAAGACATCAAATTGAGCTTACCGAAGGGAATAGTGTTTTTTAGTTTTAGTTGACCTTCGAGTTTCTTGATTTTCGGGAAAGGGGAGGGGCCGCTACAATTTCTTAAGAGGTTTCCTGAGAAAAATAGGTGTATGTCCCCTTATTTATACTTTCACATCGAGTTTCTTATAAGTTCTGTAGTTCTGAACTTAAATTTTCAAATCTAAATATTTGACTGAAATTTGAAATTAAGACTAGCTATAGAGACATTAAGAGAATTTTTCAAGAAACAATTATTCCGAGTAAATTCGGTCCTTGAAAAGGAAAGCAAACTTTCCTTTACGAATCTTCCGATGAATTCACGACTGAAACAAGCTCTTATTCTTTACATTCATTTTCCAGTTTCAATATTCATTATTCGTTTTTGAATCACAAAGGTTTTTAACCAGTCGAAAGTCATTTTTGGATCCTTTTCTTTCGCATAAAAATCCCTAGCCCTTTCCTGTACGAATCTGCCGATGAATTCACGACTGAAACCAGCTATAATATTCCTAGCATTCATTTTCGATATTCATTATTCGTTTTTGAATAACAAACGCTTTTGACCAAGCAAAAGTATTTTTTGGATGTTTTAATTTCACGTAAACCGAAAAATTCATAAAATATCAAAACCCCACCCCTTTTTTGAAAAAACACTTGTAAAGTGAAATTTGAATTTTCTGAATTTTTTATTCCTTCATTTAGACTCTCAATCCACGCCTTGTTCTTTATCTTATCAAACATTATGCATACATAAATCTGCGTATACAAAACTAGATACCAGTATCCCTTGACCCCCCTGCACAAAATGGTTCTCTAGGTTCGTATACTGCTTAGATCGCCTTTTGCAGGGGGTAACAGCTTATCTGACATTACCAGCTATCCGTTGCTTGCTATGGTTAAAGCATAAGTGTGGGCTGAACTTGACGATAAAATTTTATCGGTTTTATTGCGTTCGACAAGTATAGGCTGTCGCCAGTTTGGTCAGTAGGCTAAGAAAATCATGCTTCCTGTACGGAGCGTTGGTGGATGCTAAACATGAACGCTAATAGCGATAAAATAGTCAATTGAGGTATCTATTTGAAGGTATATTCGTTATCAAAGTTTTCCAAACGCCCCCTGAGCTCACGAAATGCAAAGAGAACCAAGAAAGGTTTCACCGAATCAAATGGTAAGACCTTTCAGGCGTCGTGGGCGAGGAACCGAGAGGCGTTTCACTTCTGATTACAATTTTTTGTTAATAAACAACTTGAATTTTGGTCCAGCCCTCAAAGTTGTTTAAAATATCAAGTATTCCAGCCTTCACAGAATGACTGGTACCTCTTAAAAACTCCTTTTTCGGCTCTTTCCTGCTTTTCAATGCACTGTAATTGACAAGACTCCCACAAGATTGCAGTGATGGACTGTGGAAAGAACGATATCTCAACCAAAAAGTTTAATAAAATCTTGGCCCTAGTTGCTTATTGACCACAGGACCGCCGAGAGGGGGATAGCCGAAGGGGCAACTGCCGAGAGGGGGGATAGCCGGGGCCCCGTTAGGGGCCCGTAAAAATTAAGCTTTGTTTTTCTATTGTATGTTGTAGTGATATCATTGAGCTGGGCCCCAAGGGGCCCGGAAAATCAAATTTTCTTCTTGTCTATTGCACTTTGCAGTGATATCACGGGCCTCAAATTATTCCATTTGAAACTTTACGTTGTGACAACAAACCAATTCATAGCGTTACATCATATCTAAAAGTAGGAACAGCGGGAACATCGGGAACAAAGAGGGAACATGGAGAGCAAAGCGGGAACAAAGCGGGAACATGGGGAACAAAGCGATGTTTGTATGAAAATTTAATAAGGTGCACTAACGTGCACGTAATACTAAAAAAAAGTTGTAGTACCAGCCCCCGTTTGCGCTCACCATTGTATCCATAAGTAAAGAGTACACTTTTTTTAAGTGTTATATTCATATCATATATTACCCCATTTTTCAAATGTTCAAATAGCCATGATAATCTTGGAAACTTTGAAACAGTTTAGGATTCCAGTTGCAGACTGCTGTGGTCAAGGGTATGACAACGCTGCAAATATGTCTGGCAAATACAATGGAGCTCAACAACACATTCTCACTGAAAATCCTTTGGGCCTGTATTCACCTTGTGCATGCCATTCACTAAATCTATGTGGAGACGACTCTGCAGCTTGCTGTAAAGAAGTAATGACATTTTTCGTGAATGGTACAAATTCTTCAAGGAAGCATCGTGTAGCAAGTGTGCGACCATTTGCAGCTAATCTTCCAGGTATACGGTTTGCTCTAGAGCAACTTCATACGCTAAATCTTACCCCTAAGACTTCCACTGAAGTTAATGGTACCATAAAGTACATCTCTTCTTTTACTTGCATCCTCATGTCTGCAATTTGGTTGAAGATTTTAGTAGCGATCGATCAAAGAAAACCGATCATACAAGCAAGGCAAGCCAGTATTGATATAGAGGTCTCAAATATTAAGTCACTTGTGCACGACCTTAAAGATTTGCGCAGCAAATGGAATCAGATTTTGAATAAGTCGAAGTTGGTTGCAGAAGAAATGCAAATTGATTCACATCTCCCAGCCAAACGAAAGACACAAATGAGACCATTTTTCGACGAGACGCAAGAAGATGTTTCCCCAGAAGGTGATGCAGTTGAAGCAGTGGACGAAGCAGCATTTAGATGTGATGATTTCTATTTTATTATCGACTCAGTCATTGCTGGCCTCTCAAAACGCTATGATCCTGCATACAAAATAGATATGTTTGGTTTCCTCTGGAGATACCTTGCCTTGACAAAGCAGCAAATTTCGGCAGCCTGTGTTACCCTGGCAAAGAAATAAAAGGACGATATCTCGCAAGATTAACTGAGAGAAGAAATGATTCATCTGAAAACAATTCATGCTGCAAACTTTGGAGAAGAATCATTAAGTCCCTTCATTCTCTTGAACAAAATCAGCAAATTCAAGCTTGGTGAGATATTCCCAAACGTATGCATTGCCCTGAGGATATTTTGCACAATGCCAGTTACAGTTGCTTCAGCAGAGCGATCTTTCAACCAACTCAAGCTCATCAAAAACTTCTTGCGGAGCACAATGACGCAGGAAAGATTGAACGACTTGGCTATTCTAAGCATTTGGAGCGAACTTACGAAAAAAATAGACTTCAGTGACGTAATTAATGCCTTTGCACATAAAAAGGCTCCCAAAGTGAATTTTAGCCGTATAAAATTTCTGCTCGCTCGCAGGATTTCCAAACATTTTCAAACAGTGTAATTTTCCAACTAGAAGCAGTGTTTTAACGGTGCATAGGAGGGCGTGGTCCAAAAAATTTTCCGGCACCTTAGATCGGGGGGCCCTTAAGGGGCCTGGCCCTGGGCCCGACATGCCTCTCGGCGGCCCTGGAAATACACATGGTTTACACGCTATGTGGTAGCATATTTGTAATCAAATTCAATTCATCTACATGCGTTCAGCACACTTCATTCATATTGAGCATTAATATTTAAATTGAACAATGTATAAAACCAGTCGAGTATTCTTTAAGCAGTCTGAGGTTACTGTACCATGATTGTCTAACTAAGCTTTTCCAGCGATGGATAAAGAGCTCCTTATTCTAAGTCTTACATTTTATTTCCAGGTAAGTGAATTAGTAAAGGAATGTAAGCACTTTTCTTTCATCGTTTGACTTTACCTTGCTTTAGGCCATCAAAGAAAATGGTTGTCATTAAGGTGGAGGTTGTTTCAAAGCATTGTCCACAGGGGTCGAACAATAGCCAAAATTCGCCCTCTTCCCCCAATGAATTTTTTCATTTTTTGTCATGTTCTTGCATATATTCCTCTAATATTGAAAAAATTACAAATGACAAGTATTTTTTCTATGCACTTTCTTTAGGCTGGTTTATTTGTAGCTTAAGCTAATTTGCACCATTTGCACCAACTATTAAAACAACATAACACAGCAGTTAAGGGTTGAGTCCATTTCAAACGTAAACTGGATTCAGTAAGGCAATTATTTTTCATTATCTTTTCTCAGATTGTGGCATAATGATGTCAAGTTTGGTATTCGCTTTCCTATTGGTTGGCTGGTCGTGTTACGTCAGCTCATATGCACCGTCTCATCCAATCAAAATGAACCACCAAATCTGTAATTATTATGATTTGATGGAGTTCCTTGCTCCTGTCTGCTCAAGATATTATAAAAGATACCGAAGGGATATTAAACAAGAAGATACTGTCAAAGGTATGTTAAATTTTTATTTAATATTTTATGTTCTATTCTATCTCTATCACTTACTTTAGCAACTCTCTTATCAGAGTAACTCTCTTTCTTTAGCAACTCCCTGATCAGAGTAACTCTCTTTCTTTAGCAACTCTCTGATCAGAGTAACTCTCTTTCTTTAGCAACTCTCTTATCAGAGTAACTCTCTTTCTTTAGCAACTCTCTGATCAGAGTAACGCTCTTTCTTTAGCAACTCTCTTATCAGAGTAACTCTCTTTCTTTAGCAACTCTCTTATCAGAGTAACTCTCTTTCTTTAGCAACTCTCTGATCAGAGTAACGCTCTTTCTTTAGCAACTCTCTTATCAGAGTAACTCTCTTTCTTTAGCAACTCTCTTATCAAAGTAACTCTTTCTTTAGCAACTCTCTGATCAGAGTAACTCTCTTTCTTTAGCAACTCTCTTATCAGAGTAACTCTCTTTCTTTAGCAACTCTCTGATCAGAGTAACTCTCTTTCTTTAGCAACTCTCTTATCAGAGTAACTCTCTTTCTTTAGCAACTCTCTTATCAGAGTAACTCTCTTTCTTTAGCAACTCTCTGATCAGAGTAACGCTCTTTCTTTAGTAACTCTCTTATCAGAGTAACTCTCTTTCTTTAGCAACTCTCTTATCAGAGTAACTTTCTTTCTATGTAAGTTTGGTACCTGGCCTAAGGTACCGAAACGCATGCAGTTAGGCTCATATCACATGAGCACAAATTCGTATTCGGCCTTATATGAATAATTTCACCAGCCGCCCCATTCTCAAATGCCAGACGCGTTTTGCTCTTATTGGAGCTCATCAGTGACATGTGTGAGAATCGAACCGGGGTTTATTGCGTGAGAAGCACAAGTGCTAATCACACGACCACCGGAGCTGGGCTGACTGGTGAGTAACTGCGTGAGTTTTAGACTTGTATCACACTGTAGTAATTCTCTTCTCCTCATACTGACTCTACCTAATAAGTCTTGTCATAATTATTTAGATATTACTATGTAAGGTATGGTACGCAAATAAAGCAAGAAGTTTTCTAAAATCATCGTTTGCAAGGAGTACCCATTCAATGTTTCAGTCCAGGTTTAACTCCTTAAGGAGGGATTGTATAAATGTGCCGCAGCAGCGTTTTTGCCGGTAATTTGAGTTCGAGTTCATGTTTTGTGAGAATTTCCCCATGATATGGCCGGGTGATGCCACGCCTCTGTATTTTCGCGTAAAATTGGCTCTTAAGCGTTAATTCCAGGCCTAAAAACAAAAGGATGTTGGAGTACCCTTGATCAAGCTTAATCAGGGAAATTACTACAATCTTGGACAAAATATGTTGGAACTATTACAATTGTTTTGCTTTAATGATTGGATTGCCCCCCGTCGCAATGTTGCTGCTTAACTATTAATATTGCCCCGGGTGTAAAGGGGGGCAACATGGGAGATATAAAAGTATAAAATCTGCTCTATTTCTCTCCAAAGATGTTAAGTAACAAGTATTAACAGTAGACATGGCTGGATTTGGAAAACCTGGGCGGCACGTGTCGTATTTTGAACTATGTAGTACCCCCACTCCATCTAACTATAACCAAACCTATTAATCCTTCGTCTAACTATTTTCAAGAAAGAATTAGCAATCGAATCTGATAATGAATCTGACACTTCTAAGACCCCGTTTACACGAGATCGGATCCAAAAGAGATCGGATCCATTTGGGACCGATCCCGTTTTTTGACGGGCGTTTACACGGGATCGGATCCAAAACTGTTCGCGTTTTTGACCTTTTTAATCTATTTTACATTATTTTGATTGTTTAAACTTTTGCATTCATTTGAAATTTCCAATTTTTATAAACATTTTTCCTTTAGCTTTAAAGTATTTGTAGTTGGTTTTTGAAATATTTAAGACCTATTTATTTTTAAAAATTAGATGCTTATTTTACGTTTTTGGATTTTGGCAATTTTAAGCCATTTGCATATATATGCATTTTCATTTCCTTTAGGTTTGTAATTTAATTTGCTTAATTACTTAACATTTAAGTATCGTTTAGCTATATAGCTATTTTAGACATTTGAATGTGCATTTTAAGAAACTTTTTGCTTTTGAATTTTGAAATCTATTTACCTGATTTTGAAAAGCATTTTAATCAGCTTTAGAATTTTAAATTTATTTATAATTATTCTTTGAAGGCATCATTTTAAGCTTATTGCATTTGTATGATTATTCTGCTATTTAAATGGACTATGTAACTTTATATTCACTTTAAGCCTGATTTTGGCTTTTAAAGCTATTTGTAGATTGATTTATTGCTGAATATTTAATGCGATTTTGCTGATTTCTGATTATTATACTTGATTTTAGAGTTTGTTTAACTTTTTGATACTTAGTTTGAATTTAAACAGTTGGTCTGGCTATGAATTTAAGTCAATTTTTTGCAAACAAAGCTGTTTGGCAACAGATTTTGGAATTATTAGCCAATTTGCAAGTTTTTAACTGAGAATTGTTTTTGACGATTTTTGGGAAATCTATTTTACTGACTTTTAGATTTGATTAATTATTTTTACCATTATACTTAAGTTCGTAATAGATTATTTGATAGATTATGGAACATTATTTGAATCAACTTTTTGATTTAAATCTTGATTTTCATTGTGATAAGCTACTTATTTGACATTATGAATATTAGTTTTAATTATTTACTTAGATTTAGCTTTAGATTTTGTATAGATTTTGTGAAATATTGATTATATGAATTTTAAACTTTTCTCATTTACATTGATGTAAATTACTTTATATACCCTTAGAGCTTGTTTAAAGCATTGTGGATCTATTAATTTTAAAGATCTATTTAAACTTATTTTGAAAGGCTATTAGACTATTATCTATTTTTGCAAGATGACTTTAATTGCTGATTTTCACTGATTTTGCTATTTTTATAATTTCTAGACTTGATTTAGATTTTGAAACTTAGCTTAATTTAGCTATTTGATATTAAATACTATTTAACTGTTTAAAGGCATTGTTTATTGGAATTTGAGGATTTCGTTTACTATTTTGGAAAAATTTTTAGCTATTTTGCACTTAATTTGGCGCATTGCTGTTTTACCATTTGCTTAAAATTTCTGTTTTACCTTTTGATAAACTATTATATCTAATTTAGCTATTTATAACTCTATTTGAAGAAGACTATTTTAAGCATTTAGCTATGGCTCTGATTCTTTTCCATTTTTGGAGAAAATTTTTATTTCCTGTAATTCTGATATTTCACTTTCATTTAGCAAGATATACTTAGTTTTAACCTTTGAGGCTGTTATTTGATAACATTATTTCAAATTTTAAATATTTGAACTATTGATTTTTAGGAATTTTAAGCCTATTTACGCTTTTTGGAAATTCTGTTTTACCTTGGCTAATTAGCTATTTTGACTATTAACAATTTTTAAAATTATTTAAACATTGGGATTTTGCATTTAGAAGATTGCTAGATTAACTTTTTGCGATTGGGTTTCCAAAGCTATTTGCAATTTTAGAAATTTTGAACTATAGATTTCTTAATCCATTTTAGGGATTTTGTATTTGATTATACATTTTAGAAATTAGGCTTTTCAAAAGCCATTTGTGGCAATTTTACATTTGAGAAATTAGCGCTTTTAAGCCTGATTTTGGCGATTTTTAGCCATTTGGCAAGGCAAATTGACTTTTTCTTTCCGATTTTGGGGAAATTTTAAGATATTTGAATAAAATTACTTTTAATGAACTTTTAGTTTTAAATTTGGCATTTTAGATTTGATACTTTAAAATAGTTTTCAATTAGCATTTTGGAATTCATTTATTATAAGATTTTATATTTCCGCTGATTTTGAAAGTATTTGTTTATACTATTTGACAATTAATATTTTAAGCTTGATTTTGCGATTTTTGATTTGCTAACATTATTAAAACTCTTTTTAGCCGATTGCTGTTTAGGCTATTAGTTCTTATTTAATGAGTATAATTCTTAATATTTGGACCATTTTCCATTTGAAGGCTTATAGACTTTTTTGGATTTTAAGACTTTTGGATATGATTTCATAGCTTTTAACATTTTATTAATCCTAATTGATTTTTTAAAGTTTTAGGATAATTCCTATTTAACATTTGATATATTACTTTATCGAAGCTTTTAGATTTTGGTTAGTATTTTAGCTATTTTAGAAGCTTTTCATTGGATTTACCTGATTTTACGCATTTTTGAGAAATTACTGTATATACCTTGTTTGGATTTTGGAAGGACTATTCTTTCAAATTATTTAAGAACTGTTTAAGCCTGATTTTGACCATTTTTGCATATTTGAAGGCTTACTTTGATACTTTTGTGATTTTGCTGTAATTTAGCCTGCATTGATATTTAAGAATTGCTTTACTGATTCAACTTTTGGATTTGGTTACTATGATATTAATTAAATTCGCTTTAGAAACTTATTTAGCCTAGAGTTTTAAAGGCTATTTGGTAGGTCTATTACTATTTTTGAAGAAAAATGTTTAAAGCTTTTGGAGCATTTTGGCTGATTTACCTTTGATAGTAATTGCTTTTATGCCGCTTTTGGGATTTTAAGCTATGTAATTATTTATTTTGAAATTATTTAACTTTAGCAGATTTAACTATTAGAATTCTTTTTTAACATTTGGTTTTAAAGCTATTTGGATCTTTTACATTTTGAAACTATAGTTTTAAGGCTTTTTGGGAATTTCTAATTTGAAAATATTTATTACTTAGAACGTTTTAGCATTTGGCTGTTTAAGGCTACATTTGGGAATTAATTCTTTTTAAGCAATTGCGTTTAAGCTATTTGGCAATTTAGCATTTTATTTAATTTCCGTTAGCTGTTTTGCATTTTAGATATTTAACTACTTTATAACATTAGTTTTAAAGCATTTTGGATTTGCTATTTAAGGCATTTGGAATAATCTTTTATCTTTTTGCGATTTTAAAGCCTATTTGCGATATATTCATTATTGATTTTGATTTTTAGCTTGTAAATTTCCATTTTACTTTAGATTATTTTATAGACTTAGGGCTTTATTAGCTGGATTTTAGACTTGTTCAATTGAGAAAATTTATTTTAAAATCCCGATTGTTACTTGCATTTAAGCATTTGATATGCATTTAGACTTTTCCTTTGGGAATTTTCGCATATTCTGAATATAATTATTTATATACCCTTGTTTAGCTTTTAAGGCTATTTTAATGATTAGTTTAACTTGCTTAAATTGCAGTTTTGAGATCTATATTGATTTTGCAGATAATAAGATTTCATATCCATTTTGGCATTTTAGCGCTTAGAGGTATAGACTTATTTTTGCTTTTGGGAAATTTAATCTTTAAGATTTACATCATATTTGACTAAGTATTTAGCTTTTGAAGGATTATTAGCTTTTGACATTGGAAATTTTAAAACCTGATTTGCACTATTTACTTGTATAATGCTTGAGACTTGTTACTATTTTGACCAATTCTATTTTGTAAATTATTCATTTTTTAAGATTGTTTAGTTACTATTTAGAATGTTAAATGCTGATTTTAGCATTTTATTTGGAAAGTTATAATTTATACCTATTGTGATTTCTTTGAATTGTGATTATGTAATGTAGTTATCGAATTTCTTGTTAATACATTTTAGAATATATTATTACATTTAGATATTGAAACTATTAGCTTTTAGAAATCTTTGAATTTTGGCCAATTTAAAATTTAAGATCTAAGCTTTTGTTATTTTTGTGATACTATTCACTGATTTTAAGCAAATTATAACTTGAGTATATTTGACGTATTTAGCTATTTAAGTTATACATTGATTATATTAGATGTTGAAATGTTATTACTAAGTTTAACTTTTGTGTAAGTATATTTTAAAATCGATTTCAAAAGCCTATTGTATTACCATTTTAGAACTTTTAAGGTACTTGATTTTGCATTTTAGGAATTTAGCGTTTACTGATTTTTAAAATTAATTTTCAAAAGCCTGATTTTAGTATTTTAGATTTGCAGGTATATTTGAATTTTGCGTTTTTGGAAATTTTAGTTGATTTCACCATATTTGTATAATACTTATTCTTAGGCTGTATTTGAAGGCTTTTAGATTTTAACCTTTGATATTTTGAAGAAGTATAGTTTAACCTTTTTGCAACATTTTGATTGATTCACATTTGCATATGCTATTTTGCGATTTTGATGCTTTTGCGATTATACCTAATTTTTGTAAAAATGCTTTTAAAACCTGTTTATTCTTAGCATTTGTAAGGCTATTATGACTGATTTTTCGATTTTTGATTGAGTTTCAGATCTTCAGATTTTTGCCTTTTTGGATTTTGCCGCTATAGATCTCGATTTTATAGTATTTTTAATATCTTTAATATTTAAGGAAATAGTTTAATAGCTTTTTAGATTACATTTTAAAGCTATTTGGTATTCGATTTAGATTTCTTAATTTATTAGCATTTTAAGACTATTTCTGTATTTAATATTTGACTATAAATTTTTAGTATTTCAAGCTGATTGGATTTATAGCTAATTTGTAATGTTAAATCTTTTGTTTTAGCGAAATTTTAGATTCTACCATTTTAGATTAACTAGTTTTAGCCATTTTTGCTGAAACTTTTTGACTTATTTAACCCTATGAGCTTTTTAGAAATTGCCTTTAGGACTTTTTGGCTTTTGTTTGAGAATTTGTATTAAAATTATTTATATACCTTTTAAGCTATTTAGAAGGCTATTTGAATTTCTTTTTGAGAATTGCTTTGAGAAACCTGATTTTCAGATATTTACCATTTTGGATGATACTTGTTTTCAGATTTTGGAGGATAGTTTCTTGATACCCATTTGAAAAAATCTATTTATACCATTGAGTTGTATAGATTTTGTTAAGGCTATTGAGTATTTTGATAAACCATTCAGTTTAAAACCTATTTTGCCGATTTTAGCATTTGGTAAGGCTTACTGTTTGATTTTACCAATTTGGGGAAGTTGATTTTCTCAATTTGCCAATTGAGAAAATTATTTTACCCTTAGATTGGAATTTTACGGATTTGAGATTATTAAAATTCTTTTAGATATAGGCTTTTAAAGCTATTTGGCGATTTTCTATTTTGGCAAGAATAGTTCTTTTTCAAAGCTTCTTTGGCATTTTCCTGGCATTTAAATTTGACTATAAATTCACTTTGAGCTATTTTAGGCTTTTAGGTCATCATTTGATAGACATTATTTTTAGAAAAGTATTTCTTAAAGCTTTTTGGCCATTTATAGTTTGGCAACTTTGAGCCTTTTTGCACTTGGGAATTTCTGCATTTTACCAATTTGGAAGTATAATACTTTTTACCCATTGAGCTGTTTAAAGCCTTTGGTATAACTTACTTTTTAAAAAATTAGTTTTGAAAAGTCCCTGTTTTAGGCATTTTGCATTTGAAGCATATTATTTTGACATTTGAATTTTGGCCTGATTTGCATTTATATAAAATTATTTAACTGATACTTGAGGTTTTAAGGCTATTTGGTAGTCTAACTATATTTTTGATAGAAAATTCATTTTCAAAAGCCCTGTATTGGCCTGATTTTAGCCTTTGAAGATTTGATTTTTGAAGATTTTTGGAATTCTGCATTTAAGCAATTTTTTAACCTATTTTTCAATAGGCTTTTACTTATGGTTAACTATTTGACTATTTTTGAAGAAAAATTTTTAAAACCTGTTGGCGATTTAAGCCTTTGGCAGGTTAGCTTCTTTTTTGGAATTAGTTTAGCTGATTTTCCGATTGATTTGCAAAGATTGATCTATTTTTTCACTTTGAGGCAAATTTTAAAGCTATTTGTACGATTGAGCTATACTATTTTGAAGATTAAACATTTTCAAAAGCCTGTTTTTACCATTTTTGCCAGTTGGAATACTATAGATTTAGCTTTTTTGCGATTTTGGGGAAATTTCGCTAATTTAACCATTTGAATAAATTAGCTTTAATTTGAGGCTTGTTAAAGTATTTAGTGATTAAGTTTATGTTTTAAGCAATTTTGATTTTCAAGACTGATTGCGTTTATAGCCATTTGCAGGATGATTGCTTTTTTGCGATTTGGAAGATTTGCTCTGCAATTTGCAATTTTGATTAATATTTAAACCTTGACTTTTACATTTGGAATTGCAGTTAACTGTTGAGTAAATTAGATTTTGAAAATCCTTTTATGCCGATTTTGCCATTTGCTAAGGTATAGACTTCTTTTTGCCTGATTTTAGGAAATTTATCTGCTATTTTACAACATTAAGGTATAAGCATTAGCTTTATACTTTGGCGGTGTTTAATTTTGAGAATTTTAGCTATTTTGAAAATTTCCATTTAGAAGCTTAATTTTTGCCGATTTCATTTGGAATCTAATTAACATTTGATAAAATTATTTTGAACGAAGTTTAAGCATTTGTATTTTAAATTTTTAAGATAATTCAGTTTAAAGCCTATTTTGGCATTTTGCGATTGTATTACATTTTAGAAATTCTTTTAAACTGTTTTGGCATTTAACCATTTTGGTATATACTTTAGTACTTTGATTTTAAACTTTTTGTAGCTCTGTATTTTAGACAATTAGTTTAAAACCTATTTGAGGCCGATTTTGCATTTGGTATAATTGTTTTTCCTATTTGAGAAAAATTTCATTAATTTAACCATTTGGGATTAGCCATTTGGCAAGCTTAACTTTGGATTTTCACGCTTTTGAGGAAATTGTTCTTATTTCAACAAATTGATTAAATTACTTTATTTAGCATTTAGCATTTTGCAAGTTTGTAATTTTTTAGCTTTTTAGACCTTTTATTAACTATTTGAGCATTTAAATTCTATTATTACATTAGTTCATTTAAGAATTTGTGGCTATTTAACCATTTGAATAAGATTAGTTACTTATTGCCTTTTTGGGCTAAATTTTTGGAATATTAACTATTTTAAAAACTTTTTAGGATGCTTAATTTTCCTTGGATTTCCTTAGAAATTTACAATTTGTATAACTTACTTTATACCTTTGAGATAAAGCTTTTGGATTTGCTATTTACATTTTGAAAATTATTTTAAAAGCCCTGATTTAGGCTTTTTGCATTTGGCAAGATAGTTAATAGCGATTATACAACGATTTATTGATTTGAAAGCAATAGAAAGACTACAAGTATTTATTGTATTTGGATGTGCATTGGGATGCTTGAGCGCAATGACCCATGCGATAAGGGTACACAGAGAAGGTTATAGGCCCGCATAAGTAAGCACATATTTTCCTGATAATTTCAACAGACTTTGATTTAAAATTACTTTATATACCCTTAGAGGCTGTTTAAAGGCTATTTGGTAGGATCTAGTTACTACTTTTGAAGAAAATATTCAGTTTTCAAAAGCCCTGATTTTGGCCGATTTTTAGCCATTTGGCAAGGCTATAGACTTGCTTTTTTACCGATTTTTGGTGGGAAATTTTCCCTGATAATTTCAACAGACTTTGATTTAATATTACTTTATATACCCCTTAGAGGCTGTTTAAAGGCTATTTGGTAGGATCTAGTTACTACTTTTGAAGAAAAAATTCAGTTTTCAAAAGCCCTGATTTTGGCCGATTTTTAGCCATTTGGCAAGGCTATAGACTTGATTTTTTTGCCGCTTTTTGGGGGGAAATTTTCCCTGCTAATTTCAACCCAATTTGATATAAAATTACTTTATATACCCCTTAGAGGCTGTTTAAAGGCTATTTGGTAGGATCTAGTTACTATTTTTGAAGAAAAAATTCAGTTTTCAAAAGCCCTGATTTTGGCCGATTTTTAGCCATTTGGCAAGGCTATAGACTTGCTTTTTTTGCCGATTTTTGGGGGGACATTTTCCCTGCTAATTTCAACCTAATTTGCTATAAAATTACTTTATATACCCCTTAGAGGCTGTTTAAAGGCTATTTGGTAGGATCTAGTTACTATTTTAGAAGAAAAAATTAAGCTTTCAAAAGCCCTGATTTTGGCCGATTTTTAGCCATTTGGCAAGGCTATAGACTTGCTTTTTTTGCCGATTTTTGGGGGAAAATTTTCCTTGCTAATTTCAACCAAATTTGACATAAAATTACTTTATATACCCCATAGAGGCTGTTTAAAGGCTATTTGATAGGATCTAGTTACTATTTTTGAAGAAAAAATTCAGTTTTCAAAAGCCCTGATTTTGGCCAATTTTTAGAAATTTGGCAAGGCTATAGACTTGCTTTTTTTGCCGATTTTTGGGGGGAAATTTTCCCTGCTAATTTCAACCCAATTTGATATAAAATTACTTTATATACCCCTTAAAGGCTGTTTAAAGGCTATTTGGTAGGATCTAGTTACTATTTTTGAAGAAAAAATTCAGTTTTCAAAAGCCCTGATTTTGGCCGATTTTTAGCCATTTGGCAAGGCTATAGACTTGCTTTTTTGCCGATTTTTGGGGGGAAATTTTCCCTGCTAATTTCAACCCAATTTGATATAAAATTACTTTATATACCCCATAGAGGCTGTTTAAAGGCTATTTGATAGGATCTAGTTACTATTTTTGAAGAAAAAATTCAGTTTTCAAAAGCCCTGATTTTGGCCGATTTTTAGCCATTTGGCAAGGCTATAGACTTGCTTTTTTTGCCGATTGTTGGGGGGAAATTTTCCCTGCTGATTTCAACCGAATTTGATATAAAATTACTTTATATACCCCTTAGAGGCTGTTTAAAGGCTATTTGGTAGGATCTAGTTACTATTTTTGAAGAAAAAATTCAGTTTTCAAAAGCCCTGATTTTGGCCGATTTTTAGCCATTTGGCAAGGCTATAGACTTGCTTTTTACCGATTTTGGGGGAAATTTTCCTGATAATTTCAACAGGCTTTGATTTAAAATTACTTTATATACCCTTAGAGGCTGTTTAAAGGCTATTTGGTAGGATCTAGTTACTACTTTTGAAGAAAGAATTCAGTTTTCAAAAGCCCTGATTTTGGCCGATTTTAGCCATTTGGCAAGGCTATAGACTTGCTTTTTACCGATTTTGGTGGGAAATTTTCTCTGATAATTTCAACAGACTTTGATTTAAAATTACTTTATATCCCTTAGAGGCTGTTTAAAGGCTATTTGGTAGGATCTAGTTACTACTTTTGAAGAAAAAATTCAGTTTTCAAAAGCCCTGATTTTGGCCGATTTTTAGCCATTTGGCAAGGCTATAGACTTGATTTTTTTGCCGCTTTTTGGGGGGAAATTTTCCCTGCTAATTTCAACCCAATTTGATATAAAATTACTTTATATACCCCTTAGAGGCTGTTTAAAGGCTATTTGGTAGGATCTAGTTACTATTTTTGAAGAAAAAATTCAGTTTTCAAAAACCCTGATTTTGGCCGATTTTTAGCCATTTGGCAAGACTATAGACTTGCTTTTTTTGCCGATTTTTTGGGGGAAATTTTCCTGCTAATTTCAACCTAATTTGATATAAAATTACTTTATATACCCTTAGAGGCTGTTTAAAGGCTATTTGGTAGGATCTAGTTACTATTTTTGAAGAAAAATTAAGCTTTCAAAAGCCCTGATTTTGGCCGATTTTTAGCCATTTGGCAAGGCTATAGACTTGATTTTTTGCCGCTTTTTGGGGAAATTTTCCTGCTAATTTCAACCCAATTTGATATAAAATTACTTTATATACCCTTAGAGGCTGTTTAAAGGCTATTTGGTAGGATCTAGTTACTATTTTTGAAGAAAAATTCAGTTTTCAAAAGCCCTGATTTTGGCCGATTTTTAGCCATTTGGCAAGGCTATAGACTTGCTTTTTTGCCGATTTTGGGGAAATTTTCCTTGCTAATTTCTACCAAATTTGACATAAAATTACTTTATATACCCCATAGAGGCTGTTTAAAGGCTATTTGATAGGATCTAGAAACTATTTTTGAAGAAAAAATTCAGTTTTCAAAAGCCCTGATTTTGGCCAATTTTTAGAAATTTGGCAAGGCTATAGACTTGCTTTTTTTGCCGATTTTTGGGGGGAAATTTTCCCTGCTGATTTCCACCGAATTTGATATAAAATTACTTTATATACCCCTTAGAGGCTGTTTAAAGGCTATTTGGTAGGATGTAGTTGCTACTTTTGAAGAAAAAATTCAGTTTTCAAAAGCCCTGATTTTGGCCGATTTTTAGCCATTTGGCAAGGCTATAGACTTGCTTTTTTTGCCGATTTTTGGGGGGAAATTTTCCCTGATAATTTCAACAGACTTTGATTTAAAATTACTTTATATACCCCTTAGAGGCTGTTTAAAGGCTATTTGGTAGGATCTAGTTACTACTTTTGAAGAAAATATTCAGTTTTCAAAAGCCCTGATTTTGGCCGATTTTTAGCCATTTGGCAAGGCTATAGACTTGCTTTTTTACCGATTTTTGGTGGGAAATTTTCCCTGATAATTTCAACAGACTTTGATTTAATATTACTTTATATACCCTTAGAGGCTGTTTAAAGGCTATTTGGTAGGATCTAGTTACTACTTTTGAAGAAAAAATTCAGTTTTCAAAAGCCCTGATTTTGGCCGATTTTTAGCCATTTGGCAAGGCTATAGACTTGATTTTTTTGCCGCTTTTTGGGGGGAAATTTTCCCTGCTAATTTCAACCCAATTTGATATAAAATTACTTTATATACCCTTAGAGGCTGTTTAAAGGCTATTTGGTAGGATCTAGTTACTATTTTTGAAGAAAAATTCAGTTTTCAAAAGCCCTGATTTTGGCCGATTTTAGCCATTTGGCAAGGCTATAGACTTGCTTTTTTTGCCGAATTTTGGGGGGAAATTTTCCTGCTGATTCCAAACGAATTTGATCTAAAATTACTTTATATACACCTTAGAGGCTGTTTAAAGGCTATTTGGTAGGATCTAGTTACTATTTTTGAAGAAAAAATTCAGTTTTCAAAAGCCCTGATTTTGGCCGATTTTTAGCCATTTGGCAAGGCTATAGACTTGCTTTTTTTGCCGATTTTTGGGGGGACATTTTCCCTGCTAATTTCAACCTAATTTGCTATAAAATTACTTTATATACCCCTTAGAGGCTGTTTAAAGGCTATTTGGTAGGATCTAGTTACTATTTTAGAAGAAAAAATTAAGCTTTCAAAAGCCCTGATTTTGGCCGATTTTTAGCCATTTGGCAAGGCTATAGACTTGATTTTTTTGCCGCTTTTTGGGGGGAAATTTTCCCTGCTAATTTCAACCCAATTTGATATAAAATTACTTTATATACCCCTTAGAGGCTGTTTAAAGGCTATTTGGTAGGATCTAGTTACTATTTTTGAAGAAAAAATTCAGTTTTCAAAAGCCCTGATTTTGGCCAATTTTTAGCCATTTGGCAAGGCTATAGACTTGCTTTTTTTGCCGATTTTTGGGGGGAAATTTTCCCTGATAATTTCAACAGACTTTGATTTAAAATTACTTTATATACCCCTTAGAGGCTGTTTAAAGGCTATTTGGTAGGATCTAGTTACTACTTTTGAAGAAAAAATTCAGTTTTCAAAAGCCCTGATTTTGGCCGATTTTTAGCCATTTGGCAAGGCTATAGACTTGCTTTTTTACCGATTTTTGGTGGGAAATTTTCCCTGATAATTTCAACAGACTTTGATTTAAAATTACTTTATATAACCCTTAGAGGCTGTTTAAAGGCTATTTGGTAGGATCTAGTTACTACTTTTGAGGAAAAAATTCAGTTTTCAAAAGCCCTGATTTTGGCCGATTTTAGCCATTTGGCAAGGCTATAGACTTGATTTTTTGCCGCTTTTTGGGGGAAATTTTCCTGCTAATTTCAACCCAATTTGATATAAAATTACTTTATATACCCTTAGAGGCTGTTTAAAGGCTATTTGGTAGGATCTAGTTACTATTATTGAAGAAAAATTCAGTTTTCAAAAGCCCTGATTTTGGCCGATTTTAGCCATTTGGCAAGGCTATAGACTTGCTTTTTTGCCGAATTTTGGGGGAAATTTTCCTGCTGATTCCAAACGAATTTGATCTAAAATTACTTTATATACACCTTAGAGGCTGTTTAAAGGCTATTTGGTAGGATCTAGTTACTATTTTTGAAGAAAAATTCAGTTTTCAAAAGCCCTGATTTTGGCCGATTTTAGCCATTTGGCAAGGCTATAGACTTGCTTTTTTGCCGATTTTTGGGGGGACATTTTCCCTGCTAATTTCAACCTAATTTGCTATAAAATTACTTTATATACCCCTTAGAGGCTGTTTAAAGGCTATTTGGTAGGATCTAGTTACTATTTTTGAAGAAAAAATTAAGCTTTCAAAAGCCCTGATTTTGGCCGATTTTTAGCCATTTGGCAAGGCTATAGACTTGATTTTTTGCCGCTTTTTGGGGGGAAATTTTCCCTGCTAATTTCAACCAAATTTGACATAAAATTACTTTATATACCCCATAGAGGCTGTTTAAAGGCTATTTGATAGGATCTAGTTACTATTTTTGAAGAAAAAATTCAGTTTTCAAAAGCCCTGATTTTGGCCAATTTTTAGAAATTTGGCAAGGCTATAGACTTGCTTTTTTTGCCGATTTTTTGGGGGAAATTTTCCCTGCTGATTTCCACCGAATTTGATATAAAATTACTTTATATACCCCTTAGTGGCTGTTTAAAGGCTATTTGGTAGGATCTAGTTACTATTTTTGAAGAAAAAATTCATCTTTCAAAAGCCCTGATTTTGGCCGACTTTTAGCCATTTGGCAAGGCTATAGACTTGATTTTTTTGCCGATTTTTTGGGGGGAAATTTTCCCTGCTGATTATTATAATGCTAAATGACATTTCTTATGTTACTGTTTTGTTTATTTACTGTTTATTTACTGTTGATTACTGTATACATGTAGCCTCGTTATCGAGGAGAGTTGGTCTTGGATAATGGCGGACATGTAAAACACGTTTTTACTCTCTATGGTTGAAACATCCTTTTAGAATACAATACTGATTTCAACCCAATTTGATATAAAATTACTTTATATACCCCTTAGAGGCTGTTTAAAGGCTATTTGGTAGGATCTAGTTACTATTTTTGAAGAAAAAATTAAGCTTTCAAAAGCCCTGATTTTGGCCGATTTTAGCCATTTGGCAAGGCTATAGACTTGATTTTTGCCGATTTTTGGGGGAAATTTTCCTGCTAATTTCAACCCAATTTGATATAAGATTACTTTATATACCCCTTAGAGGCTGTTTAAAGGCTATTTGGTAGGATCTAGTTACTATTTTTGAAGAAAAAATTCAGTTTTCAAAAGCCCTGATTTTGGCCAATTTTTAGAAATTTGGCAAGGCTATAGACTTGCTTTTTTGCCGATTTTTGGGGGGAAATTTTCCCTGCTGATTTCCACCGAATTTGATATAAAATTACTTTATATACCCCTTAGAGGCTGTTTAAAGGCTATTTGGTAGGATCTAGTTACTACTTTTGAAGAAAGAATTCAGTTTTCAAAAGCCCTGATTTTGGCCGATTTTTAGCCATTTGGCAAGGCTATAGACTTGCTTTTTACCGATTTTGGTGGAAATTTTCTCTGATAATTTCAACAGACTTTGATTTAAAATTACTTTATATCCCTTAGAGGCTGTTTAAAGGCTATTTGGTAGGATCTAGTTACTACTTTTGAAGAAAAAATTCAGTTTTCAAAAGCCCTGATTTTGGCCGATTTTTAGCCATTTGGCAAGGCTATAGACTTGATTTTTTTGCCGCTTTTTGGGGGGAAATTTTCCCTGCTAATTTCAACCCAATTTGATATAAAATTACTTTATATACCCCTTAGAGGCTGTTTAAAGGCTATTTGGTAGGATCTAGTTACTATTTTTGAAGAAAAAATTCAGTTTTCAAAAACCCTGATTTTGGCCGATTTTTAGCCATTTGGCAAGACTATAGACTTGCTTTTTTTGCCGATTTTTTGGGGGAAATTTTCCCTGCTAATTTCAACCTAATTTGATATAAAATTACTTTATATACCCTTAGAGGCTGTTTAAAGGCTATTTGGTAGGATCTAGTTACTATTTTTGAAGAAAAAATTAAGCTTTCAAAAGCCCTGATTTTGGCCGATTTTTAGCCATTTGGCAAGGCTATAGACTTGATTTTTTTGCCGCTTTTTGGGGGGAAATTTTCCCTGCTAATTTCAACCTAATTTGCTATAAAATTACTTTATATACCCCTTAGAGGCTGTTTAAAGGCTATTTGGTAGGATCTAGTTACTATTTTTGAAGAAAAAATTAAGCTTTCAAAAGCCCTGATTTTGGCCGATTTTTAGCCATTTGGCAAGGCTATAGACTTGATTTTTTGCCGCTTTTTGGGGGGAAATTTTCCCTGCTAATTTCAACCAAATTTGACATAAAATTACTTTATATACCCCATAGAGGCTGTTTAAAGGCTATTTGATAGGATCTAGTTACTATTTTTGAAGAAAAAATTCAGTTTTCAAAAGCCCTGATTTTGGCCGATTTTTAGAAATTTGGCAAGGCTATAGACTTGCTTTTTTTGCCGATTTTTTGGGGGAAATTTTCCCTGCTGATTTCCACCGAATTTGATATAAAATTACTTTATATACCCCTTAGTGGCTGTTTAAAGGCTATTTGGTAGGATCTAGTTACTATTTTTGAAGAAAAAATTCATCTTTCAAAAGCCCTGATTTTGGCCGACTTTTAGCCATTTGGCAAGGCTATAGACTTGATTTTTTTGCCGATTTTTTGGGGGGAAATTTTCCCTGCTGATTATTATAATGCTAAATGACATTTCTTATGTTACTGTTTTGTTTATTTACTGTTTATTTACTGTTGATTACTGTATACATGTAGCCTCGTTATCGAGGAGAGTTGGTCTTGGATAATGGCGGACATGTAAAACACGTTTTTACTCTCTATGGTTGAAACATCCTTTTAGAATACAATACTGATTTCAACCCAATTTGATATAAAATTACTTTATATACCCCTTAGAGGCTGTTTAAAGGCTATTTGGTAGGATCTAGTTACTATTTTTGAAGAAAAAATTAAGCTTTCAAAAGCCCTGATTTTGGCCGATTTTTAGCCATTTGGCAAGGCTATAGACTTGATTTTTGCCGATTTTTGGGGGAAATTTTCCTGCTAATTTCAACCCAATTTGATATAAGATTACTTTATATACCCTTAGAGGCTGTTTAAAGGCTATTTGGTAGGATCTAGTTACTATTTTTGAAGAAAAAATTCAGTTTTCAAAAGCCCTGATTTTGGCCAATTTTTAGAAATTTGGCAAGGCTATAGACTTGCTTTTTTTGCCGATTTTTGGGGGGAAATTTTCCCTGCTGATTTCCACCGAATTTGATATAAAATTACTTTATATACCCCTTAGAGGCTGTTTAAAGGCTATTTGGTAGGATCTAGTTACTACTTTTGAAGAAAGAATTCAGTTTTCAAAAGCCCTGATTTTGGCCGATTTTTAGCCATTTGGCAAGGCTATAGACTTGCTTTTTTACCGATTTTTGGTGGGAAATTTTCTCTGATAATTTCAACAGACTTTGATTTAAAATTACTTTATATCCCTTAGAGGCTGTTTAAAGGCTATTTGGTAGGATCTAGTTACTACTTTTGAAGAAAAAATTCAGTTTTCAAAAGCCCTGATTTTGGCCGATTTTTAGCCATTTGGCAAGGCTATAGACTTGATTTTTTTGCCGCTTTTTGGGGGGAAATTTTCCCTGCTAATTTCAACCCAATTTGATATAAAATTACTTTATATACCCCTTAGAGGCTGTTTAAAGGCTATTTGGTAGGATCTAGTTACTATTTTTGAAGAAAAAATTCAGTTTTCAAAAACCCTGATTTTGGCCGATTTTTAGCCATTTGGCAAGACTATAGACTTGCTTTTTTTGCCGATTTTTTGGGGGAAATTTTCCCTGCTAATTTCAACCTAATTTGATATAAAATTACTTTATATACCCCTTAGAGGCTGTTTAAAGGCTATTTGGTAGGATCTAGTTACTATTTTTGAAGAAAAAATTAAGCTTTCAAAAGCCCTGATTTTGGCCGATTTTTAGCCATTTGGCAAGGCTATAGACTTGATTTTTTTGCCGCTTTTTGGGGGGAAATTTTCCCTGCTAATTTCAACCCAATTTGATATAAAATTACTTTATATACCCCTTAGAGGCTGTTTAAAGGCTATTTGGTAGGATCTAGTTACTATTTTTGAAGAAAAAATTCAGTTTTCAAAAGCCCTGATTTTGGCCGATTTTTAGCCATTTGGCAAGGCTATAGACTTGCTTTTTTTGCCGATTTTTGGGGGGAAATTTTCCTTGCTAATTTCAACCAAATTTGACATAAAATTACTTTATATACCCCATAGAGGCTGTTTAAAGGCTATTTGATAGGATCTAGAAACTATTTTTGAAGAAAAAATTCAGTTTTCAAAAGCCCTGATTTTGGCCAATTTTTAGAAATTTGGCAAGGCTATAGACTTGCTTTTTTTGCCGATTTTTGGGGGGAAATTTTCCCTGCTGATTTCCACCGAATTTGATATAAAATTACTTTATATACCCCTTAGAGGCTGTTTAAAGGCTATTTGGTAGGATGTAGTTGCTACTTTTGAAGAAAAAATTCAGTTTTCAAAAGCCCTGATTTTGGCCGATTTTTAGCCATTTGGCAAGGCTATAGACTTGCTTTTTTTGCCGATTTTTGGGGGGAAATTTTCCCTGATAATTTCAACAGACTTTGATTTAAAATTACTTTATATACCCCTTAGAGGCTGTTTAAAGGCTATTTGGTAGGATCTAGTTACTACTTTTGAAGAAAATATTCAGTTTTCAAAAGCCCTGATTTTGGCCGATTTTTAGCCATTTGGCAAGGCTATAGACTTGCTTTTTTACCGATTTTTGGTGGGAAATTTTCCCTGATAATTTCAACAGACTTTGATTTAATATTACTTTATATACCCCTTAGAGGCTGTTTAAAGGCTATTTGGTAGGATCTAGTTACTACTTTTGAAGAAAAAATTCAGTTTTCAAAAGCCCTGATTTTGGCCGATTTTTAGCCATTTGGCAAGGCTATAGACTTGATTTTTTTGCCGCTTTTTGGGGGGAAATTTTCCCTGCTAATTTCAACCCAATTTGATATAAAATTACTTTATATACCCCTTAGAGGCTGTTTAAAGGCTATTTGGTAGGATCTAGTTACTATTTTTGAAGAAAAAATTCAGTTTTCAAAAGCCCTGATTTTGGCCGATTTTTAGCCATTTGGCAAGGCTATAGACTTGCTTTTTTTGCCGAATTTTGGGGGGAAATTTTCCTGCTGATTCCAAACGAATTTGATCTAAAATTACTTTATATACACCTTAGAGGCTGTTTAAAGGCTATTTGGTAGGATCTAGTTACTATTTTTGAAGAAAAAATTCAGTTTTCAAAAGCCCTGATTTTGGCCGATTTTTAGCCATTTGGCAAGGCTATAGACTTGCTTTTTTTGCCGATTTTTGGGGGGACATTTTCCCTGCTAATTTCAACCTAATTTGCTATAAAATTACTTTATATACCCTTAGAGGCTGTTTAAAGGCTATTTGGTAGGATCTAGTTACTATTTTAGAAGAAAAAATTAAGCTTTCAAAAGCCCTGATTTTGGCCGATTTTTAGCCATTTGGCAAGGCTATAGACTTGATTTTTTTGCCGCTTTTTGGGGGGAAATTTTCCCTGCTAATTTCAACCCAATTTGATATAAAATTACTTTATATACCCCTTAGAGGCTGTTTAAAGGCTATTTGGTAGGATCTAGTTACTATTTTTGAAGAAAAAATTCAGTTTTCAAAAGCCCTGATTTTGGCCAATTTTTAGCCATTTGGCAAGGCTATAGACTTGCTTTTTTTGCCGATTTTTGGGGGGAAATTTTCCCTGATAATTTCAACAGACTTTGATTTAAAATTACTTTATATACCCCTTAGAGGCTGTTTAAAGGCTATTTGGTAGGATCTAGTTACTACTTTTGAAGAAAAAATTCAGTTTTCAAAAGCCCTGATTTTGGCCGATTTTTAGCCATTTGGCAAGGCTATAGACTTGCTTTTTTACCGATTTTTGGTGGGAAATTTTCCCTGATAATTTCAACAGACTTTGATTTAAAATTACTTTATATAACCCTTAGAGGCTGTTTAAAGGCTATTTGGTAGGATCTAGTTACTACTTTTGAGGAAAAAATTCAGTTTTCAAAAGCCCTGATTTTGGCCGATTTTTAGCCATTTGGCAAGGCTATAGACTTGATTTTTTTGCCGCTTTTTGGGGGGAAATTTTCCCTGCTAATTTCAACCCAATTTGATATAAAATTACTTTATATACCCCTTAGAGGCTGTTTAAAGGCTATTTGGTAGGATCTAGTTACTATTATTGAAGAAAAAATTCAGTTTTCAAAAGCCCTGATTTTGGCCGATTTTTAGCCATTTGGCAAGGCTATAGACTTGCTTTTTTTGCCGAATTTTGGGGGGAAATTTTCCTGCTGATTCCAAACGAATTTGATCTAAAATTACTTTATATACACCTTAGAGGCTGTTTAAAGGCTATTTGGTAGGATCTAGTTACTATTTTTGAAGAAAAAATTCAGTTTTCAAAAGCCCTGATTTTGGCCGATTTTTAGCCATTTGGCAAGGCTATAGACTTGCTTTTTTTGCCGATTTTTGGGGGGACATTTTCCCTGCTAATTTCAACCTAATTTGCTATAAAATTACTTTATATACCCCTTAGAGGCTGTTTAAAGGCTATTTGGTAGGATCTAGTTACTATTTTTGAAGAAAAAATTAAGCTTTCAAAAGCCCTGATTTTGGCCGATTTTTAGCCATTTGGCAAGGCTATAGACTTGATTTTTTGCCGCTTTTTTGGGGGAAATTTTCCCTGCTAATTTCAACCAAATTTGACATAAAATTACTTTATATACCCCATAGAGGCTGTTTAAAGGCTATTTGATAGGATCTAGTTACTATTTTTGAAGAAAAAATTCAGTTTTCAAAAGCCCTGATTTTGGCCAATTTTTAGAAATTTGGCAAGGCTATAGACTTGCTTTTTTTGCCGATTTTTTGGGGGAAATTTTCCCTGCTGATTATTATAATGCTAAATGACATTTCTTATGTTACTGTTTTGTTTATTTACTGTTTATTTACTGTTGATTACTGTATACATGTAGCCTCGTTATCGAGGAGAGTTGGTCTTGGATAATGGCGGACATGTAAAACACGTTTTTACTCTCTATGGTTGAAACATCCTTTTAGAATACAATACTGATTTCAACCCAATTTGATATAAAATTACTTTATATACCCCTTAGAGGCTGTTTAAAGGCTATTTGGTAGGATCTAGTTACTATTTTTGAAGAAAAAATTAAGCTTTCAAAAGCCCTGATTTTGGCCGATTTTTAGCCATTTGGCAAGGCTATAGACTTGATTTTTTGCCGATTTTTGGGGGGAAATTTTCCCTGCTAATTTCAACCCAATTTGATATAAGATTACTTTATATACCCCTTAGAGGCTGTTTAAAGGCTATTTGGTAGGATCTAGTTACTATTTTTGAAGAAAAAATTCAGTTTTCAAAAGCCCTGATTTTGGCCAATTTTTAGAAATTTGGCAAGGCTATAGACTTGCTTTTTTTGCCGATTTTTGGGGGGAAATTTTACCTGCTGATTTCCACCGAATTTGATATAAAATTACTTTATATACCCCTTAGAGGCTGTTTAAAGGCTATTTGGTAGGATCTAGTTACTATTTTTGAAGAAAAAATTCAGCTTTCAAAAGCCCTGATTTTGGCCGACTTTTAGCCATTTGGCAAGGCTATAGACTTGATTTTTTTGCCGATTTTTGGGGGGATAGTTTCCCTGCTGATTTCAACCCAATTTGATATAAAATTACTTTATATACCCCTTAGAGGCTGTTTAAAGGCTATTTGGTAGGATCTAGTTACTATTTTTGAAGAAAAAATTAAGCTTTCAAAAGCCCTGATTTTTGCCGATTTTTAGCCATTTGGCAAGGCTATAGACTTGATTTTTTTCCGATTTTTGGGGGGAAATTTTCCCTGATAATTTCAACAGACTTTGATTTAAAATTACTTTATATACCCCTTAGAGGCTGTTTAAAGGCTATTTGGTAGGATCTAGTTACTATTTTTGAAGAAAAAATTCAGTTTTCAAAAGCCCTGATTTTTGCCGATTTTTAGCCATTTGGTAAGGCTATAGACTTGATTTTTGCCAATTTTTGGGGGGAAATTTTCCCTGCTAATTTCAACCCAATTCGATATAAAATTACTTTATATACCCCTTAGAGGCTGTTTAAAGGCTATTTGGTAGGATCTAGTTACTATTTTTGAAGAAAAAATTCAGTTTTCAAAAGCCCTGATTTTGGCCAATTTTTAGAAATTTGGCAGGGCTATAGACTTGCTTTTTTTGCCGATTTTTGGGGGGAAATTTTCCCTGCTGATTTCCACCGAATTTGATATAAAATTACTTTATATACCCCTTAGAGGCTGTTTAAAGGCTATTTGGTAGGATCTAGTTACTATTTTTGAAGAAAAAATTCAGCTTTCAAAAGCCCTGATTTTGGCCGACTTTTAGCCATTTGGCAAGGCTATAGACTTGATTTTTTTGCCGATTTTTGGGGGGATAGTTTCCCTGCTGATTTCAACCCAATTTGATATAAAATTACTTTATATACCCCTTAGAGGCTGTTTAAAGGCTATTTGGTAGGATCTAGTTACTATTTTTGAAGAAAACATTCAGTTTTCAAAAGCCCTGATTTTTGCCGATTTTTAGCCATTTGGTAAGGCTATAGACTTGATTTTTTCCAATTTTTGGGGGGAAATTTTCCCTGCTAATTTCAACCCAATTCGATATAAAATTACTTTATATACCCCTTAGAGGCTGTTTAAAGGCTATTTGGTAGGATCTAGTTACTATTTTTGAAGAAAAAATTCAGTTTTCAAAAGCTCTGATTTTGGCCGATTTTTAGCCATTTGGCAAGGCTATAGACTTGCTTTTTTGCCGATTTTTGGGGAAATTTTCCTGCTAATTTCAACCCAATTTGATATAAAATTACTTTATATACCCTTAGAGGCTGCTTAAAGGCTATTTGGTAGGATCTAGTTACTATTTTTGAAGAAAAAATTCAGTTTTCAAAAGCCCTGATTTTGGCCGATTTTTAGCCATTTGGCAAGGCTATAGACTTGCTTTTTTTGCCGATTTTTGGGGGGAAATTTTCCCTGCTAATTTCAACCCAATTTGATATAAAATTACTTTATATACCCCTTAGAGGCTGTTTAAAGGCCATTTGGTAGGATCTAGTTACTACTTTTGAAGAAAAAATTCAGTTTTCAAAAGCCCTGATTTTGGCCGATTTTAGCCATTTGGCAAGGCTATAGACTTGCTTTTTTGCCGATTTTTGGGGAAATTTTCCTGCTAATTTCAACCCAATTTGATATAAAATTACTTTATATACCCTTAGAGGCTGTTTAAAGGCTATTTGGTAGGATCTAGCTACTATTTTTGAAGAAAAATTCAGTTTTCAAAAGCCCTGATTTTGGCCGATTTTAGCCATTTGGCAAGGCTATAGACTTGCTTTTTTGCCGATTTTGGGGAAATTTTCCTGCTAATTTCAACCCAATTTGATATAAAATTACTTTATATACCCCTTAGAGGCTGTTTAAAGGCTATTTGGTAGGATCTAGTTACTATTTTTGAAGAAAAAATTCAGTTTTCAAAAGCCCTGATTTTGGCCGATTTTTAGCCATTTGGCAAGGCTATAGACTTGCTTTTTTTGCCGAATTTTGGGGGGAAATTTTCCTGCTGATTCCAAACGAATTTGATCTAAAATTACTTTATATACACCTTAGAGGCTGTTTAAAGGCTATTTGGTAGGATCTAGTTACTACTTTTGAAGAAAAAATTCAGTTTTCAAAAGCCCTGGTTTTTGCCGATTTTTAGCCATTTGGCAAGGCTATAGATTTGCTTTTTTGCCGATTTTTGGGGGGAAATTTTCCCTGCTAATTTCAACCCAATTTGATATAAAATTACTTTATATACCCCTTAGAGGCTGTTTAAAGGCTATTTGGTAGGATCTAGTTACTATTTTTGAAGAAAAAATTCAGTTTTCAAAAGCCCTGATTTTGGCCGATTTTTAGCCATTTGGCAAGGCTATAGACTTGCTTTTTTTGCCGAATTTTGGGGGGAAATTTTCCTGCTGATTCCAAACGAATTTGATCTAAAATTACTTTATATACACCTTAGAGGCTGTTTAAAGGCTATTTGGTAGGATCTAGTTACTGCTTTTGAAGAAAAAATTCAGTTTTCAAAAGCCCTGATTTTGGCCGATTTTTAGCCATTTGGCAAGGCTATAGACTTGCTTTTTTGCCGATTTTTGGGGGGAAATTTTCCCTGCTAATTTCAACCCAAATTGATATAGAATTACTTTATATACCCCTTAGAGGCTGTTTAAAGGCTATTTGGTAGGATCTAGTTACTATTTTTGAAGAAAAAATTCATTTTTCAAAAGCCCTGATTTTGGCCGATTTTTAGCCATTTGGCAAGGCTATAGACTTGCTTTTTTGCCGATTTTTGGGGGGAAATTTTCCCTGCCAATTTCAACCCAATTTGATATAAAATTACTTTATATACCCCTTAGAGGCAGTTTAAAGGCTATTTGGTAGGATCTAGTTACTATTTTTGAAGAAAAAATTCAGTTTTCAAAAGCCCTGATTTTGGCCGATTTTTAGCCATTTGTCAAGGCTATAGACTTGCTTTTTTGCTGATTTTTGGGGGGAAATTTTCCCTGCTAATTTCAACCCAATTTGATATAAAATTACTTTATATACCCCTTAGAGGCTGTTTAAAGGCTTTTTGGTAGAATCTAGTTACTATTTTTGAAGAAAAATTCAGTTTTCAAAAGCCCTGATTTTGGCCGATTTTTAGCCATTTGGCAAGGCTATAGACTTGCTTTTTTTGCCGATTTTGGGGGGAAATTTTCCCTGCTAATTTCAACCAAATTTGATATAAAATTACTTTATATACCCCTTAGAGGCAGTTTAAAGGCTATTTGGTAGGATCTAGTTACTACTTTTGAAGAAAAAATTCAGTTTTCAAAAGCCCTGATTTTGGCCGATTTTTAGCCATTTGGCAAGGCTATAGACTTGATTTTTTTGCCGCTTTTTGGGGGGAAATTTTCCCTGCTAATTTCAACCCAATTTGATATAAAATTACTTTATATACCCCTTAGAGGCAGTTTAAAGGCTATTTGGTAGGATCTAGTTACTACTTTTGAAGAAAAAATTCAGTTTTCAAAAGCCCTGATTTTGGCCGATTTTAGCCATTTGGCAAGGCTATAGACTTGATTTTTTGCCGCTTTTTGGGGGAAATTTTCCTGCTAATTTCAATTTAACGTAGTGCAGCTCGCTTATACAACGATTTACTTGCAGGATTTGTAGAACAATAGAAAAGACACAAGTATTTATTTTGTTTTGGCAGTCATTGGGATCGCACCTTGACCTAATACCCATGCGAGGGGTACACATGAGAAGGGTGTAGTAGGCCCCTCGCATAAGTAAGCACATATCGATAAGGTATAAGGCTATAATAAGTAAAAGTTACCAGCTAACTATAAACAATGCCACATAGCTGTGTGGCCTACCGCCCTACGATGTTTAGATGTGAGACTATAGAGAGGGCCGATTGGGTGACTGCGTACCACTGGTATCATGGCTGTAGGCCAATTAGATAGTGTGCCCTGAACGGGTATCTTCTGGAGCCATGGTAGTAGGCCAGTGGTAACCGATCCGTGCACTGGTACCATATTTGTACGCAGTAATAGGTAGTAGGCCCTTCTAGGGGTACCTATAACTGACGATGGTAGTAGGCCAGTGGTGTACACCCCATCCGCTGGAACCATAAGTTTGTAGACATACCAGGTAGTATGCCCTTCTTAGGGTACCTGTAGTCTATTATGGTAGTAGGCCAGCTGATGAGGGCTGGTCAATGCTAAGAAAGAACTTACCCTGCAACTGAAGGCAATACATAATCGAATTCTAAAAGTAGTAACCATGAGTTAACTAGCTACAATACGCAACAGTAAGATAACGGGTTATAATAACAAATACTATGATCATACTTTCATTTCATTATGTTCCTGTTTTTTTTTTTTTTTTATATATATATATATATAAATTTATATATATTGTGTTCTTTGTTTTGTGCATTATATATAGGTATATGGAAAGGAGAGGAGACGTGGGCGGGAAGGGCAAGGGAGATTTAAAACACTAACTTGTTTTCAACGAAGGCAGTAATCGACTGACGGGCAGCAGGGCCATGCCGTGGAAGGCGTGTCATCTGCAGGGGTATAGGATAGAGGCTGAAGGGTGAAAACGAGGCTCCGCTTTCTCCGTTAAACCACATTTACGCCGTGCTTAAATGTTGCGATTAACGTAGCGCAGCTCGCTAATACAACGATTTACTTGCAGGATTTATAGACGAATAGAAAAGACACAAGTATTTATTTTGTTTTGGCAGTCATTGGGATCGCACCTTGACCTAATACCCATGCGAGGGGTACACATGAGAAGGGTGTAGTAGGCCCCTCGCATAAGTAAGCACATATCGATAAGGTATAAGGCTATAATAAGTAAAAGTTACCAGCTAACTATAAACAATGCCACATAGCTGTGTGGCCTACCGCCAAGATGCAACCCCAAGACTGTTACTAGTAACGAGTTCTTAGATTAAAAATGCTTCTTTTGGTACCAAATGAGCTGTCCGTTCGGCTTGTGGTGCTAACTCAAAAAACCGGGCCATTTGAAGGCGAGACAGGGCATCTGCGATACTGTTATCTGTTCCTGCTATGTGCTTGATGTTGATTGTGAACTCATTTTTTGCGGCGATAAAAAACAGTCGGCGAAGTAAAGACATCATGGCTGGGCATTTTGTGCTTTGAGCGGCCCATATGTCCACGATTGCACGATTGTCACAATGAAACAGTAAGCGTTTGCCTCGAAATAACGGACCCCATAATAAACAAGACACATAAATTGGGAATAATTCTTTCCACTGGATTGTGTAGGTCTGGCAAGACGAGGGCCATTTTTCCGCGATCCATTTCCCTTTGAAGTAAATTCCGAATCCTGATAAACTAGATGCGTCAGTATAGAGTTCCAAATCTGCAGACAATGTCACGGATGGATCCAGCATTTTGTATTTGCCGTTCCATTCCGGTAAATAGTCCAACCACCATTGAATATCTGCGCGTGCTTCTTTGTTTAGAGAGACATGATGACTCAGTTTTTCTACGGTAGTTGACAGATCAATTAATCGACGGAGAAAGGTGCGACCCGAAGGGATTATTTTTGACGCAAATGATAATTTACCAACAAGTGATAATAATTCTTTTTTAGTGCATTTTCTCTTGTTTTCCCATGAACGTAAAATTTGAAGTAGGGAAGTGAATTTTTCTTCGGGTAAACGTAATTCCATGTTTCCAGTGTCTATTTCAATGCCTAAGTAGGTCAGTACCGTGGAGGGGCCAACAAGTTTTTCGGGCGCGATGGGAACTCCTAGTTGTTGAAATATAGCCATAGTCAGGTTCAGATTGTTTAGACATTCGTTGCTGTGTGGCTGCCCGGCTAATAAGAAGTCATCGGAATAATGAGTAGAATGTTTAATATTATAATTTTGCTGCATTATCCAAAGAAGTGTGTCTGCGAGTTGTGAAAAACGATTAAGGGAAGAGCGCAGTCCGAAGGGTAAGAAAAGATCAACGAAGTATTTCCCGAGGAAAGAGTAACCGAGAAGATGCCAGTCATCTGGATGTACCGGGCAAATTCTGAATGCGCTTTTTATGTCCAATTTAGCCATCAGAGATTGTTTACCGAGAGAAGCAATCATATTTACTGCTGAATCAAAACTGTTAAGTTCTACTGACGCCTCTATGTCGTCGATAAATTCATTCACAGCCCGCCCGCGGGGTGATGAAAGGTCTGTGATCATGCGAAATTTGCCAGAGTCTTTCTTGGCGACGACACCAATAGGTGAAACTCGGAAATTGGGTAGTGGTAATGAATCAAAAGGACCGGCTGTGCGGCCTGCTTTAAGTTCAGACAACAAGCACTCAGCAACCGCTTCTGGGTTTGTAGTGGCTGACTGCAGGTTTTTAGACACGCTGGTAAATTCTGGGCCGGAGTAGCCTATTTTGAAGCCATTCTTTAAACTATTTAATAACTCGGAACGAAAAGACAAGTCTGGAAAGTCAATTAGTTCTTCTTGTAATTTAAAACGTTAATTGGAGTGGAAATAAGTGAAGGCAAGTCGTAGAAATTATTTACTAGCTCCTTGACAATAAATCTTTGGGTGGGCTCCTCCACAGCCGGTGTTGCTGCACTTGTGTTGGAATTTGCAACTCGGGTCTCGGCAACGATTTTGGTTGAAGAACCTACAAGGTTCGTTGCTAAGAGGGGCACGAAAGGGCTGCTGTGGACGAAAACTAGATCCATTTTGAAATTGCGCTGGTAAAGCTGAGGTGGCGGCTGAGGGGCAGCGGACAAACTTGTCGAAAACATACTCATCGTGACGATCCCAGGGAAGTCCGGTGATTGCTGTGTTCATACGGAACGCTATATCGAAACGGAACCAGGTGTCGAAAGGATAGGCTTTGTTCATATTGCAGATTGTTTCTTGATAAGACAACAATTCTTGGGCGAGATGAGGATGAAAATAAGTCATACCCCTGATAAAAACGTTCCAAGCTTCTAGCCATCCTAGAAAATTTGTTATTTTGGCTTTTTTCTTATTTGACGCTAATGCTAATGTATTGGTATTGGGGCTATCTTCATTTAGTTGCAGGTAAAATGTTGATTGCTGCTGCGCGATATCATAGAGAGACTGCGGAAGAAGGTTGTTGAAATCAACATACTCTTTGGCTTGGAGGGCTTTATGGATTTTTGCCGGGAGTGGAGGGAGCTTCTTAGCTTTATTGGAGTATGAATTATCTTGAAGCAAGTTCATACCTGGTTCTTCCAGAGTTGGCATAGGGAGGACTGGGTTCTGACCTGTACTAGCTTCTTGTCTCCTTTCTCTCTGAAACTGATTTGGAGGCGCGATTGATGAAGCAGGTGAGAGTTGCTGGGCTGCTGTGGGTTCTGGCACTGAGTCTGAGACTTGCTCCCTTTGGACTGGCTGCTGCTGCATTGACTGAACTTGTTCTCGTATGATATCCCTTAATTCTTCTCGGTTCAGCATGATAACATTATTTGGCTGCATGACTTCTGTTGCTTGGCTTGTTGAAGGTTGGCTTGGTTCCTCAGCGTTCGTCGGTAGGGATGAAGGGCCTGCTTCCCCATGATGAAAATAATCAAACAGCCTTTTTGCAATAGCTTCTTTCTTGCCGGAAGATGATAAATGGTAGTGTTCTGCTTTATTCCGTAAAAAAGGAAGGCTCGATTTCTTCCAGTCCCTAAGGGACATAAATTCGTCCGGTTTGCGACTTACCTTAGAACTCTGCATTTTATTACTCAGATTAAAACACTAACTTGTTTTCAACGAAGGCAGTAATCGACTGACGGGCAGCAGGGCCATGCCGTGGAAGGCGTGTCATCTGCAGGGGTATAGGATAGAGGCTGAAGGGTGAAAACGAGGCTCCGCTTTCTCCGTTAAACCACATTTACGCCGTGCTTAAATGTTGCGATTTTTTGAAGAAAAATTCAGTTTTCAAAAGCCCTGATTTTGGCCGATTTTTTGCCATTTGGCAAGGCTATAGACTTGCTTTTTTTGCCGGTTTTTGGGGGGAAATTTTCCCTGCTAATTTCAACCGAATTTGATATAAAATTACTTTACATACCCCTTAGAGGCTGTTTAAAGGCTATTTGGTAGGATCTAGTTACTATTTTTGAAGAAAATATTCAGTTTTCAAAAGCACTGATTTTGGCCGATTTCTAGCTATTTGGCAAGGCTATGGACTTGCTTTTTTTGCCGATTTTTGGGGGTAAATTTTCCCTGTTAATTTCAACCCAATTTGATATAAAATTACTTTATATACCCCTTAGAGGCTGTTTAAAGGCTATTTGGTAGGATCTAGTTACTATTTTTGAAGAAAAAATTCAGTTTTCAAAAGCTCTGATTTTGGCCGATTTTTAGCCATTTGGCAAGGCTATAGACTTGCCTTTTTTGCCGATTTTTGGGGGGAAATTTTCCCTGCTAATTTCGACCCAATTTGATATCAAATTACTTTATATACCCCTTAGAGGCTGTTTAAAGGCTATTTGGTAGGATTTAGTTACTATTTTTGAGGAAAAAATTCAGTTTTCCAAAGCCCTGATTTTGGGCGATTTTTAGCCATTTGGCAAGGCTATAAACTTGCTTAATGCGCGGCGGTCTTTAAGGCAGACAAGAGGCACTAATACACACAGGGTTGGCAGTATTTGGGATCGTATTTGGCAAATTCACTACAATATGATAATAATAATGATACATTGTTTATTGATTCTAATCTGCCACCAACTTCTTGGTGGCCAACCCGCCTTCTACGATCCAGATTACTGTTGTTGTTGTTATAAAATTTTTAACATGCATTGTTTAAGAGTTCGGCATTATAATCTTGGTTTAACAGTTCCACCACTGGCAAAACTTCACTAGTACGTTTGACAAGATATTCATCCAAGAACTTCTTCGTCCTGCAACAAGGAACTTCTTGACCAACTGATCTCTGATCTGTCCTAATCTACCATTACCGGTTTTCCAGCAAAACTTTTCGCATAACGACCTTCTATTTCACTGCCTTCGAACGTTGCGGATAAAGTGCTTCAACAGGTAATGTCTGTAGCTAAAACTTAAAGAAAAGGACTATGACTTAGTATTTCATAACGTTGCAAAGACTGAAATATTATATGGTTTGGACTAGTTTGTGCGTTTTATTCAATATTAAAACAACTGTTTCGCAATTGAAGTTTCTGGTAGAGCTATACCGCTAGATATGACGAAAACAACTTTGTGGGATGATCTGGCAAGCCCGCTTACATGACTAACTTTACCATGATCATCTTGAATATTTCCGAAATTTCGAATGTTCAATAAATGAGTTAAGAAATTCACAAGAAAAAACGACAGTTTTTAAACGGTTAAACGGTTAAACATGTTTCGAACTATCCTAGGTCATCTTCAGTTACCTTTTTGAACATATATTCGCCTCATTTTCAACGAGTCTGACTGAATGAAACACATTTAAATGTTGCATATGCGGGAGACAGATCTATTCAGCACGGCCCGCCTGGAGGTTATAACATAGAGGGAACTTATAGACAGGATGTTTAAGGGCCCTCAAGGTCAGTAGTACTTCATGCATACTTGGCCCGTAGCTACAACACGTTGGCTTGATTATTTCAGTGAGGAAATTATGCAGACTGAGAGAACAGATTTTGTCGTAATTTCAAATCCCCACCCCTATATGGCCCTATATAGACTTGATCCAACTTGTGAACTGACTTGGATCGAGGACTCCGACACGGTAAGCACTGTTATATTACATTAGAGACGTGGTGCTAACTCAGTGCAAGAGACATCGTACAGTGCAATTTCATGCACCATCAAACAATATAACATCATTCAAGCCGTGAAATTAGCGGCTGACACAGTAAGCCTGCTTAATTCATTTGGGAAACCTCATTTAACGTTTGAGATGACGTAGCACATGGCTCAGTAGGCTTTACTATTCATTGGGACCTCATTCAACCTTGAACTGACATGGCTCTTCGCAATCTACTCAGAAGGTTTAATTATTTCATTTCGGATGCTTCATACCACTTTGAAACTGATTGTTGTGGGCGTTGTTATCATCTTTTGAACCCCGTTCAGTAGGCTTTCGTATTTCTATTGGAACTACATTCAACCTTTTAGCGGACTCGGTACTTAGCCCCTGGCTCAGTAGGCTTAATTATTACTTTTGGAACCTCATTCAACTTTGAGCTGACTCATCTCCTAGCCACAGACTCAGTACGCCTTTCTATTGCTTTGAAACCTCATTCAACTTTGAGCTGACTCATTTCCTAGCCACAGACTCAGTACGCCTTTCTATTGCTTTGGAACCTCATTCAACCTTTGAGCTGACTCAGCTCCTGGCCACTGACTCAGTAGGCCTTCATATTGCTTTCCGACCTCATTCAACTTTTGAGCTGACTCAGCTCCTGGACGCTGACTCAGTAGGCCTTCATATTGCTTCGGAACCTCATTCAACTTTTGAGCTGACTCAGCCCCTGGCCACTGACTCAGTAGGCCTTCATATTGCTACGGAACGTCATTCAACGTTTGAGCTGACTCAGCACCTGGCCACTGACTCAGTAGGCCTTCACTATGCTTTGGAACCTCATTCAACCTTTGAGCTGACTCAGCTCCTGGCCACTGACTCAGTAGGCCTTCATAGTGCTTTCCGACCTCATTTAACCTTTTTAGCTGACTCAGCTCCTGGCCACTGACTCAGTAGGCCTTCATATTGCTTTCCGACCTCATTCAACATTTGAGCTGACTCAGCTCCTGGACACTGACTCAGTAGGCCTTCATAGTGCTTTCCGACCTCATTTAACCTTTTTAGCTGACTCAGCTCCTGGCCACTGACTCAGTAGGCCTTCATATTGCTTTCCGACCTCATTCAACATTTGAGCTGACTCAGCTACTGGACACTGACTCATTAGGCCTTCGTTATGCTTTGGAACCTCATTCAACTTTTGAGCTGACTCAGTCCCTGGCCACTGACTCAGTAGGCCTTCATATTGCTTTCCGACCTCATTCAACTTTTGAGCTGACTCAGCTCTTTGCCACTGACTCAGTAGGCCTTCATATTGCTTTCCGACCTCATTCAACTTTTGGGCTGACTCAGCTCCTGGACACTGACTCAGTAGGCCTTCATATTGCTTTGGAACCTCATTCAACCTTTGAGCTGACTCAGCTCCTGGCCACTGACACAGTAGGCCTTCATCTTGCTTTCCGACCTCATTCAACTTTTGAGCTGACTCAGCTCTTTGCCACTGACTCAGTAGGCCTTCATATTGCTTTCCGACCTCATTCAACTTTTGAGCTGACTCAGCTCTTTGCCACTGACTCAGTAGGCCTTCATATTGCTTTCCGACCTCATTCAACTTTTGGGTTGACTCAGCTTCTGGACACTGACTCAGTAGGCCTTCATATTGCTTTCCGACCTCATTCAACTTTTGGGCTGACTCAGCTCCTGGACACTGACTCAGTAGGCCTTCATATTGCTTGGGAACCTCATTCAACATTTGAGCTGACTCAGCTTCTGGACACTGACTCAGTAGGCCTTCATATTGCTTGGGAACCTCATGCAACTTGTGAGCTGACTCAGCTCCTGGACACTGACTCAGTAGGCCTTTATATTGCTTTGGAACCTCATTCAACTTTTGAGCTGACTCAGCACTTTGAGAGGACCCAGCTTTAAGCCCTGGACATAGTAGGAACTGGGCATGGGCATGGGTATGGGTATGCCCAGTCTCTTGGAAACCTATTGGACATTTGAGTTGATTCGGCATTTGGTCACTGACTCAGCAGGCTTTATTATTTCATATCAGATGCTACATACAACTTGTGAGCTGCCTCAGCTGCTAATGACTCAGTAGGCCTTTGTATTTCCTTACAACCCTTTTTTAACTGCTGAGCTAACTCAGCTTCTAGCCACTGACTTGGTAGGCTTTAGCATTTCATTCGGGACCTCATACAACCTTAGGGATGACTCTGCTTCTAGCCTACTTACAATTGGGACTTTGTGCTTGTCCAGGAAAAATAGTTTTGGACATACAGTTTCATTCACCCTCACACGATATAAACCTCAGATAACATTGAGCTATGTCAGCATGTAGATACTGACTCACAAGGCTTTATAATAACATTTGAGCCTTTTCTAACTCGTTTAAACAGATTGAGTACAATGCAGCTTGAGCAGCTTTAAACAATATAGACCTCATTCCGCTATTGAACTGGCTCAGCTACTGACACAGTACGCATGATAATATCATTGGGAACTTTGCTCTTATTCAGCAAAACAGTTTTGTACATGCGGTGTCATTCACTCTCACACAATCAAAACCTTGTTGACTTTGAGCTAATTGATCACCCATTGAATGGGGTTTGTTTTAGTGTGACAACTTGATGTATAATGTCAACGTGTTTAGATCCTCATGTTCACCCTTAATTCTGACTAACCTGTGAAGAAATCAATTAGCCTGTGGAAAGAAAAAGGTTAAGACGAGCCTAAGGAACACATGCCAATGGAACAGCTTCCATGCTGGGAATGTGTTGTAGAAACAATGATTGGATGAACCCCTTGAGAGGAGGACAACATTTCCTTCAGGATATTATCTAGTTTTATTAAAGGAATTGTACATATTTTGTACTAGAACTATTGCTCTAGCCAGTGCATTATGCATAGGAGAGGGTGGGTGGGTAAATTAAACACAGCATTGATATATAAATTTAATCCACCAGTTGGTTATCTAACAAAACATTGCAAACTCCAATCATCAGTGCTTCTAATGGCTGAATGCCAAGCACATGGCTGAATGCAAGAGGAGTAGAACCGAGACCTTCGCATTAATCATCATTTACGCCTGGGGCGTAAATGGACCACTTTTTGCCGATTTTTTGAGGGAAATTTATTCTCCCAATTAAGACCTATTTGGATGGAAAAAGACTTTATTTACCGCCTAGAAGCAGATAAGGGGTATCTGGTAGGACTGGGGAACTATTTTTGAAGAAAAACCAGAGTTTTTAAAACCCCTGATTTCGGCTGATTTTGGCCATTTAGTAAGGCTATAAGTCCTGCCTTTTTGCCGAATTTTTGAGGGAAATATATTCTCCCAAATTTGACTTATTTTAATGGAAAAAGACTTTTTTGACCCCCAAGAGGCTCTTTAAAGGGTATTTGCAGGGATCCAGTTACTATTTTTGAAGAAAAAATTCAGTTTTCAAAAGCCCTGATTTTGGCCGATTTTTAGCCATTTGGCAAGGCTATAGACTTGCTTTTTTGCCGTTTTTTGGGGGGATTTTTTTTCTTCTAATTTGGACCCAATTTGATAGAAACATACCTTATATACCCCCTAGAGGCTGTTTAAAGGCTATTTTAAAGGCTCCAGTTACTATTATTGAAGAAAAAAGGCAGTTGAAAACCCTATTTTGTCCGATTTTGGCCATTTAATATGGCTATAGACTTGTTTTTGTAGCGATCTCTTGGGAAAAGTTTTTTTCCCGATTTGGTCCCAATTTGTTAGAAATACATTTTATTTCCCGCTGGAGTCTCTTTGGGGTAATTTGGTAGGATAGAGTTACTAATTTTCAAGAAAAATGGGAGTTTTCAAAGCCCCTGATTTTAGGCTATTTATGGGCATTTGGCAAAGCTATAGACTTGCTTCTTTGCGTTTTTTCGAAGAAAAAAGTTTTCTCTCAAAGATTATCTATTTGGGTAGAAAAATATTTTCCTTATCCCTTAGCGGCTGTTTGGTGGGTGGTTTGGTATGATTGAGGAACGATTTTAGAAGGAAAAGGGTGGGTTTTCAAAACCCCTGATTTTATCCGATTTTTGGTGATCTGGCAAGACTTTTTAAAGACTTAATTAAAGATTTTGTGCGTAGAAAGCACGCGTAGATTGGGGCCAAGAAACACAATCTTTTAACCACCCCACTGATTTATTTTCATATAATAAACTGCAACTTATAAACCACTTTTTACATATAAACATTAAAAACGGATAAAACAGACGTTATAGAGAAAGTGACATGATATTGATAATACAATTGAAAGAGTTCAAAAGTCCAATGCACACATTAAGGCAACACCTCTTTTTATCCAGTGTTTATTTGGCTTTGAAGTGGGAAGTTCAACTGATATAACAAAATTGGTTGAATGACCGGTTGTTGAAAGTGTGCCTAAAAGCAAAAAGGATATTGTTAGTTTAGTACCGAAGGGACAAACCCTTGTTCCCATAAGATCGTTATAACGACGGCGACAGGCTGCTTAGAGACCCGATTAGGAACACTTCCTTCCGAAAATAACGACTGGGCCAACTGTGAGTTGGAAGGATCGAGAAAGAGAGACTTGATGTGAGTTCATTTTTCAAGACGCTTAAGATCCTTCCGATCAAGGGTAGTTTAAATGGGAACAATGATCACAGTGGTGCAGCTAGCCAATCATAAGAAGGCCATCATACGTGTTCCTCTCTTTGCTGCTGTCAGGAAGTTTTAACCAGACAGTCACCGATTGTTTTATGATAAATAGGAGCTCCTTTTCTCTTATCGCTTTGTTAGTTGGAAGAAGGGATCGGTGACAGGTAGCCAACTATTAAGATCAAATGAGAACCAGGCATTCCTTAACTTCCTTTATGGGGGTCCATGCAAAATTTACTTTCAAGGAAAATTTATTTTCTGGTAGATATGTGGCTAACTAAGTTAAGATGCAAGAAAAATTGTACACAAGGGGCTTGGGGCATTTGAATTTGAGACACAGTGAGAAAAGTAACATATTCAGTAACTAAGAACAACAATGTTACGCATTAAGGGTGTTATGCTGGGCAAAAATATATTTATAAAATTGAAGGTCCCAAAAGGGGGCAACTCTCTACCTTTCTGTAAAAGAGGATTAGCAAAAGATACTGGCAAGGACCCCTTCAAGAACGGTTTACTGTTCAGCGAATATTGTATGGGGCTTTGGTAAAACTGTACCATGCTTAGAGAATTCGAGGGCCAAGTACCCATCTATATAGGCGAAATATATACCCAAATTACATCAAGTACCCTTCACATTAAAGTTTCTGCGATGGAAGTATTCGATAAAGATTTCACCACGCGTTGAAGATTTGAAGAAGAAAAAAATAAGTTCATACCTGCCCGAGTTAGAGTCTTGTAAACCGGACAATCGTAGATACCGCTTTCCGGTTTCACACGATCGGCGGTCGGTTTCATCCAGATAACCGGGACAGTCGTGTACAATTCTTTAGGTCTGCTTTCTGTGAGTTCATGATTTTCAAAATCCCATCGAGCTCCTTCAAGAAATAGTCCTTTGATATAACATCCGAGCTTCGGGCGTTGTGTTAGTTTTTCTTCACTTTCTTTCATTACCTTCAGAGGAATTTCACATAATAAATCATCATACAGTATTCTAAAAGCCTTAGCCCCTGGCCAAACGATCAAACATTGTCAAACATTTGAGATTTGCTTGTCAAACAATGTTTTGCCATTTTGCCAGGGTTAAAATGTCGGGTATGATTTGGTTTTCGTTTCTTAAAACCACGCCTTACTTTTCTTTCACCACGCCCTTTTCCCCCTCTAATGTCTGATGTCTGGCTGCACCACTGACTAGGTACAAAATCCGGAGACTGGCCAGAACAACAGTCAACAAATTGCCTAATACTATTGGAGACTAGTGAAATTATTCATATAGGCCGAATTAGAATTTGTGCTCATGCAATATGAGCCTAACTGCATGCGTTTCGGTACCTTTAGCCAGGTACCAACCTTACATAGTAATATGCAAGACTTCGGTACTCGTGTGATACGAGTCTAAAACTCTCACAATTACTCACCAGTCAGCCCAGCTCCGGTGGTCGTGTGATTAGTACTTGTGCTTCTCACGCAATAAACCCCGGTTCGATTCTCACACATGTCACTGATGAGCTCCAATAAGAGCGAAACGCGTCTGGCATTTGAGAATTGGGCGGCTGGTGAAACTATTGGAGACTTCTAGAAAAGGTGACCAACGTGAAATGGCCACAAAAGATAAGCAGTGAAGCCTTACGAAAAGAGACCTAAATGGAAAGTGGAGTATGAAGATCAAAACCAGGAGACTGAGATGATGTTGCCATTCAACAAGACTTCCTGAGGAAACTTCAGCCAGAATTGCTTTAGAAGAGGCAAGAAGGAAAGTAAAGGAACCAAGAGGAGGCCAAAAAACACCCTGGCTATCTTAACCGCGTGCAGTCTCTACGGCGAAGGGAAAAATAGGGGGAGAAGCTAGGCTATCAGTGATTGAGAAAACCTGAAATCCCTGAACCTAATAATACAGGAATAGAAACGGCCACAGAACTAGCATACGACAGAGATACATAGAGATGGTGTGGAAAACTAGGGCGCCAGAATACAAACTCTAGAAGGCAGGCCATAAAAGTAGTTTAAACAAATAAGATTGTAAAGTGTAAGGCTTGCTAAGGACCGTTTAGGGATCAAAATAGCCCATCTCCGGAACAATTTTTCCAAGCATATCCCTTATCCTCGGTATCTACTCTTATAAATCTCCTTTTATCCTAGAATTTCACAGAAAATTTCCCATATGCTCCTTATTTTTCTAAACTAGTGCCCCTCCCCCCTAGAAATATCATATTCCCACTGCCCTAATTGGGTTTCAAAGATATTTTCATTGCTCGCTATAAGAGACATCTACGAATATTTGTTGACCCACCTGAAAATCGAATGATATGGTGTCGATGGAAATTTTTCCAGCTCTTGCAAAGTTTTGTAATGTTCCTGTCAAGAAACCTTGTGGAAAGAAGAAACCAGAAATCCAGAAAACCTGCGTAAAAAATTAGTAAAATAAATGGCAATGTCATACACGTTTTTTTACAACAAAAACTTTTATAAGAAACACTAGCTAAAATTTGGGTCAAATTGTTTAGCCATCTCCGAAAGTATTTGAGATACGCACAAGCGGAGTTCGACAGCACGAAGCCCCTGCACAGAAGCGCATTTTAAAAATGCTTTTGAGAAGGGTGCAAGGCTGTAAGGTGGTAGAAAATCACCAAGTTAACACTTATTCAATTCAATTCATTTTTATTCGTAGAAATACAATTTACAATGATAAAATGTATTCTACACGGCCCAAGAGAAGCTGAGCTAACCTAGCCTGGGCCGCTACAAAACTAAAAAATATTAAATTCTAGAAACATGCAGGCTTAGAACAAAGCTTATCATCTTAGAGAAAAAGGCGTGAGTTGGTTCAAAGCGTACGGCTAAGGGGCACGAATATTTGAAGTCAAGAAATAGGCAATTGCCTGATCATACCGAAGGTATTCCATTTTCAATCCAATCTTGTATAAATTTCATTCTCTGTGTTAAATCTGTCACCCATGAAGCAAGAGGTTTTAAAGATGGATATGCCTGTGAAAGAAGAAAATTTCATAAATAAAAACGAAGCAAAATTGTTCATTTATAGTCTTATTTCTAACCTAAGGCTACCAAACCCACTTTACACTTCATCCTTGGCCTAAATACGCAAAGCATATAACAGGGTGCAGTGCAAGCACAAAATTGGGACTCAGGTAATAAGTCTAGACATGCCTTACAAGGAAACATTTTGCATAAACAATCTACAATATCACTTACCTTACTTGCCCAAATTTCCGGCACTTGGTTGTTATACAATTTATCTGACATTGTTTCCAGTTGTTGAGACATGACAACTAGACCTTTCAATGCTTTTAGTAGATCTCTCAAAGTTCCCTTGATTGTCGATAATAATTTATTGTATCTCAAAACTTCTTGGACTAAAACAGTGTTCATTGATTCTTCGTATTTCACTGGATATTTCTCTGATATTTTGTCAATGGAAAGTGGATCAGGAACATGTTGAAGGATATTCAAGGCTGTTTCTTCCATCACCTTTGAAAAGAAACAAGAATGGTTTCAGCAATCGATCCAATCATTACGTAATCAATCACAATGATCATCTTCAATATCAAGCTCAATATGATACATCAATCAACCGATTGTATAAAAATGAATAAGTTTTAATAAATAAACTTATAAATGAATAAACAAGAAATAAATAGATTAATAAGCTAAATAGACGAATAAAGAAAATAAACAAATAGATTAATCAACAAACAAACCATAAATTAAGCAAATCATCAACATCATATTCATTATCGTTATAATCATTATCTTCATCACCATAATCGTAGTAATCAAAATCAAAATCACATCATCACCATCATAACCATCACCATCACCACCATCAACATCATCATCATCATCATCATCATCATCATCATCATCATCATAATCATCATCAGCATCATCATCATCATCATCTTTCACTTAAGGCTAATCTGGAAGGAAAATCTTGTCTTGCCAAGGCTAAATTGGTGCTATTGGCTAGCACTACTGGCTGCCTGCGTAACAGGCTGCAGGGAAAAATCTCTCTATATACTAATTCCTGAATCCTTATTGATTTTGAACCCGAAGCTACCCTGAAAACGGGGTTCACAAGACAAAATCCAAGAACATCGACATTACATTACACTGTAAAGAAATATTGCAGTTGAAATGAACAGCTTTTCATCGAATGTTAAAGTAAAACAAAAAATTCACAATTCAAAAAGGAATTACCTCTTCCCTTGACCTTCCTGCACCGGCAGCTGATTTTGGTTGCAACAACAGAATACCATTCAACAGACTGAATGTTTCATTCTGAGCAAATGTAATATTGGCATTATCATGAAGACTGAAGATTTCTGGTGTGTCATTGATCGGCAACGCTTTTATATACACCATGTAACTCTGTAGAAAATAGGTAAAAAGATAACAAACAAGCAAGCAAGCAATCTTTATTTGTTGACGCATAGGTCAGGGGTTATGGCAGCTATACAGTTGATGTGGGCCTGCAGCTTGTGCCCGCTGACTAATATTTTAGAAGGAATACCCTGGGTACTCATTTACCGACCTCGGAAGGATGGACAGCTGAGTTGACTGTAGGCTTGCGGATAGTGGTCCCGACGAGATTCGGATCTACTACCTTACGATGGTGAGCCGAACGCCTTGACCACTCGGCCACACCACCTCTAGGGGGAAAATATGACTAGACCATCACAAGAACGTTTGTCTTATGTAGCATTTAGAAAATGAAAAATAGCATTGAACGTCTTTTGGGAACAATCTTCCTTGAAGTCGCAAAGTAAGATGACAGAGATGCTGTGTGGAAGAGTTTAGGAAAAAGACTGACAAACTCTTTAGATGTCAAGTTAACTGCCAAGCTGCATCTCAAAAATGGCGATTTCAAAGTTGGGATAGAAATCAAGAATCGAAAATTGATTCGACGAAGTAGCCACCAGAAACGAATATGAAGAGTAGCTTTACGTCCTACACAAAGACCCTTTGAACGAGATCAATTATGTTAGTGCACTTACTAATTCATATCCCAGCTTACCATTCTTAACCTTAAACTGACGCATTGACACACAAGGATAAGGGCAGGGGCAGGAAGATCTCCTTAAGCCTTTAGCTTAATGAGGAAAAAACTTCAGTATAAGGTAGATGTGGTTCATAGAAAACGTACCTCGTGGTCACAGGAAGGATTCAACTGATGATAAATACCAGACTCGGAATATTTGTGCTCCAGTTCAAAACATGATTGCCATAGAAATCATTCAGAATTGTCATAATGCAACGACGATCCCAATCGTCAGTAACACGACCGCCATAGTTTATGTGACCGGCTGTATATTTGAGGACCTGCAAAGTACACATAATAGCTTTATCATCTGTAGTGTATAGTAAAGTAGAAAAAAATACCGTAAATGACCCAGGGCGTTTATTTTCTAAGTCGATTCTTACTTTGGGTGTGAATTTTGGGGGGGGGGGGCGCACATGCGGAAAGGGGCGTTTACAAACAAAGTCTAAGATCCCGTTTACACGAGCAAAAATGGATCGGATCCTCTTTTGGTACAGATAGGCCTTGCGTTTACACACAATTCGTAGATCCGATCCACTTTTGGTCTGCGAACCGACCTACTTTTGGATTGCTTCGAAAAGCGTTCCAGTTTAGATTCGATCTACTTTTTCATCGTGTTAAATGGTGGATCCGATCCAAAACATGCTCTCTTTGAAAATATGATTACAATAACTATAGAAATATTCAGTAATCACGCATGCGTCAATTACCAGAACCAAAAGTGGATTGGATCCATGCCTCGTGTAAACGGAAGGCCTTTCCGTACCAAAACTAGAACTTCTGGATCCGATCCACTTTAGATCCAATCCACTTTCTCTCGTGTAAGCGTAGTCTAAATCTTAATGATTCTGACAAGGAATGACATACGATTTTGAGATATATTGGAGTACTGGCAGGAAACCTTAACTTCATGATAACGTTACGAACAGTGGACAGGAGGAAAACAATTCAAAAATCAAGTATTTTGAGATGTAAGATCTATTGTATACAATAAAACATATGAGGGATGGTAATCGTAGCGTATAGGGAATTCGTATAGTATTTAATACATCTGCAAGCTTTCTCAACATTCTTGCCTCAAGTAGCATTAGCAATCGAAGGTGAAAGTGAAGGTGAAATGGTGTTCTTAGCACCAGTACTCGCTAGGATATCAAAGGTTGAAGAACTAACTAGGCCTCGACGCTGGCTGGGGCGCTATCGTTGCTGGGACCCGAACACCAATCACGCTAAGCTCTAAGCTCTAGATCATGAGCTGGCTGGATCCTACCAAGACACCACAGCACCTACAATCAAATGGTGACCCCAAGTAATGTAGAGTTCATGGCATTAGTCAACTTTTTGGGTCCTGTTTCTGCTCTCTCAAGTCTGAGAACGAGCAGTGACAGAAGAAAAAAAAAGCTTTTAAGTAAGCCCTATGATGTTTCCCATTTTACCAGAATTGTGAAGTGCTGTGCAACTCGAAAAGTAATGATCAGTGACAAGATAAATTTCCTACCTTGTAAGGAATTTCAGGGTATTCGTCAAGGAACATACTGAGTTGGCTAATACAGATTCGAAGATCGCCATTCGTGAATTCGTATGGAATATTGAAGCCCAATGCACCGTATTTTCTTCTCTCCAATGTTACACCATGAAACAGACATAGTGAGAATAATAACACTTTGAATTCTGAAGTCTGAAACAGAATAGATTGATTTATAGTCTTGTAGTTTACCGGGTACTTTGATTTGATTTAAAACTAGGCTTGACTGGGAATTGGACCGAATACGGTCAACTCTAATTGTCCTGAGGACGTTATTTCGGATTGTTTTCGCAAGAAGATCGCAAGTTTTTCGGTTGATAAAAAGTACGGTCTGCAAAAGTGGGCTTTACCTAAAAATACCTTGGATAGGCAATGTTTCCTTGTGGTTCGGAAATCAAGTGAAAAAGGCTATTACTAAGTGTTTCGCTGCTACCAACCGTCGGCTAGTTTTTAGCATTCGGAAAATTCTACTATCCATTCAAAAGGATTACGTACCTAGCACACAAAAAGATTGGTCGTCTATGGATTCTCGTGCTGGTGTGATGCCAGGTACGTAGGTCGCATTTCCCAGCAACCACCCCGCCGGTCTAAGCAACAACCTAGCCTCAAACACGATTCTGCCAGATGAAAACAATTACTTGATAACCTAGACTGCACAGAAAATTACAGCGAGGATTATTTTCAAATAATTGGCAAAGAAATATCGTTGCTTCATTTACAAGTTTGGAATCCGTCCACATCAAAACAAAAAGACTGGTTCTGTATAGAGAGAAAGAGCTTTTTTTGCACTTGGACTCAGCAGCAGTTAATTCAATCGGCCTTCCCACTGTATCCTTTTAAAAATGTGTGCTGAGTCTCTTACCTTTTGGCAAGTAGCAAAGAAATCATCGCTAAATGAAAAGTAAGTCCGTAGGAGATTCGCTTTGATGCCCCTTGGAGGTTCCACTGTCAATTTCGAGCCATTTTGTAATATTGATACAGGGAACTTTGGACTTGGCATGCTTGTTAGCCATAAACGGAAGTCTCTGTGTACCTAAAAAAAATAAATAAATAAACATAAAAAAGCCTGCAGGCTTCATGGATTCCACTACTTAAGGTGCAATCTTCTGGGACAAGACTCGACTATATTGCATCTTGTTTCGCTGTATATGGTCAATACAACTTTAGCTTAGTTTCTAAAAAAAAGTCTGTGAACTCGTGAACTACAATACGTCGTAGGCTAAGTTTGTAAAACGTGCTGCCGATTATTTGCAAGCACGGTTACAACTACTTCATGGACAGCCAACCGCATGTCAGCGACGGCTTTCCTCGATGTGGCAGGGTGTGTGTGTGTGTGGGTTGGTGTGGCCGGATGTCGCACGGAAAAATTTCTGTCCCAGCGACAGGCCATTGAAAGTAGACCAAACTGGCGACCACTGGTAAAACGAATCTCAGACACAAATACAGGTTTCAACTGAAACGACTATAGCCCAGGCCTAACCATCAAACACTGCTTGACAAACATTTCAAATTGCTTATCAGGAAAAATTTCCACGTTGCAAAAGCACTCTTGAAGAGCAAACTTCAAATGTTTGGCAGACAATGTTTGATAGTTTGCCTAGGGCCTAAAGTATACACACCTTATCTTTATCAATATGTTCAATAAGTCGTTCCAAATTCGGCATCCAACTTGGTGACAAATGACAGTTTTGAAAGAACACCCATTTACCACGCTCCATTGCACTTGCCATCATGGCTTCAGCTCGTGGGCCCTTGAAGAAGAAAAATGTAAAATGAAACTTATTATCCTTCATTCAAAGAGAAGAACAACCTCGCGGCTCACAATCTGAAGCAAGGCTCTCCTTTGGGACAAGATTTGTTCGACAGTCGAGACTGTGCCAAAATTACATTAAATATTGTCTCCTACTGATTCAATCTAGGAGAAGGAGGGAAAAACAATTGCTTGGCACACAAAAAATGTTGTTTCTCTTTTGGAAACTTAAGCTTATTTATCACTTTACGGTGGACGGTCTGCTGAATGATATTCAAAATATCAATACCGATCCTACTTCACTGTTCCAATGGCTCAATTCGATCAACATCTCCACTTTTATTGGTCACTAGATATTTCGGTCTGTTTCTTAAGCTGTGGCTAAGCTAGGAGACACTGCGTGACATTGTATTCGGCGTGCCTCCATAGGTAGCTAAACATTCGAGCAACATGTCCCCCGAGTCGCGGAGACAAGAAATGTTTCTATTGTCTCCCAGAAACACTTGCTTGTCTCTCGCCACACACAAATTTGGTCGCACGCTACGAAGTTTCCGAGGTGGCTAAACTGGGAGACATCCAGGTACATGTCACGCGCGACATTGTATTCGGCGTGTCTCCCAAGGTGGCTAAACAGCCAGAACCATTTACGTGTTTTTGGCTACAAATTTTGTCGCGCGCTACAAAGTTCTTTAGGTGGATGACATCGAGGGGACAAGCGGCGCTACATGTCTCCTAGTTAAGCCAGGTCTTTTGCTTTTCACTCCGAGTTAGATTTTCATAAGTTGCAAGTAAGCAGAAAGTGTATGGTGCATAAAAATATCAAAGGCAGGCAGCAGTCGTCATATGAATTGTTTAATAAGCAACTAACCTGACCCTGTCCAAGTGATATAGCACTAAGTTTCTTTGAGAATCTCATTTCTTCCGCAAATTTATACAAGTCCGCCGCAGGATCGGTACCAGGGGATAGAACAAAGATCAGAGATGTCGTTGGAGATGAGTCTTTGAAAACCAGCGAAAGATCAGTTGTCTAGAAGAAAGAGCAATTTCATAATTTATAAACGAGTCTCCATCAAGATTATAAAAATCAATGGGTCTTTAGAACCTGTAGCTGCTTATCCACGGGGGGGGGGGGGGGTATTCACCGCCCATATGAGTGGGTTATTCGCCCTGAAATTCTCCAAACACGGGTTCCGTTGTAACCAAAACACAAGTATAAGAGGATAGAAAATCGAAGAAAACTTGAAAAATTCACTCTTTTTGAGCCAGGATAGTGTTTGTATCGCGTCGAATACGTACACAGTATAATTTCAAGCAACAACAAGGCTTAGAAAGCACAATTACTCTCATATTACGCTTGTTGTGACCAATATTATATAGTTTGTGTCTGCAATTAAAGTAGATGGGTTTGCAAAATCTCGACGGCACATCTCCGTCCATCCATAAGTCATGTGTCCCCCCTGGTGCTCGTCCCATCAAAATCGATTGCTTTTAATGCCGTTTGGTCTTGTATGTGATGTAGAAAAATTGGTGATGTTAATCCCGCACCAGTCTTACACTTTATTAGACCAGGCATTCGAGGTCTGCCATGGTGGTTGTGGCCTTTGAAAGTGCCGAAGACAATGGCTTTGAGCAGCCGCTAGCCGACCTTGCACAAAATGTGGCCAAAGGGAAAAGAGAAAATTCACGGCCACATCGAAGAGTTTTTTTGATGAAAACGAAATTGGATAAGTAGCACGGGGAAAAATGCTTGGAAGATTTAAACTCTTTTAAGAACGAAATCAGAAATTTAAATAAACAACTAAATTTAAAGTCATCATAAAAATTTTCTTTGTGACGATTCTAGGCCAATCTAAAAGGCACAAGTTTTTTGCATAGCAAGGAGCAAGTGAGGAGCCAATGCCCCCTGATGTAAACATTAGTTACACTTCAAATTTTTGAAGATAAGAAAAAGGCATAAAATGTTTTATCTTTCTTACCTGTGGCTCAATAAATCTTCCTCCAAGCTGGTTCTTAACGAAATTCTAACAAAAAGAAAAGTGAAAACTCTTAAAATGCGGAAAAATAATGATACTGTTGGCTTATTTCAGGTCTGTAAAAAGTGTAATCATAAAATAGGTTAGTTAAAGTTAAGACCCTTGTAAAAGATCAAATATTGTTTGTGAAAAGTTTGAACTGACTGTTTGGTCACGTCCCAAAACATTGTTCGTCAAGCATCTTTCGCTTTAAAAAAGTAGAAAGTGTTTTGAAGCTTACAAAGCATTTCAAAGCAAACTCTGTTTCACAAGCAATGTTTTGCAACGTGGCAAAACGGTTAAACTTTGCTCGTAAAGCAAATGTTTGATGGTTAGGTCACGTCCCAAAACATTGCTCGACTAGCATCTTTTGCTTGAAACGCGTAGAAAATGTCACTGAAACTATACTCTGCTTCATAAACAATGCTTTGTGACGTGACCAAACGGTTAAACATTGCTCGTAAAGAAAACTTAAATGTTTCAACAACAATGTTTGATGGTTTGGTCACATCAAAAAACATTGTTCGTGTAGCATCTTTTGCTTGAAACGCTTAGAAACTGCTACTTAAACTTTACTCTGCTCCATAAACAATGCTTTGTGACGTGACCAAACGGTTAAACATTGCTTGTAAAGAAAACCTTAAATGTTTCAACAAATGTTTCAACAATGTTGACGGTTTGGTCACGTCACAAAATAGTGTTCGTGTAGCAATTTTTGCTTGAAACGCGTAGAAACTGCTACTTAAACTTTACTCTGCTCCATAAACAATGTTTTGTGACTTAAACAAACGGTCAAACATTGCTTGTAAAGAAAACCTTAAATGTTTCAACAAATGTTTCAACAATGTTGACGGTTTGGTCACGTCACAAAATATTGTTCGTGCAGCAATTTTTGCTTGAAACGCGTAGAAACTGCTACTTAGACTTTACTCTGCTCCATAAACAATGTTTTGTGACTTGAACAAACGGTCAAACATTGCTTGTAAAGCAAATTTCAAATGTTTGAGAAATAATGTTTTATCGTTAATTAAAGCCTAAGTGATTTTTTATCCTGCTTACCTGCATTGCATTTGCAACTTTGTCAACTCGTAAACATCTGAGAACCAAAATCTTCTGAAATGAATCAAGTGATTCATCCCAAGTTCCAGGCAGTGGTTCACTATCAAAAACAGAAAGGTCACATTATGCAGATATAGAAACAAAACATACAGTTGTTTGCGAAATATCTTGAGAAGGAGAGATATACAGAGAATCGAAAAAGGTATATTCATTTACAACGTACATTTTCCCTACCTATCTTTGGCAGGCCTAGAATATTTGGGCAGATTTTGAAAGCTTCGAAACCTTCTTGCAACATTTGCAGCTGAAAGGTTCCTATCTACACGTACTCATTTGAACTCAATTTTCAACACGTGGCGTGGTGGCATACCGAGATAGATTGGACTCGAACTTTTACTGCATGACCAGAGAGCCAATGACGCTTCCACTGAGCTATAGAGCGTTTTTTTCATTCCATTTCATTTAAATGAAAGTAGCTCTTTAGTAAAATGTTGATTAACAAGGGGCTCTCCATCTAAATATTTGTAAGAATACAAATATCCAAAAAGCTGAATGATATCGCCGAGTGAAGCTTCAATTTATGCAGCTCTTTGGCTTGTTGTGTTCGGCTAAGATGAGCGATGTTTGCGAATTTGGAAATTAACAATATTTCTAAATCACAAAGATTACACGTAAGTCAGTTAAATTTGAAGTGGATACCTTTGTGGACTACCACTATCAAATATCCTCTTGAATTCACCCAAATGGTTTGAGAAGTCATCAGCAAAGCTCGCAAATGTAGGCTAAAAAAAGAAGTTGAAGATATAACTTAAAAAAAGAGGCCATAATAGGCTTGGTATTTTCCTTATTGTTGCTTCAAAAGGAGACGCTTAATAGCGAGGGAAGGCTTAGAAGACAGATAAAGCTTAAGGTTTAAGATACCATTTATTCAAAAAAAATAAAAAATTTATTGACAGGATTGGTTTATAACTATACTGACATCTCTATAACCTTTATCCAGAAGAATAATCAGCTATCCTTATAGTTATTTATTTGCAGACGAATGTTATTGAAGTCTTGCTTCATCGATAAATTCTTTCTTGAAATGCCACTTACCAAATTAGTCATCATAAGGATTTCCTTCCATGATCTCTCTGATAACCAATCCTTTGCAGGATTCTCTGTTTCTTTTGGAATAATTGTCCCTCCAGCTAACAAAAATCTCCATTCATCCTATCAAAGAAAGGGAAATATTTCATTAATATCATACTGTACAATCAGTGGAGTAACACATTTAAGGCTCTTTTGTAGTTTAAGAATGGGGCTCCCGATACATTTTTTCGATTGTGTGTTTTTTGGCCATACTATGCTAAAATGCTTCCTAAGCCCATCCCATGAACAGTTATCAACCAATAAACACGTAAACGTGCATTTTCTAAAGTATTTTCAAAAGGGTCAATCCTGAAGAAGGCTCAACATAGCCGAAGCACAAAAAAAGCCAAAGGGAATGAGAGAAGCCTTAAGCTGCATGATTTGGCGAGTTACTCGATGACTTCATTAGTCTATCAAGGCAATTCAGGTTAAACTCCCATCTACTGTGGTATTCCACTTGTGGAAAAATCTTTCCTAGTGTTTGCCATTCACGAAAAATATAGCTATACGAAATGTGAAACACAACGTGAAGCGAGAGGAAATGTATATGTAATGGCACTGAAGAAGGAAAAACATAGCCGAAGCATAAAAGCCAAACGGGAGAAGAGAAACTGACTGGATGACTTAGAGGGTTACAACATGATTTCATTGGGCTCTATAGCTCAGTGTAATTGTCGTTGATTCTCTGATCATGCAGTCCAGCATCGAATCCCATCTACTGTGATATGCCACTGGAGGAAAAATCTTTCCTATTGTTCGCCATTCACGAAATATATGCAACAATATGTTTGGTGCTTAAGGGTGCTGAAGAAGGCTCGACATAGCCGCAAAACAGCTGTATGCCTTAGTTCATTTTTGGCTCCCTGATCATGCAATCTTTGGTTCAAATCCCATCAATTGTGGTATGCCGCTCTATAGTCATATCTTGATAATAGAAAAGCATTACTTACAAGATTGATTTTGTCCTCATTCATCAAGATTCTCACAGTTACCAAGAATGCAAACAGCAATTTGTGTTTCTCGAACAAACTTCTGCAAACGTTTGAATAAAGACTGAAGGTGAAGTAATCATTGATGTTCTGAATTCGTTGTACAACATTGTCTGTGGAGATAAATCATCCATTTTTAATTTAGAAAAGTTAAAGATAGTTTAAAGTGTATTATAACGTGTAACTTGTATGTTAGCAAAGCTGGAAACTACTCAAGGAAACTTTTGACACATGCGCAACACACAACATATGTGAATTTTGACTGCAGATGAATTGAACCGGCTTCTTATGTCTTTATTGTTTGCAGTAGTGACAAAAATATTCAAAATTGATTAGTTCCTTTGCGATTTTATCTTTAGAAGTAAAAAATCTTTAAATTTTTCGGCCCCCTTAAACCATAAATACTCGAATAAGCCTTCCCCTCGAAATAGCCCCACCATAGGGGGAGAAATTGTTAATAAGCCCCCTCGAACACTTTATCTTGTTATGACAGAAAGACGCATCCACGTCTAAGCCCCCACCTTGAAGCCCCCAGGGGGCTAATTCGATGATCCACGGTAAAGACTTCTTATAAAGTGCTTCTTTATAAAAAGGCCGCGTAGAAGTGGGAAACGTCAAATTTATCCACGTTACTTGTTATGCATCTGAGCTAAGTTTCATTAGCTTTTATTCTACAGGAAGGCAAGTTCTGGAGGAGGGTATAGAACATCTCCGTCACCCCCTGACTATTTATAGATGAGAAAAGCCCGTCTGGATAAGGGCTGTAGGGTTAATGTTCTTTGACCTAGTCATAAACTAAAAACTTGTTTAGCGTGATTTCTCTTTATGGGGAAAAAGTATTATGGACAATTTTTGGCCTACTGTGTGACTCGAGAGCAAGATTTGGTTTCAAAATTTCGTCTTATACACCGGGATCTATGGTTTTTGAAAATTTGATATTAATAATAATGATTCACAAACCTGCTGCATCAGCATTGGCTATGCTCTTTAGGAATATATTCACAAACCACTCAAGAGAGTATTGATACATAGGGTCGATATTAGCCTGTCAAAAAGAGAACCATTAATGCGCTAAACAGTCGTAACATGAGTAAAAATATAGGTCGCGACTTTTCGATGTTAACTGGACGAGAACCTTGGCTTGTATGACTTAGAGAGTTACTTAAGCCCTATAGCGCATGTGGAAAATGCTGTTGGCTCTCTAGACATGCAATCCTGATTAGAATCCCATCTATTTTGGCATGCCACTTGTGAAAATCTATCCTAGTGTTTGCCAATCATGACAAATATATATTGGAATATGTATGGTGCTGGAAAAGGCGCAACATAGCCGAAACACGAAAACGTCAAACGGGAGGAGAGTCTTGGGCTGTATGACTTGGAGAGTTACTCGGCGATTTCATTGAGCTCTATACAGTAGCGAAAAGAAAGCGTCGTTGGTTCTCTGGTCATGCACACCGGGTTCAAATGCCAGTTGTGGAAAAATCTGCGGGGTAACTGACTCCTTGGAATCTCGTACAGCATTAGCTGAAACCTCTATTGCTATCGTAGGAATCTTGTAAGAATCCTTTTGTTTCATACGGAATCTCGTGTGAAAAACATACCTTAATGTTCATCATTCACGACTAATCGATATAAACACTAAAATACTGTTACTGGTGAAAATACGAATCTACAGAGATGTGTTATCTTGTAAGAATCTACCAACACTCATCATGAAATAAATGTACTTACCAAATCATATGTACAAAAGAAGAGAATCTGTGTTCTCACTGCCACTGGAATATACTGACTTCTAGTAACATCAATATCCTTTTCGGTCTGTTCTGCGATTACCACTTTAGACTGAGAATAAAATCAAAATGCTTAGTAAGCAGCATTTGGCACCAATTTCTGCAGTCCCTCTTTAAAAAAATGAAATACTCTTCCCCCACCCCCAGATGGCTTCCAGACGTCCAAACCTTCTGCTTCTCAAACTGTAAGGTTTCGAAGACCTTGAGGGGGTTCTCAAAAATACAAGAACAAACCTAGGTAGCTTTTATTGTTTTCTTAATTAATATTAAGAAATCTCACCTTAATTTCTTGAGATTTGATTTTTGATTGTTCCAATGTATGAATTAAATCAATATCATCAACAGGGCTTCCTTCTGATGATGACAGTCGATGTAATATTTTATCTTCGATTGCTTTCAATTCTTGTTTCATTTTGGCATTGCTAACAATCAGCTGGTTTTTGGCTTCTTCAAGATCTGGTCGTTCCTCAGCAACTACTAATGCTAATAGCTGATCTTCAAGTCCACTAGAATGAAATAAATAAAAATTGATTAATGATAGACAATCATTAATCAATGATAATCTATCATCGATCATAGATAATCAATTATAAATAATCAATCAACGATCAACAATCAACAGTAATCGACAATCGATCATTTATCATTAATCATTAATCAACAATCATCCATCATCCATTATCCATCATCAATCAACAATCAATAATCATCGACCAAAATCATCGATCATCAATCGGCAGTCATTAATCAACAAACATCAATCAAAATCATCGATCAAAATAGACCATAAATCATCAATCATCGATCAAAATCGTTGATCATTGATAGCCAATAATCAATCAATCAACCCTCAATCATGAATCATCAGTCATTTACTTATCATCCACATATAAACAACAGTAATCATTCATCAAAATTAAATCATTAATAAACTACGATAACCTCTAAAGTAACCATCAAAAAATTATCACCAAGCATAAAACACCAATTAGCAATATCAACCACCATCACGATATGCAACATTAATCATTCTCACAAGCACAAATTAAAAAAGTATTACTGGAAATTACCTTGGCGAAAGAGTAAAATTGACAATGGTGACTTTGGTGGAGACTTCAGGTGTATAATGTGGATTTGGTAATTTCGTGGTGATGAAAAACTTGAAATCGTCATGATAAGGAATGATTGTATCTCCAAGTTTGATAACAGTACTGCCTTGTTGCTTGAAAACCTTGAAAATAGAGACAATACCCGTTTCAACGATAACTCTTGTGTCAATGTTCAACGTATATATAACTTCAGTATTCGAACTTCAGGTGAGAAAGTCTAAAAGCCTACCAGGAGCTCTTAGATTTCCAGGATAGACATACTAAAGCTGCTCCGTTTAGTACACAAATAATTGAAGACCTCATAAAAAGTCGAAAAGGCTTTTTTAAACCTTTCTATGAGGTTTTGCAGACCTCATAAAAAAGCTCACTTTGAGAATCCACAGCCCTACTCTTAGGTGCCAAATAAACTCCCCCGTTTATTAAGCTTGAGCTTCCCCCACCCCCGAGCCTTATTAGGAACCCCTCATTTATTAATTTAGGAAGAGAAAATTTCACTTGTGAAAGGAGTAAACTATGTTTTATTAAATTTCCCCCATCCCCGGACCTTAATAGGACCCCCTGTTTATTAAAATTTCGAAAAATTTCACCCTCCGTTTACTTGGACTCCCCGTTTATTTGGCACCTAAGAGTATTGTAAGACTTTACCAACCAAAAATAAAAAGATAGTGCAGTTAATTGCAATACCCACGCCCACGGTGCTAATGTGTCCCTCAAAGACTGAGTGCGCTTCAAAAACTGCTTAATCTTTCTACACGCCTTTAATGCATGAAGGATAAAACAACTTCCACAATAAGAAAAAAAAATGAAGTTACCTGTTTAAGAAGAATAGGCTCAAGTGCTGGATCAAGCTCTTCACCGACATTTTCAAGTAAGCAAGGTTTTCCAAATCGAACAGCATTTTCAAGACTCCTTAAAAAGTCTCGATCAGTCAGCTTTATGATGTCTAAACCAGCATCTTTTTCCTAGAAAAGAACAAATCATTATTTAAGCTCCAAATTTGTAAGCAGTTCTTCTCGAATTTTAAAATCGAATGTAGCTAACTTTGGTGGTCAGCATCTTGAGGGCATCCTATATCAGAGAGCATCCTTCATCTCTTATACCAGAGAGGCAGCAACAAAGTAATAAACAAAGTAGCAAAGACAAGTCCATCAATCACTGTCACTTCTTCGGGTAGTTGAAGGTCGTGCACCAGTCTTTTCAAGTAAAATTTGCTCTCGGCCTTCTTCTGAGGCTCTGATAGTGGGAGCAAGGGAGGAAGGTCTAAAACGGACTAGTAGCATGTTTTCGTGAGGTCTCGGAAGGAAGCAAGCAAGCAAGCAATTTATTCGTTAACGCAGGTTGGAAGGGTATGGGAGCTGGACCCTGAAGTGGACCCAGTAGCCTCTGCCCCAGATTGATATTCTAGAACAAACACTCTGGGTAATCATTTACCGATCTCTGAAGGATGGACAGCTGATTTGAATGTAGGCTTGTGGAAATAAGTCCTGACGAGAATCAAATCCACGAACTTGTGATCGTGAGCACAGCACCTACACCACTCGGCCAAACCACCCAAAGTTATGGCTAAACTAAGAGACTTGTTGCGCGCGACTTGTATTCGAAGTGTCTCCCAGGGTGGCTAAACATGCGAGTGACAAGCGAGCAACATGTCAGCCGAGTCATTTGCATGTCGCGAAGACAAGAAATGTTTCTGTTGTCTCCAAGAAATATTTGCGCGCCCCTTGCCATAAATTTTGTCGCACGCTACAAAGTTTCCAAGGTGGCTAAACTGGGAGACACCGATGTCTCCTAGTTTAGCCAGGCCTTAAGGTTTAAATTACTTGCTTCGAATGATTACTTCTTTATGTTTACAAAGGCTCATTTGTTAAGGACTCCTATTACAAACCTGTGTTCGTATCCATTTATTTGCCTGTCCTTGCGGATCAATGAATAAGGGCCATCGTTTCGAATACTGTACAACAATGCCATTATCAACTGATAGAGTATCACGTGGCAGGCCTGCTATTTGCCAATTTCTGATCTTGACAGGATCGCCAAGTGTTCCAACGAGACTGCAATTTTCTGAATGAGGAATTTTTTCTTTGGTAAGCTCCTCTTTCCATTCGTCGACGAGAGATGATCGGTATTCACCCTAAAATCAACGAAAATTCAATGCTAGTAATTACAGTATAAAGCCAGGGTTATGTCGAAAGAAGAAATGATAAAAACCATGAGACTAACACGAACAAAGTCTCTTTTTCAAATGAATGGCATATGTTTCTTGCAGGGGAACAATGCAGCGTAAAAAAACCTACCGTAAAAACACCCAAATACGCAATAACTCCAGAAGAAATAACAATATCGCCAATGATATTGATAAGAAGCTCATCGAATTCTTTAACTGCTTCTACCCATCGACCTTGCTCATCGCTCAGACCACCAATCAACTAAGAAAGATTAAGAGAATCATTGAAGAATGCCTACTGCAGTAAACTCGGGTTGCAGCTACTAATATATCTCTTGGCTCTGGAAGGACCAGCCTTTACAGCAAAACAAAAAGATTTGTCTGAAGAGAAAATCCCTGAAGGGAAAGTCAAACTCTCTTGGTAGATTGAATAGCCAAAGAGAGAGAGAGAGAGAGAGCTTCTCCAATAGTCTCTTCATGGGAAAGGAAAACCGTATACTGTCATAGCTTATTTATTCGCATAAACGAACGGTGCTTTTACTTCGGGCGCTTGCTTCGAGACAAGAAAACAAGCATTTTAGTTTGATATAGACAGGGTCCTAAACCCTTGCTTTTCCTATAGACCTTTTCAAAGAGGTCTGGGTTGGCGCGACATTTTTCCGGAAAATGGTAGACATGTTGAGTATAAGGGAATCCTCTCCACATACAAAGACCGGAATCGCAGTCGTTTTTTCAGGAGAGATATTGTAGCAAATTTTGCTTCAAGTTCACGTTTAATGGGAGTTGAAGTGAAAGAAAGGATTGAGGTCCCAGTTGAAGGTGAAGGTGAGATGGTGTTTTAGCGCCAGTCGCTAGGATCTCAGTAGTAGGTTAACTAATCGAGACCTCGACCCTGGCCGTGACGCTACCGTGGCTGGGCTCGAACCCTGACCACACTGAGCATTTGACACCACGAGTCAGCTGGATTACACCACGACGCCACAGTTTATCTTCTCTTGGAGGTATTTTATAAAGTACTTTTCTTTTTTATGAGTTACCTTCAGATTGTTTCCTGAGTTTTTACAGATGTTTTTAACCTTTACAGTCACAGATTCCTTTCCTCTCTTTTTCTTCCATTATTCATGAATTAGAAGTAAAATCTGCTGCAATATCTCTCCTAAAGCAACTGCAATCAAGGTAGTTGCACGCGGAGAGGGTTCCCTTACTCAAGATATCGTCTATTTTCAAGATAATTGTCGTGCCGACCCAGACCTCTTTGAAAGGGTCTTTTATTCAAAAACAACCTTCGCTGAAACTTATTTTTAACTACTAACCTACTACCAATTTTTTGATGAAAGATTAAGTTAAAAATAATTTTATTTAAAAGGACTGTAAGGTCAAGAAAAAATCCAACCATATGTTAACAAAAAAAATATAAAAAATATTCAAATCAACCTTTTCTGCTCTGCCAAGCCTTGCAGTGCATTGCTCAGTCTTGAATTCCAAATCTTGTTTCTTAGCAACACATTCTTCGTATTTTGCCTGAAGTGACGCTATACCTTCCTCGACTTCGGCCAGTCTCGCTTTCGCTGCTTCTAGGAGCCTCTGGGTTTCTTGTAGTTCGCTCTGGGCCTTTTTCAATGCCTCCTGTAGAATCAGAGGAAAACAATAGTAAAAGGAATAGAAAAGTTACGGGCATTAGAAAAATATAACATCATATCATTTGCCTGGCATCGCTATTTAACTTAAGTAAAAACTCACACTTGGAACCTTCATAATATTTATGAGTCCAACTTCAATCTTATAAGAAATTCAAAAACTCATAGACTAGTTTTTTAGCAATCAATAGAAACTCTTTACTCATAAAATCACAAGTAGTTACATTACCATTTGAAACAAACTAACCCTTTTAGGAGCAACATTCTTCGCCACAAAGTGATATTTATGCATGGCACGAACCCACTGGCAAATGGAAGTACAGGCTCTGGAAACCTATAAAGAAAAGAAGGCTGTTATTTGTTTAATTATCTTTAATTGAAGAAAAAGCAAGGGAATGACAAGACAAGGCCGTTACATTAAAGGCTTGCCATTAGTTAATCTCTCACACGGCTTTTCCTTTCCATTTTTTATGCCGTTGCTTTCGGACGCAAATATACCTTTCCAAAGAGGTCTGGGTCGTCGTGACATTTTTCTGGAAGACGGTTGACATTCTAAGCCAGTGAATCCACTCTGCGTGAGACAACCTAAATTGCTGTCGCTTCAGAAGGGGTAGTGCAGCAAAATCTGCTTCAAATTCACGTGCAATTAGAAAGTCAAATAGAAAGAAAGGATTCAAGTCTCAGCTTAGCTGCTCAAAAAGGCATTAAATCCTCTTTTTGTGAATTACATGCATCTTGTTTCCTAAATTTCTGCAGATATTTTGAATATTTTTTGTCATACATTCCTTTTCTCTCTTTTCTTCCATTATTCGTGAATTTTAGGGCAAAGTTTGCTGCAGTAACTCACTTTAAAGCGATCGCAATCCCGGTCACTGAACGCGGAAAGGAATCAATTATTTAAAATTTCCACCATCTTCTAGAAAAATGTTGCGTCGTCCCATACCTCTTTGAAAAGGTCTGATAACCGCTCGACAACTGGAGCTGCGTTATTGTTAAATACATAAATTTATGACTCCAAAATTAGGTTTTAAGGGAAATTTTGAAGAAGTAATGAAATTAGAATGAAGAAAAGTAACCTTTTGAATGGCAGCAGGTTGGAAATCTTCGCTGTCAATGTATGGTTGAATTTTCTGAATTACAGAATCTCCGATGTTATCCTAGAAATAAAACACAACTTAAATTAAATAAAACGCAACTTCAGTCCTTGGGAGCTCTTAAAATTTACCTGGTACGTATCAACCATGGATTTCTTTACGACAACTTGAGCAATGTGGTGTTGGAGAGTCTATTTAAGTTTATAGGTGGAAAACGTTTCTAATATTTTTCAAAGAGGGTAATACTTTATAATTGCGAGAAACAGCGGAAACACTGTAACGGACATATAAAAGCTTGTTTCAGCTGACAATCCTCAAAGAATAAACGTCAGAAACAGTCCACAGATCTTTCCGCCGTTAATCGCAATTTTGAAACTTTGTACCACTCAAAGTATAAATACTCTATATACGTTTCTTAGAGCCCAAGAGTACATTAAATCCCCTCAACCAGGTATAACTGCAGCAAGGTTGGGAAAATGAGAGCAGAACCCTGAAAAATAAGGCAAAATAACTGGAAGATTGAAACAAACACCCCCAAACAGTCTTCATGAGGGCAACAAGAGCAATCGCTCCCTTGCCCCTTCTTCTGACATAATGCCCGCAACTAGAGCCAAATAGAAGACAACCATTGTCGTTTCTATGCTTTTTCTAGCATGCATGAATCTAAACAGCCTGAAACAGGGGCTTTATTGCATTTATAAGCGTTTATGGAGATATAGCGTTCTTCACTGTAGAACCCTTTCCAGTACGGCTCTGCCAAGCTGATATTGTTGCCCTATTGTTGTCATTAAGGAATTTTACGAAGATAGAACATTATTTAGAGACTTTTCAGTTCAGCTCTGCCATCCCTGTAATTTGAAGCATGATATTTGAAGCAGAAAAATTACCTTGTCGTAAGTAAATAAGCCATCTAAGAACTTCCCAGGATCTTGCAGCAGACCTCTGCCTACTTCCCAGTAATCATCGACTCTTGTACCAGGCTACGAGCAAACATATTAATATCATAAAACATTCAGCAAGTAAAGGAATTCATTTAGATTTCATATCATCACACATCATCATACTTTTATCACTGCAAATAATCAAGAATTAGAAAGCCGGTTCCATTCATTTGCAGTCGAAAATCACATAAATTGTACGTTAAGCAGGCATCTAATGTTTCTTTGAGTAATCTCGAGCTTTGCTCACCATGCAAATGTCTCTCTTTTTATGTTAAGACAACTGTATGTGCAGTTAAAATTCAGGAACTATTAAGGAACTTTTGGAACTACAATTGCCTCAAAAAAGGCCCAGAAATAAGGAACTTTAAGAACTAGGCCTTGAGGTAGGTTCCTTATAAAAAAAACGTGTATCAATATCATAAAACATTCAGCAAGTAAAGGTATTGATTTAGATTTCATATCATCACACAGATGAACGGCTACTAAAAGCTACTTGGTTTGACCAGCTACTGTATTCCAAGGCTCACATCACTCACTGCAGTATTAGCAACTAAGCCATTTAGCATCCTTACTATTCATTTTTGCAACGTTTCTCCTTGGTTTCTAAAGCTGGAAAGTTAATGGTCATCGCTTTCTGGCATGCCTTCTACACAGGCCTGGCTAAAAACAAGATTTTCTTCACCAAACTCAAGCAGTTTTCGGCTTTTAGCAATTAGGTCTGTGAATGATCGTTTAACTTGCTCCTATGACGACAGAGCACTGACCACCGATCTAACTGAGTATGTTAGATACAGACCAAGAAGCTATGAGGGACAACCCCAGATTACTTAATGTCCAGAACTCTTGGAGTTTGTTGTTGCCTACGATCAAACATTTAATGGTCTTATACAGACCCATTCACCGGCCGCCCAGTGCATCAGAAAAAACATTTTTATTCAGTGCAGTGATATATACGTTTACTGCAAATTAATCTTAACCGGTAAGAAACTGAAAAAACCTTATAAATTTATGTAGTTTTACCTTTTCTCCAGCGACTTTCTTCGGCTTGAGCCCTTTCATAATGCATACAGCCTCGATCACCATTTTTACACCAGGAGGAGGCCGTTGCATTGTTCGTACCTTTAAAATAAATAAAAAATTAACAATGAATAGAGAAACACACAGCTAAATATTTGAACCAAATTTTGATATCAAATCTTTTGCTACAGAAAAATCGAAATAATGAGCTTTGAGCTTTGTAGAAATTCTTACCTCGACTACATCATTTCTGTTTAATGATTTCAGACTAGCCAAAGCAGCTTCCTATGGTGCAGAAGTAAAAAAGATAAGAACGCTCAATCAATATATGCGAGTCCAGGTATAAGAAACTCTACTAGAGGATAGTTTACTAGAAACTTATCGAAGAAGTTTACGATCTTTAATGTCAGTGTCTTGAATCGCTGTCAGTGTGTCCAGTATCTTTAGTGTCTTAAATCCCTTTTTTTTCCATTTTTTCTAAAGGATGTACTTGAAAGTTTTTTCATGCGACACTCTTCAAATTATAAAATTCAGAGTCAGAAACAGACCAAAACAATTGACTAAGGCGGAATTTATACCCAGATGAGGGTCGAAATGCACCAATAAGAATTTGGAGCTGAATTAGCACTAGATATAATGAGATACCCTTGAGCAACCACTTCAGAGTATGATTGACTTAGTTTAAAGCAGAAAGGGCATTTTAGTATGAATGAATCGACTTACAAGAGCAGGCAAAGCTTCATTTAAATCTCTTTGTGCATCATCAGCTATTTCTTGTGTTTCTTCCGCTTTCTTTGTCGCTTCTTGTTCTTCTTTTGATACGATCTCTTTCGTTTCATTCGCAATTACCTAGCATGTAATAAAATAAAGGTAAATAAATGTGAAGGAATTGTACTGTCCGCACAACAGCAATCTTGCAAGTTTTGGAAAAAAAAGTTCAGTGCATTTTGTGAATCATCTTTCCCCTGGCAACTGAAGTAGGCTTAACTTAAGTTAAGTTAATGTTATCTTAGTTATCTTAACTCCGTACACTTAAATTGTTTTACTAAACTTAACTTAACCATTACTTTATTTTCTTAACTTAACTTTTATTAACTCATCTCTAACGTGACTAAGCTTTACTTAATTTAATTTTACTTTATTAGAATTAGCTTAGCTCCAATTAACTTAACTTTACTTAACTCATCTTTACTTTACTTAACTATACTAAGCTTTACTCTCTCTTAACTTTGCCTAACTGACCTGAACTAAACTGAACTGAACTAGGCTTGTCTAATTTATAATCTAACTGAGCAGAGCTGAACGTTAACTCAACATAACTTAGCTAAAATTTAAAGCAAGGTAACGTACCTTCAAGCTTAACTTAAACTTAAAATTAACTTCAACCTTACTAAACCTAGCTTATTCTAGCATAGCATAGCTCAACTTCACCGTTAACGTTACTAAACTCAACTTAATTTCTCTTATTTGCAAACTTGAAATCCTATGTAGAAGTGCAGAAGTTGTAAAAGAAAGCTTACCGAATCTTTGGCAATTTGTTCCATGGTATCTTGAGTCTCTTTTGCTGCTTGTGCAAGTAACGGCTGCATACTTCCAAGTTCTTCTTGCAATTTTGTAACTTCTTGTTGGGTGCTGAGCAACTACAAAGCAACAAACCCAAGTATCCTTTTAGCACGAATAGAATGCACAAGTCATTTAAAGTTAGAACTAGTGGAAACAGGCCTTTGTATTGTAGTCAAGTTTTTAGTGTCGCAAAGATGTGAAAAGAGTTGTTAGGAATCCTAGCCAGTGTTCCAGATCACTCAGTGAAAGAATAGACTTGTCTTGAAAGAAAAGAAAAATGTTGGCTGGGGGGGGGGAGAAAATTAGGCATCAAATTTTAAGTATTTATTAGGAAATACAGAAAATGTAGGCATCAGAAACCAGCTGAGTTACTACGAGACATAACCAGAGGCGCCAGAAGAAAGGTATCGGGGCACCAGGCAGCGGGAGGGGGTGGCAGCAGCAACAAAGTCAGGACAAAACAATAGGAAAATCAAAAAAGGAAAAGGAAAAGCAATCGCTTCCACTGCCCCCTGCCTCTGGCGCTCCTGGGCTCAAGCAATTGATTTCACAATGATTCGAAGAAGGCATAAAGGAACTACGAAATCAAGCTATTCCTTACTTTGTCTAAACCTGTTTTCGTTCTGTTTCTTGCTCCTTGAATCTCAGATTTCTTCAAACCAAGAACCTTGTTAAATGTTCCCAAAAGCTCGAGGTAACTATGAAAAAAAACAAGTTTACGAAATAATAACATCAGCAACAAGAAATGTATAAAATAAAATAAAGAGGATGCTGCGTTTGTAGGGCTCATGCCGAAAGATAAAACATTTTTTGTCAAACATTTAAAATTTGCTTGTCAAACAATGTTTGGACGTTTGACTACATCACAAACATTTTTGAAAAGCAAAAATAAGCAAGACGTATGGCACAACCTTTTTGAAAGTCGAAAACATTGTTTGCTTGACGAAGCAAAAAGTTTTGAACGAGCAATGTTTTTTGAAGCGAGGAAGAGATTAAACATTTCATTTGACATGCAAATTTCTAATGTTTGACCAACAATGTTTGACCAATATATTATAGAATAGGAAAGCTTCACTTTACCTTGTAGGAGTAACATAATTATGTCTGGAGAGCTCAGCTAAGTATTGTTTCGATTTATTAGCGACTGACTGATGAATAGTACCAAACAAATTGACCTGCAAGATAATTCGATATTCTAATCATGATTCGATATATTTCTCCAAGGTGGGGGCTTATTCACGGGGGCTTATTCAGAAATTGGGATTTATTCCAGGACTTACGGTATGCGCAAAAATCAGAAAGATACAATGGCTGCCAAATGTAGTTGGAACACCCAAGATTTTTTCGTGTTAATCATTGACATTTCGCTAAATCTAGCATTTCAAGAGCTTAATCCCCCTCGCCTCAATCAATGTTGAGACTATTGATGATTCTCTTAGCTAGTAGGAACAGCTACTTCATGTAAACACTATGTATGTCTTCTTGCACGTTATGATCTTTCTTTACCTTCTGTCTATTTACTTAAGTACTTGTACGTCATTAAAACTAGAACTTTCTGTTAGAACATAGTTGCATGTATAATTTCTAACTGCGCAATAGATCATGTGACTTGTAAATACTATAACTTAGAAACTCTGTAAATAAGTAGTCAGTCAGTACGAAGTCAATGTAAAGTCAGTTGATCAGACATGATCAAAATCGTCTCTCAAATGTCGTCTGACTCCGTGTGTTCTCTGCGCGCATGTAAAACTCAAGCAGCTAAAGATCCTTTGCCGCGAACGATCGATAGGGTATTGAATGAAATGCAATAGGTTTTGATTCAACATACCAAACCAGGAACATTTGTTTTCCTAGAGTCGATTTCAGGCATTTCCATAATGAAAGTATTTGCAACTGATTTGAGAGCTTCATCAGGCCATTCAGAAAACCAATCGATTGTACAGCAGGTCACCAATGATGGAAATTGTCGAAGTCGAGACCGGAATACTTCACCGATTGGACTAAAAAGTAATAATAAAGAACTACTTGTCAAGAAAATAATAAGACAAGGAGTACTTTAATATATTTGGTCAGGGGTGAAAGTAATAAAAGAACTTAGATCAAGAGGCTTCGTTTAAAAATGATCTTTTAATGACAAACAATCTCTGACGATCTAACTCTTTCCTCAAAAGAAGTACTCTCCACTGCCAAGTAAATACTCTCTAGTTTATCAAAAATTTTCCCATTATACCAAGCTTATTAGGACTCCGTTTATTTGCTGTTCCTTATCTTAAGTCTAAAGCTGTGGCTAAACTAGGAGACACGTCGCGTGCAACATTGTATTTGGCGAGTCTCCCTGGGTGGCTAAACACGCGAGTGACAAGCGAGCAACATGTCCCCCCAGTCATTTGCATGTCGCGAAGACAAGAAATGTTTTTATTGTCTCCCAGAAACCTTTGCGTGTCTTCTGCTACAATTTCTGTCGCGCGCTACAAAGTTTCTGGAAATTAACGTACAATAGCTGCCAAATGTAGTTGGAGCGCCCCAGATGTTCCGTATAAATCACTAATTTTTTTGGTAAATCTAGCATATTCAAGAGAAAAATCCCCCTCCCACCTCAAACAATTGATTATATTGATGATTTTCCTAGCAGTCGTGCGAGGTCGGAAGTAGCTAGAAATATTAGTGTTTAACAATATTGTTCAAAGGGGGGAGGAGGAGAGGGTGCAACGACAGCAGGCAGTGAAATTGAATTTTCGTACAGGCAGTCCAACACATTCGTAAGCCATTGTACACTTCGGTTAAAAATTACATATAGTTCAATGTAAATCAACTATTCAAGAAGTTTACCAGTATTCGGATTGTGAAAAATTTACAAAATTAACGTAGTATTTACCTCATGCAGATGACAAGATGAATGTTGGTTCTGACTCTTTTCGTATACGTTGAAAATAGATTAGCTTTCGTTGGTTGCATTCCTTCATCTAATACAACTGGTTTCATTGCTGTGTAAATGTTGTCCAGCTCATCTAATGCGTATATATTTGGAACATCTCCTGAGTTTAGTATTCCATTGATGTCTTCAAGGAATGATTCACTTTTTATCTAGAAATACAACAGTTTTATATGAATACAGTTAAATTCCTTAACGGCCACTTAAATGGAACATTTTAAAACTTATATAAGATATATGGTTCAAACATAGTCAATTATCGATTTCCAGTCATGATAAATCTATACAACTATGAATGGTACTGATGAAGGCTCAACATAGCCGAAACACAAAGCCAAACCTAGAGAAGAGCCTTTGGCTATATGACTTGGAGAGTTACTCGGTTATTTTACTGAACTCTAGCTATAGCTAAGTAGAAACGTCGTCGGCTCTCTGATCATGCAGTCCAGGTTCGTATCTATTGTGGCATGCAACTCGTGAAAAATCTATCCTAGTGTTTGCCAGTCATGAAAAATATATATAAATATGTATCGTGCTGAAGAAAGCTCAGCACCTTATTGATCTAGAATTCGCGACAACATACGTTTATTCAAATTGATTTTGGTAGTCGAGCTTTTGGGGCATGATTAAACTGAAAAGACCGATAAAATTGGTACTACACTGCGAGGGTGGCGTATTCATTTTCTCATCCTTAAAATCACGTGAAAACAGTCATTAGAGATTGTGTCTTTGAGTCATTAACTTGTGATTGTGATAGTGCCAGGAAACTGCCATACTACTGCCTATAGTGAGTGAAACTCTGTGATCATTCAGTGGTTACTCTGTGATGTGATTTATCTCTGATTAAAGAGAATAAATGATTTAATCTTTTCAAGAAACGAGAAGGCTTTTTCTTACCTGAGTGTCTGAGAATAAGAAGACAACTGGTGTATTTTCCAGACCAGCTTTCATAAGTACTCTTTTGATATCATCTCGCCAGTCCGTCAGTCCGTAATTCTTAGACAGCTCTATCTGGAACAAGTCATACTCGGCCCTGTAATCAAATAGCAAAAAATGAATTAATCCTTAACCCCTGCAATGGAGATAAAGCTCAGTAGTTAATACTGCTAATTGAGCTTTGCCCAGGGGGTATAATAAAAAAGTAACTGAACGTACATATGTGTTGCAAGTCTTGTCAAACTCTGTCTTCCACTGCCACCAACACCAAGTAACAAAGCATTGCCAAGAGGCTGTCTTATGATTCTACTGATTCGAGCAATGTGTTGAATGGCATCAGTAAAGAGAACCAATTTCATCTGCGCTGTATTGACCTGGTTGTAATCTTCTAGGTATTCACCAAGTATATCTTGCATCTATAGGAAAAACAGCATTGTAATACAATTCAGTTCAACCTCAAATGCACAGGAGTGATCTCCAGTGTGGAAACCAAAGTCTATCGAGGCTACTCCTTATCAAAGGAATTCACAAATGAACCGATTCCACTCATGAAACATACTTGTTAGCACCTCATCTTCACAAACGCTAAACTGATTTATAGTCTGGAACTCGTTCCAATAAACCAACAGTTTTGGCCAAGTTAGAACGTTAAATTGTATTAGGAATAATTATGCAATCTAATTATGCACAAGATCCACATGGTCGCGTATGCAATTGTATATATATTGTAACTCATAATTCCATAGCTGTTTTCATTTTTCCTGTAAGCTGATTTGCATTAAAAAATGCCATTTCAGCTAAAATATTTTATTTGTGCTTTGCCACCCGCATATGGTATAAATTCCGCCACTTTAAATTGCTTCTAATGTTTATTCTCTAAGGAGTGTCCACTACTTTTCGCAATTTTGAAGTTTTGTGCAAACTAAAAGACAATTACCTTTTTGTAATCCGTCACTTCGGCATAGACCCTAACATCGGCATTAGGCACCATGAAATCACCATAAATCAAAATATCATTTGCTAGAACTGCTTCAAAATCAACTTCGAAAGCTGTTTTTATTTTCTCACGAAGAACATCTTGAAACCACTGGCAATCTTCTGAGTTTACCAATCTGTCTTGGAATGTACGGCAGTTCTCGTGATACCTTGAAAGGCAACGATATCGGTATAAGTAGAGGTATAATAGATATCTTACATGAAACCATACCCTAGAGTTTGACCTAATGCATATGTACAAACTAATACCAGCAGCAATACCTATACCTATACCTATAGCTATATCATACCTACACGGCACCTATACCTATACCTATACTTATACTACCCAAATGCCTACATCAATACCTATTCCAATATCTATACCAATACCGATACCAATAACTTTACCAATGCCTATACCTATAGCTATACCTATAACTATGTCCATACCTTTACCTACACCTACACCTACACCTATACCTATACCTATACTTATAGCTATACCTATGCCTATACCTATAGGTATTGGTAAAGGTATAGGTATAGGGCCTATACCTATACCTATACCCATACATATTCCTATACCTATACATATACCTATGCTTATACCTTAACCTGTACCCAAACCTGCACCCATGTCTATACCTATACCTTTACCTATAGCTATACCTACACCTATACCTATAGCTATTCATTTACCTTAACCTTTACCTTTACCTATAACTATATCTAAACCTGTACCTATATCCATTCCTATACCTATACCTATACCTATACATATACCTATACCTATACCTATACCTATACCTATACCTATACCTATACCTATAAGAATTGTAGGAATAGGTAAGTCTCTAGAACTGGCAAATGACCTTCCTAAGATAAAGGTATAAATAGATATAGAAAAGCTAATGTAATTGTAATATTTCTTCTTTAGGTATAGGTCTTTGTACAGACATTTGCAAAGGCATAGGTATATGGGTATAGATGTAAAGGTCTGTAGGTATGTAAGTATATTCAAAATATTAGGAAAGTTAAGGATATTATTTTGAAGATAGTGTATCTAGACATAGGTATAGCTGATGGAATACCGATACAGGCATAGGTAATGTGTAAACGTCTTCAGAAACATCGCTGAGTCAATTCTGCTTGCCAAGCAATGTTTTTTGACGTGGCCAAACGGTCAAAAATTGCTTGTAAAGCAAATCTCTAATGTTTGATCGACAATGTTTGATCGCTTGTCCGAAGTCGAAAGGTAGCTATTATTATATGTTAGCTCGCCGTTAGTTAATCAGGCAGTCTGATGCCGCTTAGTACATTTATAGGTGAATCTGGTATAGATGCAGTATATATGAATACGGAGAGGTTTAGGCATAGCTGTAGTTTACAGCAGTATTATAATTAATATGAGATGGCATAGGTATTGATATTATACCATAGTCTGAGTACGTCTTCTTTGGTTTCCATTTTGTCAGCTTTGGCCATTAAAATCCCTTGAAAGACTTTGGACAGATCTCGAAGATTGAAGGTGTAGTGACTCTTGGCTGGTGTAGGAAGCAACTGAAACGAAAATATCAGAGGTAGATATGATTGAATTACTATGCAAGAAAAGGAATATAAAATTCAATAACCTAAGGGTTGATTAATTAAAAGACTAAAGGCCCATTTCCACTTCGTTCGCATTCGCTGTTCGCTAGCCATCAAAACAAGGCGAACGCGAAGCAATTTTGATTTCCGCTGCAAGTCAAGCTCAAGATTTCGAAAAAGTTTTACTTTGTTTCTCGTTGTTTATCGCCTAAAATTGATCACGAAAACTGTATTCTGTTCGCAAGCAGGCGGCGAACTGCAAATTCGAATGCGAACGAAGTGGAAATGGGCCTTAATGAAGCTTTTTAAGTATGTCCAGAGATGTTTCCCTTGATTCTCGCAATTCTAAAATTTTTTACCCCTCAAAAACTATACTGAAAATCGTAACTAAAAATTTTTACCTGTGTAGTGATTGTATTGTAAACAGCAATGGTGTGTTCCACTATCTTGTCACCCAAAGCTATCTTCTCAGGTCCATTATAAGCACCTAGAAAACAAACAGTAAAATTAACAAGGCTGGCTAATCAGAAGGAAAACCAAGTATAGTGGATCCTCCATTAATGGCGACCAGTGTACTACAATGGACACTTCTCCGCAATGGACACATATTTTCGTCCCAAAATTTTACATTCTCTTAAGTTCTCTTAAGTACGTTTTTAGGCTTCTGGAATCGTAAGCTTCCGAATTCAGAAGGGGAAAAAGTTCCAAAAGACCCACCTGTGTAGTTAATTAACTTTAATAATAATGCTCTGAGCTTAAACCTTTTTTCTCTTCAGTGTCATTCTTTCCTTAACAATTTGCAAAAAATTTTCAGTACAGTATGGAGAAAATATGATACCTCTATACAGCAGACATCTCTCTGCAACAGACAAAAACACCCCACTGGTGTTTTTTGGAGGTTCTTATATGTGGATTTTTGTCAATGTACAATTCTTAAAATGAAAGGTTGGATTATAGAGAAGTCGAAGGGCAATTCACGCCTTAGAAATCTCTTACACTTTTGCTGAAAATCCTATTGTTTGAAGTGAAATCCCTTGGAAATCCTTTATTTTAACGGAAATCTTGTACGCTTTTTCCACGAGTTAATTGCCGCTTAACAGCAACAAACCCCAACAGAACTCTCTAGGAACATGGTAACAATGGCAGTAGACTTGAATGAAACTAAAGATTTGCCAACTACATACTAGAAACTCTAACTCAACTAGCAACTGACTAACCTTTCAAAGTAGCACCAACTAGAAAAGATAAAAAATATGAATAGCTACCTACTACATGAAGAAATTCTAGTTTAAAAACTGCATATTAAAACGGGACCTTATATAGAATTGTTCTATCTAATTAATCTACCAAAATGCAGTTAGTTACAAGGGAAGTAAATCTTCTAAAAGCCATGCAAATGATTAACACGATGATTGACTAAGACATACAGACTGTAATCCGGATAGCATCTAATAAAATAAATAGCTACTCCCTCCCTGGCCATTAGACTAAGCAAACGAAAACTAAATTTGACTCATTTAATGGTACAGTTAATCCTCTTCATTCAAATGTAATCTAGTTAGGATAATCCGTACGCCTGCAAGCAGTTAAACTGAGCTGAGAAGAGGCTGAAAACTATAGGTATATATGCAAAAAGACAGCGTAGCAAAAAATGGAGAAAAATGGATTAGGCTTAAGAATAAAGTTACAGGCAAACATGGGACTAGAAAAAGAAATAGTCTTACCTATCCAGCTGTTAAGAATTGATGAGAAAATTCGCATTTTGCTTTTATCTTCCATTTCACAGAAAGACAAGACATTGAAATGCCTTGTGAAACGAGCTGTAAGGGGGTTCCTTCCCCCACCAGGAGGTCCCATTGCTCCAAGAAGATTAATGTCGACCAACTCTCGAAATGCTCCTGTTGATGAGAAGAGAAAATTATTTAGAAATAAGTTTGCGATTATCTCAAGCATTAACTAAAACTAACATTAAATCTCTTTTTGACAGTAACCGTATCAGAATCCTTAGGCTCTGGCACAGAATAAGGATTAGGCAATGTGCTATTCTTCGGCTCTGGCCAAACGACCAAACATGTTGCTCAAACAATATAAGTTGAACCAATGTTTGACTTTTTAGCCACATCGCTTTGCATTTAAAATCATCGCTTGAAGAGCGAAATTTTAAGCAACTTCGTAAACGTTTCACGCTTGTCTCAAGCAAAAATTCATATTTACCAATTTGTTTTCGATCATACCATCCACCATGATCACAGTATTGCCTCAGTAATTCAATTGGTGGCTGTGCTCCATATATTTCTACAGCTGGCATGTTCAAGTCATCAATGAACAAGACGAAGTACTTTCCAAGTGGAGGTCCATACATTCCTTTACGCCTAAAAAAAACCAAGAAATAATATTCCAAGTTCTGCAATTGAATTATCTACACCGAATACTTTGACAGATTGAAAGAAACAGCGGAAACATTTTTAACATAGTCTAATAGGGTGCTAAGGTTTGCGAGTCTTAAAAGCAAACTTGCAGAGTCAAGAAAATTGTTCAGCCATTCTCCAGACAAAAATACGGCTAGCCACGAATCTTCCTCACTGAACAATGAAAACTAGGCGTGTCTTTAGTGTGATATAAGACTCTCTATCGTTCGAATTGACTTTCCTCTGGTCAATGCAAAGTATAAAAGTAAAGAAAAGTTGCCGTTTTTGAGTCTATAAAGTCTATTACTAGCATTAGATACTCAGCTGACTTAACATCTTACCCCTGGTCTGGATGCCTAAGGGGCAGCCACAGTGGCACTCATAACTACCGACCAGGTAGCCGTTTATACACATGGGTAGAGAGAGGCATATTGTGCCAACAACTTGCTAAAGGTTGTTATCTCTGCAGCACAAGTAGAAAGAACGTGGCTTGAAGCCACAACATTTTCGCTACCAGTCCTGCACGCTAACCACTCCGCAACAGAGACCGTGTGAGCGTAACTTCTCTCAAACTCGGTGATTCAAAGACTGAGAGCACTATTATTTGATGTGCCACTAACCTTTTGTCGAGTTTTGAGTCGATCACATCTTGGGTTTGATTAGCAGATGTCCTTGCAGAGAAGGTAATAAAATGCGACATGTAATCTTGCGGCATTCCTTGTAAAAGTTTGTGATTAATGCACAGAGTCTTGCCTGATCCAGTTGGGCCGACGCAGAGAACCTTTGAAATAAAGGGATGTTTGTTAATGAAGAACTTATTGGAAATGTACTGACTTAAACTATCTATGGCATTGAAGTAGGATCAACGTAGAATAAATACAAAGGCTATAATGGGAGGATAGTCTTGGGCTGTTTGACTTGGAGAATAACACGATAATTTCATATGGCTCTGTAGTTTAAGAAGGTTTCGGGGGGTCGTTACTAGGTATGAAGTTTGAGGTATAAGGAGGTATCAGAAGGTATTAGGAGGCTGTTTTTAGGTATTAGGTTTAAGGGATAAGGAGGTATAAGAAGGTATCGGGAGGTAATAGGGGCAATGGTTGTTAGCTTTCTTATCATGCAGTCCAGGTTTGAAGCATATCTATTGTGGCATGCTACTTGTTGCAACAAATCCCGCTTACTTAGGATATAGGAACAATAGAAAATGCAAAATTGGTATTTTGGTGTATACTATTATATACCAATTGGTACAGTATATACAAATGAATTAACTTGACAATGAGCAATAATAGTAGCTAATACACAGTAATACCTTTTTGGTGCTTTTCAGTAGCTTTTCAATCAGATATTCTCCTCTTACAAAGTCCATTGTTGGTACAATAATATCAGAAAAGCTCATTTCTGGCGATATGGTTGGCACCGGGATATTTTTCATCCAATTAACCCAGCAAATCTGAAAAGAAATTGATTGGATAACATGCGAAAATATCATTTGGCTTTGCTTTGTTACAATGAAAAGCGATAGATTTGTGGACCCTTACGTTACACCGCCAAGAGTCTATATGCTATTACCAACAGTGTTTATACCACTGATCGCACAAAAACGTTTGATAGGAAGATGGTATAATAACAGAACCGCTAGAAGAGATAAAAGGCAGATGAAATGCATAGGAGGGGGGCAAAGAAGTTTGTCTGTTTGGATTTCAGACAAAATGTTATGAAACGCACAAATGCATAAGACGGCAACAATTTCTACAGTGTGACGACCTCTGATGCCTCAACACCTAAAAACAACCTTGTTATTCCTCCTGATACATCCTAACATTTCAAACCTAATACCTAAAACACAACCCCCAAATACCCCAAGATACGTCCTAATACCTGAAACCAAATACCTAATAAACAACCTGCTAATACCTCCTGACGACCTCTGATGCGTTAATAGCTAAAAAGAACCTCCCAAGACCTCCTGATACCCCATGATACAACAATACCTTAAAAAGACCTCCTTTGTTTTTTCGAACCTTACTTAAACTTATTAGTGCAACCAATCAGACTGCAGCATGCTCCCAATAATTCAAAAAACAAAATGTTGCTCAGTGTAACATGGCAAGGAATTGTGTATCCTTGGCAAATTAAGTTTATCTCAAACATTAATTAATGGTAATATATTCCTTCAGAAGGGATGATAAATACACAAAGTAAGACCCAGTCCTCTTACCTCACCACTTCCCTTGCTTTCGTCATCATCGTCGGAGTTTGATATTCCACCGTCATCAAACCGATAATCGTAAACCAACCCAGGATCTGGTATCTTTAAAGATATCTGGAAAAGAAACGCTGGTCGTTGGGATTTTCAGTTGAAATAATTTGTATTTTGCTGAAAGGGTTTTCCCTCATTTCTAGGGATCATTGACATCTTCTAATTGATTTCATTTATTTCTATTCAGATCATCCACTTAACAATCTACGGTCCTGGTCAATGGATCAAATATTGCCGATCAAGCATTTGAGATTTGTTTTACGAGAAATGTTTTGACAGTTTCTCACGTCACCAAACAGGCAGAATTCGCTAAACAATTTTTTTGATAAAACAACAATTGTTGCTTGTATCAAGCAAAAAGTGAATGACAATCGATGTTTTGTGACGTAGTATTAAGTGAAACCGTCAAGCATTATGTTTTACTAGCGAATTCTAAATGTTTGACAAACCATGTTTGACCGTTTGGCGGTACCGAAAGAGTGTCACTGAGATTCTTAATCTAGCAGAAACTGGACTTAAGCTTCCGTGAGAATATACTAAGCTCCTCCAGTAATACGATGTTTTATTAACTTAGCAAAGAGAAATCTATACTGCTTTGAGTACTTCTAAGACCTGCTATGATAAATGATTCTCGTAAAAATATTTTCAGTTGCTGCCTACCAATCTAGTCAGATATGACAAAAAAATTCCAACAACTGTAACTGGTGAAGGTTTAGGTAAAATGGTGTATTTAGTCCCAGTCACTATCATCTCGAAAGTAGATCAACTAAGAAGACCGCAAACCTTGCTGCGACGCTACCGTGGCTGGAGCTCGAACCCTGACCTCATTATGCTCCTGACACCACGAATTCGATTGGTTAAACCACGACGCCTCAGTGCCTTTAAACTGTAACTGGCGTAACAATATATAGCTGTAATGACAGAGTATATTAGAATATGAGAAGACATACGTTTTCTTTTGCCATTTTTTCTCTTAGATAGTCACTGAAAGCTTTTCTCCCATCTCCATCACAAGTTGCACCAACAGACCAGATTAATGAGAAAATAAACCACGGCTCAAGAAGGTCAGGAACTGCAGCGATCTTTTCAGCTGATAACTTCTCTGTCTGAAAAAGAAGATAGATTGGAAGTTAAGGAGTAAGCAATGAGACGAGGTGGGGTTAGTCGAGATAAAACGAGACAAGGCAAGACAAGACACGACACGGCACAAAAATATCAGAAAAGACTAGATCAGACTAGATCAGATAAGACACAAAAAGACCTGATTAGATCAGACAAGACAATCCACTATGAGACACGACAAGACAAGACAAGAAAGGACAGACAAGAAAAGACATTGCAAGACAAGAAAACGTAATTCAGGATAATACAAGACAAGAAAAGACAAGACAATATACAATACGACAAGACACGACACGAAAAGATAGGACAAGGCAAGACAAGACAAGACAAGGACAAGGCAGGACAAGACAAGAAAAGACATTGCAAGACAAGAAAAGCCAATTCAGGATAATACAAGATAAGACAAGAAAAGACAAGATACGACACGACAAGATAGGACAAGACAAGACAAGACAAGACGAGACGAGACAAGACAAGGCAGGATACGTTCGAAAAGACATGACAAGACAAGACAAGACAAGAAAAGACAACAGAAGGTACCAAAGGAGAAGATAAGAAACGACAAGAAGAGACACAGCAATATATCAGAAGATGAACTTTATCTTAGCGAACTGTTTACTATAAGATTTAGCTTCAATTGTGCTAATCTGATAAATCTCTACAAACTAACCACTGTACTAGTACTGCCATCATCTGCAATTTGAACTTCCTGTAAAAATAAACTAAAATATAAAGCCATCTTTCCGATTAAGATAATGAACATAACTGAAAATGAAATGGGCTACCAAAGTGTGTGTTTGGCATGTATTCTACGCTAATAATGCTATAGATAGTGTGTACTGTATAATTAATGTACTGTAGTAATTTCACGAGCTGCTCCATCTTCAAACGCCAGACCCGTTTTGCTCTTATTGGAGCTTATCAGTGACATTGGTGAGAATAGCCCTGAGGTCTCTTGCGCGCTAATCACACCACCAATCGCTGACTGGTGAGTAGATGCATAAGTTTTTATCACATGAGCAAAAATTTGTATTTAAAGTAATACTCTCATAACTGAATAATATGCAGGTCAAAGATGCGAGTTACTAAACAATGTCCAGAAACTATACTAATGTACTAAAAGCTACTTTGCTTTTTCAGAATTGATTAAAAGACTTATACAGCACTGTTCTCGGGAGGATTCCAAATAAATTTGGCAGGGAATGTAGTTTTTTTGCACAAACCATCTACTAAGATTGTAATACACTTACCTCTTTGGGTGTGAATGGCACAAAGAAGCAATCAAGCAGACGCATCAAACTAAAGGTCAGATTACTATCCATAGTTGGAATATATTCTTTTACGTTCTTGCGAATAAATCGAATCGAATCCTAAAGAGAAACATAACATTAGTCTATGACATCAGTGAATGATAGGCTCGAGGAGTTGCCTTGAGTTGTTGCAGTAGAAGATTCAGATAAATTTTAAGCCAGCTGGCAAAGAGAGAGTTATGTCAAAGAATAACTAAACGAATTGAACAGACTGTTGTAAACAAATATTTACTTCGGGTTCAACAGCCTTGGGTGTTTCAAGCAATGTACTTTCGTGTCTTGGTACTCACTTTGAGTAAAATGAGTTCCAAGTCAGTAAGATATTGACGAGTTGCCATAAAAGGTTTCCAGTCAACGATATCATGGCAAACATTGAAATATGGAGAGGCATACATGAAATAAATGAATCGCATATGATTGGAGTTGTTTTAAAGATGTTCATACAGTGCAATTAAAACTTGCCAGATGATGACGATGGAGTTGAAGACATACAAGGGGAATGACGACAATTGAGGGGCGATTTTACTTGAATCTTGTACTGCAACAACTCAATGAACGCAAATTTTGCACCAAAACTTTCAAACACAACATATCTCCTTTCACCTACCTCAAGAAAATTGTCAAATAGGGACGCCAATTTGTCTCTGTGGTCAAAGATGCAATCAGGCAGTTTAAGCATCCAGCAATTCACAAATGGCTTCAGTCCAAGGATATTCGGTTCCAAATACACCATACCACATCTGCTGACTGTAGCAGGCGAGGCGACAGCTAGATCTTGAACTTCAAACATCATAGTCATCGACTACAAAGAAGACAAATAGTTATTCCTAAAACAAAGTACAGCAATTGTTGCCAAATATTCAGAAAAAGTTGTCCAGTTGGTTCAAATACTTTTCATGCAATGCTAGAACTTTCAAATAACATGAATTGAATAGATTTGTACGCGAAAATCGCCAAGAAATGGTTTTTAAGGTGCAGAAATATTTTTACCAATTTAGATCCTTACGATTATCGTAATTATAAGATTCAACACCAGGGTCTGGGGCTTTCTTAATGCAGCTAAAGAGAGACGAATTATGCGTGGTAGTGGAAGAAGTTGGCAAGACAGTAGTTACATTGTTGGGGAGGGTAAAGTGGCGTAGTAGTGAATGGCCATTAATGTGTGTAATGGAGTGAGTGATGGTGTATAAAAAGGGGTGTGAGTGAAATAGTATAGTGAAATTGAAAGTGTTGGATTGGTATTTTTGCGAAATAATAGAAGAAGAAATAGTGGAAAAATGGAGGGAAGAATAGAGAAATTTGTTGGTGATGTCGAGCTTTGCAGGCATCACATGGATGGTGCTCTTGTGGACTTTTAGGTAGATGTGGAGGCTGGAATATTTCAATTCAGAGAGGGAGAAGGAGAAGCGTTCTGGCCGAGGAAAGACGGCAAGAGGAATAAGAAGATGCAAATCAGTCATCCTCGGGAGGAACAGTACAAAATGCATGACCAAACGATACAAGGAGTAGTACTCTGAACACTCCTCTGCAGACTTTAAGTAACAAAGGATACCTCGACCCTAGCTCGATCCAAGCTGTGATCATTGCTGGGGCCCGAACCACGATCTCACTGAGCTCCTCCCATTACGAGCTAGCTTCACAAGAACACGACGCAACAGTTTCTTCAAAATGCATCACATGTAAACATAGGGACAAAATGGTGAAACTTGATTAGACAATTGGAAAAATGTAAACAAACGCGCTGATTGGCTGACAACGTTATCTACCATTGTTGCCTGGATTACTTAGTATTTACTGTGTCTCAGACTATAAGCGAAAGACACTCGCTCCTTGTAATGGATAACCAAAACAGAAGTCTATTTTAACAAAAATCCAACGATTTTAGATAAGTATTTACCTCGCTGAGTTTGATGATTTCACCACTGGTCAAACAGAGTTTCTTATTATCATCCAGAACAGTGTTCATATTCTCAATCCATATGGCATCAACTGGCCCATCAAAAACATACCATTTCTTATCTGTTGTTGTGCTTGATGCACCAGTACGCACAAGGGAGGAAAGGATTCCATCAGTCCTAAAACAAGAAACGAAAAATTATTATCATAAAAACTGAAAATACAGTTGAACTTCGACATGTCGACGACCGCTTTGAAGTCGAGCATCCGCGATCCTAAACTTTTTCGTCTCCCTTGGTTTTCGTACGTTTGGGTACAATAAGGTATATTACTCGATATATCGAGCAGATAAGCCAAAAATAAAAGATAAAGATTAGACCTGGATAAAAATTAGCCAAGAGAATGTCCTCGCGACATATTAGTTACAAAAATAAAAATCTGAATTGTCTCACCATTCATGGGTCAAGAGGTCAAATTCCCCATAAAGCTGTCCCATTGTTATTGATTTGGGGTTCAATACAAGGGTCATGACCTCTTCAAACAGAGTTCCACCAGGTGACTTTTGACCTTTGAGGGATGACATCGCTTTCTTCAGGACCTCGTAACACTAAACAATAAAGCATTATGTAACCTTTTGTTATACGGTGATGAAAAATTAAACATTGTATCTAACAGAATCATTTTGGAAGCTACAATATCATACATTGAAAAAACTAAGCGGTTCCAATAATATCGAAAGAATTCCAATATTCACCCTGTGTAGCATCCTTTTTTCGGCTTTGATATGTTTTTTTTCTTTACTTTTACGTTGTCTTTTTTTACTTTTCTTTGTCTTAATGTGTTAATATTTTGTTTTAATGAAATTAACAGTAGAATTGTAAGTGTCATTCATGTTGGTGACCAGATGATCTTGTGTCTTTCGCCATCATGAATATCACATTAAACATTACTTTATTACTTTAACTAGGTTTTGTTGTTATATAAAAAAAAACACTAGAAGAAAAAAATGAAGCTTTGTTCATACAAAAATGTTTTTTCGAGAAATAAAGTCTAAGAAGCCCTGGCCGAACGATCAAACACTATTGTCAAACAAAGTGTTTTGCCACCGGACAACGTCATTTTTTGCTTGTCACAAACGCAAAATGATTTCGAAAACATTGCTTCATTGTTAAGCAAGTTCTGCTTGTCAAGAAATGTTTTACGACGAGGCAAAACGGTCAAATGGTCAAACGGTCAAATGGTGAAACATTTGACAAAATGCTTAACTGAGTAACCACGTTGCAAACCACTGCTTGTCAAAAATATTTTTGCCTGTGACAAACACAAAATGTTTGAAATCTTTCAAAACAATTCTTAAGCAAGTTCTGCTTGTCAGGAATTGTTTTTCGGTGTGGCCAAATGGTCAAACGGCCAAACATTGCTGGTCAAACATTCGACAATTCTTTGTGAAACTAAGAGCTTAATTGTCTGGATTAGTCGCAAAACATCACTCGTCAAACATGTTTTTGTTTTGACAAACACAAAATGTTAAAACATTTTTCAAAACAATTCTTAAGTAAGTTCTGCTTGTCAAGAATTGCTTTCCGGTGTGGCCAAACGGTCAAGTGGCCGAAAATTGTTGGTCAAACATTTGAAATTTGTCTGTCGAACAAAATGTTTAACTGTCTGGCCACTTCGCAAAAAGCTGCTTGTCAAACATATCTTTGCCTGTCACAAACAAATTATGTTTTGATATTTCTCAAAACATTGCTTAGCAAATTATACGTGTCAAGGAATGCTTGCGGAAAGGCAAAATGGCAAAAAACATTTCTTGTAAACCAGATATCAAATGTTTGACCAACAATGTTTTATCGTTCTGCTTCAGGGCCTTGAAATGAAACATAAAGTTCGGTTGCAAACCGGATGGTTAGATATATCGGGAACTTATTCCTATTAAATGTTTCTTGCCTTTGTTTTTCCGGAGCCGGTCGGTCCAACCAACATCAATCCATGGCGAACAACTGTTGTCTCGTATAGCTGGATACATTTTGTCACAAATCCTAGAAAAAAAGACTCAGTGCTAAGAACAGTGACCAACAAAAGTTTCTTCATCACTACAAAGTTGGCCAAACGATCAAACATTGTTTGTCAAACATTCGAAATATGTCAAGCAAAAATGTGTTACCGATTGGCTATGTCGCAAAACAATGCTCATGAAAAATTTTCTCTTGCATGAAGCAAAAAAATTTTTGAACTTTTTCAAAAACATCACGAAAAGAGTTCTGCTTATTCATGCTTGTAAATCAATGTTTCGTGACGTGGTCAAACATTTAAACATTGCTTGATAAGCGAATTTTAAATGCCAATATTTAATAGCAGGGCCAAGGCGTAAGTTAATAGTTTAAACAAAGAAAAGGCAAATGTCATTCAAATGAAATTGACAACACGAAACTACAAGTATATTTTAGTGAAGAAAAACGTGTGAAAGAGAAACGGAAATCTACAACTTGCTTTGTTTAAAGTTCACACCTGAGTAAACATTTTTCTATTCGCAAATTTTTGCCATTTTTTGTTTGTCAATGTTGTAAAAGATCTGAGCACAAGTAACCACGTATTTGTTGAGGAACTCGAGGAACTTAGACAAGCTTCAAAAGCAATTAAAGAGAGGTCACATCCTCATGTTTGTCAAACATGTTTGTCAGACATTTGGAAATTGCATGTAAAAAATGTTTAAACCTTTGGCCATGTCCAAAACATTACTTGACAAACATGGAACTTGGTGCGTGATGTTTTTGAAAAAGTTCAGAAACATTTCCTGCCTGCATCGCAAGCATGGCCAAACGGTAAAACATGTTACTTGACAAGCAAATTTCAAACGTTAGACGAACAATGTTTGATTATTTGGTCAGCTTGACGCTAACTACTCTTTAAAAAAAGGGAATAATAAAATGACGTCACATCAACGGCTATTATCTTGAGATTTGTATCCAACGCAATGTTTTACCGTTTAAGCAAGTCATGAAACATTGCTTGGTAAGCAGAACTCGCTATAATGCAGTGTATTCTTGAAAAACATTGTCTGATTTTCAAAAGCAAAAAGTGTTTGACGGGCAATGATCTGCCTTGTGGTTAAACGGTTAAACATTTGTGGGCAAGCAAACTTCAGAAATTTGGCTAACAATGTTGGATTGTTGGCCAGAGCCTTCATGTGAGAGAACAAGAGCCTCAAGGTCCCACAATGTGTCCCTACAGCGTACACAGCCATTAAAACTAGAAAAACATTTTAGCCATACATTCAAACTATGAACGAAATTAGTAGCTTATTTGAAAGATCTGAGGCTCTTATTGGCAAGATTTAATGCAAGGGCCTTGTTTAAATGTTTAAATGTTTACAAAGGCAAAACATACCATCAACATCTTCTAGGTTCATCTTTTTTGCTGTTTTTCTAATTGATTCTTCTAGGACACCATAGTCTATAGGCTCCTCTCTGCAAATAAGACAATGTAGATTTTTTACGATAGGTAAAACAAAAGGGGATGCCAATGAAGGTTGGGCCAAAAGGTGCATTATGAGGATAAGCTTCACTCGAAGTAGCTTGTTCAAGGCAATTTGAAAAAAACTTTTCCTGTGCCTTGATTAAGGATGTTTCCTCTATTTGTCTCTAGCTAATTCTCTGACATAGCATTTTGAAAATTCTAGTGCTTTGAACAAACTTCATTCTTGAAATCAATGAGCATTGGTGGGCTTTCACTTGGTATAGACTGGCATTTTAGGCTTCATAAATGTGTTACTTCTTGATAAGTATCAAGGTTATGATGACGATTTTCCCTGTCAAGTTAAACGTGACAGGATGATAATACCTTAATCAAACACTTAGAAGGTAAGGGTCACGAATAAAGCTTGCAAAGTAACTCAGATGCTAAAGCATCAGACCTTTTTTAAATAAATTTACGGGTGGGCCTAAAGAGTGCCCAACGTTATTAATACGTACTGCTACTAGTTGGCTGATTGTCCTGCGCGGAGCATAAATCATAGCAAGATCAAAAGAAGCTCTGCAACAGAATGGAGGATTCGAGCTTTTTTATGTCTAGGCCTACAAATAATAAATCTCTAAACATTTCTGCAGCAAGAACAATTGTACATCTATGAAGTGTTGTTTCTTGCCCTCTATCAGTGCCAAGTACCTAGCTTTGCTTACATTTGTTACCAGTAAAGTTTCTTTACAAAAGTCCTGTACACCATTGGTGTACGATACCAAAGGTCACAGGCTGAAACCCTCTCTGGGTCACGTTAATCTCTCCCATTCTCTCCAAATATTAACACTGGAATCAATCGCCTGACGATTAAGTTGATTTTATTATCTTACTTGATTTTTGGGAAGAGATCTGACACGATTCCATTAAACAGTTTCAAATCATCGGATAAAAACTTCGGTACATTAACATCTCGGATTGCTCGTAGACAGATCAGCTCCTAGAAAGAGTAAAAATTGATAAAATATCACTTGGAAAAAGGAGCTGTCGTCTCGTGCAGCTCTTGTATGTTCATAACCAGAAGCTGGACGTTTAAAATTTAGGCACAAGGCCCTGGCCAAAAGATCAAACATTGTTGGTCCCACATTTTAAATTTCCTTTACAACATATGTTTCATCGTTTTGCCATGTCCAAAAACATTGCTCGTCCAAAATTTTTTGTTGGCGTCAAGTAAAAAATGTTGTTGAAGTTTTTCAAAAACATCACGCCACAAATTTTGCTTATTTTTGCTTGCCAAGCAATGTTTGATTGTTTGGCCCCCCTTTCCAACATTGCTTGTCAAACATTTCTTTTGTTTTTGACAAATGTAACAACTTGCATCATTTCACCACCAAGCAACATTTCTTTGCAATAAGGCGTTCATTCTTGTGCACTAGCAGTAACATCGTTGTTGCACAGCAATGCTTTTAGACGTGGCCAAACGGTCAAACATTTGTTGTAAAGCAAATTTGAAATGTTGGACCAACAATGTTTGATCGCTTGGCCAGGGCCTAAAACACAGGAAAGTTTAAAGCTAAGATTACCAGAACCATACCTCATTCGTATCAGGATTTTCCCTTTTCAAATTCCCAGCAGCAGATATAACAGTTTTGACAGCTCGCATTCCGAAATCATAATGATCCTGAATAAAGAAAACAAGGTTTGAATTAGTTAAACGGCTAAATGCTTGCAAATAACCAGGCAGGAAAATCGCGACGCCTGGCACGACAGAGGACCAATAGGATTTGTACTTTATATTGAACTAACATTACGCCTTGCCAAGAAGCCTTCTTCAGAGTATACTCTGAATAGTCTTGGAGCAGTATAAAATTGCAAAATTGCAAAATTTCAATACTTATGAATTTTCGACAAGTGTGATGCAAGGTACGTAGGTCGCACTTCCCAGAGATTAAGAGATAGGAAAAAACAGCATGTCCCTTCTAATACTCGTCAGAACAAATTTCGGCAAAGAGAGCAACCACCCCTTAGGTCCAAACAACATCCTAGTCTCAAACACGACTCAGCCAAACAGGGCCGTCCCGACAAAACATTTCAAGGGGGGGTGTGATCGTCTCGATTTGCCGACTAGAGTCCAACTGAAAACACCTTTTTAGACGTCATCAAATGGGCATAGGAGGGTACTTAAATTTTGATGGGCACGATTAAAACTGGCACTGTGGTAGAAGATGCGCCGAAGGCGCACGCCGCTAGGGGGGTCCGGGGCACGCTCCCCGGAAAATTTTGGAAAAACCTTAGCCTTTACTCTGTATAACCAAAATTTCTTAGGAGTAGCGCATCAATTAGAAATTTAACGGCAAAAACAACAACTTTTAATTTGCAAAACATGTTTCGGACATGCACTGTCCATCATCAGTTGATAAATTCAAATTTCTACAATGGTTAATTTTATAAGGAAAAGTAAGTTACGTAATATATGTTTACAACAATAGATGAGAGAAAAAAAATGTTAATTGATATTATGGGTGTGGTTAAAAGAAAAAGGTTAAAACGCTAAGATAATGATAAATTATAATTATAATAGGCAGCTGTATCACTTCCTATTACTCGATAACCCAAATTGTGCAGAAAATTACAGCCAGGATTGTTTTAAAATCATTGGCAAAGCAAAATCTTAGTTACACTTAGGGGTTTTGGAATCTGTCCATATCAAAACCAAAAGGCCGATTCTGTGTAGACAGAAAGAGTTCGTTTTCTCACTGGGACTCTTCAATTAATTCTGTTGATCTTCCCGCCGTATTCGGCAAGCTGATTGGTAAAAAACAATGCCAATTCAGCTTCACTTTCTGACTGGTGCATTTCGACCCGCGTCTGGGCATAAAATCTGCCGTTTTCAAGTGTTTCGGTCTGTTTCTGACGTTTGTACTCTAAGGAGTATCAGACGAAATAAGCTTTTAAGTATGTCCACAAATGTTCCGCTGTTTCTTGCAAATATACTCTGAAAAGTCTGATAATATCAGCCGCCTTGAACCCCTTGATTCTGAACCGTGCTTGATTCTTATCAGACTTTGCGATAGCTTTCTTAAACCACACACTTATGGCACCATAAAAGAGGCAGTACATTATAAAAAACAATGTTTCAGAATATCAAAACTTTCGCACCTGTGAGCTCAGCTGCTCGGAGGACAATTTAAAAGTTGTCGTGATCTTTTTAGCCAATACTTTTGCTTCTGAAAATCCGAATGAATATAAACTGATCTCAGCAATCATTGCGTAATCTGGTACCATCATGGCGACTGGTCGAAACAGGGCCTGTAATTCATAAAATAGTACAAAGTGAAAATATTAAGAGAGAAATGAAAAGATAAGAGTCTTTGGCTTTGGAAATTAATCTATCTTGTACTTCGATAATTTATAGGGCACGCCGCACTGCATTTCAGCAGTATTCTGACAACGTTTGTTAAACGACTTCCGGCCCCCGTTTATTCCGCCCCAAATCAATTAGATCCTGGCTGCAGGTGTTGTTCCTCCAAAACAATGTTCCTCCAATATTTTTTGCTTGATGAAAGATTCGAACGTTTTTAAGCTTTTCAAAAATATTGCTGAGTGGTTGCGTTATGCTTTTTAAACAATGTTTTGTGAGGTAACAAAACAGTTAAACAATTATTGATAAGTATATTTCAGTTGTTTGAAAAACAATGTTTGATCATTTGGCAAGGGCCTAATGCTCCTTTAACACTTTTTCGCTTGAGACAAGCATGAAATGTTTGTGAAGCCTTTCAAAAACATTGCTGAGAGGATTATGCTTGTCAAGCCATGTTTTGTGACGTGGCCAAACAGTCAAACATTGATTGATAAGCAAGTTTCAAATGTTTGAAAAACAATGTTTGATCTTTTAGCCAGTGCCTAATGCTCCTCTAACACTTTTTGTGGTTGATAAAAGCATCAAATGTTTATGACGTTTTTCAAAAACATTGCTGAGTGGATTATGCTTGTCAATGTTTTGTGACGTAATAAACAGTCAAACAATGATTGAAAAGTAAATACCAATTGTTTGCAAAACAATGTTTGATCTTTTAGCCAGTGCCTAAGGCTCCTCTAACACTTTTTCTCTTTAACCAAGCATCAAATGTTGATGAAGTTTTTCAAAAACATTGCTGAGCGGATTATGCTTGTCAAGCAATGTTTTGTGACGTGGCCAAACGGTCATCATTGATTGACAAGCAACTTTCAAATGTTTGAAAACCAGTGTTTGATTGTTTGACCGGGGTCCGGCCTAATATTAACGCTTCTTCGAAGAGCTTAAAGAGTTAATGTCTAAAGAACCGTTGTTGAACAAATTCTGCTCACTTATGCTTTTCAAGAGATTTGCTGCAGTATGAACTTGAAAATGTATATTGCTTGAAAAACCAGTAAGATTTCAAATTACACAAAGGATACCAGGGTCCATTATTGACACTGATGTTCTATGTAGCTTCCAATTACCTCTGGAGACAAGATTGGATAACAAAATATGAAGCAATGTTTGTCCAACTAAAACAAAACCAAAGAGACTCACCTTGAGGTTATCCGGTAATTCGGTTCTTCCAGCATAACCTGGGTTCATGGTTATGAATACAGCACAAGAATGTTTCAAGGCCAATTCAACACCTTCGAACAGAAATCGGTCAACCTAGAAAAAGATAAAAATTGTATAAAATTATGTCATATGTAGGACACAAATATTGCTGAAAAGTCAGGTAGATTATTTCATGTTTTATAAGTGTCAACAGTGCTTTGAGTTTTCAAGTTTTAAGTTGAAAAGAAGTGCAAAAATTTAAAAATTGCGACAACCAGCGGGAACATTGTCAGGCACACTTAAAAGCTTTTTCCGTCCGACACTCCTCAGAGTATAATTGTCAGAGAAAGGTGTAATTTATACCGAAATGCGGATGAAAATGCACTAATTAAATAGGTGAAGCTAGATTGGTATTATGTTTTGAACACAAATTAGCTCACAAGATACAGAGACATGACCAAATTCATTCAAGTTTTAAAGGCTTGAAAATGTAGTTTCCTCGATCAATCATTTTAATAGGCAATTGCTCTTTTTTGGTTCGTTTATTCCTCGACAAATTTTATTTGCTTGTGTAGACAGGTGATAAGTTTGTAAGACACATAGGGCTCTTTAAGCTTCAGTACTACAAGCATCGTCAAGTTTAATTGTAGAGTGGTCAACATTTCAGCTACAGTACTACAAGCATCGTCAAGTTAAATTGTAGAGTGGTCTACACAAGAATTTCTCGCGTTTAACGATTTCTTACCCGAAGAATATCTTGCTGAATAATTGGAATGCCAGTTTTTGAACAAATGCACTTATCTTAAAAATATATCAAAGTTCCTCAAAATTAATCAGCCTAATCAAGCACATGAAATACAATGGGACTGGCTAGCACTGGTCCTAAAGGGCTACCCATAGCAACACCATCCATCTGGCGGTACATTTCGTAGCTGAAGCTGAACTCCAGTGATCTGGTTGCAGACTTCATCAATTCAGTAAATGGAGGAAGAAATACTATTCGAAACTAATCTTTAAATTGAGATGAAAGAGCAATGTATTACCTTGGCAATTTGAGCTTGCTGTATGGTTGTGATTTGTTGTGCCACGACTGACAACACTTCGATGTCAATTCGATTAAATTCATCAAAACAAGCCCAGGCACCAGAGCTAGAAAAACACAAGTGCGATTTTCAAGGTTGCACTCTTCAATATAGAGAGCTAGAAATGTATGCTTCAAATTGCTTTAAGCCACAACGCAACAAATCTGTAGAAAAAGGTACTCTTTCCCTATATGCACTTATAGAGCAGCGTAGCGTAGTGGTTAGCACTTGCGCCATTTTGGCTCAAGGTGTGTGGTTCAAATCCAGGCTAGGGAGCACAAATTTACAAGGTGTAAAAACCTTGCTCTTTGTGACACCGCACCAAGGTGTAAAATTGGTACCTTACTGATGAAGGCCTTAAAACCTCGTAGCGCCGAATGTATGGCTGCAAGCGAGTCAATATATACTTCCCAGGGAGTATAGCAAAAAAAATAGAAAATGAAAAAAAATGGCCTGAGGTAAGGGGGTAAATAGTTGGTTGTTAAGTGCTGCTGAATATGACCAGTTATAACGGCGCTGTATAAAAGCCATGACCTTTACCTTCACCATTCTGCAACTTTTGTGAAGAAAAATCTGTAACGCTCCCTTAGAGAACAGCGCCCTTGAGCGGGGTATAAAGGTTACAATGCTCTGTTCTTATCGTTACCAATTGCTGAGAATCACAGACATGCCTATTGCAACAAATTATAGAAAGCTCTTTAGACTGAATATTATACCTGGCAAGGCCTTTAAAGTATTTTCCCATGGCCATATAATCGAGCTGATCTGAGCAGTTGCTCCGTTCTTATCGTTACCAATTGCTGAGAATCACAGACATGCTTATTGCAACAAAGTAAAGAAAGCTTTTTAGACTGGATATTATACCTGGCAAGGCCTTTAAAGAATTTTCCCATCGCCATATAATCGAGCTGATCTGAGCAGTTGCTCCGTTCTTATCGTTACCAATTGCTGAGAATCACAAACATGCTTATTGCAACAAAGTATAGAAAGCTTTTTAGATTGGATAGTATACCTGGCAAGGCCTTTAAAGAATTTTCCCATGGCCATATAATCTAGCTGATCTGAGCAGTTAAACACGACACATTGAATCGCCATGGCTTTTGCCAAATCCTATGGAAGAAAGATATCAACGCCTTAGCAAATATCTTTTGATAGGATACGTTGGTTGTTTGAGCATATAAAAACCAAGTTGCTACACAAAAGGTTGAACAGACTTCTGAACAGACTGGGGAGGTTAAAGTTTAGATTAGAGTTTGGCATTATAAAGGCCAGGCACGCGACTTTGTCATGCATGGTGAAGGTGAAGGTGAAGGTGAAATGGTGTTTTAGCGCCAGTCGCTAGGATCTCAGTAGTAGGTTAACTAAACGAGACCTCGACCCTGGCTGTGACGCTACCGTGGCTGGGCTCGAACCCTGACCACACTGAGCTCTTGACACCACGGGTCAGCTGGATTACACCACGACGCCACAGAACCTTCATATTCCCATATGACATATCCCCTCGATGTCTACCAGTTTAGCCATCTTAGAAACTTCGCAGCACGAGGCCAGCACGAGGCCAGCACAAAATTAGCGACAGACAGACAAATGTTTCTTGGAAAGATGTTGCTCGCTTGTCACTTGCATGTTTAGCCACCTTGGGAGACATGCCGAATACAATGTCGCGCAAGAAATGTTTCCTAGTTTAGCCACAGCGTTAGGGTTGAAGTCAGGGCTATTGCTTGTCTTTTTCGTCCAGCGATTCAGGTTACAGAACAGCAAGTCAATGAATTCCCAAAACAAGTGCTTGGCTCGGTCTGGTAAAGTGAACCTTTCCATTCCAATCAGTTCATAGTCTAGACTGAAGGAGAAGGTGGAGTGAAGGTGAAATGGTGTTTTAGCGCCAGTCGCTAGGATCTCGATAGGATCTAGGAGTGGCTATGACGCTACTGTAGCTGTGGCTCGAACCCCGACCTCCCTGAGCTTCTGCAATCAAGAGCCAGTCTGATTAATACACGACGCCACAGCACATCCAACCAGCTTCTCACTTTTAGACCAGCTTCTGTTACCTCATTCTAGTTTCTGCTCAACAGCCTTAATCAGCCTTAAAACACCAGAAAAGAATCTCTAAGACCGTGGGATATCTCCAGGGTGGATCCAGCAATTCAACCCAATAGCTATTGTAACAATAACCAAGTAACAAGTCTTAACGTTTATCAAGGGTAAAAACAAAAATGATTTAACTAAAGTACACACTTGTTTACATCAAAGAAAAGTATCTGTACCTTTGTAGTTTCGGTTTTTCCGGTTCCTGCTGGACCAGCCGGAGCGCCTCCAAAATGCAAATGCAATGCACCGGTTAGTGTGAGGTAGCATCGATCAGTCAAAGGAGTAATAACCAATCGCCCACTGTTACCGAGATATTCATAACCATAATCAAAGGCTGCGTTAACTGCCTTGACTACCAAGTCATCTTCCCAGTAGTACCTAGATAAATAAAAAATCACTGTAAAGTACGAAACACTGTAGACCTCTTTGGGTATATATTGAATAAACACAAGGAAAATTCGTCTTGATATACACTTAAACGTCGAAACACAAGACACGATGATTCGATTTCCTTAGGGCTGTGGGTGAAGCTTTCGTTTTAAGCTTCTAGGTCAAGAGATTATGCTCCCCTTACATGAATTTTAATAATCTCATTCAATGATAAGTTTTGCACAGCATGTAAGCTTAGCAATTATCCCTTGTAATCAGGTTCTATTGTTTGAGGGGCTACCATGAATAAAATAATAAATACAATAATACACCAATAAGACGAAAGGTTTTATGCATATGCATTTCATAACAAAACAAAGATGTCGGTCAATTTACCTCAGTTGACTTATCCATTCAAAATCATTTACACCCTTCACGTTCTCTTTGAGTAGTTTCGCCACAACGTCACAAGCATGTACCTAGAAATAGAAAAACATATATTATGTCAGAGCATGTACGAAAACATAGACATTTTCTGGCTTCTTCGACAATTTGAAATACATGGTAGCAGTAATTACCTCAATAACGATTAATGCACCAAGAATCAACCTTGCAATGTTGCTCAACTTTCCACGAACCAGAGAAACAAGGTCACTAAGCTATAAAAACAAGCAACAAGTTTAATGATTGCACGTCTTTTTATAAGAACTCTTGGCTTCGATTTCAGCCTGCCTGTTTCTTATTTTGAAACGATTTTTCACTAACTTGTCACCCCCTACCCTTCTCGAAAACATGTTTAAAATTCGTTTCCGGGCAAGGGCTTTACGCTGGTGAACTTTGCTTTTGTATATCTCAAATAGCTTCGGAGATAGCAAAAACGTTTGATTCAATTTACAGGCTGGTGTTTCATATAAAGATTCTTATAAAAAAACGTAATCGACATATTCTTACAGCTAGCGCAGTTCATCGCCTCATCATAAGGGTTCGGATGTGTACATGTGGGGGTGTCCTTGACGAGATCTTAGGATAGCAATCTGAATAGCATGGTCTATTGTCGTATTTGGTCTGTGGTTCTCAAACTATAAGAAATCTCTAACAAGAAAGAAGGCATTGGATAGCTCACAACAAAGGTTTTTGGAAGGCTGATTGCTTAAACGTGACGGAAACTTTTATTCAAGCACCTTTTAATACTTAATTGCTTCAGGGAAGCTTGGTGAGGGTGCAACTGCCCTCTGCCTTTCTTTACACGGCACTGATATGCAGGGGGGAGCAACCGGCCCCTCGCTGTGATAAAGTATTAGTGCGAATAAGTGTAAGTTAGGGCATAAGATTCTCGCAGTACTGTTTTAGTTAGCTTATATTTCAGAACAAATTCCAAAGGCTGACCTGTTTTTGAAGATGCTCGTACAACTCTGGTAGATTTTCCTCTTCTAGAGCTTCTGAAACTTCTGTTGTCCAATACGTCTGACAGCCGGCTATAACAATCTGGCCAGGCCATTGAAGAACCCAATCGGTGCGCTCCATCTGGAAGTAAATGATAATAAATAAGTCTTACTGCGAAACTTTTGAATGCATAAAAAACTTGGAGTTGAGGCATCTTTAAAGGATAATTCTCTGCTGTGGGGACCTTATTCAGAATAGCATTAAAAGGGACTTTTAAAAAGTCAATGGAAAACCATATCTTAAACCTTACAATTCTTGGATGCCTGGATTACAAACTTGATGCAGAGGACTGCTATATAAGTGGTATTATATTTCTTTTAGAATCTTTATCAGGCATGTCTGCATTCATCATCATCTAATAAGGGGGCTTTCGAGAGAATGGGCACTTCGCTGGTTTTGGAAATGTGTTCCACATGTGCAGACATTAAAAGGGCTGGTGGGGAATTTCCAGACCACTTTGTAACAACGTAAGACCACTTTCAAACCACTTCCTAATATTTTGACGCTTCCAATTTATCAAATTTCCCAGAATTCTAGGCTCTCCGGTTTCTGACCTCTCATTTACTAGTCGCCTGGCAGTACGTTGAAAATTGCTAAAGGCAGACGAATTATATACACAAGATGTGCTGATAAGTTGATTGTAGTATTCTGACTCATTTTATCATTATACGGAAATTTATTTTTCTTTCAATAACACTGGTGAGGAACAGCGCACTTATAAAATGGAACTGCATATTAAAGGCGTTTACATTAAGCGGTTTTACCAAACTTGTTACAGTACACCGTTTAATTTGAATTGTCTATACTTAAATTTTACTTTTGGGTAATGAAATAAAGAGGAGAGAATATTTACTAGATGACTACTTCCATACCTCAGCATAAGCTTGTAAAGCATCGAACAGAATCTCTCTCAGACTTTTCCTCATCATGTTTTCAACTTCAAGCAGCCAATCTTCAACGTTTCCTGTCGGATACAATTTCTCTGCAAATTGAACCATTTCCCCTTCAGCTGAAAACATGTTTGAGATGCGAAGATCGTCCTCGAATTTGAGCTACAGAAAGAATATAGACTGTTGAAGTACACTTTTTTAATAAGCAACCGCTCAATAAGCAACTAGGGCTGAACTAACCTTAACATAAGCAACTTGAGGGCTCAACTGAATTACCGTAAGCAGCTAAAAAGTCAAACAACCAAGCTTATACGCTTTCTTGTTGTTAGGAAATTGTTTGTTTTGCATGTTGAAGTTCTTTAGGTAACGTTTTTCTACTTACTGTCTCCAAGAAGTCGTGTCGTAGGTCTAACAGTTGACGATTTTGACCCGCGAAGTCAAGGGGTGGTTATTAGGTAAAAATGTTAAGCAATTTTTAAGCAACTTTGAGCGTTGAAATGTCTAAACTTTTAAGCAACTTTGAGTGCTGGATAAAAGTCCAGTTGCTTATTTAAAAACAAGTGTATGCATTTTACAAAGAAAGCTATCTCATCAAATGAAATTAAGGACCACGCCAAAAGACCCAACATTGTTTATCAAACATTTGAAATTTGCTAATCAAGTAATGTGCGAACGTTTGGCCACGTCACAAAATATTGCTTGACAAGCAAAAATAAGCAAAATTAGTTATGCAATGTTTTTGAAACACTTTAAAAAGATTTATTCTTGAACAAGCAAAACGTTTTTGCCGAGTAATGTCTTGTGATGTGATCAAACAATCAATCAAACATTCTGTTTGACAAGCAAATTTTAAATGTTTGACAATGAAGCATTTTTTGTAGGTGTAAAGCAGAAAAATGGTTTTGCGGAATTTCAAAAACACTGCTAAGTAATGATGTCTATCGAGCTTGTTTTGCAACTTGGCCAAGTGGTTAAATATTGCTTGTAAAGCAAGTCTGGAATATTTGATCAGCAATGTTTGATCGTTTGGCAAGGGCCTAAGGGCGTAAAGAGTCGTTGCACAGTTCCAAAAAATTGGGCTTTTGTAGGGATACTCCTTTGGGTTCTACTCTTACGATTGGTTGACGACTGATTCCCGTCAATCGCTGTCGACATGAGCGCTCTTGCGACCGCGATCAATTGCATCCGATACGTCCTGACTAATTGTAGACAAGTCAACATAAGTAAGCAGCTGCAACTAGCGTGGGCAAACATAAGCCTGGCTTAAAAGTAATCATAAAATATTTTAACAAAAATGTCAACTCAATCATATATATTATTGTTCGTTGTTATGTTTTGCATGTTGAAGTTCGTTAGCTAACGTTTTTCCACCTACTGTCTCCCAAAAGTTGTGTTGTGGGCCTAACAGTTGATGATTTTTACCCGCGAAGTCAGGGGTGGTTGTTAGGTACAAGAAATGTTAAGAAACTTTTAAGCAACTTTGACGGTTGAAATGTCTAAAATTTTAAGCAACTTTGAAGGCTTCAACTCATTCATACCAATTGACGTAAAATAGTCTATTTTTATCTGAGGAGATGTTGAATGAATTATTACCTTTGCGACATTTTCAAAACATTTCCTTAGATGCGGCTGTACGGCAGTAGGATCTTTAGTTTGTGACAAAATTTCGAGCAGCTCATCATCAGAAAGGAAATAAAACCTTGGAAATGCAGTTCTCTTTGTTTCGAGGTATTCACTGAGACCCTTTTGTACCTGAAAAGAAAGGCGAAGAATATAATAGCCTAATATGTAATAAAATAAGTATCAAAAGCTGCTAGAAGGCTAAAAGGCCTATCCAATGCCTATAAAACCCTGGTTGAGAACGGCTACTCGGCTATTATAACTAATTTACTTGAAATTCAAATGTAGAACTTCCATTTAGATTGTCAAAACTTTTTTCGAAAGCCACTATGCTCTTTGCATCGACAATATCAGTTGGTATACAGTTCCATTCCTTAATGATTCGCTGCGAATAAAAGTTTTTCTCATGCCTAATCTGCATTTAATTAGTACAATTTTGCATCAGTGACCCCTAGTCTTATTATCATTGCAATTGAAGAACTTAAAGGGGTTAGTGTCAATTAGGCCATGGAATAATGTGTATGTTGTAATCATGTCTCCACGTTTTCTTCCATAATCGAGAGTTGGTAACTTCAGAGCTCATCATGAAAATTGACTGATACCTTGAACAAGTTTTGTCGCCCATCTTTGTACAACTTCTAATTGTTTTATATGCTTAACCATATAAGGGTTCCGTACAGAAACGGATGATTCCAGTAATTGTCTAACGGGACTCTTATAAAGACCTTTGAATATACAGGGTGGCCCAAAACAAAGGGACCCCCTAACTAAATAATTTATTAATAACTTATTCTTAAGTTGGAATTTCATGAAATTAGTATTACATGATATTCAACTCAAGTGAGATATATCATGTAAATATCATGATGATATGGGATAGTATCTCTGAATAAATTGACTTTAAAACTTTACAATCCAAAACCGTACTGTAACAAAATATTCAACTTTATACCCTTACGTAATCCTTACGCAACAAAAAAGAAAAATAAATAACTCATTCTTTCAGTCAAATGATATTCAAAATGTCCTCAATCCTGCTCAGTAAACTTCTCTAATATACATTACATTAATGGTCGTGACAATTTTACTCTGGGATAATGATTCTCCTTCACGCACGATAGCAGTACAGTACGCAATGATGGAATATAAACAGCTGGTTTTTGGACATCATGAAGTTAATGTCCCATTGCGCCGAGATGGAAGCTCTTATCACCAACATATTTCTACAGGATAACGCACTTGACTTTAATATTACCTGGCATAAATTTGATAAAATTCCTCCTTGAGAAAATTTATACAGAAATTATTTACCTAAGGGGCCTTTTTTTGGGCCACCCTGTATTTATGCTAAATACCTTGACGCTCACATAAAGTTATTGTTATCATTGTTATTATTATAGCTTATTGCGATTCAGTGATCGGTTGATCATCAAATAATCGATTACATTGAATCCTTACCTGTTCAAGGAGTTTATTGCATTCTCGCAGATTTTCAAGAAGTTTTGATCAGGGCAGAAGGAAATAACCTATGGAAAGAGAAGAAGGATGAAAACAACGAGAAAGCTTTATCTAAAACACTTGCTTGTATTTCGTGTCAGAAAAAAGCATCACACTATCAGCATCTATAACATAATTGTCAAATCTCTGCTGCATGAAAACTTGCCCTTCTTTCCTTCACAGGCTTAATAGAAATTTGTTCTGGCAAGCTCTCCTCAGATAGCTGCTTTTTCAACTTCACAACAAATCTTGAGAAATACAGCAATGATCCTGGCATCCTGGCATACACATCAAGAATAGAAAGCACTTCTTATTTGCACCTAATCGTTCGACAAACCAGTGATCATAAAAAATGTCTACAAATGATTGTTGTATAATGGTGTTTCAGCGCCAGACACTGGGATCTCAGAAGTAGATGAACTGACGAGACCCCAACCCTGGAAGTGACGCTATCGTGGCTGGGTCACGAGCCTCGATCTCGCTGAGCTTCTGACACCACGAGCAAGCTGGATTACACGTTTTTTTATAAGGAACACCTTTATATGAAACTTGAGACTGAAAATTTCCAACAAATTAAGGAACTTTAAAGGAACTGTCGAGGCTCGGATGAAAAACTAAGAAACTCTTTTTTAAAGAACAAGACGGTTTGCACGCAAAGGAACAGAAGTACAATATATTTCCAATCGCTCTTCCCCAAAAGGGTCCATTAATACTTAAAGTTAGAAATGAAGAATAATTTCTAGGAATTTGCTGTAAAAATTAGTATTTATACATATCCCACGAACAGTATAAGGAACTTTCAGCCTCATTTTGTTGAAAAATTAAGGAACTCCAGCCTCAACTCAGACCAAAGGTTCCTTATAAAAAAGAACGTGTAGACCATGACGCAACAGCACTTTCAGCAAAAGAGCTTGATCATTCACTGCGCACTTTGCATACGAAATACCGTATTCGAATGTCAAAATTCTACTGCATGTGTAACGAACAACATTATTATATTTCAAAGACAACATTATGTACCTGTGGGTTGTTTTTCGCATTATTCATTATCTTCCTCCAGATTCTCTCCATTGTTTGATATCTTTTACTCTCCACAGGAAGCTGACGATTTATATCTTCAGAGCTGAAACAAATTTAAGAATGTCTTATATTTCAAGGTATGTGGCTAGTGAGAGAAATCTAACGACAACATCCTAAACATTTCACGTGAGTAGCAAAACCTCGATGCCAACGATCAAACACTGTTTTTCAAACATTTAAGAATTAGCCAAACGATCAAACATTGTTTTTCAAACATTTAAGAATTAGCCAAACGATAAAACATTGTTTTTCAAACATTTATGAATTGGCCAAACGATCAAACATTGATTTTCAAACATTTAAGAATTAGCCAAACGATCAAACATTGTTCTTCAAACATTTAAGAATTAGCCAAACGATCAAACATTGTTTTTCAAACATTTAAGAATTAGCCAAACGATCAAACATTGTTTTTCAAACATTTATGAATTGGCCAAACGATCAAACATTGATTTTCAAACATTTAAGAATTAGCCAAACGATCAAACATTGTTCTTCAAACATTTAAGAATTAGCCAAACGATCAAACATTGTTTTTCAAACATTTATGAATTGGCCAAACGATCAAACATTGATTTTCAAACATTTAAGAATTAGCCAAACGATCAAACATTGTTCTTCAAACATTTAAGAATTAGCCAAACGATCAAACATTGTTTTTCAAACATTTAAGAATTAGCCAAACGATCAAACATTGTTTTTCAAACATTTATGAATTGGCCAAACGATCAAACATTGATTTTCAAACATTTAAGAATTAGCCAAACGATCAAACATTGTTCTTCAAACGTTTAAGAATTAGCCAAACGATCAAACATTGTTCTTCAAACATTTAAGAATTAGCCAAACGATCAAACATTGTTTTTCAAACATTTAAGAATTAGCCAAACGATCAAACATTGTTTTTCAAACATTTATGAATTGGCCAAACGATCAAACATTGATTTTCAAACATTTAAGAATTAGCCAAACGATCAAACATTGTTCTTCAAACATTTAAGAATTAGCCAAACGATCAAACATTGTTTTTCAAACATTTATGAATTGGCCAAACGATCAAACATTGATTTTCAAACATTTAAGAATTAGCCAAACGATCAAACATTGTTCTTCAAACATTTAAGAATTAGCCAAACGATCAAACATTGTTCTTCAAACATTTAAGAATTAGCCAAACGATCAAACATTGTTTTTCAAACATTTAAGAATTAGCCAAACGATCAAACATTGTTTTTCAAACATTTATGAATTGGCCAAACGATCAAACATTGTTCTTCAAACATTTAAGAATTAGCCAAACGATCAAACATTGTTTTTCAAACATTTATGAATTGGCCAAACGATCAAACATTGTTTTTCAAACATTTATGAATTGGCCAAACGATCAAACATTGATTTTCAAACATTTAAGAATTAGCCAAACGATCAAACATTGTTTTTCAAACATTTAAGAATTAGCCAAACGATCAAACATTGTTTTTCAAACATTTAAGAATTAGCCAAACGATCAAACATTGTTTTTCAAACATTTATGAATTGGCCAAACGATCAAACATTGTTTTTCAAACATTTATGAATTGGCCAAACGATCAAACATTGATTTTCAAACATTTAAGAATTAGCCAAACGATCAAACATTGTTCTTCAAACATTTAAGAATTAGCCAAACGATCAAACATTGTTTTTCAAACATTTATGAATTGGCCAAACGATCAAACATTGTTTTTCAAACATTTAAGAATTGGCCAAACGATCAAACATTGATTTTCAAACATTTAAGAATTAGCCAAACGATCAAACATTGTTCTTCAAACATTTAAGAATTAGCCAAACGATCAAACATTGTTCTTCAAACATTTAAGAATTAGCCAAACGATCAAACATTGTTTTTCAAACATTTAAGAATTAGCCAAACAATCAAACATTGTTTTTCAAACATTTATGAATTAGCCAAACGATCAAACATTGTTTTTCAAACATTTATGAATTGGCCAAACGATAAAATATTGTTTTTCAAACATTTATGAATTGGCCAAACGATCAAACATTGATTTTCAAACATTTAAGAATTAGCCAAACGATCAAACATTGTTCTTCAAACATTTAAGAATTAGCCAAACGATCAAACATTGTTTTTCAAACATTTAAGAATTAGCCAAACAATCAAACATTGTTTTTCAAACATTTATGAATTAGCCAAACGATCAAACATTGTTTTTCAAACATTTATGAATTGGCCAAACGATAAAATATTGTTTTTCAAACATTTATGAATTGGCCAAACGATCAAACATTGTTTTTCAAACATTTAAGAATTAGCCAAACGATCAAACATTGTTTTTCAAACATTTAAGAATTAGCCAAACGATCAAACATTGTTTTTCAAACATTTATGAATTGGCCAAACGATCAAACATTGTTTTTCAAACATTTATGAATTGGCCAAACGATCAAACATTGATTTTCAAACATTTAAGAATTAGCCAAACGATCAAACATTGTTCTTCAAACATTTAAGAATTAGCCAAACGATCAAACATTGTTTTTCAAACATTTATGAATTGGCCAAACGATCAAACATTGTTTTTCAAACATTTAAGAATTAGCCAAACGATCAAACATTGTTTTTCAAACATTTATGAATTGGCCAAACGATCAAACATTGTTTTTCAAACATTTAAGAATTAGCCAAACGATCAAACATTGTTTTTCAAACATTTATGAATTGGCCAAACGATCAAACATTGTTTTTCAAACATTTAAGAATTGGCCCAACGATCAAACATTGTTCTTCAAACATTTAAGAATTAGCCAAACGATCAAACATTGTTTTTCAAACATTTATGAATTAGCCAAACGATCAAACATTGTTTTTCAAACATTTAAGAATTAGCCAAACGATCAAACATTGTTTTTCAAACATTTACGAATTGGCCAAACGATCAAACATTGTTTTTCAAACATTTAAGAATTGGCCCAACGATCAAACATTGTTCTTCAAACATTTAAGAATTGGCCAAACGATAAAACATTTTTTATCAAACGTTTAGGCTGTGGCCAAGTAATCAAACATTGTTTGTCAAACATTAAGGCTGTGGCCAAACCCAAACACCTTACCCCCTAGGCAGATATCGCTCGATATTCTTAATCATTAACAACTGTAAGCAGTTCAGGGGGCAAATGATAAAAAAGAGGAAAATCATACCTGAAAATTGGCTCTAGATAAAGCCAGGATCTTTGACAAGTCAACCATTCATCCATAACATCTTGTGTCATAACAAGTTTGCTCTCCCATCCAGAAATACGGTCTTCAAAAGCTTTTTTATACAGTGAAAATGACATAGACTGCGTCATTACAATATGATCATCAAGCAACTGAGAAACATCATCTCCAATTTTCATTATATACGTTCCAGTTTCTTTATAGGCCATAATATCTAGTAGTACTGGTTGCCATTCTTGTTCCATTTTGTCCAAAGCCTACAATTCAATAACAAAAATGTAAAAGAGTGGCCAGTGTGGGTCTCGAACCCACGACCTTAGCGTTATTAGCACCACGCTCTACCGACTGAGCTAACCGGCCAGCTGGTAAAACGAGCAGATTTTTGGAAATCCATAAAAAGATCATCAAATGTCAATCATCAATCAATCAGTCAATCGATCAATGAGCATTCAGAGTAATAAACTTGTGGTAACGCGGTCATTATCAAGCGGTTAAGCCTGCTAAAACTCGAAACTCAGGATGTATGGACAGAACCAAAAGACACTCGTCCTTCAGACAGTAAATTTTTAAGTCTGAGCCTACAGACATTCGACTTAGAAACTTCTGTCACAAACCTAGTATACAAATTGACCAATAAAAACAGAGCTGTCCAAAGCCTACAATTCAATAAACAGAATGGTACAGACCCTCAAACATTGAACAGAATGGTACAGACCCTCAAAAACCAAAAGACTCATAGGCTACAAAATATTACAAGCACAATGCCTATATGGGTGGGTTTTTAACCCTGAAATTCTCTAAAAATCGGCATGATTTTAACAAAATCCTCATAAAACAGGGTGGCAAATTTAAGAAAAGTAAAAAATTTCACTTAATTAGAGTCCGAATAGTGTTTATATCACGTCCGAATGTTCTGCGAGTAATTTCAAGATAAATATGGCCTAGACAGCCTTATTACTCCCATACTCGGCTTGCTACTACCCATAATATAGGGTCTGTAACAAGACTGTGTCTTCATTATGAGTGGGTGGTTCTCTTTCATTTCGGCGGCACATACCCGTCCATCCATAGGTCATGTACCCCCCCCGAGACTTCTATGTATGAAAGCAAGAATTCTCTTACCTGTTCAATGGAATACTCCTTTCCTGCTACTTCTCCAATCTTTGCAATAACATCGATGTGATCTTGAAGCTTCATTTCCAGACATTTTGAGAAAGTCAGTGTTGATTTTGGATAGATTTTGAAGCCAAGTTCACCAGAAAGCTAGAAGAATGAGAAATTAAAAAATAGCAAAGCTTTTCGAGTCATAGATTTGATAATTTCTTAGTAGAAAAGACTGCTCAACATATTCTTCAGGTTTTTATTCAGCTAATTCAATTTTTAAAAGAGTGGGCAATATCAAGTATCAAGAACCTACAAATATCAAGAGCCCTTTCCCATGAGAAACTTCAAAGCGCTTTTATTATTTAGCGCTTTTACTAAGCGCTTTTAAACTCCATTCATCAGTTAGTGGGACGATGCTGCCTTCGGGTTACTATCTCTTAAAGATTCGTTCATCTTACTCATACAAAACACGTTGCTACCCATAAAAATCATGTTTGAGGTACTGCAATCACAACACCTAAAATAGTTGATTGCGTAACATGTGGGTCGCGCTCTCGATCCTTTATTATTGCACATACAATAACTTAAGAAGCTTATGAGCTCATAATGCGAAAATATTTTTCCTAGCTAAAGTTCGTAAGCCTTGTTTTCATTAGCTAGTTGTATTTCTTCTGCGACTGTCGCGGAGGCACATCTGCCATTATCGCAAACCGTCGCAGACCATCAAATCAAAATCATGCCAATGCAGCTATTATAAAGTCAAAATCTTTTGAAATTTCCCAATTGCCCCAGGCTGTCTGCGATAAGTAGCTAAGCGTTTTTCATTTTGGTTTGGTCGACTGCGAAGGTTAGTGATGATCGGAGGCGCACCTTTGAAACATTTGCCGACGAATAGACATATTTTAGGGAAGGGAAATCGATATACCTGATCCCAATGCCTTTGACGCATTCCAGGATTTCTCAATGCTTGAATCAATGGAATGAATGGTTTGAAATCTTCAATCCAACCTTTGATTTCTAAAGCAACATCTAAGCATGGCTTGATGTCTTGAAAATGCCTGAAAATTCGAAGCAAATTAAAACAAATTTAGAAAATTTTAGCACTGACAGTTTATTAATTTTTTAAAGAATTGAGTACTGAAAGTTTTTCTAAATTTCTTTAATTTTAAGGTGGCTAAAGATTAGAATAGTGCAGAAAATTTAATCTGACTCTATTTTGCTTTATATAGGATTTTCTGATAGCTACTGGAAAAGCATAATCACGGTAGCGTCAGAGCCAGGGTCGAGGTCTCGATTAGCTAACCTACTACTGAGATCCTAGCGATTGGCGATAAAACACCATTTCACCTTCACATTCACCTTCACTCTTTCTTGGACTGTTCAATTATTATTTGTCTTACCGCTGTATCCCAAGAGCTGATTGATGCTCAAAACACAATACCAATTTTACCAATACCAATTCAGCTTTACTTCATGATTGCTGCATTTCGATACGCATTTGGGTATAAATTCCAGTTTAGTCAATTGTTTAGGTTTGTTTCTGACGTTTATACTCTGTGAAGAGTGTCAGAAATGAAAGCGTTTTTTAAGTTTGAGCAAAGATGTTTTGCTCATAATCTATTCTCTGAATTATAAACATGCGAGAAGTCTTTTATCATTTCTGGGCGAAAGTCTTTACTGCTAGGCAGTCAAAACACTGACATTTTTAGGCCTTGGCCACGGCCAAATGATCAAACATTGTTTGTCAAACATTGAAATTTGATTGTAAAACACAATGTTTGACAGTTTGGCCATATCAAAATACATTAATAGGTAAACATTTTTGCTTGATACGAGCAGAGAATGTTTTTGGAGTTTTTCAGACAAGATTGCTGGAGGAATCCTGCCTGTAAAATGTTTTGCGTCGTTGCCGAATGGTCAAAAGCAAATGTTTGACCAATGTTTGATCATTTGGCCAGGGATTCCTCAAAATCTTGTGTATCATTTACCTGGCGCACTTATGCATTGTTTTATATGCATCATTGACATTCTTTTCAACCTGTTCTGCGTCGATTGCGTTGATTGGATCATTCATCCAACTGTCATGCCATTTCAACCAATCAGATGTCGTCAACCATAGATTTTTGAACGGCTCAAAATCTTTGATCAGTTTGGTCAACTTGTCGTACTAAGAAGAAAATGGAATGAATGAAAACACTGAGGGAGGCAAAATTTTTTAATTTTAAATATCAAACATCAAACGTTTAAATTTTAATTAAATTAAATTTTGGGGTGTACGCGTAACATATGAATATTTGAACAAATATATGAATAAAGAAGATAAATAAAAAAGAACTCATAGATATTAGTATCATCAAACATTGTATATTCTTATATATTAAATATTATAGATTCATATTTATAGATAATGATTTATAGAGTAATATTTTTGGATTAATATTTATGGATTAATATTTATAGATTAATATTTGGTGAAATATGTTTATACTAAAACTTGGATACTATAGAGAGCGGAGGCAAAAAATAGACAAGATTTTTTCAAGATCTTGTCTATTTTTTTGCCACCGCTCTCTATAGTACCCAAGTTATAGATTAATATCTATAGATTAATATTTATAGATTAATAACTCTGGATTAATATGTATGAATTAACATTCATTAATTAATATCTTTAGAAATTATCATTCATAGATCAATATTCATAGATTACTATTTATAGATCAATATTTATAGATTAATATTTATAAATTATTATTTATAAATTAATATTAATAAATTATTATTTATAGATTAATATTTATTGATTACTATTCATTGATTACTATTTATAGATTAAAATTTATAGATTAATATTTATAGTTTAATATTTACAGATTTATAGATTAACATAAAGATAAATAATTATAGATAAATATTTACGGATAAATATTTATAAATATTTATAGATTTATATTTACGGATTTTTAATCAAAATATCGCGCATGAAAATAAGAATAAATAATTACATTTGTTGTGGGCATGCCAAATAATCTTTCTCTGTTATTATAAAGCAAAGCAGATTGCTGACATTCTTTCAACTGTTTGGTAATTCTTCTGACTTCGTTTGCTGTTTCGTGAGCTCTAAAATTAAATATTAAAATATTAAATTTCGAATAAAGAAATAAATCTCAATTTGTCAAAAAATGATCAAAAGCAAAATAAAAAAGTTAAGATTAAGTATGGCTATTATGATGAACACGAGAAAAATTACGCAAAAAATATTGGCCATTAAATTTGAGTAATATAAAATCCCAGGGAATGTTCAAATGGGAAGGAAAAACAATTGTGAAAAAATAATAAACTGACCGCAAATAACGGAAAAGAGTGGCCAGTGTGGGTCTCGAACCCACGACCTTAGCGTTATTAGCACCACGCTCTACCGACTGAGCTAACCGGCCAGCTGGTAAAATTAGCAGATTTTTGGAAATCGATCTTACGTAAAGGCATAAGCTACAGATATTAATTTGAGAAACTTGGGAAAATGATAAAAAAACAGAAATAAATAAAACGTTTTTGCATACTTATTGATATCTGTATGAGCAGAGAAACCGGCAACAACCATATTGATACCATCTAATCTGTCTTGGAAATTGTTTTGTTCTGTTAGTAAATTTTATGGAATCTTTCTTCGTCTTCTTCGAGTTGTTCAGTTGTCTTGTCCATTTGTAGTTCGATTTTATGTGGCCAGCTTGCACAAGTCCATCTGAAATGACACAATGAATATAGTTAATAATATCAATGATTTCTAAAATGTTTGACTGTTTCACTTTGTCGCAAAAAATTGCTTGTTAAACAATATTTGCTTTCGTCAAGCGAAAACCTTTTGAACATTTTTAAACCGTTGTAAAACATATATAGTTTCTTGTTCTTGTCAAACAATGTTTTGTGACGTGCCAAACGGTCAAACATTATTTTCAAAGCAAATCTCAAATGTTTGACCAACAATGTTTGATCGTTTGGCCAGGGCCTAACTGAACTTAATTGACTTAATTTAACTTCACCTAACTTAACTTGACTTAACCTATCTTGACATCGACAAAGCATTAATGAGTTGTTGAAGTACATTTAGTAATAAGCTTGAATAAATAAACGTTACTCCGTAAAACTCGGTACTCACTACGAGTTTAAATGAGTTTAAGTGAGTTTATCCTTAACTTACCCTTAGTTTATCCATACTACGAAACGAGTTTGCTGATCGATAAACACTCAACACTTAGATACTTTAGCTAAATTAGTGCATAAACTTAACTTTTTGTTTTCCATTACTCCAATGATTTCATACAAGATAAGAAACTGCATGTACTTAAGCTTTGCTGCAGTTTGTTAGAGTTTAAAGGAAACTATTGCATTAAAAAACCACTGAATCCATTGTAATAAACTGAACTTACTTCGAGTTGAAATCATCTTGTGAGATACTGTAGTAAAACTCTTCAAGTAATTCATAGTCAACCATTGCTTTGTTTATCAGATCTTGTTTTTCCGTCAACAACCCAGGAACTGTTTTCATGTACTCTCTCTGTTCCGACAACTCTTCAATACAATTTGGCTTGTCATATAATCGACGTGCGATGGTACGGAATTCGTCACAAACCTTGTTAGAAAATAACGAGAAAATAAGATTAGAATCGTGCGTTTGAAGGTAACTAAGTACTAAGCTAGTTAGATACTTAGTTAGTAAATACGTTGGCTTTATTGGTTTGTTGGTTAGTTAGATAAATGGATAGTTTATTGGTTAGTGAGTTAGTTAGTTAGTTAGTTAGTTGATTACTTAGTTAGTTAGTTAGTTAATTAGTTACATGCTTAGTTGATTAGTCGGCCGGTACGTTAGTTAGTTAGTTAATTAGTTTGTTAGCTACCTAGCTAGCTAGCTAGCAAGTTAGTTAGTTAGTTAGTTACTTAGTTAGTTAGCTACATGCTTAGTTGGTTAGTTGGTTCGTAAGTTAGTTAGTTAGTTAGTTAGCTAATTAGATAATCAGTCAGTCAGTCAGTCAGTCAGTCAGTCAGTCAGTCAGTCAGTCAGTCAGTCAGTCAGTCAGTCAGTCAGTCAGTCAGTCAGTCAGTCAGTCAGTCAGTCAGTCAGTCAGTCAGTCAGTCAGTCAGTCAGTCAGTCAGTCAGTCAGTCAGTCAGTCAGTCAGTCAGTCAGTCAGTCAGTCAGTCAGTCAGTCAGTCAGTCAGTCAGTCAGTCAGTCAGTCAGTCAGTCAGTCAGTCAGTCAGTCAGTGTCAGTTCAGTCAGTCAGTCAGTCAGTCAGCCCGTCAGTCAGTCAGTCAGTCAGTCAGTCAGTCAGTCAGTCAGTCAGTCAGTCAGTCAGTCAGTCAGTCAGTCAGTCAGTCAGTCAGTCAGTCAGTCAGTCAGTCAGTCAGTCAGTCAGTCAGTCAGTCAGTCAGTCAGTCAGTCAGTCAGTCAGTCAGTCAGTCAGTCAGTCAGTCAGTCAGTCAGTCAGTCAGTCAGTCAGTCAGTCAGTCAGTCAGTCAGTCAGTCAGTCAGTCAGTCAGTCAGTCAGTCAGTCAGTCAGTCAGTCAGTCAGTCAGTCAGTCAGTCATTCAGTCATTCAGTCAGTCAGTCAGTCAGTCAGTCAGTCAGTCAGTCAGTCATGTCATTCAGTCAGTCAGTCAGTCAGTCAGTCAGTCACTCATTCAGTCAGTCAGTCAGTTAGTCAGTCATTCAGTCATTCAGTCAGTCAGTCAGTCAGTCAGTCAGTCAGTCAGTCAGTCAGTATGTCATTCAGTCAGTCAGTCAGTCAGTCAGTCAGTCAGTCAGTCAGTCAGTCAGTCAGTCAGTCAGTCAGTCAGTCAGTCAGTCAGTCAGTCAGTCAGTCAGTCAGTCAGTCAGTCAGTCAGTCAGTCAGTCAGTCAGTCAGTCAGTCAGTCAGTCAGTCAGTCAGTCAGTCAGTCAGTCAGTTAGTTAGCTATTAGTTAGTTAGTTTGTTAGTTAGTTGGTTATTTTCGGCGGAAATAAGGCATGCAATTATACCCAGAGTACGTTCGACAATTATACCGAAAGTACAGTCCTGTCCCCGAATGTCTAGCCAAAAACGCCACCCTGTCAGCAGACAAATCCCCAAGTACTTGATGAATAAAATACATCCCCGGAAGCGTATACTCTCACTTATGCTGATGGCTTGCACTCCCTATACGAGATTAAGACAAAAAAATTCACCTCGTCAGCTTGCTTTCGAAGCTTCTTAGCCAGGAATTCCAGTACTGAATTAGCTAAAGCTCTTTTCTTCTTGGCCAATGCTTGTCTTACTCCATCACACGTGATCCAAAATGGACCAATAATAATGTTCGCAGGTATGCTACTTTCGATCGTCTCTTTATCCTTCAGATGGTCTTGGATGAGTTGTTTTACTTGTGCAGGAGTGTGTTCTTCTTTGTCATATTCCCTGAGGTACAAAGAGAAGTTATTAAAATAATTTTGAATAACTTAATAACGATAAATAACGTGATAGACCAGTGTCTTGATCAGGCTTGGCTGATTTTAACTCACTACATAAATACAAACGTACATTACCACAAAGAACGTACTACCATATCCACCATCCCGGCTAGAGACTTAGATATGTTACACTTAGGCCCTGGGCAAACGATCAAACAAACATTGTTGGTCAAACATTTTAAATTTGCTTTACAACAAATGTTTGACTGTTTGGCCACGTTCAAAGACATTGCTTGAAAAGCAAAAGCAACAACATTTGTCGCGTGATGTTTTTGAAAAAGTTCAAAAACCTTTTTGTTTGACGCAAACAAAAATGTTGGACAAGTAAAATTTTTAGGACGTGGCCAAACGGTCAAATGTTTTGCTTGTCAAGCAAATCTCGAATGTTGGACCAACAATGTTTGGTCGTTTGGCTAGGGCCTTACACACCCATCCCTCACACGATCACACATACTGTAAACGATCTGCCCCAAACTAAGATCAATGGAAGATCTAGAACGCCCCAGAACTATTGCCAAGGACCGAGACCACTGGAAGCAACTGATTGACAGTATCCTGAAGGCCAGACAGGCGGAAGTGGCCCTTGTCACTGCTGCTCAAGCATATTAAAGGCAGTAGACGTGCATAAAGACAAAGCAGTTCTTTTGAATTCCTACACAAAAGGAAATTTAGCTATTCTTCTCTTATTCAATTTTGATTGATGGGTGACTTAAGCCACTTTTATATCTGTTGATTCCCTTTAAGTTAAGTAAGTTAAGTCAAACATCATTTATTTTACCCAGGTCAAATTTTGGCAGCGAAAAAGCTGATATGAACCTGCTGAATAAAACGTTAAAAACTAGCTTCACTTCACTAACCTCAAGTCACTTTCAAGACAAGAAAGAGTGATATTATGCTGACTTAAGTATCAGAATAAACAATATTATCCAAAAGTGTTGACCCAATCTGCTTTTCTTTTCTCCATTCATCTAAGAAGATTGTTACTTAAAGTAATAATCATAAAAGATTGCTACTCACTCCAAATATTTCTTTATATCCATGTTGTATAATTCAAGATATTTTTCATATTCTTTGGCATAAGCTAATAAAGGAACAATCGCCTTTCTTATTGCTTTTCTTATCGAACTTCTCATACGGACAACCTCAGTTTCATTCTCTCCGACAGTTTCAAGAAGAGGCGTGCCACTCCAAAACAGCTTTTCCATCACCCGTTTTTCTAACTGTGGGACGTTCTTCGTTGCAAGTACTCCCTTGTCGAAACAACTGATGATACTTGGCTCGAATGCTTCAGGGTTTGTGCTGTAAGTCACAGTATGGCTGTCCATCGTAAGATCCAAATGAAAGATCGGGTTCTTTTTTGGCCTACAAGAAGAGAAAGAGTTATCGTCAATAATACAGTAATCATCATCATGCGTTACTGTGATCAAGTTACGATAATGCCCTATATCTCCGATCAACGATTGAGAGAGAACAAATGCACCCTCCCCCAGTGGCTTGCAGAAGGAGGCTGGGTTCCTTTCAGGGTTTCTAGCTTGGAAGTTGCAGTTTGACAAAATTCTGACAAAAAATTCTAGTTTTAGGAGTAGCTCCTCCAGGGAGCTGAAGTTTGAATTTAACAGTTTAATAATCCATTTGCACTGCTTCATTGTTTCAACGAAAAATTCTACTTACCAAACAAACCACTGTTAAGGTTTCTTTTGAATAAGCCCCCTACTTATTGAATAAGGCCCTCTCAGAACATGGAGTTTCGAATTACCCCCCCCCAGTAGGGCTTTATTGAAATATACTTTTCTTAATAAGCAACTGTACTTTTGGTCCAGCCCTCAAAGTTGCATACAATATCTAGTATTTCAGCCCTCACAGAATGACTGGTACTCCTAAAAACTCTATTTTGCTCTTTTCTTCCTTTTCAATGTAATTGACAAATTTGCAATGATGTATCTTGAAAAGAAAGCTATCCTAACAAAAAATTGTAACACAATCTCAGCCCTAGTTGCTTATTGGCCAATTGCTTATGAAAAAGGGCTATTATGGTATGCATGAGACCTGCTTTCATTACTCCATTTGCCTCCTGACTGGCCCTTGTATAGTGGGAACTCTCAAATATACTCGAATCAATTGGATCAAACGTAATTTAATCTGTTTGCAACAGCAACAATTCTACTCACAAATAAGGACTCTTTAGAACGCCTCCTTTCCACGTCATATTCTCATCGACTTTCATGACAGAATGGCAAGCATCCAGTATCATCTTTGTATATGCTTTCAATGAAAACTGCACCAAATACCTTAAGGAATCCTACAAAAAGCAATGTAGAATAGGTCGTCAGCTTATGCTTATAGTGCAACGATTTGCTTAGTATAAGGGGTCTGCAACAGCAGCCATTCCAGTGGTACCGATGTCGACATTGCATACAGTCAGTAGTAGTTGTCGACTGTTAACCGGCAATTTTTCGAGCTGGTCAAGCAATGGTCTGTGACGTGGCGAAATGGCAAAACAATGCTTGGGAAGAATCTCAAATAAATCTCAAATATTTTACCAAAACCGAAACAACTTTGTCCGTTTTGCAATTTCCAAGTAAAATATCTTTTCATATGATTTTCAAATATCTAATAAAAGGAGCTGACACTTCCTGTTATGATATCCTTTATTTTTTCAAAGATCTTTGATTTTTCTCAACTACTTTTACTCCGTACACTAGGCTAGGCTGTCCTTCAATGCTTTAGAAAAGTTTTTTTGGGATGTTAAGAAACTTCAAATTAAATTACTACATCAAAAATTTCGTAGCATGGCTACGTACCTGCATCATGAATCTGATTGATTCCATTAGCTTTGATATTTTCGACATTTTATAAACTTCCCAATTTGTTTCTTCTAGATTGAACCATCCTTTTCCAATGTCACGTAGACTGCTTATAACAGATGCTCTTAATGTTGTCAGCCAGCTATCTTTTAGAAACATTTGCACCTAAAGAATAGAGAATTTAATTGACTGTCCGGTTAAATTATTCACGTGAAATATTAGTTCATCGTGTCAAGCTTGCTGACAGTAAACGTTCGACCGGACAGCTTTTCGCACATTTAATAGATGTACCGTATTTCCTCGTTTAAGCCGGGCGTTACTTGACTCAAATCTCAGGGGTGGGGGGGGGGGTAACTCAGGCACCTTACATATGGAGGGGTCCATTCGAAAAATTCAGTTCGCACCCAGAAGTGTCGGCTTTTTAGGCTAGATAAACTGAAAATTATCATTTCAATAATTGCAAATGATGCAACTGTGTAGCATTCGTAATGTTTTTTGTTGAATTTCACCCAAATCTGAACGATCACAACAAACTATCGAATTATCATTACTGAAGAATTGGCACGCCAAAATTATAGGGTGGATGCCCGCGTATGTTGGGTGCCTGAGTGACCCCCCTGAGATTTAAGTCAAGTAAAGCTCAATGCAAAAGATAATCAATGTTACTGCAAAGCGTTTCGTCACTGATTCAGACCGCGAGTCAGTTTGTCTTATTAAATTAATCAAATTAAATTCTCACCTGAGAGCTTGCTTGTCCTTGGGCTTGCTCAAATTCTTCCAACCTCATGCTTTTGCTGATCGGTGCTTGAAATAGCGTCATTGCGGCAACTTTATTGCATTCAGATCGGACCTTTATCAGCGCGGCAATAACCTCACTTAGGGTTAGTAAAGACCGGAATGAAAACTTCCGGAATTTCTCTTCGAATACGTAGGCCGGAACATCAGGACAAAGACCTAGGAAAAGCGTTAAAACATTAGCTTAGAAATCCGGATAATTTGTCAAACCGACTCCAAAAGCAGTAAGGGCATACATTAGTACTGGAGAATTGAGACCCATAGCGAACAAAAAACTATCAAGGAGAGTCTCCCTATACTTACATAGGCCCCTGTGGAACTAGCAACCAGCAACTAGCAGCAATTTTACTGCCCTAAGCACAACGTACGAATGATTTCTTCTTTCAAAGATCTTCGTCAATTTCCCTATTTTTGGTTCTTCTAACAATCCCTTGGTTAAAATGCTCTGCCAGTTCTCCCTGACTATTTTACTGCCGTACTTTCTGATGGTTCTCCCCTAAAGTGCCCAACTTGCATCAAAAGTGGCAATTCAGTATGTTTCTGTACAAAAAGTGCCCCTCCAGATGGGGAATTGGTGATGGCGCCAGTGAATTAGTGATTTATCAAACCGTTTTGATATTAATCTCACTGATATTTCTCACTGAAAATACGCCAGTGAGACATAATTTTGGCGTTTACACCAAACGCATAATCTCACTGAAAAGTCAGTGAGAATATTCTTGTCTCACTGATGTGAACCAGGCTGTCCGGAATCTTACAAAGGATAATTGAAGGGGAGACTAGAACTCGGCACCAAGAACATTAATCAAACGCTATGCATGGTCGGATAAAAAAAAGCAATCTTGCCGATAATTAATGGAAAAAAAATACAATAAGCCAGGTTGAGCCCTTAAGGCCTAGATTTTACCACAAGTGGCAGTAGGTGGGAATCGAACCTGGACTGCATGATCAGAGAGCCAACGACGTTTCCACGTTTCGACGTCTAAGTCAGGCTTATGTTGACTATGCGCACATTCAGAACTAGTTGCCGACTTCGTTTATGAAGAAATTCGTTTATTAGTAGTGCCAAACCTGCTTTTCTGGCTGCACGTAAACTAGAGAAAGTACAGTACCAAAGAAATCACATTTTCTTCAGACAACCAATAAAATGCAACTAAAACAATAAAAACAGTAACATCATACCTGTCTCTGGAACAACATCTTGATCAACAGGTTGAGGTTGAACATATGCAAATTTCTCTGGTTTTAATGTGATGATCTTATCGAAAGTAATTTTGTTCATCGTTCGCATGAAATCCAATTGGACTTGTTTTGAGAGTGTATTTATGCAGTCACTCAGCCTGAAATGGAAAAAGACGAGACCATTCTTTACAATACAATAGTTCTAGCTGTATGATTAGATTTTAGCTATCTAGTTAGTTGCATTAACGATGAGAAAATTGTGTACACTATATCTTCTGTACTGTAATTCTTTTGTGCTAATGCTGTAATTTGTTTGTTGTCTTTGGCGGCCCGGGGTAGATAAGCATTTTCCTGGGTCACGATAGCTTTCCTTGTGAGTTATTGGAATTCTTATGAAATATATTTTACTGGAATTGACTTAACAATCCTCGAAAATTGCTACAAAATTGAAAAATGACTGAAAATGTCCGACATAATGCTGAGCTCGTACGGTTAGCACTTGTGTTAAAGATCTGTCCTTCGCATCCAGGTTAGAGAGCACACACTGCATTGTTTTTGCGTTAAAGACGGGTATATCTGACTTATTGAAGTAGCTGCTAGAATGTAACCTTATTGCTCTCAAAAGAGGCCTTTCTCCACTTATTTGATTCAAGATTGAGAAGTTGGATCTCATGGAACATGGAACACTAAGTGGGAACCTTCATATGGGACCTAGTGGGACAGTGGGACCTTGGGTCCCTAAGTGGCGCCCTAGATGTGAAAATACAAGCGGGACCCAAAAAATCGCCACTTCAAGAACTTCACCTTGATCTCTGTGGCTCGGATGGTCACAGGAAAAAAGGCTGGCTTGTCTCACATAAGCATTACATAGCATTGCCAGAAGTTCTAGGACATAAACAGCGTTTTGGTAGTGACCGCACCTTAAGTAAAGGAAACAAAGCAAAGCAAATCTCAAATGTTTTAACAATAATGTTTGACCATTTTTGTTCAGGCCTAAGAGTCTCTTTCTGAACGTACTCAGCTACTCTGCAAAGGTCCAGAAGGGCATGGTATCCCAACAATAGACCTTTTCAAAGAGGTCTGGGTCAGTGTGACATTTTTCTGGAAAATGGTAGACATGTTGTGCAAGGGAATCCTCTCCACGTGCAAAGACCAGATTTGTAGTGGTTTCAGGAGGAATATCGCGGCGAAAACTTTGGTTTAAATTCATATTTGATTTACTTGCATATTGTTTCCTATGTTTCTGCAAATATTTGGAACATTTACTGTATTAGATTCCTTCTCTGTCTTTTTTCTTCTGTTAATTTGAAATGAAGTCTGCCGCACTACCTCTTCTGAAGCAAATGAAATTCATGTCGTTGCACAATGAGAGGATTCCCAAGATGTCTACCATTTTCCAGAAAAATGTCGCGCAGACTCAGACCTCTTTGAAAAGGTCAATAGAAAACAAATAAAAAATTTCACAGCTTGAATTTCAAAATGATTTCAAAAACAATAAGAAACAAAAAAACCATACCGAGAATCGTTTTTGACTGATTTAGGTCCCTTGGCCCATTTCGTGATCCTTTCTAGCATTTCTGGGGTGATATTAGGCACACCATCTGTAGGCATACAGTCTATATACAAGTGATATCTCAGCAATATTTCAGTCTTTCTTCGTAACTCATACGCTGTATGGACCCTTTGTGCAAATGTTACAGGATCTTCTGCACAGAACATCAGTCTGATTCTTGGGATCCAGAAATTAACTGGTTTTCCTTTTGATTCGATTTTTTGTTTGCTAGCAGCATCTGGGCCACGAGGCATTGTATGAACCTGGAATTAACATAGAGGAAACATTAAAAGATTCGTACGAATAAATGCTACACGTTTTCTTTTTAAGAAACAGGTTTATAAGAACCTACAATGCCTGCAAAAAGTCTTGAAACACTTGCATCATTTTTACTCTGATAGTAGCAGAAAAAACCCCTCCCCCCTCAAACAATGTTGATTTTCTACGGTCTAGAATATCCCACGAGAACCCCGCAATGTTTCTTATGGAAGCTCTGACAGTACATTAGCAGAATAACATTGTTTTTGGGGGGAGGGGGTTGATTTTCTGTATTTCCCAGCAAGAAGAAGACGATTCGTATTTTTCAAAACTACGGGGGTGTTCCAAGGGTTGGCATTGTAGATAAAGATTTGCTGCTATAAGAGAAAGATTTGCTGCACTACCTCTCGTAAAGCGACCGCTATCCCGGTCGCTGCATACCGAGAGGATTCCCTTGCTCATGGTGTCCGCCATCTTCCAGAAAAATGTTGCACCGCCCAGACTTGTTTGGGAAGGTCTATACAAATAATGAGCTGACAAGAGCAACTTTATTCGAATCTACTGTACAATAACTACAATTCAAATTGTGAGAAACAGCGGAAATATCTCTATACATATACAAACTCTGGACATACTAGCATGTCGACATACTAGTAGCTATGTCTAGAGATGTTGATTTGCTGTTTCTCGCAATTTCGAAATTTGTACCGCTCGTAAATTATATATAACAGATCTTTTCAAAGAGGTCTGGGTATGCGCAACATTTTTCTAATGGTAGATATCTGTGAGTCCTCTCTGCGTGCAACAACCTTGATTACAGTCGCTTTAGGAATGTTAGTGCAGCAGATTTTACTTCTAATTCTCGAATAATAGAAGACAAGGGGAGAAAAGGAAATCTTGTTTAGTAAATGTTAGAAATATCTGTAGAAACTCAGGAAACAAGATGCAAGTAACTCTCAAAAAGGAAAATACTCGATAAAAAGCCTCCTAGAGCAGATTAACTGGGACTTGAATTCTTTCTTTCACTTAAACTCCCATTAAACATGAATTTTAAGCAAAATTTGCTGCAATATCTCTCTCGAGACGACCGCAATTCCGGTTTTTGCGCGTAGAGAGGATTCCCTTCCTCAAAATGTCTACCCTTTTTCGAAAAATGTCGCGCCTACCCAGACCTCTTTAAACAGGTCCTAAATCTCAAGTAGATACTGAATAAAACTTACTTGGTAGAGCTGTTTCACTGGATCATAAGCAGTCATTCCAACATCGAGCCATTCGTATTGTTTAACTCCATCTTTCACTATACCAGTAGCTAGCAACGCTCTCCCAGGCACGGGTTTCTGTGCACCATTCTCATTCCCCAATGCAAGCCATTCATTCGGTGTTCTGCAGTCAAATTCGGTATCATCAAATACCTCCAGTGGGAGAAACGGATCACAATCAGCATCGATGTTTTTGGCACCAGGTGTTACTTTGAGCTTTATTTCGCCTGATGGTATCAAAAGGTTCATTGATATGCCGTATTCTTCTAGTAATGTTGTGATATTGTATTGGGAAAATAATCTCTTCTGCCTGAAAACAGAGTGAAATACTTTTATTATGTCTGAGTCACTGCTTTGCTACAATTTTCCTTCAACGTAGTCTAAAGCCCTGACCAGACGATCAAACATTGTTATATCAAACATTAGAAATTTTCCTGTCGAGCAAAATGTTTCACCGTTTAGCCACGTCGCAAAACAATGCTCTCCAAACATTTCCGCTTGCGTTAAGCAAAGAATGTTTTTGAACTTTTTCAGAAACATCGCGAGATGAATGCTGCTAATTTATGTGCTTATCAGGCAATGTTTAGTGACGTGGCAAAACGTTCAAACAGTTCTTGATAAGCCAATTCCAGATGTTTGGCAAACAATGTTTGATCGCTGGGCCTACCGAAATTCTTGAGACTACCGCCGTAGTCATAATAGCGCACAGTCCCCTCCTCCAACAGCAACTTGATATGATTTCTCGAAATCTTAGCATGTTTTTCGCTGCTGGCTACAATATACAGTAATCAATACTGCGATGAATAGCGGAATCATTCCGGGCATGACCGAAAATGATTCCTCTATTCATCTCAATTTTGAAGTTTTGTACAACTCAAAGACTAGTAATCAATCCGTAAATATAATCAATCCGTAAATATAACCAACCATATCATCGCCGGTCAATAACTAGCTAGATTTGTTAACCTTGTTAAGGAGATGGGACTATCAATGCTGCGGAATAGATTTTTCCACAAGTGGCATACCATAATAGATGGGATTCGAACCTGGACTGCATGACCAGAGAGTCAACGACGTTTCCACTGAGATATAGAGCTCAATATAATCACCGAGTAACTCTTCAAATAGTACAGCCCAATTCTTTTCCCCGTTTGATTTTTTGCGTTTAAGCTTTGTTGAGCCTTCTTCAGCACCATAAATATTAATATGCATGGTACTGGTACATATCTATAATATGTATGGTGCTGAAGAAGGCTCAACATAGCCGAAACACAAAAATCAAACGGGAGGAGAGCCTTTGGCTGTATGACCTGGGAGAGTTACTCGTTACGGCGATTTTATTGAGTTCTATAGCTCAGTGGAAATGTCGTTGGTTCTCTGGTCATGCAGTCCAGGCTCGAATCCTGTCTATTATGGTACACGTTTATTTTCTTATAAGAATAACCTTTTAAGAAACACAAGGCTGAAATTTGGGTCAGAATTTTTGCTATCTTCAAACCAATTTGAGATAAACGCAAGAAAAGTTCACCAGCGTGAAGCCCTTGCATGAAAACGTATGTTAAACACGTTTTTTGGAAGGGTAGGGGGTGACAAATTGGTGAAAAATCACTTCAAAAGTTAGAAACAGGCAGGCTGAAATGAAAGCTTATTGTTCTTATAAGAAAAAAAGCGTGTATGCCACTTGTAGAAAAATTTATCCTTGTTTTCGTCATTCAATGTGGCGGAATATAGCCACTAAAATATAACTTTCTGCATAGTTAATGAATCAGAAAACTAAGAGATTTCAACAGCTTTAAACAATTTTGCGCAAATACTTTATTTCAAGATTTCTTTAAAGAGCCTGTGCAGGTGTATAAATATTGACCAACTGAAACGCAAAAGAAATTTCTACGAATTTAATACTGTCAGAACAGGCACAAAAGTTCTTCATATTCTATATACATATTCCATTCTGATTTTGGGTTACAATGCCTTGGAAAACACAGGAAGATATTTTTGAGTGTAACCTAGATAGAATGCAATGCATTAGCCTGTTTTGGATGGAATATGCTCCTTGACACTTCTTTGCAGTTTTTTCCAAAGGTTCCTAAAAGTCGTGGTTTTTAAAATGCGAGTTTTACTGTACTGGAGCTTCTAAATTCATTTCTTGGCTTCACACAAACTAGAACCTTCAGCTTTTGATTCTCGTGTGAAAATCCGTGTTCCTCTCCGATTTCGTTAGGTATTTATTGAACGAAGATTTTATACTATAGCAGCACAGATTACAAAGAACGGACCCTGGGACTTCTGGAATCGGCGTTGTACCTGAAACACTCTAGTTGTAAGGGAGTTGTAAGCAATATCGTGTAAAGCAAAAACATTGTCAACAAATAAAGGATACAGGACAAGGGGACGAAACCTCATAAACTTGTTTTTTTTAGAGGTTGCATTGTGGTAGAAAGTGAACATATTTCTAGGACCCTTGACAAAAACTTAAGCTCATAAAGTGGCTTGGTTTGGCGCTGAAAGAAAATGATTCTAACTGAGAAAAGTACCTTCAAACATATCAATTACTTAGTACTTGGTGTAATAATAGTATCGGTGAATTCAATCTTAGTCCATGTTTTGCGCAAACTGCGAAAGCTTAGCTCAGTTTCTCACAGATTTATATTCATTTTAAGTCTATCCGACATAAGCATCGGAGTTGTCTTTTTATGTACATCCTCACTTATTTACATTGAGAATGAGGACCATTATCGCTCAGTACACACATACAGCATCCGTGTACTGTATTTCCAGTTTCAATTTTCATTTCTTATGGTCATTACGATAGCCACTGATCGCTACATTCATATGAGATTCCCGACAAAGTATGCAACAATTATGACAAATAGGAGGGGAGTGAAAATTATCATCGGAATATTGCTTGCCACGGTATTAATGAATGAAGTGATTATTTGCGGAGACTTGTTTGGATTCAGTGTGCTTGCATATATATTGTTCTATTCAGTTGATACAGTGCTGCTTACAGCTCTTTTCATCCAATACACAAGGGCTTATAGAGCATTACGACGTCGCGTTAACGAATTATTTTTGGATGGTAATAGGGCGTCATATACACCACAAATAACACCAAGCAAGGAGTTCGCGAAAGCAGTTCTACTAATATTGAGTTCAGCTTTTATTTGCTACACTCCGATCATCGTAAACTCCATGATAATTTACTTAGATAACCATGAATTGGGAGCTACGGTTAAGTTAGCTTCACGTGGCCTTTTAAGTCTAAACTCAGCGTTTAATGCCGTAATATTCATGGCTTTCAATCGCGATATAAAACGCTTTGTGAAACAGCGTATCAAGGCCCTTTGCGGAATTGATCCTCCACCTCAATGTCAATGAAGAAATCAAGAAGATAACTGTTTATTTAGTGGATGATAATATCATCAGTCAACACATTTAGAGAATTAAACCAGAAACATACCTCTCAATTTCAATCTTTCTGGGCACTTGATTTGGTTCTGTTTTGTAAGGCAGTTGAACCTTTGGTTCCCATGATTTTAGAGGGAATTCCTGAAGGAAAAAAACATTTGATAACCGGGTATAAAGGCAAGAACTTAGACTTTAAGTCTTTGGAAATCTAATGTAAATGATTGGATCCGTATCTAGCAGAATAAAATATGAATTAATGAGAAATAAACTTGAGACAATTCTCAGACCTATGATCTCTGGCTTTCTCTATGCAAATCCTCTAAAAACGTAGCTACCCGGATACAGATTCTCCATCAAGGGAGGTTTACTCCTATTTGGATGGGGTACATGTGCTGCCCCAGGTAATGGGTAATCAGCAAATTTTTTGCCTTGGTTATACATCATGTTTTTATAAATTTGTCAACGTAATTGGCTTGCTGATAGGCTTGTTTGGGAACTTGGCTAAGTTATTAATTTTGGGTCTGAGCTTCAAACAATAGATAAGCTTCGAGAGAGCTTAAAGAGGGCCTTTAAGTTATTTTCACAAGTGCATATTTTGGTTATGAGGTGCAGATTTAAAGATACCATACTTGTTTTGAGTATACTTTCCCAGAAGTTTGCATTGGTTAAAGCCCCCTCCCTTTTGTAGATTCTCTGAGAAATGAATTGGACACCCGTAATTGAAGTTACCCTTTTATTCTCCATAAGTCCATAGCTGTACCTTAGTTGGGAACACCCAAGTTGTCCATCTTTGAATGTTGATAACTCTGTGTGTTCATCAAGTAGACTATAAAAAGCCAATCTTTACTTACTGAGACTCCTACAGGAGCAGTTGTTGGTCCATGTGTATCCTCTTTTATAATCTTTATAACATCCTTTTTGCATTTGAATGTTGAAACTAGAAAGATGAAACAAAGATAAAGGATTTTAAGAAGCATGGGCTTGGCCAGGACTTTGCCTACTTTGCTCCCACCCTTACCCTGTTGAAAATGTCTGTGTATAGCCTTGGATTTGGTATTTGATCCCAAAGTTTTAACAAAGTTTGTTTGCTTTGCTCACATGTAGAAATTTGCAGGATGGTCCAAGATATCAAAAGTTACACAAGGTTGTAGCAACTGGTGGTCATTAGTCTCAAACATTCCCTAACATTTTGCAGCAAAAAAATGGCTAAAGGCACTAATAGCATTAAATTATGCCATTTGTGGTCCATTTCGGAGTCCTGTGAAACAATAGATGCATGATACAATCTTTTGTTTGCATCAAATTGCTCAGTATGCATTCCATAGACCCTACACCTGAGATCTCCTGCAAGCAGCTTGGAATTTTATTGGCATATTGGCATGGATTTTACATATTATTGTGATAACAAAACAACAGGTTTGTTCTTTCTATTGTACACAGCCAGTGGTTTCTGACACATCATCTAGCACTGAATTGGAAAGGGTTCGGAAAAATACCCAACCAAATTTCTTTATTTTTGCTCCTGTTTTCCTTTTGTTGCCCTTCTACCATACCACTCCTCCCAGACTAAAAAGGTTGCAACGCATCTCCCAGACTGGAAAACATGCCAGGTTTGGTCTACGTGTAGCTGTGAGCAGATCAGGAAAACAATAGATTAATTAACATAATAATAGGTTGCGATGAATAGCGGAATCATTTTCGGGCATACTTAATAGCTTTTAGATTAGGTGATAGGATAAAACAGCATGTCCCTACTAATATTCGTCAGCATAATTTGCGGCAAAGAGAGCAACCACCCCGTGGGTCTAAACAACAACCTAGTCTTAAACATGATTCGGCCATAGGACAACATCTACTTGATAACCCAATTTGTGCGGAAAATTACAGCGAGGATTGTTTCAGAATCATTGGCAAAGCAAGATCTTTGTTTCACTTAGGGGTTTTGGAATCTGTCTACATCAAAACCAAAAGGCCGGTTCTGTGTAGACAGAAAGAGTTCGTTTTCTCACTTGGACTCTTCAAATAATTCTATTGGTCTTCCCGCTGTATCTGACCAGCTGATTGGTGTTCAAAACACAATGCCAATTCAGCTTTTCGTTCTTTCTGATTGGTGCATTTCGAGCCGCATTTGGGTATAAATTCCGCCTTAGTCTATTGTTTCAGTCTGTTTCTGACGTTCATACTCTGAGGAGTGTCAGACGAAAAAAGCTTTTAAGTATGCCCGAAAATGATTCCGCTATTCATTGCAATTTTGAAGTTTTGTACAACTCAAAGACTATAATAATAGGTCAAACAATAGGAGAGGTGCGAGTGTAGTTGCGAGTGCGAGCATGTTTTCCAACCAGGCATCTGTCAAGTTCATCCCTGGAAGGAAAAAGCAAATTTGACTCAGCTGCTAAACTTGCAAACTTTCCAATCTGTGTGCTTTGCCCTGCTTTTGGCACTATTTGTAATCTTTTAGTAATCATTGTGACACTTTTTTCATCTTTAATTAAAGGCCAAAAAGGCAAAACAATTTAAGGAACCTGTTGGGGTGTGTTGTTGCTTTACTGTTCTCCAAGATGTGCTTTGCAGTCTGTTAGGGCCATCATTTACACTCTAAAAATAGATGAGATAAACAACATAGATGATGAACACGAAATCATATTGGAAAGGAAATGCAAAAGAAAGTTTAAATTTACTACGTATATCATACATACAAGCTTATAGATTTAAAAATGATCCTTGGCCTACTTACGTTTGATAAAACTGAGCTATTCTTGCCAATGATGTCGGAGTAATAACCTCTCTGTTGCAAAGTGGATAATTGTGGAGCTTGATTTGAAGATGAAACGCCACGACTGGCCTGTGACGGTGAAGTTCTGGCCGTACGCCTGCCTGAAGGTGTTATTCTTCGACTTGCAGACATTCCTTTAGTCTTTTAGTTTCTGTTAATACATATAGTTAGCTTCTTGTCGTTCAAAATAACATTCAGCAATCCACAGTAATCGCCATTTTTGCAAAATTGACTTTGACAGGAAGTCAACGAGTCCCGTATCAACGATACCAATAATAGGAGCCCAAATGTATAGAAAATATATTCACAAAGCTGCCCAGTTTAAATAGGCACATCAAGATTAGTAACCATAGTGATAAATAAATTCAGGCTCAAATCCTCGATATGAGATCGAGGTAAGCACAACATTCCACAACTTTTAAAAACAAGATTTGCAAGCACCTGTTTTTTGCATGGGGTGGTAAGTCATTTTATGATGCAATGATTCTTATTATAGATCATTATATTAGTTAATGATATAGATGATAAAGCATATTGAATAACTAAGAAGCGCACTGTTGAAGAACAAGGTTGAAATTTCGTCTCTTGAGAGTTGAGTTGCCACCCCTCTTACTTCTTGCCTTCTCGTCATTATGATGGAGTCAAATATCGACACAATTTCGAAAGATAAATTGCCAGATGAAGAGCTTTCAGCTAAATTTCGAGAAGGAATACGCCTCGAGGACGGAGAAAACGACGAAAAACAAAGGGACTGTTCAGAGAATTTCAATAACAAAAACGCCAAAGATGACGAAGAGGGCGATAAAGACGACAGAGAAAACGATGATAGCGACCAAGAAGCAAGTTTAAACATTCTAGATCTCCCCCCTGAGATGATTCTTCGTATTTTTATTCACATTGATATCAGAACAATATTCAAAACTGTGATCTTGGCATGCAAAACCTTTCACAGGATCTTAACCACAGAAGGCATATGGAAAAGCATATTCTCACTGAAATGGGAAAACATGAAAATTTCTAAAGACTACCAATATGTGAATGACTGGAAAGATGTTTATTTTGCATATGATGATGTTCATTCGATTTGGAAAAGAAAAGATAAATATACGTTGAAATCAAAAAAGAAAATGGATGGGCATCTTGCATCAGTTGATGCAGTTCATGTGATGCCTGGTGGCAGATTTGCAGTGTCTGGCTCAAGGGATAGATTTGCAACTGTATGGGATATGCAGGATTTTGTGGCAAGTGATGATGCTAGAGGCGAAATCAACGAAGGTGTAGTCCTATCTGGACATCAGGTAATGTTATTCACTATTTACTTTTAGAACCCACAAGGCCCCTTTCCAGATGCTGCAGGCCCCCAGTGGCATCAGTCTCAAGGATGCTGCAGGTGCATGATGCATGCCCATTAAGGGTGCTGCAGGTGCATGCCCCCAGCAGCATCAGTCTCAAGGACACTGAAAGTGCATGCCCCCAGTGGCATCGCTGCAGATGCATGCCCCAAGAGGCATCTATCTCAAGGATGCTGCAGGTGCATACCACCAAGTGACTTCTATCTCAATGATGCTACATGTGCACACCCCATTGGCATCTATCTCAATGATGCTGCAGGTGTATTCAACCCAGTGGCATCTATCTCAAGGATGATTCAGATGCATGCCTCAAGAGGCATTTACCGCAAGCATGCTGCAGGTGCATACCCCCCTTGTGAGGTATCTGTCCAAAGGACGCTGCAGGTGCATGCTGCCATGGCAACTATCTCAAGGATGCTGCAGGTGCACCCCAAAGTGACATCAACCTCAAGGATGCTGCAGATGCATGCCACCAGTGGCATCTGTCTCAAGGATCCTGCAGGTGCATGCCCCCAAGGATGCTGCAGGTGCATATCCGCAGTGGCATCTATCTGAAACATGATGCAGATGCATGCCCTCAGCAGCATCTGTCTAAAGAATGCCATAGGTGCATGCGTCTATCTAAAGGATTATGCAGGTGCATGTCCCTCAGTGACATCTATCTCAACAATGATGCAGATGCATGCCCTCCAGTGGCATCTATCTCAAGGATGCTGCAGGTGCATATCCGCAATGGCATCTATCTGAAACATGATGCAGATGCATGCCCTCAGTGGCATCTGTCTAAAGGATGCTATAGGTGCATGTGTCTATTTAAAGGATTATGCAGGTGCATGTCCCTCAGTGACATCTATCTCAACAATGATGCAGATGCATGCCCTCCAGTGGCATTTATCTCAAGGATGCTGCAGGTGCATATCCGCAATGGCATCTATCTGAAACATGATGCAGATGCATGCCCTCAGTCACATCTATCGCAAGTATGCTGCAGGTGCACACCTCAAGTGGCATCTATTACAAGGATGACGTACATGCATGCCCTCATGGAATCAATCTCAAGCAGGTGCTGGAGGTGCATGCCCCCTTTAACATGTAAGCATTCAATGAAACCTTTTGAGTCCCCTCAAATCAGCCGCTATTCAAAAATATCCAAAATTAGTAACCCTTAGAAGCTAATTTGAGTGAGAATATATGGTAATTCATTTTTCACTGCATTTTTTGCTTCACAATCTCTTTTATGAAATATTTGATCGTTTTAGGGCTGGGTGTGGTCAGTGACAAGTAACCCCGCTAGGAGCAATGAAGTAATAACGGGATCTTGGGATCAGAAAGTCAAAATATGGGATTTGAACAAAAACGGGGAAAATATTGAAACATACAAGTATCACCCTGCTGCGATTTTAGACGTTGTCTGTTACAAGGGTTTGTTATTCACTGGCTGTTACGACAAGAAGATCCGAATTTTCGATCCTCGCTCTAACGATAAACAAGAGCTCTCGTATCATAAAGGGGCAGTGTTGTCGTTGATTGTCGATGATAATATGATCATTTCAAATAGCGAAGACAAGACCATTGGGATCTGTGATAGAAGGATGCTTTCCATGCAGGTTCAGAAGATCAATGTCGAGAACCGTGTGCTGTGTCTAAACACAGGCCATGAACAAGGCTTCAACTACCTAAGAGCTGGCGGTACTAACGGAACTCTAGGTATCTTTGATACCACTAGCCAAATGTTTACCCAGTTAGATTCAATCCAACTTTGGGACACTCTGAAAGTTCTTAAAATTGCCAATTTTCAAGGAGCACTCATTGCGTGTGCACCAACGGGTTACTTCAAAGCGTACACGCCTGATAGAGCGACGAAGCTGCTTGGGACATATCACGAACATTCGCACGATATATCGAGCATTCACGCACGAAATAATGTCATGGTGACTGGCAGTTGTGATGATACTGTTGCCTTCTGGAAGTTCTGCAACGTCTAAGTTTTCGTCGGTTCAAATCCCCAGATGTTAGGAAATGTCTTGAAAACCTCAACTGTTGCAGTACAAATGAATTGAATTGTAGTATATTTCGAAAAACTCTGTTATGTTATTTGTACTTTTGTGTCCTTTGTGTAGCTACTTGTGAAGTTAATTAATTGGATACGTTAGCAACGTAGTAATATGATGAAGTCAAGCATTTGTTTACTTCCAATTTAATTTTCACTAATCCTTACGAAATCACTGAAAAATTGTTGGGTCTTGGAATGCTTCTTTAGTGCCTGGTTGTGCTATTTTGCAAGCACCAAACACTCATTTCTAAAAAAGAAATCTCTCATAAGATACAAGGCTTGTTCCAGTAGTTTCCATATATTTATAGACGAATAATTGGGCCACATTCTTAGAACGATTGATGATGAATGTATGAAGCAAGCATGAAAACTTTAAAACAAAGTTGGATTGGAATTATGGAGGAGTGTGGTAAAGTTGGCTTTAAACTTTGAGAATGCGTATCTTATGACCTAAACAAGTGGAGAAACTGCACCAAGTCGTGGAGGGAAAGTCAGTAATCCGCCATACCAGGGTAAAATGCTGACTTGATAAAAATGATGATGATGATGATGATGATGATGATGATGATAATGATAATGATAATGATGATGATGATGACGATGAAATGAGTTCGCTAGTATTTGAACTGAATGTTTCTTGCAATTTTGAAATTTTGTACTGCTAAAAGACGATGAAATGAATAAGAAATCAGCGTAATGATAAAGATAGATAATAAAAATTTGGGCATTGAGTTATGTGACTAGAATGTTTGAGTCTCGTCATGCCACGATTGAAAAATCAAACGTAATGGTCACTTAAAAAACGCAGGTACAGTATCTTCATCAAAAGTAGAGCACACAAAGAAGTCAGAGCTTTGTGATCGATGGCGCATCACGCGCCTCCAAGCTGGTCTCTATAAATAATGTGTGCCTTTTGTGCGAGTTTTTTGTTGCATAACGATCTGTGAAGAGGCTGGCCCGTTCTTTTCGATTTCCATTGCATTCTCAAGCACCCATGTTCAGGAGTTGTCATTATTACAACTTAGGGGGCAGAGCTCTTCCACTCTCAGATTGGGGTTCCATATACCAGTGCTTTTGTCACGAGACTGGACTGGGAAAAAGGTTTGTACCTAGTTCATTATTATCTCTATGGAGAAACCCTTTCTTAGCGTGAAAGGGGAATCGCTCGAGTGTGCCTTCCGGTAAATTTCCTATTCTCTGGTAGCCAAACAACTTGTGCAGCTTGACTAAATGTGCCACGTGTGAAGGTACTGCAGTAGAAAAGTTCTTAGAAACTTTCGAAAAAGTTACAAAAAAACTCGAATAAAAACTATGATCAAGTGCTACAATTCTTCTCCACAATATTACAATATATTCTTATCTGGGTGCTTTTAGCTTAGCATAAATAACAGCAATATGTAAAAGTCACTATGTTCACCGGTTCATTATTTCAGATCTATCAACTATAAAAACAACTTCATAAAGCCCTAAGAAAGTAAAATTATAACGAAATCATAATTTTGAAAATTTTGTCAATCCAATTCAGCTCCAAAACGTCATGAAAAAGCTCTCCATAATGAATAGTCTATGACATTTTTCGTTAGCTCCGGGGAAAAACTGGACCAGGTTTCACTCTCGGCAAATCTTTACAGAACTGCAATTCAAAAGTTGTCTTACTTGCATATAATTTCATAACCGCTTAAAGCTGTGTAACGTCCTCCTGATCTTGCCCACTTTCAATTTCTTTCAGTTGCCTCGATTTAATACTGATGCTCTGCGCTCTTGCGAGGCCGATAACTGCCGGCAACATCGTCAGAAACCCGACAGCCAGACAGCTGATACCAAAATACCGAGAGCTACTCCAGCCAACAGTTTCGGGACTGAGCGCAGTTAATACGACTCCGCCGATAAAAATCAAAACACCGAAAATCAGGAAAACTAAAAATTGATCAACCCAACTCGAGGCATTGTCTTTCTTTGTCTCAACCTCACATCCATCAACATACAAGCTGTCCCGGATGTATAAAGACGGCAGTTCCAATCTGAAGAAGTGTCCTTTGTCTTCCCATTCGTATATACCACCTTTGCAGCATAACGGACTGCATAAATTATCATAAATCGGGTTCTGACGTTGCTCTTTGTTGATTTTCAAATAATGTGCGCCATTTCCACAGCCTCCTTCTGAGATCAATTCAACTAAATACGGCTGGCGCTCGATTCTTCCTTCATCACCAACAACCTCAAGGTGCAATTTCCATGATCTTCGAAGGAACAGCAACACAGGCCCATTTCTAGATTTACCAATAGAGATCTAGTCTTGTAATGTCAACACCAAGCAAAATTCAAGTCTTTGAACTGTAGGAACTAGGCAAGCACCTGAAATTGCTATCAATATTTATAAAGTGAAATTCAGGATGAGTAATCAAAATTTTCATGTACTCGCTGTTAGATTTTGTAAACACTCCAATATGCCTGATCCTCTTTCAATCGCTTCACCTGTTTAGCTGAAGCTTTCTCGTTTATATCCGACTAAAAAAATTCTCGGCCTTTTCCTTCACTTGGAAAGATTATGGTCAATACCCGAAAAATACAGCACAGGAAGCAAAAAAACAATATTTTTCACGACTATTCAGCTCACGAGTTCAAAGATATTGTCACTGTTTATGTCTGCAGTCACAGCGAATCACTATAAGATGCTTTCAATCTGCAATCACATAATAAACTCTAAGCCAGCAAGGCAGCTTTATTGGGGTGAATTCTTTCAAGCGATTCAAGACACCTCAAATAAGTCTCCACAATCAAAATGAATTACCCAATGCCTGCTGAGCAGCTTTATTTTTTCCTAAGGGGGTGAATTCAATTAGATAAGTGGTTTTTTCAAGACACCTCAAATAACAGTTATTTGGATCTTCTAAAATCACTGTCGCGGTATATATCCATCTGCAACAGTAGTGACTCTAATCACTCTTCTGAGCAAAAAAAGTAGCTTTGTTCTTCACAAGGGAGGTGAATTATTTCAGACAAGCGCCGTTAGGGGGGAATTCTTTCAGATAAGCGCTTTTTGATCCAAGATACCTCAAATAGTTGTCGCCTGCAGTCCTAATAGCCACATGAAATCACATGAAATCTCGTCTGCAATCACAATGAATTACCTTAAGCCAACAAGGTAGCTTTTTTCTTCACAAGGGGATAGAATTCGTTCATATAAGCGCTTTTTGATCCACGATACCTCAAATAGTTGTCAGATTAAATCACGATGTAATCACTCCACAATCACAATGAATCATTCAAAACCAGCGAATCAGCTTTTAATTTCGTCCCAAAGGAAGTAAATTCGTCCAGTAATATTTACTTCAAGGCACCTCCCAATCTTTGAAAAACAATCCTTTCGAGGTTTTCCACTGCCAAATTAGAGGTCTCACAATCACAGCAAAGCTTGAGAACAATGTATTTCTTCTTTGTTTAGCGTTCTGTAGCTTCAGACTATGAAACTCCAATGAACGATATCTTCTTCAAATCGCCATAATATCATAAACTGCTGAATTTGTGTTTGTAACTATAGTTGCAATCCACCACAAATAGAAAGGTCTTCAGCAATGTCATCAATGAGCATTGTAGTTAGGCGTGAACTGGGGTCTTCTTAAAGCTTTCAAACACGAAGTACATGTACAAATAGTTTAAACGAAGCTTTATACGCAACACGTATTTATTTGTCAGGACTCTTCCTCGAACAGGCCTAACAATGCACAGACTGAAAAATTTTTACATTTGAAAGTTCACAAATGAATGATATTTTCTACAAGAGCCTCGCTCTCTCCCATAACAAAACAGGTATGTAAGGAAGTTGTTACCATGGCAATTGACAAAGGATTGTGGGCTATCTTCAATCGACTGAGTCATCTTTTTGTCTAAAGACGCTTAAATTTGTTATTGTGAGAACAATCGTGGTAGGACAGTTCCTTATCTATTATTCAAGTGCTCGAAACCCATATAGCTGGTTAATATGCAGAATAATACACTTTGGCCACATGAAAATTTCTCAAACCGATGCGAAATATTTGTAAATTTAATGAAAAACGTTTATTGAGTCGTTTGTTTTTGTCAACCATTCTACGGGAGTTTAAGCGTTTCCTTTAGGCCTAGTTACTAACTAGAAACAAAGCCTTACTTGTGGTACTTTGTTCTAAGACGTCACAAATTTGCTTGTTTGAAAGTGGCTGCAGACACCTCAACAAGCTATTTGGAAAACATTTAGAGATTGCTAGAAGCAATGCAAAATATGCGACTCCAAATACGCGGATTTCCTCACTTTTTAAGAGACGCCTCGAGAAAATCCCCGTCATAAGAAACTGTAGTACATTGTTTGACAAGTAAGGCTTTCATTAGGGCCTATCCAGGGAGGGAAAGCGTCAAAACAGTCAAACATTGTTGGTCAAACATTTAAGATTTGCCTTTAAAACAATTTTTGACCGTTTGGCCACGTCGCAAAACATGCATACGTGCTTAAAACACTTGTCGTAAGCAAAAAATGTTAAACTGGCAATGTTTTGTGATGTGGCCAAACGATCAAATGTTTTGTTGGGCAAGCAAACTTCAGATATTGACCAACAATGTTTGAATGTTTGGCTCGGTCCTTAGAGCTTAGACAAGCAACGTTTTGCAACGTGGCCAAACAGTAGAACATTGTTTTTAAAGCAAAAATTAAATGTTTGACCGGCAATGTTTGATCGTTTGGCGTATAGCAGGCCCGACTAAAAGCTTTACTTGTCAAACCATATAGGTACTACAGTTTCTTACAATGGGGATTTTCTCGAGGGGTTCCAGGAAATCCACAGATTTGGAATGAATGACAAACAATGACAAACAATGTTTCAATGTTTGGTCAGGGCCAGTAGCGTAGCCAAGGGGGGGCAAGGGGGGGCGGTCGCCCCCCCAATAGTTGAAAAGTTGGTGTTTGCGAAAAGTCCATTTCTGCAATAAAATTAGTGGGGGGGGGGGGTAAGTGAAATTTTTGAAAAATCAACAACTGTCGGGCAAAAACAGTCTTTCAATGTTGAAAAATAGTTCGCATGAGATAATCATTTCACAAGCTCATAAGCTAAGATAATCATTTCAGAAACAATTTAGATGTGCTACTGATGTTACAGTAATTGACGCCATGTGTTCACTATTATTAAACCCACGCCCTTTTTGTTGCAATAGGTCTGGATGTGTGAAGAGTTCTAAGGGTTTGGACATCTCTTGTGTTTTAACGATCCCGTCGGGCAGAGGGTTTTTTCAAAAGACCTCCCTTGTGTTTTGTCGCTATGGTGTCAAAAAGTCAAAATATCAATTTCTTTCCTCCTGTTTGTCTTTTAAACATAGAACGCAACAGAAAGAAAGGCAAAAGCACGAGGAGGAATTTAGTACAGTAATCTAAGTTATCGAACTTCTTGATAACTTGTCTGATGATAAAGTGTTTTAAGATTACATTGTTAAAATGACAGCATCGTATATTTCAACTGATCTCTCTACCTATACTTTTGATCCTTGCTGTCCGATTCCAAGTAACAGGGCAGAGAGAAATCATGTAATAAAGAATGGCCCAGTCAAACCAACGCAGTGTGTGTTTCCAGTGGATAAACGAGGAAGAAAATTTTTGACTGCTTGGTATAGCAAGTATTCTTGGCTGGAATATTCTGAATCAACAAATAAAGCATTTTGCTTCTATTGCCGTGTTTTCAACAAACAGGTGAGGTGTCTCAATGATATTTTGGTGTTCTCGCTTTTTTCTGCTTGTGCTTGTTTGTAGACAATTTTCTTCCATTTGTTTCTTTTACCTATCCTTTGATCTTCTACAATTCAGGTATCACAAAAAGGAGATCCTGCATTTATCAGTACTGGATTCAGTAACTGGAAGAAGACAGAACAATTCCGCAATCACGAACAATCCGATTGCCATCGGTACTCTGCTGATGCGTTTCGTGATTGGCAGAAAAGGAAACCAGTGGATCAGATTATAAGCCAAGACGCTGCTAAACGAGAATCTTACCGTCAGGAAAGGGTATGTAGAAATACATCCTTAGTAATAGCCTTTACTTTAGACTTATTCCTTTGGAGAGTGATTACTTAGCGATTGTTGGCCTTCGTTCATTTACAAAAATTATTCCTTAACAGAAAGGCACGATCGAGGATATGATACTCTCTATCTGACATTTTTATCAATTGTAAAAATAAAGACTCTAATTCAACAATCTTTATAAATTTAACTTAATTTTTTTTCATTTCTCTTGACAGGTATCAAAGAATCGTTCTGTAATGGCAAAATTTTTTAAAATTACGAAGCTCTTGGGTAGGCTGAATCTGGCCTTTCGTGGGCATAGAGAAAACGAAGACTCGTCAAACAAGGGTATTTTTAGAGAATTCGTCGATTTCATTTCGGAGACAGACCTCCTTCTCAAAGATCATTTATTAAACTCTCCAGGTAAGTTTTTGATGACTTAACAAACATTTGGTTGCATCAAAAGTTTGCCTCGTGTAAAAAGAGTCCCTATATAAATTTTATAATTAGAATTTGTTAAAAGAATCTCTCTCTTTTAGCAAATGCAACATATTTATGTCCTGAGATCCAGAACCAGAATATCACGTTAATAGGAACTGCTATCAGAAAGGAAATAGTCAACCGTGTAAAAGATGCAGGTGTGTATTCGATAATCGCAGATGAGACCCCTGATACCAGTAAGAAAGAGCAGCTGGCCTTGGTCCTGAGATTCGTAACAAAGGGTGTTGTGGAGGAGCGTTTGCTTGCAATTAAGACCTTGGATGAAACAGACGCAAAAACGTTGGTGAAAACAATTACGGAAGAGCTCCAGGAGTGTGGTATTCCAGTGTCAAATCTTCGTGGGCAGTGCTACGATGGGGCAAGCAATGTGTCTGGAATTCATGCAGGTTTGCAAGCTCTAATGCGAGATCATTCTTCAACTGCAATTTACACCCACTGTTATGCCCATGTTCTAAACCTGGTCATTGTAGATTCAATGACAAATAACAGAGTTGCCAGGGATTTCTTTGGCACACTGCAGAATTTATATGTTTTCATTGAAAATTGCACCAAGCGTCATGCAATATTCGTCAAGTACCAAGAGCAGTTTAATGCCCCAGTTAATAGTGAAAAAAGAAGAATATACGTGTTAAAGAAACTATCAGAAACCAGATGGGCTTGTAGAGCAGAGAGCATCAAAGCAATTTACTACACAATTGAGTCCATAATCGCAACACTAAAAGAAGTCGTATTGGTGGAGAAAAAAGCGAACATTTATGCAGAGGCAAAAGGTCTTCTCAGGAGTATTGACTTTGAGTTCATTTTAGCACTGGAGGTAAGAATCAAATTGCGTTTTGATGAAGTATTGCTCCTTGTATGTGCAATATTTGCAAATTTGCCTAACCTCATTTGGAGGATTTTGTAACAAGTGTGTAATGAAGCAAAATAAAACATTCGATTCTTTTTATAATCATATTGAGTTCCAATGGGTTTTAAAAAGCAATCTAATGTTTGCAATTTTTCTTTCTCAGGTTCTCAAGCCTATCTTGTTTCTCAGCAAAGGAGTGTCAGACAAGCTGCAGACAAAAGATCTTGACGTAGTCACGGGTTGTGAAAGAGTAGAAGATCTTCTTGAGACTGTTAAAGATTTTCGCAATGAAGAAAGGTTCGAATCGTACTGGCTAGAAGCAATCAACAAGTGTAATCATCACGGAATCGAGGGTCCCAAGGAAGAACGTATACGTAAAGTTCCAAGGAGACTAGATGAAAACCAAAACACGGCTGTGCATCTAGATAGAAAGGACCAACTGAGGATCGACTTCTTCTATAATGTAAGTTCATTTTCCTGTTCCATAGCTGTCCAATATAGCTTTATGTTTTAAAAAACTTTTTTTGAGTGTCGTTTAAGAACAGTATTTCTTGTCAAAGTTTGCCTTTGTCTCTGCAAGTATCCTCCACATTTATTCTTGCATTGATTGCATTTCATGAAATATAACTGTAAATGATTAAGGGAATTTAGGATAACGCAAAAAGAGAGAGGAATGATCAATAGCTATAACGTTCAAAATAAAGTTCTCTCACATAATGGTCTCTCACGTTTTCATAATAATAGTCTTTAAAGAAACATAGATATTACTGCATTTCATGAGATACCCTTCGACTTGTGATAAGATGACGTTAATAGCTAACAGGACTTTTTGTGTGGCCAATACTTCTATTCGAATTACGAGTATCTTACCCTCTACAGGTTCTCGACTTGATGAAAAACTCAATCGCAACGAGATTTAACAGTCAAAGTGCAACTGTCCTTAAAGGTCTTGGCTATCTTGTTCCCGAGCGTTTAAAGACTCCAGAGGCATTGAAAAATCTGAAGAATGCTATCGACTGGTACAGAGACGACCTAGACACTGATTCTTTGGAAGTTCAACTCCTAAGTCTTCAAAGATCACAGATTTTGCAACGTGTGTTGGAAAAAGCAAGAAAGGAAGAACGAGCTGCAACAGTCATTGACCTGTATGAGGAAATTAGAGATGACCTTTTGTGCTATGGTGAGGTGAAAAAGCTAATGGAAATTACGCTGACCCTTCCTCTGACATCATGTAGTGCAGAGAGAGCATTTTCCAAATTGAAACTTATTAAAACCAGATTAAGGTCTACAATGGGACAAGAGAGACTTCAAAGCCTAATGCTTATGTCTGTTGAATCTGACATTCTCCAATCTCTCGACACCGAGTCACTTGTTAAAGATTTCGCAAATATGGCTCCTAGGAGAATGGAACTAGTTTGAGTCTTTTATTGTCATTTTTTATAGTGAAAAACTCATGTCATAAATTTTGTCTTAGAACGCTGAACAGATTTCGAATGAGTTGTGATAGTTAGTTGTTTTCATGAATTTCCATGGTCTACGAAACAAATTTATCTGGCGTAGCAATAAAGCCTGCGAAAATTGCCTCTGTAATAGTTCAGAGCAATAGTGTATTTTACTCTTTACTTGGGGAATATCATGAAATGATTGTATAAAATAAAAGTTATCCAGCATTGTTTCTTCCTTTTTAAGCCCATTTCATCTCCCTTTTATAGTTTTAAAGGGCCATTTTACGGCGTTTTGAAGGGCGTGGTCCCAAAAAATTTTCCGGGGGCAAGCCCCCGGACCCCCATGTTTTGTTCCGTTTTGCCCCCCCAATGTCAGCACCCTGGCTACGCCACTGGTCAGGGCCTCACTGTTTTGTTTGAGCGGGCTGTTATCTCAAATGCAAATCAATAGCGAAAAATAGTCAATAGAAAAACGTCAAGACTCCTTCAAGAAGGGTGCGAGCCACACGTTTTATGAATAAAGAATGGGTGTACAAAAACACATTGGTACAAAACCTAATATCTTAGAAAATTTGAGTGTTTATTAAGCAAAAAATGTTCGATTAGCAATGTTTTGTGATGTGGTCAAACGAACAAACTTTTCGTTGGAAAAGCAAATTTCAGATGTTTGACCAGCAATGTTTGAATGTTTGGGCAGGGCCTCACTGTTTGCTTATGAGTTGTTGTTTGAGCGTCCAGTAATGTCAAAATACAACTAAACAGCGAAAACTACGGCTCAGGTAACAGGTCTAAGAGCGATTAAGAAGGGAGCTTTCTTTTAAGAAGGTCGTATAATAAATAAAGAATGAGTTCAGGAAAACACATTGGTACAGAACTCAATTTGTTAGGAAACTCTGGGTGCGGGTGCCTATAAACATTATATCAAAGTGGTGCAGTCATTATATTATCGTGCGTATACAAAATTAATGGATAATAAAGAACAAAATCTAAAAAGTCGAGAAATTTTCTGTCTTTCATATTAAGTGCTACGATTTTTCGATTATCATCACTCACCCCTCCAGCTTCCAGTTCAATCAAAAACTGCTCAAGGCTGATGGTTCTCTCGTTGCCTTCTAATAATCGTTCAAAAAGATCTCGTGTTTTGTGTGCATGGAGGTACAGTGTTTCGAAATTCGTCTTTCTAATGAACCCTCTTGTTACCACGCTAAAATTCGAACAGGCTATTATGATTATGACACCGTAAATCCTCGAATTAGCCCCCTGGGGGCTTAGTGATTTTTCATTATTTTAGAGGGCGGCTTATTCGAGGTGAGGGCTTAAACAAGGGGGGTTATGAATTATTAACAAAGGCATGATTTATCATCGACTAAAAGACTTCTGTCATAACTCGATAAAGCACCAATATGGACTCAAAAGGCTTACAACAAATTGTGTAGGTGGGGTGTATTCGAGGGTGGGGGCTTATTAACAATTTCTCGCTCTAGGGTGGGGGCTAATTCGAGGGGAAGGCTTATTTGAGGGGAGCCAATTCGAGGACTTAAGGTATCAATAAACGTGTACAATTTGCAATCTTGGGACAGCTATATAAAATATACTGGGACAGCCAAAATAATTTTGATATCATATATGGGCTCCCCTTCTCCCCCGTTGTTTTTGGGGTAAAGGGGACGCGTTGGAGATATTAAAGAAGAAAATCGCTGAAATATGCCGTATTCCTCGGAAAAGAGGCCTTATCCAAAATAATTTGTCCTAGATTGTAGTTTCCCGTCCTCAAACGAGTTACTTTTACTCTCGTCCATGGATCGAGGCGTGAGGTCCCGTGCAAATGGGACCGGCCGAGTAATTGTCCAGCCAAAAATCACAGTCAGGAAAACGACACGGTCATCGGCCATTGATCGGAGGAAGGCCTAAAAGGGGGGTATAATCTCATGCCACACCCAAAACACGCAGTTTTTATTATTAAGCGAGAAAGGTTTGCAGCAAGCTTACTTTGTTAGCAAAACAAATATTATCTGGTCACAAAAATTTCCGGCAGCACCCGGCAAAAGGGGAATCGAATAAGAATCGTATTCAAGGTATTCTGGGGACTGAGGAAAAGAGACGGAGAGGGAATGCTTTGGCGGAGTGGTTGAGGCATATAGCACATGATCGATGCATCAAGGATTCGAATCTTGTTTTCGGATCGCTGTCGGGAGTCCGAGAGTAACAATGGTCTTCCTTCCAAAATATCATTCTGGGCATAAGTTACAGGGCCATATCATCAGCAAATCCTAACCAACATAAAAAAAACTGCCTGCCTTGCACAGGTTCAATCTTATTGTGTTAATAGCAAAAGGACAAAAATCGCTGTCCTTAAGACCTAGGATAACGCAACGGAAATTTGAAGTGCGCGAAAAAATTTGTAGTGAGGGACACGGTAACGTTTCTGGGAGACAACAGAAACATTACTTGTCCCTGCTACAAGCGAGTGACTCAGGGAAAATATTCCTCGCTTGTCACTAGTATGTTTAGCCACCCCGGGAGACACGCTGAATACATTGCAACGCGTGACATGTCTCCTAGTTTACCGAAAGTTATGCTTGTAGGTAAAAGAATTCTACAAAGTACCTGGGAAGAGCAAAATGAAAATAGAATTATAAGACTTACTCAACATGTTTTAATCTTTCTGAAAAAGCTGCAATTATGTTGAATGTTTTCTGATCAATGCCATGCTCGTTTGGTGGCTCAAACACACTGATTATCTAAGGCAAAATGAGATAAACAATATGATACTACAAAAAATTTTAATATCAATGTCATCCAAAAATATATAAGTAATATATGTGGAACTGAAGAAAGATTAAAATAGTCAAAACACAAAGCAAAATCGGAGGAGACCTTTGGACTGTATGACTTAGAGAGTTATTCTGAGCAGACCCTTGGGATGTGTGACTTGGAAAGTTACTCGATGATTTTGTTGGGCTCTTTAGCTCAGTGGAATCATCGTTGGCTCTCTGATCATGCAGTCCAGATTTGATTCCTGTCTAGTGTGGTAGCTATGCCACTTTTGGAAAAATCGATTCAAGGCTTTGCCATTGCATTTTTAATTTCAGCAAAGTCGAAACACAAATACAAACGGGAGGAGAGCCTTGGGCTGTATGACTTGGAGAGTTACTTGGCGATTAGGCGATTTCGTTGACCTCAATAGCTCAGTGGAAACGTCGTTGGCTCTCTGATCATGCAGTCCAGGACCGAATCCTATCTTATTGTGGTATGCCACTTGTGGTAAAATCTACCCAAGTGCTCGCCATTCATGAAAAATACATACAAAAATGTATGATGCTGAAGAAGGCTCCACGTAGCGGAAACACAAAAGTCATATGGGAAGAAAGCCTTGGGCTGTATGACTTGGAGAGTAACTCGACAATTTCATTGCGGTTTTAGCTCAGTGGAATAATAATCGTTGTCTTTTTATGCTCGGGTCCCATTTGTGGTGTTATGGCACTGCATACCCTGCGGCAGAGTATTGCATAACTACGGTGTAGGTGGTACACCATTAGTTCTCCAGTTATACGCTTAGACACAGTTCCTGCCGAGGGTAAACACTTCTGGGTGTGAGATAGCGTTTAGGAATATTGAACCATTTCCTTGTTTTAAAATTCTCTTTTTCAACTCCTATCTCGGAGCAGCCTTCCCCAAAGTTCGTAAACAAGGCTCGAGGCTCAGCAAATGTAGCAGTATAGCGTCGAAGCCTCCTTATTTCATCTTCTTCTGTGATCATATCGACTGGGGCTAAAAACAACATCTCCACCTTCGCCCTCGATGTTCAAAGCTAGTGTTTTGGCATAGTATAGAACTGGATATCACAGATAGAAGGTACAATCATTGTCATTAAGTACTATAGTAACATAATATAGGATAACATATTGTGCACGAAAAATAAACTTTACCTTTCTAATATACAGCATTTCAGATTCTTTAAGGACGTTCAAATTTAACGCCCTCAAGGCGCTAACAGCAGAGGCTGAGTCAATAAAGCCTTCTCCATCTTTATCAAACTGCAAAGAGGCGATAAATATCGTTATGATGCATAGAACAAGCTAGTCTGTAGCACAGTGAAAGTTCGTCAAATGTTTTTCAGTTATATACGTTCTTGAATAAGTAACTTGACTCAAGGCTATAACTATGGATGCTCCATGAAATACCTGAGATTGGCCTGTGAGCACCTGAACTCTTAGACTTATCCTAAGTCCAAATCTTTCTTTATCCGGGCACTAATTCATGCTGTGTTGGCGCTGCGGAGGAGACTGTGAGAAAAGGGGACGGAGATCTCAGTTCACTTTACTAATTGTGTCCGCAGCGAGATCATATTTTTGGTATGTTTTCGTGTCCGGATAAAGAAAATTTAGACTTTTAGGGTAAGTTAACTGACCTCTTTCCTCACAGGATGAAAATTGTATGCCTAGCTTTAAGAAATTCAATTTCGTCGCTTTAGTTGCTTAAATGTGAGAACAATTGACAAGATTTACAGTGTATGTAAATGACAGTAAAGGAATTTATTTGAATCAACAAAGTTAACGGAAGAACATATTCTTTTATTGTGTATAATGCCTGCAAAAAGTGTTAAGTCCTGAGTCGCAAGAACTCCTGAGTTAAAATTCTACTTCACTGCCTGCTATCGTTCACACACAGTCCATCCCTTGAACAATGTTCAGACAAAGTTTTCAGTGAGTTCCGAGATAACATGACTGCTAAGAGAACTATCAATCAGTGTCAACATTACTCAAGGGAGGGGATATTTCTCTTAGATATGCTTGATATTCTGAAAGTTCCAGCAATTCGTACGAAAATCTAGGGCCTTCCAAATACTTTTGGAAACCATTATACAGTAGTTGCTTACAGCTTCTTCACTGATCCCATAATTTGCTTCAAAATTGTGATCACAGCCCTAGTCACTTATTAACCAGTTGCTTATTGAAAAAGTGTTTTTTCCAAATGAATTGGTCACTATCTAAGTCATCCTCACTTTTAATAAGAATCTATGATATCAATTTCGATCTGATTCTTACGACTTAAAACCTTTAAAAAATCGCTACTATGCATGCAGCATATTAACCACGCATTACCTGTTCAAATACTCGATTGTATAAGATCTTTTGACTTTCCTTGAGTATACAGTACATCGATAGAAAATCATCTAAAGATCAATCAATATGATAATAAAAACAGGTCTTGGATTGGAACAGCTTTAACAAAAATTCACCCCGGACTCTTGATATTAGACCGGGGAGAACTAAGAAGGCAAGTGAATTAGAGAAAAAAGTGGGGAGAAATGAGAGTTGCTCTAGTCTGGCAAAATTTAAAGAGACATCCTGCGATTTTGAAGCATCTAGTTAGTTCTCTTTTTCCAATAGTTAGTGCGAACAACAAAGTACAATAGACAGCAACAATTTTCTAACAAGTACAGCCATCCTCTCAATATTTTGTGTTCTGATTTTTTATATTTTTAGCTTGTGTTAACTAAGCTCTAGTTAACCAGAGTTGATGGCATTCTCTTGTATTTTTTTTACATAAACTTAGATTTGTTTTGTAACTTTAACTTAGCGGCCCAAGCCTGATAAGCCTTGCTTTTCTTGGGTCGCGTAAAACACATTATTTTTGCTTTTGTATCTGATACATTAATTGTGTGTTTTACAAATGAAATTGAATTGAATTGAACTCAATAGCATTGATCGATTTTCGTCATTCAAAGGGGCTCCAAAAACAAGCAGCAACGTAGAAAAAATCACCAGCTTGTACCCCGGTTGAGGATTAGATGGTTAAATTTTTGCATTATGTAATAAAAGCCATATTTTGGCTTGAGCAAATCAAGTTTCACAGAAAGGTTTGGTCACGATTGTAGGCCTAAGCAGCTTAAGCACTGGCAAAGCTATAAAAACTTGTTAGCGGTATTTAGCGGTATTTCGCAATCCCACATAAGAAAACTGGTCCTGAGCACATTTGCAAGATGCAAGGTGCAAGGCTTTTATCGACGTTTGTTTCTACTGTAATTATTGTTTGTGTTGTTGTGTTTTTCTTTATATTCCAAAAATACCCCATATACCCTTAAATTTGCTCAGAATTATCCTTCATCCATTTTTACTTTTTCTGGAAAAATCTCACATTTCTTATACCCTAAAGGGGCCTCTTTGCTGCCTCAAGTCCTTTGAGTCTAAGCGATCTAAGCTTGGTGTCATGTGGCTGAGGGACTCATGTAAAAAGTCTACCCATCTTTTGCGTTTTCTCCAAAAAATTACTTGTGAATATTCCTACAGCCAACCCATATAAAAAGTTTCTATTTACCTTCAACGTCCTCGTCTTCTTGGTTCAGCACAATTCCTGTCCCTCTTGATCCTCTTCTCGTTAACTTCTGAACAGCATTTTGAAAGAACTTTTTCCTCTTTTGAGCTCTTTCCTGTCTTAGCAGTTCTTCGACGAATTTTCTGTTAGCCTCTTCCTGGAGCTGCCTCTTTCGCTCTTCAGCCTCTTTTCGGAGCTCCTCCTCTCTTTGTTTAGCCAGTCTTTCAAGTTCCTCAGTATTTTCAGTTTCTAGAATCAAGAACGTATTTATGGGATAGAACAGAAGCCATTTATTGGATAAGACAAAGCCAAATGGGAGGAAAGCCTTGGGCTGTATGACTCAGAAACATGGTACGCTCACCCGTGTGTCAAACTGAGGTCAATACCCCCCCCCCCTGAGATGCAGTGGTATACACAAACCTTTGATATGCTCAGCAACATCATCAGCTTCAACAGTAGCTTCTTCGACATATCCTTCTATTTCATGTGCTTGAGCTCCAGGAATAGCATCATTTTCTGTTACCTCGGATATCTCTTGGTCTGAGACAGCTGTTTCCAAATGAGCACTGATTTCTGGCTCATCTGTGTCTTCAATAAGATCATCGTCGTCATCTGCAAGGAAAGGAAGACTAATAGCTGCTATTTCGCGATTAAACACGGGGGGTGTTTATTTGATTTTTAGTGGGGCATGCATTCAAGAGGGGGGTTTAAATTAGGGGACGCTTACTTTTAAATCAACCTTATTGTGTCAAGATTATCAATACCAGGGGGTCTTTATAGTTGGGCGTTCGGAAATTTTTGAAAATTTTAATAAACGGGGGTATTAAACGTCTGACTATTAGGCCTAGACCTAGACTGATTACCTGAGTCGTAGTTATCGCTATTGAAATGAATCGCCTAGACGCTCAAACTACGACTCATATTCGAACGGTTATCTTTCTGGACTTACGTTTTCTGCCTCGTTCTCATATTACCATGGTTACAATGATGTCAACGGTAAGTGGTTGTAATGGCCTAAATCTACCGGGTCTAAAACGCTGTGAAAAATGATGTTTCTGTGTCTTAAAACTTAACTTACTAATTGTTTTGCAGAAAGCTCTTACCAACCCAGCTTTTTCGATATTCTTTCAAAACTTTTTGCGTGATTTAGTACTAAAACGGCTGCCGAACAGGGCTCGTATGTTTTGCTGTTTTGCTGAGAGGAGGCAATGAACCAGCCTCGTTTCAATGGGCGCCAACTTTTTGGCGCGGGCCAGTCCAGAAAAAATGCCGTAATATTATGAGTCCCAGTTTGAGCGACCTCGGTTTGGTATTAGTCTCGGTCTGATGAGCGATAACTGGGACTCAAGTGACCAAGGTAGCAAAACATTGCTGGTAAAAGTCTAGGCAAATTTCAGATGTTTGACTAACAATGTCTGATCGTTTGGCCAGGGCTTTAGAATTTGATAATACCTTTGAAAATATATTCTGAGCCCGAATCATCATCGTCGTCATCGGCATCGTCGTGATTATCGTCATCTTCGACAGATTCAAAGTCGACCGTCGGAGGATCTGTTTCCAAACCATATTTTTGCAAAGCTGTTCCGTCTGGTGGTATCAAATGATTTTCTTCAATGCTTTCATCTAGAGGAATTCAAATAAATAGTGATAATTACGTTGACTTAATCATAACAAAGTCAAACCTCCTTTTGGGCCAGTTTCAATGCTCGTTGTACGGAGGTGTCCGCTATATGATAGCGTTTTCTAAAACAAAATGACATTTAGAAAGAAAAAAATCAATGTTTCTTGCATAATTATAAAGAGACCATTTTTTGATGTTGATGAAAAATCAAGTTATTAAGATTATGAACTTTTTGTTATGATGAGAGTAGAGGGAATAAAAAGCTGCCTCCAAAAATGTACACATAAAACAGAAAACAAGAGAAATGTAAGGCCAGGGCCGTCGCTAGGACTCAACGACCGGGGGGGTGTAGCTCGGCATTTTGCCGACAAAATGGGCGTGGCCTTTTAGAGATGGGTGTGGCTTGGCTGTTGCTCTTTCTTTGACGAATTTCTTTTTGTTTCCCATGCTTTGCACACAACCGTCAGGCCAGGAATATTATGCTTGAATCATAGAACATCATATAGAAATGGGGGACCCACATGCAAGAGGGGTCCGGGGGCATACTCCCCCGGAAAAATTTTGGAACTTTGAACTCTAAAATGCCGTGAAACACAACCTTTTCAACTGTTGAACAACAACATTGTAATCATTTGCCAGTTTGATTCTTGTATACACTGTATAAGTTGATCCCGTTCTTCTCAAATTTGCCGACAGAAGACTTGCCCGGGGGTGTCACACCCCCCACACCCCCCCCCCCATAGCGACGGCCCTGTGTAAGGCATTGTAAAATCTCGACCATAAGGAGATCTCCAACTTTAGACACCTTGGAAACTTTGAAGCGCACGACAATTTGTAGCGAGAGACACGCAAACGTTCTGAGGGACAACAGAAACATTTCTTGTCTCGGTGACTCTGGGAACATGTTGCTCGCTTTTCACTCGCATTGTTTAACCACCCTACGAGACACGTCGAATACAATGTCGCGCACAACATGTCTCCTAGTTTAGCCACAGTTTAAGACTCTCTATAAGATTAGAATGCTTGGAAATAATTAAAATCAAAATGGAGAAAATAGTTACCTTCTTTTTCCCTCTCTCCGTAGATTTCAACACGAAGGGCGATTCCATTATTCCAAGAAACTGGGTGAATTCTTATGAAACGGGTTTTGAGTCCATTCACCAAAGAACATTTTGCGGTGTTAACAAGATCGGTATTTCCAATGAAAACCTACGAGAGAGAGAAAAAGAGATGAGTTTTCACGTTTAGTTAACAAGCTTTTTATGCTGACAAGTAGAGGCAAAAGTCACAGAAATTCAAGGCTTAAAACGAAGTTATTCTCTTATGAAGAAGCATGCATTGCCCAAGTTAACAATACAGGAAACCTTTGGTAATCCCCAACAATGATTAGAGCCTATAATCATCCTAATCGCTAGCTTTGCTCAGCGTTAGTGTCCTTTAATCATCTGCATCACCGACCGTAAACAATGCCACATCTCTTAAATTTCTCAAATCGCCAGCGATACACCACTCGCCATAAAAATACTTATCGCAAAACTAATTTAACGACTCTGATGAAATTCTGTAGCCTGTTACCTTTGGATTACAGTTCTCATCCTCATAATACTTCCATCCATCTCCACTATCGCTGTACGATAAAGCGAACGATTCCACCCAGCGCCTGTCTTTTGGTCGCTTCACAGACGAAAGCGGCATACCCTGTAAATGAAAAATCAGAAATTTACTAAATAGCTGCGAGAAGGCTGATAATAAAAATCGCTGCTTCTGTTAATTGCCAAGCAGTCAAGATAAAAGCATTAAAAACAGGCGGAGTCTTCTAGTATCTTTTTCTAAGCAAGTATTCTTTTGCGCCTAATTTGCTTGGTTGTTTACCAAAAACTGTAAAAACATTTTCTGCTTTTCACAAGCACAAAATTTGGGCCAAACGTGTTTTATGACGTGGGTTAAACAGTCTGATTGACAAGCAAATTTCAAATGTTTGATAAACAATGTTAAATATTTTGGCTGAACGATTAGCCGCTTGGTTCTGTCGCAAAACATTAGTCCTTTCGATTTACTTATTCTCGCTTCTTGCTTGTCAGCTAGAGTCTTGGGACGTGGCCAAACGCTGAAACATTTTCAAGTGTTTGACAAGCAATGCTTAATGGTTTGACAAGGGCCAAAGTCTGCTAAGAAGGCCAGATTTTGGCCAACTCGAAAGAATCTTATCCCGTCAATGCAAAGTTCGAATATCGAAAACTGTCGTCAGGTTATCGAAATCATGATTCGAGAGTTCCATTTCATATTTCTTTCAAAGGCAAAACTAGATTGCGTCTTCGGTTGGCTGTAGGAATATCACACGTGATTTTTGGAAAACCCCAGAGGCTTTTAGATGAGTCCCAATTATCGCGAGACTAACACCAGAGCTCACCGAAACTGGTTTACTTGTCGCAGCTCAACCTCATGGTTGAAGCGTGTCGGGAAGGTGGAGGAGCGTAAACTAACGACTTCGGTAATAAGTCTAAGGCAAATCTGGAAAAAATACCTGAATAGCGATTTGTTGAATATTTCGAACTTTTCCAAGGTCAATTTGAAGCCATTGATTATTGTTATGTTTTTTCGGACACCATGCTCCAGCATTTTTACCACTGTGTTCGTTATTCAGTCTGGCTTGATTAGGCCTATGAAAAGGATCTTGCTGTGATGAGGCAGTAATACAGGAGTCTGGGATTTCTCTGCTTACCATGCCGAATGGATGAGGAGCCTTTTTGGCCATTATATTTGCTGAAAAATAGAATCGCAATGACTCGCTGTTGGGTAAGAAAAAAATAATTGAAGTCTTAATTGTATTTATTGTACTGTATATCTCAGAATGTAAGGACATGTCTCGATTTACACCTTCGTAAACGGCACAAAAGGCTCTGACGAAAGCAAGGAAAAAATTTGATTTTAGACAAATTAGAGACACGACAGCACGTGAAGGCCACGAGGGATGAAGGAATGTATCTACTGATGGTGCTAGGATGCGTAAAAGGGCAAGAGGGCATGTAGCATGTATGCATTAAGTCATGGTGTCCTCAAGTCATTTTTACCTTGCCTTCTCTTGATATGTACAAAGTGCTCTCGTGAAAAGAACCTTACGACGGCATGTAAAGAATACACTTAAGACTGGCCTCTACATGATCGGGGAGGACTGTCACGCATGATATGTGCCCTCGACGTCTCCCAGTTTAGCCACCTCGGAAACTTTGTAGCGTGTGACAAAATTTGTAGCGAGAGACACGCATATGTCTCTGGGAGACAATAGAAACATTGCTTGTCTCCACGACTCGGGGGACATGTTGCTCACTTGTCACCCACTTGTTTAGCCACTTTAGTAAACACACCGAATTCAATGTTACGCGCGACAATTCTCTTAGTTAAGCCAAGGCTTGACGATCATATTGGGACATTTTTATATCGTCCCTGTCGGCGGCATCGACGGGGACTTGCTTTAAAAACATGCTCTTATATCATCGCTTCGCGCTGAAATCAACAACTACGTGAGGATTTTCCTTTGTGTTCCCGTCTCCCCATGTCGCTTACGCTTATATGGGAACATCAACATCGCCGTCATAACTGGGACCCGTCGCTTAAGAGATATGCAAACCAGGTTTCTCCCAGACACTTCAGAATCAAAATCACATCAAAAAGCGCTTACCTGTAAAATCTAACTGTCTTGCAACCAGATTAGATGAATTATCGATTTCAGCTTCAGCAACATCAATATCATTATGATCAACATCATCTTCATTATCACCAACTAAAACTGCAATTGGCATTTCATCCTGAGGATCTGATTTTGCTGCTTCTAGTTCTTCTTTAGCTTTCTTTTTTCTTTCTAAGAAATCTCTGACCCAATCAGGCAATTCAACTGGCATCAATTCAGGTGAATTTTCACGGCTTTCTTGTTTACCGTTTTCCATTTCCTAAAATAAAACACAGGTTGGTGACTGATCCAAACTAATCTGCACAGTGCTAAGCAGAACAGATAAAACAAACTAATCAATCTACACACCTGTTTTACAAGCAAAACCTTTATAAGAAACACTAGGGCGAGACTTTGGGCCAAATTTTTATTAGATCTCGGGAACTACTAGATTTAAAGATCAACAGAAATGTGCTAATGGACCCAAGAACTAGCAAATTATGGAATTAATAGAAAGATGAATATATAGATAAAATAACGTAGCTTTTTGTTTAGTTGAATGTTTGAATGAATAGATGAATGAAGGAATAAATGAATGCCTGTACGTATGAATGAAGAAATGAATGTAATGATGCCTGGATGATGCAAGAAAAAGAATCGCGAAGGCAAAGACAGTATACTTATAGTATCAAGTATCAAGAAGAGATGTCAACATTGAACTAAGAAGATTGCTTGATTGCTATGTAAAATCTGTTATATCATACGGAAACAGGGTCCTTCAGCGAAGTTATCAAAAAAGATAGACGCGTTCTAGCAAAGGTTCTATAGAAGAGTGTTGAAAATAAAAATATAGCGACAAGCAACAGTGTGAACAATAATATGCATTATGATTATGATGATTATAATACTGGATACGTGGATAGAAAAGAAGAAAGGAGAAGGTTATACCTCAATTTTTCGTAATTCAGCATCAATATTGGCTTCATTGACGAATTCATCAAAATCAGAAATCGACGATTCTATTTCAGGGATATCTTCAACAACAAATAAATTCACAGATTTCTTTCTCGTCGGTGATAGCGAAGACTTTCTTTGCGTTTTATCCAGCTTTAGAAAAGTTGTGCTTCTTGTTTTACTTCGTGTTGTACCTTGATTTGTGTGGTTCGGAGAAAAAGGGTTTCTTTCCAGCTTTGAGTTGTTATTCTTTGTTTTTTCGTTTCGAATTGAGTTTATCCTTTCTTCTGATATTTGTTTTATTTTTCTCATTCGCTCCTTTTCTTCGTTGCGTGCTTTTTCAGCATTTTCACCTGAAAAATTGCCTCGACATTAAAATTTAACTAGCTTTATGAAAGAATATATAAGAGGAAACAGAATATTATACTTATTGAGTAGAAGGTCATATATCTAGTTTTATCGATTACGTATAAAATAATGATATATAATAAAACTGAAAAAAAATCGAAATTAAATTTATGATAAATAAGATATATTTTATAACTTAGAGTATAATATAAATATAAAATATATAAAACAATACAGTATATACTATTTAAAATTCAATATGAAGTGAACGATATATAGTATACAATTAACATTATATAATATATAATATATAATATATAACATATAAAACATAATTCATTATATTTTTTATTATATATTATATATTCTATATTATATATTTTTTATAATATATTTTATATTTTATATTATATATTATATATTATACAGTATATTACATCCCATTTCATATCTTACTGTATGTTATAGTATATATTATAAATTGCATATTAAGAAATATCATTTATATTTGTAATATGATATAGGTAGGGTACCCTATTACTGTATTAATGTATTACATTAATAATTTATGTAATTATGTATCTTTAAAAAACTTTATAGGAAACCTGGTCCATCATTTAAGTAAAGTGTCTAAAATGCGCAAAGATTGTAAAATAATAAACAAAAATCAACAGAATATGAGATTATGAAAGTTTTCTCAAAGAAAAAAACTTTTTTAAAAGATTGACCTGAACTCAAAATAAAATTCAAGAAAAAGTGCGTCGGCCGGGAGTCGAACCCGGATCGATTGCTTGGAAGGCAACCATGCTAACCGCTACACCACCGACGCTTACAATCAATTGCCATTGAATTCTCTTAGTCACTAAAGTCTTGTACCATGAATGATGTGAAAATTAGGGAAAGCATGAACAAAGTATAAAAGTATAAGTTAACATGATAGCTTTAAAATATAAACGAGAATTTATTGTTAAAGCAAACAAGAAAATAACCGAGGAATTGAAAGTGTTAAGTTACACGGTATACACGCTAAAAGAAAATAGTTCAAGTTCGATACCAAAGTTCCGAAAGTTTCTTATTTTTTTACCTCTTTTGATTAAATTGTTGTACCGGAAGTTCATTAATGGTTTAAAAATGTTCAAATTGAAAAGTCCCTTAGCGATTTTTTGTTTAGCATTATAAGTTATTCAATTCTTTCAGCATTCTAGCTGTAGGTTCCTTATAAAGGGGTTCTTTATAGAAAAAATATGAGCTGTAGATTAACCTACGTATAGATCTCTTCAAATCTTCCAGCCTTTTCATTGCTTCACTGATATCCTGATCTTCTTTCTGTTTATATCTATCCCGAATGGTTTTCATGTTTTTCCTCGCTTCCAAAGCTTTCTAAAAAGACAGAAATAAGATGCTCGCTTTACTACAGTGCGAAAACTGCGACATGACGACCTTCTGGTCCATAACCTCTTTAAAGAACCTGAGGTGGTTTAACGGGGCATCTTTAAGCATCACAAACTCTGAAGAATTTTAGCAAAGGTGTACGAGATTTTAAGAGAGTAAACCCCTTCGATCAAGTCCCCGGGGGTACTTAGCATAATTTGTTGACGGCATGTGCATTCCTTCCCAGGTATCGATTTCGCACCTCTTTTCTAGCGCCGGGTATCAAAAGAAGGTACTTTTTCCAAAGCCGGTTGTCAAAAGGGACAATTTGAAAGGGTCGACTGTTACTTTAATGTTGTGCAGTGTATTTAATACATTGGGGAGTATAGTTTTCGCCGAATTTTTCTAAAGCCGGGTATCATTTGGGAGGGAAAATTCTAGAGCCGGGTCAAAAAAATTCTTTGAGTACACACCCCCGTCTGATTTAAGTCAAGTACCCCACCAGGGTCAAGTCACTCAGTCAATGATAGCTTAAAAAGCAGTTTCTTGTTGCTATGAAAGGTTGGTGCCTGGTCTAGGATACCGAAACGCCTAAGGTACCATTAAACTCATATCACCAAAGCACAAATTCGTATTCAGCCTTATTATAATAATTCATTGTTTGAAACTAGCGTTGCTAGAAGGTTGCAAATAGTATAAAAAAATTTCCATAAGAACTGGCCCAGGAAGTAGGTATTTCGCAAGCAGTAGAGTTTCTTAATTTTTTACAAATAAAGAGCCGAAATTTCTTACAAAGAGTTTCTTATAAGATATAAAATACATGTACCCTACCTTTCTCATGTTTTCAAATGTATTTTCAGGAGATAAAATTGTTTTGCAATGGCAACATCTTCCAATATGTGGTGCAGGATCCTACAAGACAAAAACGGTAAAACGTTCAGACGGCATATGTTTTGGACTTTATGATCAGAGATTTAATGATGAGCCAAGGGAACTTCCACTAGACTTATTACCTGAGTCACAGTTATCGCTCATGAGACCGAGGCCAACACTTAAATGAGATCGCTCAAACTGTTTGTAGTTGTAGCGGGGCGTCGGGGTGGTGGAGGAGCGGGAACTAACGACTCATGCAATAAGTCTAAACTTCCACTGGAGTTAAGTGATAGATGGGATTCTAGCCTGGACTGCATGATCAGAGCGCCAACGAAATTTCACTGGGCTATAGCGATAGATTGGATTCAAACTTGGACGGCATCAAAGACTCAACGATGTGGGCTCTGAGTTCGGCTATGTTGATCCTTCTTTTTGTTTATTTTAATACCATACATATTTTTATAGTTTTTGAGTAGTACAAACTTCACAATTGCGATAAACAGCGGAAACATTTTCGGGCATACTTTTTTTGTCTGACACTCCACAGAGAATGAACGTCAGAAACAGACCGAAACGATAAACTTAGGCGGAATTTATACCCAGATGCGGCTCGAAATGCACATATTTTATATGTTTTATATACATGAATGGCAAACATCAAACCAGGATAGATTTGTCCATGATTAGCATACCACAATAGGTGAGATTCCAGCCAGAACTGCATGTTCATTTAGGCAACAACGTTTCCACTGAGCAAAAGAACTCAATGAAATCGTCGAGACTCTCTTTAGCAATGAATACAATTATGGATATAGGGAATTTTTGATGATTAACTAAGCTAGCTTCGCTAGAAGAGACAGTGCTTTCAACTGATAATACAGAGAATTTTTTCAACAATCTTAAACTGACTAACAGCGAGACTAGTAGCTTTTCTACAGTAACTTACCCTATCAAAAGTTCTTTTTCCAAGAAGCATCTTTTTCCAATATTTCTCAAACACAGAAGCCTAAAAAATTCATTCCAAAAAGTAGTAATAAACCTCTGTTACAGAGAAACTTTTTCATGACAATTACATGCATGCAGTGGGGGCCTATTACAGGGGGTCCACAAGCAGGGAAACCCCAAAAAATTGGCTCCGATCCACAATCCTTCATCAAATCAATGGCTAGGCCACTGTCAATTAACATTATTCGTGAACATGACACTAACGACTCAAACAGCTTTTCAATGGACATTTATCCATTTGCTCATGCGCTTGATTGCTTAGTTCCTTTTCCTACTTTGTTTTCTAGTGCCACAGAGGCCTCTTCACACCCATTCCTTGTTAAATTCAGAATTTATGTAGACTTTTTTAGGCTTTAAAGCCACAGCCACAGGTACAATGCCCCAAACAGATGTTAATACACATCTGATCCAGGGTGTACATAAATGAAAAGCCTATCATGAACTTTTGAGAAAGGATCCATTCGGATCTGTTCTGGGGTAAACAGGGTCTAAGAACGAGGCTCAATTCACTCCTTGGAATCTTGTACACCAGCTGGAATCTCTACTGTTTTAAAAGAATCTTGTAGGAATCTTTTTGTTTCAATAGGGATCCCCTAGCTTGTTCAAGGAGTGAAGTGCCCCTCAAGAGCTGAAGCATGATCTTGTTACTCTTGCTGTTCTTGTAGGATCTGGCATTTTTATGAATATAAAAATGATAAAAACACTTTTAATCTAACCTTGGCAGAAGACAGATACATATTGAGGGTTTCAACCCAGACCATTTTCTTGGACTTTTCTTTTCTATTTGTTGAATAAGCATCATTCATTTTGCATTTTGGACACAAACTGACAAGTTCTTCATCATCAGCAGCAAGGAATTCATGGAGAAAACTCTGCCATTTATCTTCTGAGATTTCAGTGTCATATGGCATTGTAGCCATCCCTTTGACGTTCTAAAATTTAATGAAAAAAAAGTTAACATTTTTTAGAATTTGGCAATTACAATCAATTTGTAATCCACTTTATGAAATGTCACACATGCTTTATGTGGAAACCGATTGGAAAACTTTTGTTTCCACATGCTTTTTATTAGTCATTCTATCAGTTTCAAACCTGTCACACAACCAAAAATAGTGATGGTGCTGCCCCTGAAACACCCATTTATTACACTGGCAGAGTTGACTTGTTCCAGACTGCAAAGTATGTACTGCACATGTAAGACCTTCCACGTGAATCTTTGGGTAAACAATAGGCCCTATTGTTCTTCTATTGTTTTCATGTGCGCACTTCCGCATGCAATCTGCAAGAATTCCAGTCTGGGACTTGTTAAGGTTAAGTGTTTCGAGTTGACCGAGACAGAGCTGATTACTGACAAGGTGGCTTTGGCTTGTCAGGGACCATCAACAAAAGACTTTCGTCCCCGTTAACGGATTTTGTCCGTTAAAGTCTGAACCCCCCCCCTCGTTAACGGACACATATTTTTTATTTTTTATTTGTTTTCATAAACTCGCACGATGATGGCCTACCTATCTAGCATGTGTCACAATGCAAACAAATTTTCATGATGTGTGAGCTTGAAGTTTTCAAACCTGAAGTCCATATATTTATATTTCAAACTTCACTCATTTCACTCTTTCTTTGCAACAAAAGCAACACTCATTCTCTTCGTCTTTTTCAATTTCAATGCGATCGGTATGCATGCAATCGGTTTTCTTTCCTTTATGTAATTTTTCCTCCTCCGCTTTTCTCTCCCTTTGGCCCGTTGCCTGATCAACAGAAATGTAGCTTGCGGGCAGGAAACCGAAATTACCACAAAAGAATTTTGACGTTTATTAGCTTGTCAAGAAGGGTGAGTTGATTTTAAGTAGAGCAGAGGGTCGTAGGTGTTGGCCAAAACAAAATTCAGCCTTGTTCTACAATATTACATACTTTCATTAGGACCTTTTTGCAACTTTTCGTTATCAAGATTTTCTTCCCCAATGTGACAGTTTTAACGGATTTATGTGAGACCCCCTCCCCCCTTAACGGACAAATTCCGTTAACGGGGACGAAAGTCTTTTGTCGATGGTCCCTGACCAGATGTGGCTTGACATGACCAAGAGGTGATTCAATCCAGGGGCACCGGAAGCATGGGCAGAGCGGGGGCAGCTGCCCCCTGCCCTCAGAAAAATTGCCAAATTCTTTTATTTTCCTATTGTTTTGCCCTAAAATTGTTGCTTCTGCCCCCGCTGCCCTGCATTGCTTCCGGCACCCTTGATTCAATCCTTTAGAATCTCACATACACCATTCGCTGGAATTTCTATTGTTTTCATGGAAATCTTTAAAAAATCCTTTTGTTTTTATTTTAATCTTGTAACACCTTTTCAAAGGGTGAAATCCCCTGCCCCTGTTGACATGCCCCTAGGAAGGGTCAGTTAGAGGGTAAAGGCCACATGTCAGCAAAAAATCAAGATGGCAACTTGTACCTTTACTCAACTTAGGCCTCAGTTCATCTGAAGCTTAGCTTACCCTTCCTTTTTCTTGATCTCTGCTTGCGATGTTTTTATTTGCATCACTCAGGCGAAGCCGATATGGAACAGGAACTGTTGGTATATCTTCTTCAACTGACATATAATACTGAAACGCCATCGTACTTTTATGATCATCTGGAAAAATAGCGACAGGAGCAGCCAAATTTTCGCGAAAACATTTTTAGGCCCATTTTCGAGAGACCCAGAAAAGGATAAGACTCCATGATCGCTAGACGCTTCTGCTTTTATTTTACTCAAAAAGCATCTCTTGTGATTTCTTCTCATGGTTACAATCGAAATAAAACCTCTGCAATTAATATTTTCTTTGTGGAACAAACTCCCCTGACACCAACTTGCCACTGCGATCTGAATCAATTTTACCGCCACAAAGAGCTGTTGATAACATGCATTGTTTTGAGAAGTTTAAAAGTGGGCGGGCGCTCAAAAAGTGGGACGTACAAGATCTTAAAGCTTGAGTGACTTTTTTGGCAACGGCAAGCCACTTGTTTACGTTCCTGCGTTAGCGTTTGGCTTGTTGTTTGACGGGATTGCAAATGGTGGATGGCGGGAAAGCTTTATCGATCTCGACGCTTTCATTCGCGCTCTCATTCGTCTTAAAGGTAATGTATATCCTTTTAACTCACAATTTGCGATTCGCGTGTCATGAGTTTGAAGCCGTAGAAGGAATATCTAATTATGGTCTGGGGGCCGGATACTCTTCCCGCTGGCGGAAGATTCATAGAGAAAAGCATTTGCCTGTAATGGACACCCACGTAAGATGTGGCGCCTCAGCCACTTTTCCCGACTGTGGACGTAAATAGGGAGCATCATTCTCAGCATTTAATCATGTTTTTGCCTTTACTCTTTGAAGTTCAATGCTTTGGCATGGTATAATTACCAATAGCTTCGGGTGGGGTTTTGCATAAAGTTTCTTTTGGCAAAAAGTTTCCCAGAATTTTCATGGAATTACGAATAGGATTAAACTTTTTCCGGAATCACAGTAAAAATTTCAGATTCAGATTCACTGTACTCGTTGACAGATTTACCGATCCCATATACGGAGGGTTCAGTGGCAGGGAAATCAAAAATATACTTGAAATAATTGCAGCTAAATTCTTATGATCAAAATCTTTAACATTAAGAGCATCTTTATGCAAAACAAGAGACAAAACAACATGAACCGAAAGATTTAACAACTTAACATATTGTTAGCAACGAGTAAGGAGGTTTTAGTCGTTTGGGGGTTTTAGAGAACATGGAACATGCGAAATGTATCCAGAAGGGCAAAGGGAATGTAATGTAGCCAAGATTAAAAGGCAGTTAGGGGAACATTAGGAAACATGAATCAGGTAAAATCCTCTCTAGCAATAACTGAGGGGGTTTTCTCAAACCGAAATTACTTAAACGTTGCTCTCTAATCGAGTTTGGGAAATTTGCACTTGCAAAGTTGGGACACACATCTTCAAGAGAGAAAATTTCATTTCGCTTTCACACTGCGAGGGTTATTTAGTGACGGCACAAGGCAGCGAGTCAAGGAGCTGGCTGAACCAGTTTTGAACCTATTGGGGTGCAGGCTAACCGAAAGTGAATAAAGGCCCTGACCAAACGATCAAACATTGTTTGTAAAACATTAGAAGTTTGCTTTTCTAGCAAATGTTTTACCGTTTGGCCACGTTGAAAAATAATGTTCGTCAAACATTATTTGCTTTTTCAAAAACATGGTGCAAAGAATTCCGCTTATTTACTTGAGGCGAATCTATCAATACAAATCGTATCACCTATCTTTAATTTACAAAAATAACAGTAATAATGACAATTATTTAATGAAAATCCCATGAAAATACATTTATAAAATTCAACTTGCAACCCTTTATAAACAGCAAGCAGATAGCGAAAACGTCATTTTACATTGAAATCGAGGTTACTTCTGATAATGGCGTCATCTTAATATTGAAATCGAGGTCCATTATTGGAATGTCGCAGCCTTTTGCTTGAAAGCTTCTCTCCTTTCTTTTGCTTCCAAAAGCTCTTGTTTCTTTTTCTCTTGTTCAGCCCTGATTTCTTTCTCGAATTTGTCACTTTTGGTTTGTTCTTTCATCTATGAAAGAAATGAATTGCATTACCAACAGAAGCCCTGGCTATCGATGCAACATTTCGTGCAACATTTGTTACGTGAAGCTGCAAAGGAAAATTTGGGAGGGTTGCCAAACGTTTCAATTTTTCACATGCAACAGTTGTCTGTGCTATCAAAAAAAAAAGACTGGAAACAAATATATGGTATTTTTTTATACGTTAATCATGCTTTTGGTGCGAAAGGTACTTGCTATAGCTAGGCATAAGTGCGTGTAACAAATGTTGCAAGACCCAGACAAACGATGTGACACCAGCTTCCGCGCTGGAACAATTTTGACCGTATTCAAACTCCATGCAATGATGCAGACTGCAAAATGGGCAGCCAAACAAAGCAACATCGGGTCGGCAACAAATAAATGTTGCATGCAGCGTCGTTTATTTGGGGTTTGAAAGCAAGAGATTTCAGACGTTTTCAGCATTGGGTGCAACTCCAAACGGGACACTTCGCTTAGAGAGAGAAGGTAAGGAGAAAAATGTCACTGACACTAGAGATTATATTCTGATGTTACCTTACAAAGGTAAAATAGGAGAAAATATAAAACGTCTTTGCGTCTGGTATTGGATGACGTCAGACAAACAAAGCTTTTTTTAACCAAAACTACTTTTTCTTCTTTTCCTAACTTGAAATTTCGTACAATAGACTTTACAATAGCTATGTTGTTATGACACTCGAATAGTGTATTATCGAGAAGCGGTCCAATAAAAAGAAACAAGCAACAGGTTACCTTTGCTTCGAAGAAATTCTTTGCCCCTCCAACTCCTTCAGCAGAAACATCGACGCTGTCTGCAATAACTTTAAGGCCTTCTATTACCAAAGTTCCCTCACGTGCGAATTTGAAAATCAGCATAAACTTTAATGAAAAAATAATCAACTTTGATTGGTGTGCAAACAGTAAGTTGTTCCATAGTATAGACAGTGGTGTAGAGATTGGGGGATCTCAAGGAGCCATTAGTTCTGGTCAGTTCATTCCCGTAGCTCCTCAATCCGGGGCCGTAGAGGTTTCTATGTTTCTATGTTTCTACGTTGTTTTCCAGTAGCCGGCAACATTCCATTTCTAATGCTGGCTGGTGTGGCTAATTTTGAGATCTCATTCACTCAGCAGTCATTTTAGAATATCAACGCCAGGCCGACCTCTTCACTGGCACTGAGGATGGTCACTGCCAAAGGGTTGTTAACGTCCTCAGTGGTTCTTTAACGTCCCAATTGAGACGGGCCCGCCATTTTACGTGATCATCCTAGTCACAGAGAGCTATGTTTTTACACCTTGTAATTTGTGCTCCCTAGCCTGGATTTGAACCGCAGACCTTAAGCACAGATGGCGCAAGTGCTAACCACTACACTACGCTTCCCTCAACCTTCTGAATAACTACAGGGGTGTCTTCGCCTTCTGAATAATTCAAGCCACTTCCTTTTATCACCGGCAGTATGCAAACAGGTAATAGCAGGTATCACCCCTAGTTATTTCGTTCAGCTGAAAAAAACACCTAGTTGTCCTTGTTCACTGTTTTGTGTTTTGTCACCCTTTCTCCTAACAAATTAAATCATTGAAAGCTCTTGTGACATCAAAATACGAGTTATCCTTAGGCCCTGACCAAATGATCAAACATTGTTAAGGCTGCGCTACAAAGTTTCCGGGGTGGCTAAGCTGGGAGACACCTAGGAGACATCAATGCCAGGCGCGACATGTCTCCTAGTTTAGCTAGGCCTTTAGCCAAAAATTTGTAGCAAAAGACACGTAAATGTTTCTGGGAGACAACAGAAACATTTCTTGTCTCCGCGACATGCAAATGACTCGGGGGACATGTTGCTCGCTTGTCACTCGCATGTTTAGCCACCCTGGGAGACACGCCGAATACAGTGTCGCGCGCGACAAGTCTTCTAGTTTAGCCATAGCTTTAGTTCAACATCTGTGACTTGCTTCAAAACCAATGTTTGACCGTTTGGGAACGTCACCATGTTCAGTGTTTGACCGTTTGAGTTTTAGAACTCCCAACTACACACCGCCTTATCGCTAACAAAAGAACTTACTTCTCGAAAACTAATTTGTCCGTCATTGTCTTCATCAACTGCTTTTATCATTTCTTTCAAAGCCAGATGAGTTTGAGGCTCGCCAAGTTTCTCCATCATAAGTTTCAATTCCATAAAATCTATGAAATTGCTCCTGTCCATATCATATCTGCAAAAGAAGTAACATTCATCAACACAACTTTCGGCAAAGGTAGCAACCATCCAATAGCTCTAAGTAAGGAACAAACCACCCTTAAGCACGATTCTGCCATAGGACAGCATTTGGATCACCAAGTGCATGCAGCAAATTACAGCGAGGATCGTTATCGAATAATTGGCAGAGCTAGGTCCTTGTTTCATTTAAGCGTTTTGGAATCTGTCCACATCAAAACCAAAAGGCCGGTTCTGTGTAGACAGAAAGAGTGCGTTTTCTCTCCTGGACTCTTCAATCCTATTGGTCATCCCGCTGTATCCCAGTAGCTGATTGGTGTTCAAAACACAATACCAATCTAGCTTTACTTTTCTGATTGGTGCATTTCGATCCGCATTTTGGTATAAATTCCGCAAAAGTCAATTGTTTCTGTCTGTTTCTGACGTTATCACTCTAAGGAGTGTCAGACGAAAAAATCTTTTAAGTATGCAGCACAATGTTTCCGGTGTTGATCGCAATTTTGGAATTTTTAGCACTATAATATTATTAATAGACAAAGTATAAGTAAGATGTAATAATGCTGACTGTTTTCAAATTTTCGCATATTTTGAGACTGAAATTTTCGTTATCTGGGTTTAAGTAACTGCAGTTCCTAGGAGGGTACAATTTTTCAGTAAGCTTACAGAGACGTATCGGATTTAATATGAAACGAATGACCTTGCTGATGTTGTTGTTGTTCATGCTATTTTTGCCGAGATTGTTGTTGTTGAGACGAAGCCAGAGCGAGGGTATAAACTCTCAGTATGCTAATTTTTGCGTAAACAATATCGACGTGGCGCAAGAAAGCAGTTCAAGCGGTATAGAAGCTGCAGCAAGTCTTAATAGAGTTACACGCTTTTTATAAGGAACCTCTTTATAAGGAACCTACATGTAGAAGGCTCGAGAATTCAAAGAACTTATACTACTAAAGAGAAAGTCACTAAGGAACTTTTCATATCACTGCAAACAATCCAGAATTAGAAAGCCGGTTCCATTCATTTGCAGTCGAAAATCACTCAAATTGTACGTTACGCATGTATCAAATGTTTCCTTGAGTAGTCTTGGGCTTTGCTTACATGCAAGTGTCTCTGTACAGTAGTCATTAAATTGTATGTGCAGTTAAAATTAAGGAACTTTTGGAACTACAATTGTCTCAAAAGAGGTCCAAAAATAAGGAACTTTAAGAACTAGGCCTTGAGCTAGGTTCTTTATAAAACAATATCGCGAGAATTCTCTCTCTTCATGGGGGCTTGCAGACGGGAGGAAACTCACTCCTTAAAAATCTCGTCCACTTTTGCTATAAATCATATTTTTTCAGTGAAATTCTTTTAGGAATCCTTTTGTTTCAACAGAAATCTCGTTCGCCTTTTCAAAGAGTGAAATTCCCTCATTTGCAGACTTAAGACCTCGTAGTAGTACCTTTTAGAGACGAAGTGAGATAATCCTTTCGTTTCCATTGGAATCTCGTACGCTTTTTTTACAATTGAAATGTATACGACTGGGGTAACGAAAGTTGTATAATGTCAAAGTACCAAGGAAAGTTATTAGCTTAAAACCGAGTTTCTTCAGAACCGGTTTCTTAGCACGGAAAGCAATAACGAAAAAATCCAAAAAAAGAAGTTCTATGTTAACTTACTTCAAAAAGATTTTCCTAAGTTCTTTGATTTCTAAAATGGAAAATTCTTTGAATTCAGCGTAGACAGATTGTGATACTTTTGGAGCCGTAAGTTCGCCTTCGTTTATTTTTTCTCTTCTTCCCAATTTCGCAGCGAGTTCTGCATCAGCCATTTTTGTCTTTTCCCTGTAGATGACATGAAATAGATCAAGGTCCAGACATTGCATATTTTCATTTATAGTAGCTACGTCCCCGATAACTGTAGAATTCAAGGCTACGGGCAACTCACTCCTCAAAAAAGGGTTAGAGATTCCTACTGAAGCAAAAGGATTCTTACAAGATAACAATAAAAATTCTAGCTGAGGGCATACGCTATCCCACTAGTGAATTACCCCTCAATCCAAGGGGCCAGGGATGGAAATAATTAGTAGCTCTCGGTCACTCGAAGATTTTGGCAAAAGTTTACATAAGTTGGAGTTATTTCTAGATTATAAGGCTTCTTTACAGCAAAGAAGGCTGCAAAAGAGTGCAGTTCCCTAGCATATAATGAATATTTTTGCATCCAAACTAAAGGTACCATAGTTAAGGGACATTAATGTAATGTATGCCTAGAGGTACTGAAGTATGGTACTGAAGTATTTTAACAATTTATAATAATTAGAAACATTTGCTGTGGGCTAAAAACCTTTTTTCTATGTAATTTCTACCAAGAAACTTGCAGAAGCATACGCAATATAACGAAGTGTAAAACGGAAGGGTCAAACAAGGGCCCTTGCACTCTTTTTGCTCAATTTCATTGTAATGAATCTGCCAAATTTCTCAAAATTTAGGTTAAGAGTGCAGCTCCTTATAGGAGTAATTAGGGTAGGACTCAAAGCCTGAGGGATTAGGGTGTGTCACCCCACACCCCTTGTCTGAGAAAACCGTTATTAGGTTATTGTTGCTGTTTCAAAAGAAGGGACAAAATGTAGTAAGTCTACAATTTTGGTTAAAATTTTTTTACAATATTCAAAACGAGAGGATCTTCATGAGAACTGCCTCACTCCGAGAGCAAGTTTGGTTCGATGTGCTGAAGTTTCTCAAAGTTTTCTAAGAACATTCAACATTGTATCTGGGTGAGAGAGGGTCTTGGATAAAGATGAGGCAAATATTTCAACGGATCAAGGCAATCTCAGACTTGTTCCAAATGTTTTGTCCAAGGGGGGGAGGGGCTTCAATGGACGAAGTGTTGTAGTACATGTGCATCTTTGTTCGTGGGCTTTTGCCATTTGTCCAGTTTATAGGATAACAGGTCTACCTGATAATTCACAACCTCAAACTGCCATTTCTCGGTCTAAGTTCAAAGTTTCAAAAGCAAAAGGCCTATTGATTTTCTTTATTCAGTAAGCCAATTTCACCCAATTTTTGTAGTGCATGAATAGACAAAGGCTTTGCTATGGGGGCTCTACTTCTAGATTCAAAATTTTGCCCTAGTTGTCACCCCCTTGCTAGGCTTTCTTTATCACATGCATACTGAGTTCCATAAAGAAGTTACACTACCCTTAAGGGGGATCATCCCACCCCAGCTTAAAGGGGAATCTTGAACCTACATACATCAGAGGGGGCTTTGGGGGGTATCAAAACCCAAAAACCTGGAGGAAAATTGGGACAAACCCGAAAACCCGGATGGCCTTAGTTTTAAGAACTGTTTTAAGAATTTGACACATTGATATCCTTTGTGAGGTTTAAAACCTGAAAACCCGCACAGTTTTGCTACAATACCAAAAACCCGAGCTAGAAAAATGGCAAAACCCCTCTACATCCTGGTCAGTTATGCAGGGTGCCAAGGAGGGGGATTGTATTTTGGCTTAAAGGAGGATGTCGCCTATTCTTTCCCTCTCTAGAGGCCACAAACAAAAGGGTGCAAAAGCATCCCAAATTAGAGGTGAAAGTGTGAAAGTGTGAATTAGAGGTGAAAGTGTGATTTCCATGTAATTATGGAAAATTGATTGTTTTTGTGATGGGGTTGTTGTCTCCCAAGGGAATGTAAACAAAATAATAATTTAAGAATTGGTTTATTTGAAATTCAGAAAATACAAAAGCATTCGGATGTATCAAATTTTCAATTTAAACCTGGAAAAGATGGGACATTCTGATATTCTAGTGCAAAATATTTTCTTTTTATTTCTTTAAAAATAAATAAATAAAAAACTAAGTATTGTTGTACACAGAGTGTGGCAGACTTCCATAATCTCAAATAAATTTGTTTGCGATTAATTCAATAGATATTCCTCGGAAAACAAACATCACCTTCACTTTTACAAACAATTTTTCTCTGCTTGTCTCGCGACCATGTTGGGCCTTCATAAATATTTATCCGACTTAAACACAATTAAAACAGTTAATTTGTAATCCTTTCAAAGCGTTTTTGAAATTGTAATACATAGCTTATTGTCTGATGTTTCAGAGGTTTATAAATTATTGACACCGAAGAATTGCAAGTAATTTTGAGTCTGCATTTTTATGGCCTAAATTAAAGGACATCCTCTCCACCCAGTTCTCAACTGTTCACTTCCTTGTCGAAATCTCATCGGCAGAAATTGAGACGAATTTATCAGGTTTATTCAAAAGTATATCAAATGAACATTAGAATTTCAACAATGCACACTTACCGGGTGAAAAATTCCCTGAACCAAAACCACGGAAGGTTCGAAAGCCTGGCGATGAGGAAGTTTGTGATGAGGAAATCTTCGGGAAGGACGCTGTCCTCTTACAAAGGATGCCTGGAATGTGTGGGGGCTTTGATGAATTTGCGGGCGGGAGTCTCTTATAAGCCCCCCTCTCTAAAAAGTCCCCCCTCAAAAACTTCCAAATTGAAATAAGCCCCCGGTAAATTAGCCCGCTAAATAGAGCTTTTACGGTACTTTAGAGCAGTAATTACCATTTAGTTTAATTCACCCCCACCCCTCTCTGTCGTCCCAGGAAAAGAAAAAGCAAAAGACCAGCTTAAAATGCTAATCAATTCGATTTTTCAAACTGTATTCTTAAATTTTGTTACTCATCTTGCCTTGCCCTCTTAAAAGGTACCCTATCGTGTGTGTTTGCAAATTTGCATGTCCCTTCCAGCTTGTCACTTCCAAGGGGCATTTCACAACAAAAGGATTTCCAGGGGGTTTCTATGAGAACATCCCAACAAACGGTGGACGAGATTGAAAGGAGTGAACTGCCCTGCCCCTCGGTCTCCTTTTCCTGGCAAGACGCTAGACTCAGAGCATAAGGGTCGTTGGAGTCTAGGTGTGGGTTACTGTACCGAGGTAGGGTAATCTATTTATTAGAAAACAGCAATGAGGTTCCAGTAAATTTAGTTTCCTTTAATTCTGTTTAGAGTTTTTCCACAGTTCCTAAGTTTTCTCATTCTATGCCGCGCAAAGCCGGAAAAAGCTGCGGTACAACTCCAAACCGCCGAAAACGCATCTCCGCATTCACAAACTGACTCAAAAATTCTGATAACTCATAACAAGATATCAGGGTATAGGGCAAAGGCTTGAATACAATATGGAATCATGAAATTTTTAAGAAGCCGACAAACTGACCCGACATGCGAAACAGAAAAACAGCGAATGTTCAGAATGTTGTACCACTCACAACAAAATAAACAAATTGTTTTCAATATCATTTACGATATATAAGCAATAAATTCCATATTTACAAAGAAAAACAAGCGCATCTACAATATAAGACAAAAATTCCAAGTCCTAAGGAGTGCAATGTGACAACGGCATGGGTATCAGAGGAGAACTGAGGAGAGGGGGTTGAGAGTTGCAACACCTCTTCAAATCAATCGAGTCATTTCCCACTCTCAACTTGAAGCTCAACTATAATCAGGGTTTATCTTTATCTGATAAAACACGTCCCATGGTCTGGTATACTTAGAACTTCTACAACAGTGCACCGTAAAGTTACACACGGTAACACGGAGTTTCTTTTAACTGAGTTGAAAAACAAGGCCAGGGTAGTGGAGAGTGGAGCAGCCATCCCAACAAAACAGTTTTATCATAATAGAACTTTACAACAGTGCACTTAAGTAACACACGGTAACACAGAGTTTCTTTTAATTTAGTCGAAAAATCAGGCCTTAGGATAGTGGAGCAAACATCCCAACAAAACAGTTTTAGCATGGCTAAATTAAAATTAACCAACAGAAGACAATGTCTATTCTCTAAGAATTTTCTAAAAGTCATTTCAGTTTAAATTATGTGCTTTCGTATTTTCCGTGCTTTCACAACTTTTCTTTCATTTTACAGTTTGAAGTCAACACTCTGATACTCTGACCTAAAACGAAAAGAAATAACTTATTAACAAACTGAGATTAGAAGTTACCCTTCTCAATTGTAAGAAGCATTTTACTCGAGGGCAATCCACTCTTCTAATAGGTGTACGGGACTTAACACAAAAGGATTTCTATGGGATTTCCATGAAAACAATAGGTTTTCCAGCTAGAGTGTACGAGATTTACAGTGAAGTGAATTGCCCCTCGACTTTACTCTTCAGAACAGCGTATGAGATTTTCGTTAAAACAAAAGGATTTCCGAGAGATTTCAACAAAAAAAGGATTTCAGCAAAGGAGAACGAGATTTCCAAGCAGTGCATTGCCCCTCGCTAAATTTAACAAAAACAACTTTTCCAACTTCGAAAAAACCTATTTCCCTGCGACCTTGCTGGAAATTCTTCTGCTTTCAAGAAATCCCAGTAGTGAAATCCTTTTCTTTCCACGGAAATCTCGCGCGTATTTTTAAAACAGTGAACGCTCCTTTGATGTTGACAAACATCTGTCCGAAAAAAACGTGTGCCCCCCTGGGCAAGTATTACTTTATCGAGCTATCCGGGGACATTTGAGAATTGTTTCATTGTAGTGATGGGAGTTGTACTACAGGAGGGGGTGTTTGGGGGGGTCTGGAAACCGTAAATCCGCTCAAAATTTGTTCAAAATCCGTAAAACCGTGCGATATTTTGAGCAAATCCGTATGGCAAGATTCAAGTCCCCGTTTTCAAAAAAATTGCACAGAGAATCTATGAAAAATGTAGGTTCGTCAACATTTACTGTTCACTTCACGTTTTTGAGACGTTTTCCTCCAATAACAATTTTTGTTTTCATTGCGGGCTAACCTGCAGTTTCAAGGAGTCGGCATTCAGTACCAAAAACGCGAAATCTTAATAAAAAACCGGAAAAATTAGGCAGAAATGCCGTAAAACCGTTCACCGACGAGATTTGGATAACCGAAAAACCGCGTAATTTTTCGGAAGAAACCGAAAATCCGAACAAAAATATTGGCAAAACCGTGTAACCGTAAAACCCAAACACCCCCTCCTACAGAAGTTGTAGGAGACGCGATCGGCTGTAGTAATTAAAAGCTGTAAACACAAATAAAACCCAAGGGGCGTATTTAACCTTAATGCTTCCCTGTAGCTAATTTGATTTGACCCCAAGAGGCTTTGAGCTTCAATTATTCTAATGATGGATGATTACTAATCAGATTTGATTCATCAGCTGAGCTCCATTCAAGATGTTCATAGTACTAGATCAAAAGTTTTGTAGTAAAAATTTCCACATCGCTGTTTTCACATAGTGACTGCATTGAACATTTCGATTGTAAACAAAGTGAAAAATCTGATGGTTTGAGCTTAGACATCCCAACTAGAAGTTCTAATTTCCAAAAAAAAACACATTTTAAACTTAAAAAAAGTTTTTTTAAGCAGATCTTTTCGTAAGTTTTGACGAGTTTAGCGGTTTCAAACCTATCTAATAGAAGTCAATATTTTCTAGAAGTTCGTGAACCTTTGAAAATATAATCATAATAGCTCGATAGGGTGGGATTAATGACTTAGCAGGGCTCAATGCTACAAAACTACTACAACTGGGAAACTTAGCTAGGCCTATAAATGCGTTTAAGCTATAAACAAAACCATAGTCAATAGAATTTCTATTGATTATAACAAAACGAAATATATTTTGACATTCTCAACACCTAAGCGTATTCCTAGCACACGCACACGCAAGGCAGAAAGCGCGGGAGTAAATACAATTTTTCTTGAATCCGAATACTTTACACTGTCCATCTACTTTGATTCATCAAAGGTTTCTTAATATTTACAAAATAACTTTACAAAAACAAATTAAAATGACTGCTGACCCAGTTATAGACTTACCCTAAGTCTAAATCTTTCTTTATCCGAACACAAATTCATTACCGAAATGTGACAGCGTTGCGGAGGAGACAATGAGAAAAGTGGACTGAGATTTAGACTTATACACTTGTGCAGGTCATGAATAATTAATGAGCTTGATGCAAGCTCGTTGTTTCAGCAAATGTTCGGGGGGTATGATAACAACTTTTAAGCAGTGAATGAAAGGAATCAATATTTCTCAGGCAAACATTACAAAAGGTTTTATCTAAAGGCCCTTTTATTAATTAATTCTGTTTATGTTATCTACGTAAATAAGAAAACCCCTTGCAATTTTCATGCTACGATTACTCCTCTAATTTGCTTTGTTTTATTTCAATGCTGCTGAATTGTCTATGTCCAAGATCAAAGAGAATGCCGGCGGACAGAAATCTGTCCGCCTGTTCTGGAAAAACAAAGGAAAAAGCTCATTAATTATTCATGACCTGCACAAGTGTATAAGTCTAAATCTCCGTTCACTTTTCTCAATGTCTCCTCCGCAGCGCCATCATATTTGGCATGGCTTTGGCCTTTGTGTTGGGATAAGATTTAGACTTAGGGTAAGTCTAACCCAGTTAGGGATAAGATAAAACAAGATAAAAAGATGAAAATAATCGTGGAATAACGCGATATGATTATTTTGTGCTCACCTTTTTTGCTGTGTTTCTCAGAACGAGATCATCTTTGACACAGCGGCCAGTCGATGTTGGTAGATCAGTTTTGTTGTTTTTCTCCACAGAGGAATAACTGACCCTTCGTTTCTTTTTCTGTTTCATAAAATCTGAAAATTAAATATTCGTGTTAGTTAAATTAAAGTTAGAATTGATTAGATACAAGGAGGGCTTTAGGAATATAGAAAGTATAGGCATGATGCGGTTTGAGGCGGAATTTTAGATGAAAATTTCACCAATCAAAAGGTTTCAGACCACGCGCCAACAAAGGCGGCAGGTTCCAAAATTACACCTGTTCTGGAAACAGAAGGTCAGAGCAGGCAAATCAAGACAAATTCGGGCAAAAAATCATTAAAAACCAAAATCAAACTTGAAAATGTGTTTATCAATGTTTTCAATCCTTGAAATTATGCTCCGAAGCAGTTTGAAGCGGGATAAACAACAGTTCAATAGGAATTGCTATTTTTAGCGTATTTACAAAAACGAAAATGATTCAAAAATATAAACAGTTTGTTTATCGGCACTGCTTGAGAAAAAACTTTACAATAAAGTCGGGGGAATTTGGTTTCTCAAAAGTATTGAATGATAGTAAAAATATTTGTAGCTTTTCCTGTCATGCTTCGATCCAATATTGCTACAAATACTAGGGAGTAAAGTTTGATATTGTTGCTGCTTCATTGATATTGCAGTGTCTAAAATTGCAAAACTGGGAAATTCTTAATCAAAGTCTATTAATTACGCCATTAACTCATAAATGACCGCTAAAATCAAGCTAAATTGGTTATTAAGAGTTTTATTACCGATCGAGAAAACAACATAAAGTTTGACACTATATCTGCTTTGGTTTGATCATGTTTTGAAAATTTCACAACTTGCCTTGGGTCTGAAATTTGCGCCTCATCTTAAGATAGTGTTTGAAACCCTTGGTCTTCGATCAAAGACTTCTCAACTTATCGATAAATTGTAAAACTAATTCGAGAAAACATCTAAAATTACCAGTTATAGTTTTGCAAGGTCGCTTTCTCTTTCTGTCGACAACTGGTTGAATACTCTGCGCTGTTGCATTCAATGACGATTTCTCAGCTGCTTTCGACCTTGTTGATATTGATTTCGCTACTTCGACAGTTGATGGAGCTAGGAAGACATCATTTTCTGGGTCGCTTTTTTCAGGATGAAGTTCAGGAACTCTTCTTTCTTCATTGATGATTGCCTGAGGAGTTTCACTTTGTCGTTTGACATCTGTTTTCTTTATTTCTTCGACTTTTTCCCATGCAAATGGTCCACCAGTTATCGGAGTTCCTTCAGCGAAATCGAACGACCATTCCTTGGTTTTTTCAGTCAGATCTTTCTGAAGCTCAAAATCGAGTTGGGCTGTGACTTCTTCATGATCCACCGGACCAAAAAGATTTCTGCAAAGACGCTTCGAAGGTTGGATATCTCTTCTGAACATTGATGATGGCGTTGATAAAATTTTCATTCCGATCGCCTCCATGTTTGTATATAAATTTTGAAATTCTAAGGCGGGAACTCGAGAAGACCGCTGATCAAAAATTTCACGACGAGTTCACAAAATAACAAAAGACGAGTGAATCAAGTCAGCGGTCGCACACGCGGTTCATTCTAATCTGGAGAGCAAAATGAGGATTCTGATTGGTTAATTAAACAATAGCTAACATCTGATTGGTTTACCGAACAATCATGCTACCTGATAAACAAAGAGAACGCTTCTGATTGGTTCTTATATGAGCAGTGAAACCTTTAGCATGCCGAGACAATGAAGGTGAAAACAGATGTCGCTTTGTTGCGGTTTTCGCAGAGACAATAGAGCGTCACGCGTTGCTAGGACAATAAAAATAATAAAAAATAATAATATCAAGATGGAAGGAACGTGAGAGGCAAAATATTTCAAAAATACAAAAAATCTAAATTTATGTCATTAATTTTGAAGGAAAAGTCTCGTAAATCAATAATTTGTGTCTTATCATTCTTATAAGACATATGGGCGAAATTCCCGCCCTTGAGAGCACATTGAATGCTGGGAAAATAATGCAATTCTGCGGCATTCATAGTCGTCTCACCCAAAATCGCCCAGTTCAACAACAGCATTTTAACGCTTCGACTCAAATTTGATAAAATTAACAGCAATTAATCAACAAAACTGTCAAAAATCAGACTTTACGTCTGAAGAGAGTCTGATCCTGTCTGAATACGCGAGGCGGAAAACTCATAAAATAGAGCCTTCCGATTACATAAAAAGTTGTATTCAGTAAATACAAATTGAGGAAAACATAATGATACATGACCGTACATGAGCAATACACATATTTCCTATCGGTAATGTCGTAAAATTTCTTTTCCTTTTCCTATCAAAACAGCAAAAAAAATTCATTGTTGTACATATTTTTATATACCTTTACGCGTATGTGTATATGTGTGCCATAACTCTTACAGATCTACGGTATTATGGGTATTGATATACACTAAGGTTGGGTATGTTTTTATGCTTGGGCGGCAAGGGGCGCATTCCTTACAAAATTTCATCAAGTCCCCCCCCCCATCGGGCGTTGACCTGCAGCTTGCCATATACCCTGGGTTGGAAAGGTGAACAGTTGAGTTGAATGATTGTAGTGGGCTAAGGCTCGTGGAAACATTGTCAATCTTGGTCCTCCCTTCTATTGACTGTGGTGGAAAGTGGTCCTAGTTTCAAACCCATGACCTGCCGAATAAGTCAAACTCCTTGACCAGTTGGCTACACTTCCTCTGAACCTCGCTCTGAATATCCTACAATTCTAATCAAATCGAAAACATTACGTACTGCATCAGCCTTCCTATTACGAAAATCCTTACTCTTAGGTGCCTAATTGCCGTCCCCCCCGCTAATTAATTTTTGAAAATTTTTCCAACCCCCCCCCCGCTCTTATTAGGACCCCCCGCTTATTAAATTTTTCAACTTCGCGTAAGTGACGCGTATTGAAAATTCATATCAGAGTATTCAAAACCACAAAATAAATAGATACCAGTCTTGCATGGACAAAATAAGATAAAAATTGAGTCTGAGTCTTGAGTCATTTTCAACAAAAATCAAACCCCCCCGCTAATTGGGACCCCCTCGGCAATTAATTTTCAACAAAAAATCCAACCCACCGCTAATTGGAACCCCCCCGGCAATTGGGCACCTAAGAGTATACATCTACCTCTAGTACGACTACGATACGCTTGTCCGGGGAGCGCTCTCTTGTTTGTTCAAGAGAAGCGGTGACTAACGCGAAGCGATTGAATCCTTCGAAATCTCTGTGAACCCTTGCCCTAAAAACCTATTTTTTTTTCAAGGAAATCCCCTGGAAATCCTTTTTTTTAGTTGAAATCTCGCGCGTCTTTCTAAAGAGTGACAAAGAGTGAGTGTCTTCCTCGGTGACAAAGACCTTATCTCAGGTATTTCACACACCTGTGAGGGGTAACATCTCACACGTAGCTACAAAGCAGCGTATGTCAAAGAGAACCAGGCAGAAGTTCACAGGTGGAGAGAAAAACAGGGTATAACAGGATGTTCCCAACTGTACAGCATGGATACTCCAGATCATGTCGGAATTTTACAGTGGTTTTTGGAGAGCTGCGAAAGCCTGTATGGAACAAGGCCAAGAAATTCTCGCAGTTTGAGCCAGTAAATCAGCAGGGTTTGAGCGGTTGGGGCACTGACTTAATCAAACTACACGCTTTTTTTTTATAAGGAACCTACCTCAAGGCCTAGTTCTTAAAGTTCCTTATTTTTGGGCCTCTTTTGAGGCAATTGTAGTTCCAAAAGTTCCTTAATAGTTCCTTAATTTTAACTGCACATACAGTGGTCTTAACAATAAAAGAGAGACATTTGCGTGTGAGCAAAGCTCGAGACCACTCAAAGAAACATTGGATACATGCTTAATGTACAATTTATGTGATTTTCGACTGCAAATGAATGGAACCGGCTTTCTAATTCTTGATTATTTGCAGTGATAAAAGTATACAACATTCAAAAGTTCCTTAATGATTTTCTCTTTAGTAGTATAAGTTCTTTAAATTTTCGGGCCTTCTACATGTAGGTTCCTTATAAAGTGGTTCCTTATAAAAAAAAAGCGTGTAAATTAATTAAAAGGTTAATCTATAATTTACTTTCCAAATTACGTATCAATGAAGGGATTTTTATACTGTCAAGTGCTGCACTAGTGCTAGTGAGGTGTGGCACTCTCAGTTAATCGGTGACTGATCATCATGATTATAATGATTAATCGTCATCATGATCACCATAATCATCAACAACCATCACTACCACCACCATCAAATCATGATCACCCTCATTATTATCATCATAACAATCATAATTATAATCACAGATGATCACCGTGGTCATCATCGCCATCCTGATCATCATCATAATCATCATAATCACCATAAGCAAAAAAATCATCATAATCATCATCAATAACACCATCATCATCAGCATTTATCATCATCATTTCCATCATCATTACCATCAGCATCATCAATATCATCATCAGCTGATTATCATCATCATTCTCAGCATCAACATCATCATCATGATCATCATGATCATCATCAACTGATCACCATCATCATTCTCAGCATCAAAATCGACATCATGATCACTATTAGGATCATCATAATCGTCGTCCTCATTATTATCATCATCATCAATTGATCATGATCACCATTCTCAGCATCATCATAATAATCAGAAACAAAAACAATAATCATCATCATTATCATTATCATCATTATCATTATCATCATCATCACTATTACCATCATCATCATCATCATCATCATCATCATCATCATCATCATCATCATCATCATCATCATCATCATCATCATCATCATCATCATCATCATCATCATCATCACCATCATCATAATTATGTAGGATCACATCGTCGTAATCATCATCCTCATCACCATCATCATCATCATCATCATCATCATAATCTAAGATAGACTTTGATTAATTACTTGTTTCGATTTGTTTATTGAGATCCAACATCAGTTTTTATCGATGGTCAAACTGATTAAAGAAACAAATGATAATAGTGGAATATCGTGGGAAAATGTAGTTGATATGAAAACACAGCAGATCACCCTTGATAAATGGCTAGGTTTGAGCGAAATCGTACGATTGTTGTTGCAGGCCTTTCTCATCATATTCATAGATAAATAAATCATGCTGATCTGGTACTTAAATATTCTTTCCTGACATACTGCGCTGCTTGCTTGATTTCCTTTCCCAGTACGAGTACTTGAACTGCGATACTGGCTAACAAAACTATCTGATGTCTGGGTGATGTCTGAGTTGAGAGAGACTACTCCAGCATAAGGCATAGGTTTACAACATCTCTCCGTTCGGATTAGCGGATTCTACCGAGATCTAGACTTGCTTCCACAAGTCTATTTCTTTATATCCTTTTCCTCAGCTCAAAGTCATAGAAGAGGGAATGCACATTCTGTGACAGAACCCCGACAGAACAACCACTACATCGATGAGTCTATTGCGGCTGCTGCTCCCAGACACCACCCAGCTCCAGCCAAATCAAGCATAGTATTCACAGTAGTGATTATCAGCCACAGTACTCAAAAACTACGACAGCAGTACGAGGAAAATACCACCACAGTACGCAAAAACTACCAACAAAGTAGTGATTATCCACCGTAGTAGTGATTACTGGTTGCTAGCGAGCCACATAAGCAACAGGACGGGCGAGAGGTACCAATTCACTTCTTTGGAATCTCGTTCGCCCTTGCCGTAAATTCCATTGATTTCACCGAAATCGCTAGCAAATTCTTTTGTTCTTACAGGAATCACGTATGTACAGAGCAACGTTTGACTGAATCACGTATATGCCTTGTAGAAGAGTTAGGGCCCCACACACGATACACAGGTCTATCCTCTCATTATTTCTGCCTTCTACGTACAAAACCTTCCACACAGAAGCTTTTTGCCGAGAGAAAGTAAAACTCGGTGCGGAGGGGCATTTCACTCTGCAACAAGGCGTACGAGATTGTCATTAAAACAAAAGGACTTCCAAGGGATTTCAGAGAAAACAATAGGACTTCCAGCAAAGGTGTACGAGATTTTCAAGGAGTGAATTGCCCCTCGCTCGGTGCAACGTGCAAGAGAGGCTTTAGGAGGAGGACATAGAAAAAGCCCGAAAAAGTCATTCGGCAAGTCTAACAGCGGACCCTCCCTCCAACAGCTACTCTTTTTTCCTCATGGAAAGCTATCTCGTCCCAGACTCTAATCACTTGCATCTTAAAAACAACAACAACAACAACTACAACAAGAATAATAACAACAACAACAACAACAACAACAACAACAACAACAACGATAGTTGTGTGTTACGAAGCGAACAAAGCTGAATTCATGGATACAGTAGATAAAATGACGGAACAGGGCACGACGATAAAAAGTGTTACATTTATTAACATACTGTAACGTCCAACATTGAGTATATATTTGATCATCAAAACGTTGAAACAGAATCAGAAAACAAAGAGAACAATAAGACATTGTCATGTGTCACCTGTTGTATGGTTAATATTGACAAGCAAAACAAAAGGACAAAGGTTTGCCCGATCATGGTTCTTGTCCAAGAAGGCAATCAAAGTCGAATCGCCACGTGCAGAGGATTAAGAGAACAATAAACGGAGGTGTTACCAATCGAATCGCGCTATTGACATAAGAATATATAACACGCGCTATTGTCTTGGATTTGCTCTCACACGTGTGCTCTTAAAATAGGTTTAGAAATTTTAGAGGTTGACACCGGTTGGCCTAAGGTAAGGCACTGAACAGGTAAGGCGAGGTAAGGGGACGATTCAGTATTGACATCGAGGGAAAAAACTTGATGAAGGGATACCGTTAGTCTTAAGCCAGGCATTATGTCGACATTACACAAAGTAAAAAGGTCAGAACTAGCTGCCGACTCTGCTAATCGGTGATTTGATTTTGGAATTAATTTATCGCTATAACTGACCAGTCGAAACAAGCGCTCTGGGAGTCACTAATTTTTCACGGCAACTAGTTGGCGCACAGTTCCTGAAAAGTTAGGCTTGTTCTACTTCTGCCACTTGTTGACGACTGCTTCCCGTCGGTCGCAATCGACCTGAGCGCTCTTGCCCAACCGCCATCAACAGTATCCTAAAAGTTCTGACTAGTTTTTGACATGTCGAAATAAGCAAGCAGTTACAACAACTACTTGGCGTTAGATCTACCGTATCGTGGGTCGACATAAGCGTGGCTTCGGATTACAGAAGGCCCCCGTTCGAAGGCTGAAACATCATGAGCACCAGAGTCCAGAAAAGTGTTCAACCGTCCTCCAGACAAAAATACCTCTAGCTGAAAACCTTCCTCACTAAACAATGAAAAATAGGCGTGTCTTAGGTGTGGCATTAGATTTTCTTTTGTTCTGGTTGACCTTCCTCCGGTCAATGACCGTGTGACCGTAACTTTTTCTTGGCCCTGATGAGCACTGGCAAAGTAGGATAACAGTGGAAACATCTCTGGATATACTTAGAAGCTTTTTTCGTCTGAAACTCCTCAGACTACAAACGTCAGAAACAGACCGAAACATTGAAAAAGGCGGACGAAAAGAACCAAACCCTTATATAGGAACCTTTTTTATTGAAAAAATAAATAACTCTATCCTCAACTCAGACCAAAGGTTCCTTATAAAAAGAAAGTAAAGTTACCGTTTTTGAGTCTACTACTAGCCTAGGGCTACTCAGTCGACTTTACACTTTACCCCTGGTCTGGATGCATTATCATATAGCAGGGTGCAGCCCAGCCTGTGTACCAGACTCCAAATTTTACAAATTATGTCGTCTTTTTGGTAAGGGTCTGGTACACAGGCTAGGTGCAATCACACACGGCGCTCATAATTACCGACCAGGTACCCATTTATACACCTGGGTAGAGAGGGGCACATTTGTGTTAACAACTTGCCCAAGGTTGTTATCTCTACAATACAAGTGGAAAGATCGTCCTTATATGACTGTGGAGGACCAAATCACGAGCTAGATATTTCGTGACAATGTCTTACGTTGTTATAAATAGCAATTAAGCGTGATCAGCTGATTTGCATCAGCTGTAATAACAACAACATGTTTACTCCATCTGAGTATCGCGTGTTTTCGTGTTCATTGCTAATAAGTTCATAAAAGGGCTTCAACCATGATCACAATAGCCAGTTTTCTCTTAACTGTCACGAAATAACTATGTGACTTAGAACAGCTTTGTAAACAATGCAACACAAACTAGTCTTGTAGCATTTCGTCTCTGCATTACATAAACATATTGTACTCTTATAAAATACAACTTCTTTAAACAACCGCAACAACGATCTGGTTGCTCTTTGTGAGGCTCTTTGCCTCATTCTGAGGAAACAGTTTCTGAGTTATATACAAGTTATAGCAAAGTTTAGCACAGTTATACACAAGTTTCTGAGTTATAGCAAAAATAGTGGAAACATCTCTATACATGCTTAATAGCTTCTTTTCGTCTGACAACCCCTAGAGTTTAGCATCTAAGGTGAAATACCCAGATGTGAATATACTTTTAGTCATACAATGTTTAAAAATTATGAGAACAGCAGGAAACATCTTTGGACGTGCTGTACTTTTAAAGCTTCTTTGTCTGACACTCCTGACAGAATTTGCGTCAGAAACAGACTGGAGCAATTGACTAAGGCGGAATTTATACGCAGATTCGGATCGAAATGCACCAATCAAAAAAGTGTAGCTGGATCGGCATTGTGTTTTGAGCACCAATCAGCTCACAGAAGACAGCGGGATGACCGAAACGTAATCAGGTTGTTGTAGTTGCCAGAATGTTGTTGTGCTTGTCTCAGCAGAGTGGAACAGAACAAGTCAGTTTCGGCGCGAGTTTCGGCTGAGTTTATTTACTTCAAATCATTCATTTCAAATATAAGGGCTTCCGAGATCCGGAATGCAATTCGAAATGAAATACTTGAGAAACAACAGAATTCCCAGGCTTCTTTTTTTCCGGCATTTCAAGCAAAACCGCCTTAGGTTTCTTTTCAGTCGAGCTCATAAAACCAAAACAGAAACTCCTTGTCGTACAAGCGATTATCAGATCGAGGTTGCAAGGTCCAATTATAGCGTCACGGCCGTCTTGTACTGACTTCTCATCAGCTGAACGGCTGTCTTGAAGTGAATTCGAGGCGTTGCCCTTCAAATGCCCGTTGCTTTGAGTCATTCTTATATTGATGCACCCAGCCAGTTTTTCTTCTTCGCACCTCAAATATCTCGAGTCTAAAAACCCTTTCTCAAGCAAATAAGATGGGTTTAACATGACATCAAAGTCATCCGATAGCAAAGTCTCTGCGCAGTGTTTCGCTAAATTTGTTTTTATAAGCTGCTCTCCACATCCCGAGACACTACTTGCCGTTAAAATGATATCGGAATCTCTGTTTTCCTCTGCAACAAAACAGCCACCCCCATAACATGCTGCTTGTCCAATTCGTCCTGGCTGCTTTAAGAGAAGCCCTCCGCTTGATACTGCACTGCAAATGTTGCCAAATTTATCGACACATATTGCACCAACTGTATCCATGATTAATTCCCTATCATCTGGGATTTTCTCCTTACAAGATCTCTCGATTGACAAATCTTGCCAAGTTTGCTGCAGGTTTAGACCTGCATTATCATTCAAGCTTTTCTCTCTACTAGATCCCTCGTTTGATAAATCTTGAGAAGTTTTCTGCTGGTTCAGACTAGCATAATTTGAGGTTTTCCTCCTACTAGATCCATCGTTTAATAAATCTCTCAAAGTTTGCGGCTGGTTTCGACGTGCATTATTATTGAAGCTCTTCTCCCTTCTAGATCCCTCGTTTAATAAATCTTGCAAAGTTTTCTGCTGATTCAGACTAGGATAATTTGAGCTTTTCTTCCTACTAGATCCATCGTTTAATAAAACTCGCAAAGTTTGCAGCTGGTTCAGACCTGCATTACTGTTCAAGCTTTTCCCCCTACTAAATCTTTCGTTTGATAAATCTTGCGAAGTTTTCTGTTGGTTCAGACTAGGATAAATTGAGCTTTTCTCCCTACTAGATCCCTCGTTTGATAAATCTTGGGAAGTTTGCGGCTGGTTCAGACTAGGATAATTTGAGCATTTCCTCCTACTTGATCCATCGTTTAATAAGTCTCTCAAAGTTTGCTGCTGGTTTAGATCTGCATTATCATTCAAGATTTTCTCCTTACTAGATCCCTCGTTTGAAAAATCTTGCGAAGCTTTCTGCTCCTTCAGACTAGGATAATTTGAGCTTTTCCTCCTACTAGATCCATCGTTTAATGAGTCTCGCAAAGTTTGCAGCTGGTTCAGACCTGCATTATCATTCAAGCTTTTCTCCCTACTGAATCCTTCAGTTGATAAATCTTGCAAAGTTCTCTGCTGGTTGAGACTAGGATAAATTGAGCTTTTCTCCTTCTAGATCCATCGTTTAATAAAACTCGCAAAGTTTGTGGCTGGTTTAGACCTGAATTATCATTCAAGCTTTTCTCCCTACTAGATCTCTCATTTGATAACTCTTGTAAAGTCTGTTTTAGACTAGCATTAAGTGGCAATAAATTTCCAGATTTTTATCATAACATCCTTCCAAATTTTGAGCAATTTGTCCCCTGCTTAAATTATATATATCCTTATTGTCAAGTGAACAAGCATTACTAGATCCAATACCTGAATGAAAATTAGGACTATCATTATTTGTACCATAATCAGTACCACTGCTAGTGGACTTTTGTCTCTTAAAACAGAAGTTCTTGTCAGTAGGGGGGCACTTTCTTTTGTGTCTGGGTGCTCTTCTTTTCATAGATACATACTGTATACCCTTATCTATTGCTGCAGTTTCTGAACGATTGCAAGATTCTTCATCTGGGAATAATGGCAAATCATTGGATATTTCTGTGTTGTTATGTACACAAACTTCATCATCTTTGTCCATTTCCTGTTGATCACTACATGGATACCCTCCTACACCATCTGAACTTGGCTTTGTTTCCCTCGTAAGGATTGGCAGCTTTTCTTGGGATTCAGCATTCTTAAAAACATCTTTCAATGAATATTCTTTCCTGAGAAGTCCAACAGCTTTATGATAACTATCAACCGCATTCTCGGTGATCATTTCACTACTTGAGATACATTCTACACCCTTCTCAATTGCAAATTTTCTTGCACTTTCCCCAACAAGTATCATAGGCGGAACCAATCCCTGGATGTAATTTTCTTGACTTCTCAGCAACTCACACGCAGCCCTGATGGGGTTTTTAATGCCTTCTAGACACCCCACAGCTGCAAAGTTTCCTGATAAACTGTCCATTATCCCAGCATCACATTGAACGGTCATATCTTTTGTTAGGTTAGACCCGATACCTGCATTTGTCAGTTCACTATCTTCCAGCATACTGACAACTTTGCAGGCAATTTCCGATGCAAGATAGCCAGATTTGCAAAGTTGCATTCCAAGTTTGCAAGCTCGATTGCAAAGGGCTTTGTATCTTGGGAGTTTAGCTTTGGAGTGGTAGCCTGCCCCCAAATGTACAACAATGAATCCAATTTCAGTAGGCTCAGCTCCATTATTTTGTGTCTTTTTCTCTTGATGCATGTGTCGCTTTGACGAAAGAAGCTAAAAGATACAGTTCACCGCCACCAGGCACCGACAATTTAGGCCTATAGGTTTTGGCAGGGCGGGCTCAAGGCCAGAAGGGGAGCACTTTTTGATTAAAATCCTGTGGGAACACCGTTCCAGCAAAAATACCAAGAATGAATCATAAGGCGAAATGATAAATGTTACCTTTGAATTAAATGTGAAGATTGAACTGCGGAGACAAATGTCGACAAAACAGCGGGACCGAGGAAAATTGAAAAACCATGAAAAATCGCGGTCCGTCGTCCATTTTGCTTTTTTGTTTTGCACTGAAAACCAAAACGAGGCCGAGAAGTTTTACATGAAGTTTTATATGAAGTATCATAGCAAGAGCTCTTCTGATCTGGAAAAATGGCCGCAAAATTGGCAAGATTTCTTCAGAGAAGTTCGCTCCCTGCAAGGCGAATTTCCCGTATAAGTCCCCAAATATTTTCAAGAGCAGGTTTGTGAATGCTTACTTTAGTCGTTATACTTGCTTTTTTCCCTTATTGAATTGCATTTCTATTTGTTATAGTTTCTTGTTTTTGCAGAAAACAAACTCGCTGCTGAACTTTGATCATGCATCTGATGAAGTGAAGTGATGAACTGAAGTGAAAATTGGGTTTTAGGCCTAGGCTGCAGGCCCACCGCATTGTAAGCAGCCACACTGAAGCCAAACAGGCTGTAACGGGCTAAGAAAAGGGCTTGTTAAAGCTTAAAGCACAAGCCCTATCAGCTCACCAAAGTTTTCATAAGCCCCCCCCCTCAAATAAGCCCCCCTGACCTGTTGATTTTAGCCATTTGAATCCATTCGAAATATGACAGAAAAAATATTCTTTTTCTCATGATTTTATGAATAATTCTATAAACACCCCCTTGTTTAAGCCCAAAATAATAAAAAATGAATAAGCCCCAAGGGGGTGATAAAGGGTTTACCTACTGTGACAGCCTTGAACCATGTGAATATGTGTACACAGATCCACATTTTCTACTTAACTGTAAACTAAGTCTTTATTGTTATTCAGCATCAGATGGTCCTCCTAAAGTTACAGCACCTCCGATAACCCCTGTAAGTGGACCAGATTGGCAAGAACTGGAATGGAAAGATGATGGTTTGGCCATTCCTGATTACCCTAATTTACCAAGAAGATCTTATCAGCTTAGAGACCCAAATCTAAAATACTGGGATCAGCAAGACAGAAGAAACTTTGGAGAACCAGTGAGTTGGTCCTTTTGTTTTTATTTAAGCTTAAGGTGGTGAAGGTGAAGGGAAAAATGGTGTAAATATATTCGGACTTATCAAGGCTGTTTCTGACACTGTATTAGACATGATAGTCAACACTTACACTTAGGGTACAAAAGTATTGCAACGCTTGACCTAAAATGGCGGCCAACATCAGCCGTAGGCCCAAAAACACAAAATTTACATAACAAAGCCATGGCGGCTCAGGGGCTTCGCCCAACTTGATTTACGCGGGAAAATGTTCACAATTTCATTGACTTTCATTTAGAATAAAAGTTAAACGATTTATTTGTTGCTTCTGGTGGAAAATAATGGAAAACTTTGAAAAAGTGCCTTCCAGATTTCGAGCGAAATATTTCAAGAGTTGTCTTGATAAAAAGCAATAAACATAACTACTTTTTTGACCATTGATTCAAAGTTTTTTCGTTTTTCAAAGCAAAATAGCTGAAACTTTTGTCCCAAGTTATAATTTTTACTGAGAAAAGTAGTTTTCACAAAGAAAACAGAGATTATTTTGTGGACAACAATTTCAGGTGAGTGACTTTTGTTTAGGCCCAAAAAGGGTACTTTTTGTAAATTTGCAAATTCTTCTCTATAAACCCAAGAATTTGCTTCAAAATTAATTTACAATATTTTTGGATAACCACAGTTTTGAAATATGTGAATTAAATTGTCCATAAAAATTTCTGAAGACCCCTTCAAGTGCAAAATTTATTTTCCCATCAAAACAACAAATTCAAAAGTTACTCACCTAAAATCCTTATCAATATTTTAACCCCCGAATTCTTCTCTAACTGTACACTTCGAGCGAAAATTTAAATCGTAATTACAAGTTTGAACTATTTTGTCTCGAAAAACCACGAAACTTTGTAGCAAAAGTCGCGATCAGTGGTTCATAGATCGCTGTTTTTCAAGATAACCCTTGAAATATTTTCCAGAAAATTTGGAAGGCACTGCTTCAAAGTTTTCCATTATTTTCCACCAGAAGCAACAAATAAATCGTTTAACTTTTATTCTAAATGAAAGTCAATGAAATTGTGAACATTTTCCCGTAAATCAAGTTGGGCGAAGCCCCTGAGCCGCCATGGCTTTGTTATGTAAATTTTGTGTTGTTGGGCCTACGGCTAATGTTGGCCGCCATTTTAGGTCAAGCGTTGCAATACTTTTGTACCCTAAGTGTATCATGACAAGCCTTTGATATTTAGTAGGGCAACAATTCAAGAGAGATCCGTCTCCCATCATCGGGCAATGAGAAATGTGGTTTCTTTCCTATTTATTGCAAAGTTCTGATCCTTGTATCAAGCAAGTATCTTACTCAATCCAAGAAATCTCGTTGAATGACATCAAAAGTTGCACTGAACGCAATTTTGGTGCCACAAATTTTAGAAATTGAGCGGTGCCACAATTTTCAAGAATCTCAGAAGTAGATAAACTAAGGTTACCTTAAACCTCACTGTGATGAAAGGGGTTTGATTTTAGGTTTGCGGCTTCACAGCTTCTACCCCTATTTTAAGTGCAGCTTACGGATTTCGCGGTGCTTTTTCTACGGTTTGCGGCTTCAGAAAAAGTTGCAGCTTGCGTTTTTTGGCATGTATTGACATCAGTTTACGGCATTTTGCATTTGGCTGCAGGTTTTGAGCGGAAAAAAGCTACACACATTCTGAATTCCACAAGGAATGTGCGTGAAGAGGGCTCTGTGGCGCTCGAAAATGAAGTAGGAAAAGTAAACAAGTGATCAAGCGGACAAGCGACGGGAAAAATGTTGATGGACAAGCTATTGAAGCCATTAATGTTATGTCCATGAGTGAAGTTAATCGGCAGCAGCTTAGCCATTTTTTGACGACGGATTACGGCTTTTAGCTGATTTTTTCATGGTTTCACAGCTTCTGGACCCCCTATAATATGCCCCCATGAAAGCCTCTCCCATCTGTAGTTGAACAAACAAGAACCACAGTAAATGTGTGTGCCGGGTGCAAAAAGAACTGTATGGGGAATCGTTTTGTCCCTGTGCAAAATATTCTCTATTCTTTTTTATTTATATCAACTGTTGATTCTTCTCTTTATCCATATCCCACCTCTGTCACCCAATGTAATGACCATTGCTATGGAGAAAAGCAAACAGGCAAGGCCGGAGGGCCCAAGCCTGGAAGAGAAGCACTGCAGTATTCTGGCTGTCCTCTATCTTAGCATCAAGAAGACAAAATCTTTTACAGAAATACCAACTTATTTATATGTACAGAGATTGACAGGATACTAATTTATTATTGACAGCACTGACATACAATAACATTATACAACCAATGACACACACATGCTATCGTTACAATTTGAAAGAGATAAGGGCACCATTTGTAGATAAATTCTCTTCGAAAGTGCCAAACTTTGCCGTTCTTTGTGTTTTGTTTCGTGAGTTTAACCTCAGATTGATGAATTTCCTTTCTCTTAGTTACATGAAGAAGATGATGCATTAAACTTATGGATGCCTGATAGATATGATGAAGAACCAACATCACCGTAAGAAGATCAATTCAATTCCATGTACCATATTCTTTCTTGCATTCCCAACCTCTCTAATATTCCCGAAGGCAGTTTTTGCAACTTGTGAACTTATAGCTAACTGATTATTATTATTATTACCAGGTTTAAAGATATATTATCTTAAGGATTAACAGTAAGATGTCTATCCTTTGAAAAAGATCTAATTTTGATCATGTTAACTAAAGAGTTACTATCAGCTTTTCTCATTGCCGTATAACCAACAAGTTGAGGCTCATCAGGAATTTTAGACAGAAAATCGTCTATGCCTTTCTTGACAACATCCAGTGATACCCCACTCAATTCCCTAAGACGTTTGGGTAGTAGGTTGAACAGCTTTTGACCCTGGATGCAGAAACTTTCTTCTATTAGCGAACATATCTTATGCTGTCCAACAATTCTTCTGATCTGCCACTTCCTTCCATGTCGAGTATGGCTGTATGATTTGACTTCCTCATTAACGTTAGGTACGAGCCCTTCAAGAATTTTCCACACATAAATAATCCTGTAGCGTTCACGTCGTCGCCGAGGAGAGTATATTCTACAGCTCTTAAGAGCTTCCCAGTAGTTCATCTTTTGACTAAATTTGATCTTTCATATAAACGACGGTTGTAATGCATCAAGCTTTTGAATTACTTTTTGGATTCAAAGATGCAAGGTGTTTATTTGACTTTTTAAACGCACTTTGAAATATTAATCCTTTGAAACACCATTTGGCAACATTACAAATCATTGTGCATCAAACATTTTTTGCTCAAGACAAACATAAACTGTTTTTGAGGTTTCTCTGTTAAGGCCCATTTCCACTTCGTTCGCATTTGCTGTTCGCTAGCAAATTTGCAGTTCGCTGCTCGCTTGCAAACAGAATACAGCCTTCCTGATCAATTTTAGGCGATAAACAAAGTAAACTTTTGCGAGTTTTGCGAAAGCTTGAGCTTAACTTTCAGCGGAAAATCAAAATTGCTTCGCGTTTGCCATTTTTTGATGGCTAGCGAACAGCGAACGGCGAACGCGAACGAAGTTGAAATGGGCCTTATATCATTGCTGAGTCAGTTCTGCTTTTGAAGCAATGTTTGTGACGTGGACAAACAGTCAAACATGCTTGTAAAACGAATCTCATATGTTTGACTCTAAGGCCCTGGCCAAACGATCAAACATTGTTTGTCAACATTTGAGATTTGCTTGTCAAGCAAAACGTCCAAAACATTGTTCTTCCAACATTTTTTGCTTGCGTAAAGCAAAAATGTTTTTGAACTTTTTGCATTCCAGGTAAAATGTTTTACCGTTTCGCCATGTGGACTGATGCTTGATGCAAGCAAATAGTTTTTTGTAACTTTTGAAAAGCATCGCAAAGCAAGTTTCGCTTGTCAAGCAATGTTTTGCGACATGGCCAAATTGAAAAACATTGTTCGTAAAGCAAATTTCCAAAGCTTGACCAGCAATGTTTGATCGTTTGGCCATAGCCAACATTTAATTTTTTGTCCAGGGCCTAATACCCACAGCAGAATTTGATCTTTGAAAAGCTGAGAGTTTATAACGTGAGGTAACTGTTTGATCTCTTCTCTTTTTCTTAGGGCTGAAGCAGCTAGAAATCTTCTCATAGCATTTGGTTGCCTTGGTTTTGTTTACTATTTATCAACATTTTATAACGAAGAAAAAGACAGTCCTGTTGTAAGTATCTATCTCAGTTCTCTTTTAATTATAACAACAATTTAATAAGAAAACGAGCCTGGGTTTTGCCCATATTTTAAGAACAAAGGGAGAACAAAGTAAATACATTACAACTTATCTGTAGCTGTTTCGGCCGTTTAGCAGTGTCCCTAAATGGTGTCCCTAAATGTCCGTAAATGGTGTCCCCAAAAGTGTCCCTAAATGTCAATAAATGGTGTCCCTAAATGTCCCTAAATGGTGTCCCTGAAAGTGTCCCTAAATGTCCCTAATTGGTGTCTCCAGAAGTGCCCCTAAATGTCCCTAAATGGTGTCCCTAAATGTCCCTAAATGGTGTCCCTAAATGTCCCTAAATAGCATCCCTAAAATTGTCCCTAGATGTCCTTAAATGGTGTCCCTAAATGTCCTTAAATGGTGTCCCTAAAAGTCCCTAAATGGTGTCTCTAAATGGTGTCCCTAAAAGTGTCCCTAAATGGCATCCCTAAAAGTATCCCTAAATTAGTGTCCTTAGATGGGTCCATTCGGTTAATTAGGAGTGTGTCCTAAGGAAAAAAGATGGTAAGTATGTTTTAAGATGTTTCCGCTTTTCTTGGCAATACTGAAGATTTTACAACTCAAAAGACTTTTGAATCTTATAACACTTAATTTTGTTTCAGGTTCCTACATTATACCCGTTCGATAATCTCTATCTTGAAAATGGCGGAGACCCGACTAAAGATCCAAGCACGCAACCGCCAAAGAGAATTCCAAGATCTTGCTATGGATGGTAAATGTAAATAGCTTTCAATATTAAAAACTATGCTGCTTCTTACTTTTAAATGAATAGAAATGTTAAAATCATTCTTAAGTGCGTGGAATGTTTGATCATATTTTTCTGCTATATTCTTGGTGTCTTTTCTCTAATTTTCTCGGAAAAAGTGTTTCCAGCGTATGGCCTGCCCGTTTTGGTCGATGAAATACAGCTTTGCAACGAGGCTGGCCCGTCTGGGTCGATATAATCGGCTAAGCATGGAGGTTTGCCAGTTTCGGTCGAGAAAACCCGGCTAAACAACAAGGCTGGTCCGTCTGGGTCGAGTTATGTCGGCTTAGCATCGAGACTGGCCCGTTTCGGTCAAGAACACCAGGCTAAGCATCGAGGCTAATCCGTCTGGGTCCAGTCATGCGGGCTAAGCATCGTGTCTGACCCGTCTGGGTCGAGGAATGCCCGATACGCATCGAGGCTGGCCCGGCTAAGCATCGAGGTTACTGCAGTTGCATGCTGCGAGCCAAAAATGTCGACGACCTTGTGCTGAGATTTTGCCATGAATCAGTAATGGAACTTGAGTAACACAACCGCTTTGATTTAAAATTTGCATCGCATTTCATAATTCGTTACCTAAAAATTCTATTTTTACGAAAAGCTATAAAAAATAAATCTTGGTATGGTATTATTTATAATTTTTTGGAGAATGCGTGAGAATTTATGTCGCGACAGATAAGAAGCCCCATTCTTCTAAAATTCTCTCTAAGATGACATACACCACAAACATACAGTCTATCTTACCCATCTAACCAAGCAGCCAAAGCATTCAACTCTATGCGAGTCCATGACGATTGTAATTACAAATGTGGTCTAACTTCATCAATGCGAGAATCATTGCCAAAGAAATAAGAACATTCACCTCAATGCAAATCGTGTTATGCCTTTTGAGACACTTCCAACCAGTTATTGCCTTGGTGAGAATGATGCAGGAACGAGGATTTTATTATGTGATTCGTTGACGTAAACATTCATGTCTCTCACTAGAAAAGAATGATGGAAAGATTTACGGTGCGTTCATTTCTTAGGCTCTGGCCAAACGATCAAACATTGTTGTTCAAACATTTTAAATTTGCCTTACAACAAATGTTTGACCGTTTGGCCACGTCCAAAAACATTGCTTGACAAGCAAAAGTGATAAAATTTGTGGCGTGATGTTTTTGAGGAAGTTCACAAACATTTTTTGCTTGACGCAAACTAAAAAGGTTGGACGGGCAATGTTTTGGGACGTAGCCGGACCAAAACTTTAGAACTCCATTATTTGAGATTTTTTACCTAATTAACTTTTCACCGAATTCTGCGAAAATCCTATTTCTATCTGGTGTGTCGTCTGCAGCAAAGTGTACAGTAACGCACAGATCAATTGTAAAGACGCAGGCAATACAACAACAAGATCGATAAATAGGTGTATATGTGTATTCAACATTATACAGACCAATTACTGTCATCAATATGTTCATCATAAAAACTTCTAGTACTTGAAATCTGACAATTTCAAGAAACTTCCAGGAATTTTTGTTTCTTATGAAATGACAGTGTCTGATGTTTATCTTACTCTAGTGAACAATAACTGACGCTCATTATGGTTCTTTTTTGATACATCTCGTTTGCACGGTACCCTTTCAGCAATAAGAAGATAAGATGAGGGAAATCAAGGAAAATCAATTCAACAGTGAAAGATTCTCCATACCTGTTTCACTCCACATTTCATCTCCATAAGCAGCTTTCCTTATTTCATTTCTTTTGTCAAGATCTTCATAATGCCATATTAATACCACTGAAAACAATAGAACGAAAATTTGTGCTTAATTATGTACCAGGACATCGCTCTGCAAAAAGCAGGAGTGCAAATTAGTTAGTTAATTAGGTAGTTAGTTAGTTAGTTGATTGATTAGTTAGCTGGATAGATAGTCATTCAGTCAGCCAGCCAGCCAGCCAGCCAGCCAGCCAGCCAGCCAGCAAGTCAGTCAGTCAGTCAGTCAGTCAGTCAGTCAGTCAGTCAGTCAGTCAGTCAGTCAGTCAGTCAGTCAGTCAGTCAGCCAGCCAGCCAGCAAGTCAGTCAGTCAGTCAGTCAGTCAGTCAGTCAGTCAGTCAGTCAGTCAGTCAGTCAGTCAGTCAGTCAGCCAGTCAGTCAGTCGTTCGGTATTCTAACCATGTTTATAACCACTGTAACTACATAGATGTTGCAAATAAAACTGGATATTTACATCGTGTTAGAGGTCCAATGTCAGTTAGAAATATTCCAACTGGTTTCGAGTATTTCATTCTCGTTTCTAATCCTTGTACAAGACGATGGGCGACTTGGTCGTATTTGCCATCTTTTATACTGTATATGCCAAGCTCATAAACACCTTCAAAGAAAAGACATCTTTAAAATGAAGCTTCTAAAATATCATTCAATCTAAGGTCCTGGCCAATGTATCATTGTTACTCATATTTGCTTTACAATCAATTTTTGGCCGTTCGGCTACACCATCCCATCTTTGTCAATGAACAGAATTCGCTTAGCCATGTTTGTAACCAACTTCGACAACAATTTCGAAGTGAGTGAGCCGAAGGGTGAAACGATCTAACATTTTGTTACACAGACCATTAACAAATTGCATATCTTTGCCTATAACTATTGGATAGTTTAGCCAGAGCCTAGCATTTAAATCATAATTTATATCCTGCTTAGGGAAATCTTAATACATGTATTAATTAATATTATGTATAATAATAACTATTCTAGTTAAAGGAGGGTTAACTCTATGAAAAGAAACTTTCTAGAGTCTCTAGAAGGGGCATCTGCTTTTGCCTGGAGTTTATATTCCGTATAACAAGTTAAAGTCAATTCCTCAAAACAACCAAATTGGCCACATCAAAAGCATGGCTCGTAAAACAGTTTTTGCTTGATAACTAATAATAATAATGAATGATAATAATAATAATAATAATAATAATAATAATAATAATAATAATAATAACTAATAATAATGAATGTTTTGGAAGTTTTTCAAAATATTGCTGAAGGGATTCTGCTTGTCAAACAATGTTTTGCGACGTAGCCAAACGGTCAAACATCAAAATCTCGAATGTTTTACAAATAATGTTTGACGTTTGGCCAGGACTTAAGGCTCAAGGGTAATGTCGGAAGCTTAAAAAACCTTGAAGGCTCGAGTCAAATCAACTATGTGAATGACCTTCATGAAAACATGTATTACAAAACAATTTACCTGGTTTTTCAGGAAATTGAAGCTCGTACCATGGACATCTGTGCATAATAAGGTTTGTCTGTAAGAAAAATATCTGCACTAATTTTTCTGAGGGAAGCAAGTTTAGCCTTCGGGTTCGTTTCTACGAGGCGGGCTGGCAAGCTTCTGAGCTTGCTCGCTTCCAGCCAGCTGTGTTTTTATGATTGATTCACAAATGCACACTTATGTTTATAAGCCAGACACTTTGGTTCTCGGATGACGATAAGCTAGCTGGCGAATGGGCCAGTCCGCCTGATTTAAACAGGTCATATAACAAATGTAAAAAGGGTACAATGCAACTCAGAGATGTGGATGTCATACCAAAGAGGTCTGTCGAAACCGTTAACAAGACAGAACGACGGTTTGCCGGGGGGGGGGGGGACTTTATTATTCAAAATCACCAAAGTCTACCTTTGTACTGATTATTGAAAAATAATGAAATTTTGGACTCACGTATAGCTACAACTTAAACTTCTGGATCAGTCGTCCAGGTTTCCAAAAAGGCCTATGTCTACCTTTTAATTTATTACCCATTTATAGAAAATAATGAAATGTTGGACCTACGAATTGCAAAAGCTCATATTGGACCATTCTGACCGCAATCAGAGCAACTGTGGTGACTCTGCACTTGGCGCTCATATCAAAAGGGGGGTAACTCTAATTGGGAAGGAATTGGGAAGAAGAAGAAAGAATGGGAGAATGGAAATACCAATGAAGAAGAACGAAAGAAAAACGAAAACAAAGAAGAAGAAGAAGGAAACGAAACAGAAGGAAAAAAAGGAGACAAAGGGGACAAAGAAAAAGGGAAGAAATGAAAAAGAAGAAGAAAGAACTGGAGGCAGAAATGACAATGACGAAACATGAATGAAGAAGAAAGCAAAGAAAAAGAACAAAAGAAGAAGAAAAACAAACAGAAGGAAAAGATGATAGCTTGCGTGCAGACTCAACTCTTTCTCATCAAGAGTGTACACTTTTGATGAGAAAGAGTTGAGTCTGCACGCAGGCTAAAAGAAGAAGGATATGAGAGGAGACAAAGAAGAGGCAAGGAATAAGAAAGAAGAAGAAAGATTGGAAAATGCATGTTGAAAATGCAGAACGACTGCTGACCAATGAAAAAACTGACAAAAATGATGACAGCAATTACGACTGTCAGCTTACCTGGTTGCGAAGCATCGGTTTAACTTTATTGAAGTATGCTTCCTTTAGAGAACTGTCAGAACTCAAGGCATTCTGAACATTGCTGCGGTGGGCATGAGAATCTAGAGGGTGTAAAAAGTAAACTTTACCAACGAAGAATAAAGCACACATGAGGCAAACGCGCAACTATCGAGGGGGTTTCCAAGGACATGCTCCTCTGGGCTCCGATGAAATGTTGTGTTTTCTAAGAGACCTGGCTAAACTACTGTAGGAGACATGTCGCATTGTCGCGTGTGACTTCTTCCTTCGATTTCTCCCAGTTTGGCCACCTCGGGAACCGTGTAGCGTGCGACAAGCTTTGTGGCGAGAGACGCGCAAATGTTTCTGGGAGAGAATACAGAAACTTTGTGTGTCTCCGCAACTCTGGGGACATGTTGTTCGCTTGTAACTCGAATGTTTAGCCACGTCCGGAGACTCGCCCAATACAATGTCGCGCGCGACTTGTCTCCTATTTTAGCCTTGAAGGTGCTGTGGCGTTGCGGTGTAATCCAGCTTTATTGTGGTGTCAGGAGCTCAGTGTGATCAGGGTTCGAGCCCAGCCGCGGTAGCGTCACAGCAACGGTTGAGGTCTCGATGAGTTAAACCAACTACTGAGATCCTAGCGACTGTGACACCATTTCATCTTCGCCCTTCACCTTAGCCACAGCTTAAGCTAGCATCTCTACGTAAAGGCTTCACCGAACAACCTCCCAAATAAATAACAAGAGATAACTTTGACGTTTACCATATTTCCACAGCGTAACGACTTCATTCAATGCACCCAGCTCAGTGAACCAATACCACAGTGGGACTGCATGTGCACTGTATTGTTTGTCTGTAGCAATCTTCAGCTCTTTATAAGCATCTGAAAATGAAAGTAAATAATTAGTATCTTTCATCCACTACACGTGTTTTCATAATCGTTATAAGAAAAAAAAGGGGGAAATTTTGGTGACTTTTTTGCTATCTTCAAAACTATTTGAGATACACACAAGCAAGGTTCGTCATCACCGTGAAGCCTTGGCTTGCTAAGGGTAGGGGCGTGATAGGTCGGTGAAAAACCGCTTTCAAAATTAGAAACACCAGGCTGGAATTTGGGTCGATTTTTCGCTATCTCTGAAACTATGTTATATATGCACAAGCAAAATTCACTAGCGTGAGCCCCATGCCCGGACACGCATATAAAACATGTTTTTGAGAAGGTTAGGGGCGTGATAAGTCGATGAAAACCGCTTCCAAAATTAGAAACACCAGGCTGAAATTTGGGTCAATTTTTGCTATCTCTGAAACTATGTTATATATGCACAAGCAAAATTCACTAGCGTGAGCCCCATGCCCGGACACGCATATTTAAACATCTTTTGAGAAGGTTAGGGGGGTGATAAGGTAGCGAAAAATCGCTTCGAAAAAGACACAGGCAGGTCGAACTCGAAGCCAAGTCAAGTGTTCTAGAAGACTTAATTGAACCAACTTACTAACTCGCTAACTGGTAGAACACTTAAATGCTAGGCCCTTTAGCTTTCTATGTAAAATGTGCAAAGTTATTAAGCATCTTTTTCTCTGTTTTATGTTTTAATAATTAAGACTCAAACAAAAGCTTTGATTTTGCTCATTCTGGGGCGAATTTAGAAAATTTATACCTGTACTATTTATTGATTACTAATTTTCCTCAGTCGATGTTAACTGCGTTTGTAAACTCATAATTTCCATCTCACTAGAACTATTAATTGCTTAAGCTGGAAAATTTGTCTTCCTCGAGAAATAATGAGCAAAGTAATATTAAGTAATATTGAAAACGTAAATGCTATTAAGAAGCGGGACGTTTTAACAATTTAATGAGCCAAAATGTGCAAAACATTACGTTGAGTGTACAGAGACGTTTGCACTCTGAGTCGCGAAAGGGCCAGATGGCTTGTATTGACGTTTGGTGTGCGCTTAGAATTTTTAGAGCTTCGATTATCTGACATGTCAGGGATGGATAATAATAATCCTTCAAACTGAAGTTTGGAAATTAAAGGTTGATTTTTCACACAAACGCTCATGTTTGAAAAGTCTTGTTCATCGAAGAATAAAGAAGAAGAGTTTCAAAAGGTAAGGGATCTGGAACTTGTATAGGCCACTTGTATATTCAAGCGGGCTCGTTGTTCGAGCCCAAGCTACGGTAGCGTCACAGCCAGAGTCGATGTTTCGATTGGTTTACCTACTACTGAGATCTTAGCGACGGGCGCTTAATATACATTTCATCTACACCTTCACCGCTGACAAACCTTTCGCCGTATTTCCTTAAATTAAAGCTAATGTTATTTTCAACACTACTCTCTATTCATCACCCCCATTTGAAAAAATAAGTTCCTATTCGCTAACGTTTTCCTTCCTTTGGTTGACTGTTTAAGGGAAAAGAACGAGTAAATAATGACAATCTTTTTTCGCAAAGGGTTGATATCTTGAAAATTAAAAAAAAGATTTAATTGGTTATTTTTAATAAACGCCTGAGGCGATCTGAGAGGCAGTCTATTTGAAGCCCCTCTCCAAAAAGCGCCCTCTGGAGATCTAAAAACAATAAATTAACTTAACAGGCGTTAATTTGGGAAATACAGTTTAACTTGACTGCTTAAATAAATATACTTTTTTTGAGGGGATCTTGAAAAAAATTGTCTTCTCTCACAGATGAACATATCAGATTCGCCAAAAATTCACAGGTCCAGCTCACACATCAAAAACAGAGAGCTTGCTCAGGAAGTAGAAGGTCTAACGATTCACGGCCCGTCAAGAATCGTATCGGCAAGCACCAAATGGCGGAAGTTAATATGGACAGTGCTGCTTCTTAGCTCAGTAGCTTTCTTAATCAGTACGTTTGTTAAGACCATAACAAAGCATCTTAACAGAGATATTTATGTCAAGGAAGTCAGAAAGAAGCATAGCTCCCTTGCACTACCAGCAATGACTTTCTGCAACACAAACATGCCTAACATGCCTCAAGACCCACCTCCTAAACCGCAATACCTGCCAGAGAACTGCTCGATGCTGGATGACAGGTATTTTGAAAACAAAATCAATAAGAAATACTTCGAAATGGCTTGTAAACTATTCCTGGCGAATTACTCCAAAGGCAATATCAAAATGGTCGGTTCGAGTAACTATTGGCCTAAAGATAATCGATTCCCAACCAACTTTGTGTTTTTACCCAGCGCATGGCCATGCTTTACAATGAATAGATATTCCACCTTGAAGCAGCATTGGGGAGGAGAGAAACACGGCCTAAGGATGGTTCTTTATTATGATGAAAATGAGTACAGTGGTACAAAATACAGCAATGAGCCGCTTGATGATGACAGACAGGGGCTTTACCTGGATTTCCATGACCCCAAAGAGCACATGCGCCTACTAACTGGGATTAATCTGTCCCCTGGGTACCACACTCATATCCGAGTCCGGAGGATAGTAAAGAAACGATTGCCGAGCCCCTTCAGATCGAACTGTGTCAAGGACGGTGAGGAGGGGTATCAATCGCTTATAACAGGCAAACATGTCATCGAGAATTGCTTCTTTTCATGCCTATATATTAAATTGTATAATGCCTGTGGGTATGTGCATTATTCACTGCGGCCTTTCATGCCAAATGATAAGTATCCAAATTATGGCAATTTCAAGTCAGATAAGGAATACACTCTTTGCGTTGAAAATTTCTTTCGCAACCACTTCGATCACAAAAAGTGCGATTGCAGGCAACCATGCTACGAAGAGATTTACGAGACCAAAGCAACTCGAAACCCATGGCCACAGTCTTGGCAAGCCGAAATGATTTCGCCTGTTTTGGCCGCAGTTACGGGCGAAAATGGCCGAAACTACAGTATCGACGAGATAAAGCGAAAGCTGATAAAAATCAGTGTTTATTACGATGAATTAACGGAGATTATTTACGAAGAAAAAGAGCTGTATGGATATTTGAATATTTTAAGTGATGTTGGCGGACAGATGGGGTTGCTTCTCGGAGCATCTTACATATCATTAGTTGAAATTGTCGTTCTTCTTATGGGAATGATTGCCGCTCGATGTTTCAAGAAACGAGAAAACACTCAAATAACTACTGATGATTGAAACAGCAGAAAACAGATGCGGGTAGTTAGGAATAATTATAGAGGAAGCTGCAAGTTAGATTTACTGCATGAGTCTCTAGTTTACCCTACTTTTGATTTGTCATTCCAACAGAGCAATAGACCAAATCGGCTAAAGTTGTTTATACCCATTTGAGGTCACATGGCCATACCCTTGAGGACCTTTTCCTTTTAATTAAATTCCAAATTTTGTGCCATGAAAAGCGTGGTTTGAGCTCTGAATTTGACAACAAGAAATGGTGCCTCAAAGGTATGACCTGAAATGGGTGTAAACGACGTTAGCCGATTTGGTCTATTGTAAGATAAAACAACAACAACGTCAACGAGCAAAAAAGTGGGACTGCTGTTGGCACAGGTAAAACATTGGTGAAATTCACCGTTGAATTTGGTGTGAAATTAACTGTGAAATCAGCCGCTGTGGTGAAATTCAGTGTTTAATTTATTCTTGTGAAATTCACCAGAAATTCGGGGTGAATTCAGCTTGGGCTGAAAATTAGACGTGGCTAATTTCACAGGGGTAGACATTGTGAAATTCGACAATCAATTCTACTACAAGTAGAATTAGACGCATGATTTTACAAACAATTTTCGGAAATCCAACTAGTGAAATTCAGCATTGAATTATGCAGTGTGGTAAAATTAGATGCAGCATTTTGCAGATAATTTTTATGCTCCTCTGCTAGTGAAATTCAACGCAAACGACAAAGAAACAAGAAAGTACTTTATGTAACATGTCAATTCATCTCATAAAATGGAAATACAATTCATGTAAAATTAAATTACAAGTCGAAATTTAAGTCAACAAAATAAGTTTCAGATATACTGTGAGCTGAAAATTTTAAAATTGTCCGTTTTACGTTCTATGTTTTCCGTGAGTCTTCACCAAAAAAGAGCTTTCCTTGAGGAATGGTGTTGAGTTAATCATTTGAAGCTTGATGTTCATGTTGACAGCATCAGTCTGAAAAAGAACAGATTTTAAAATGTTTAACAAAGTTGCAAGCTAACCTTTGGTATTTAAAAATCATATATGATCAAACCATTTGCATACTCCACTCCGATACTTACCAATCTTTCATTGATCACATCTCTGATAGGCCTAAAGGATCTTAAAAGAAAAAAATGTCTCTTTTGCATATCAAAGTGAAATCAAGCATGCACTTACCCAAGGACAAATAAACATCCCAGCAGTTTTCTTTCACAGATCTTTTTTAAGGAACATCCCATATTTTTCTTGGTCTGAAATAAAGGATTAAACAAAAGTATAAGATGTATGGGCCTAATATTTAGGTACTTTGCATTGATGCACAAAAATGAGCCAATTTTTACAGATTTGAAATTTAGAAACTAAATACTTATCTTTTATTGCAGATATATCATCTTTCTTAAAGCCTTCATGAGTTTTTTGCCAGTATTTCCACTCTTCTTGCATTGAATTTGCAATGTATTCCTTGCTGACACTTCCTGAAGTTTTCAGTAACCTTAGCCTAGCCCAACAAACTTGTAACTGTCAATTTTTTTCAAAATTTAAACTTTGATTAGAACAAAGAGTTTCCACAATACACTAGTTCCCAGACCACCTGGGGCTTGAATTCCCAATGTAACACCAAAACAAAGATAATTAGAACAATAGATTTTTCATTTGAAATTAAACATCGAATTTCACTCTTGTCTGATTTCACCACATGAGAAATTAGGTTGATTTTTGTGTGGTAGAATTCAGTGTTCAATTTCACTATTGCTTATTTTCATCTATTGTGAAATTTTGTTTTATTTCATCAACCAACTAATTCTACATTCAATTTCACAGTATGACTAATTTCACTAATAGTGAAATTAGACATCAGCAAGTTTACCCTGATTAAGGGTAGCTAATTTCACGTTCAATTTCACAGGGTGTCTAATTTCACCAGTGGCTAATTTCACCAAGGTTTTACCTGTGTTTCAGAATAATCTGAAAAATGAAGACATCTTTGAGTTGCAGCAGCAGCAGCAGAAGTCTCACTTAGGCCTACTAGGCCTACGCCTAGACGCTGCGGATGTCCAACAAGAAATTGAGAGCTCTTCAAAAGGTTTCGAATGTTTGATGCTGTTCGCAACATTGTGAATCGCTGAATGTAGTTCTCGTTGATCAAGCAAGCCTCGTTGGTGTTTGATCCTTGCCCTACACTCACTTCCACAATAGCAACTCAAGAACACCAACCAAACCGCAAACGGACTCGTTTGGTTTATAAAATAAAGCAAGCATAAAGATGGGAGGGATAAATGCATGCTCAGTGCAGGCAACAATTGTCATCACGTTTAATTTACCGCTTTGACCCATTGGACAACCTGTGACCTTCCTTCACTCGACCTCTGAACAATTTCGATGACCTGCCATACGCACTACTGTGGTGGTATTTTTGGGAACTGTTGTGCCTGCTGTAGCAGACGTTTTGGGTTATCATTGTATATCCTTGTTTCGTTACTTTATCGCATCAAATCCAAATTTCGATTCCGGGAACTACCATTAAAGCCCAACTTTTATACCTAGTTCTTGTTCGCAGACCCGTGAACCACAAAAACGGGCAGGAAAAAAGCACACACTTGAAAGACATCTTCTGGCATCTCATGATACAACTAAACTATATTCCATTGATGTCGTTCTCCCAAACCCATTCTTTTGGTATTGCTGCTGGGCAGGAGTTCAAAGGAAATCCTAGTAGAGTTCCATTTCAAGGAAAGGATTTCAGATACTTCAAGTGGCCCAAAAGAATACGCGCTAAATGATAGGAGATGGCTCAATACAAAAAAGACAAACCATTAGATCTTTTCTCCAGTAATATCTTCGCTTTGAAAATTTAAAAGATGCAACAATTGCTCGAAAATGATATAGGTATGAAGAAAAACTAAAAACCGCAAAATTTCAAATTTTACACGAAATTTTTCGAAATTTTACTTGGAGAAATGTGAAAAACACTCGGTTTAAAAACAGTATCAGTTTAAAAAAATTATTATTTTGTGATTATTTCGTTAGGGCAAAGAATCATACTGTAGCTATCTATAATCCCGATAAAATACACCACAGTTATCAGGAGCATAGTGTACTAACATCGGTCCGAACTAATAAATTTCGAGCATTCTCAAATCTACATGTTAAAAAAATCTATATTTACCCCCTAAAAGCTGTTTTGATACTAAAACGCGTCTGTTGACCCAGCCTGCTATACAAAAACTCCCCAAAACTCACACATTAAAGATGTAAAGAAAAAAGATTCGAATTACTAGTTTAAAGTGCAACATAGGCGTACGAGGCGGGAGACCAGGGGTGCAGTCCCTAAACCCCAAATCCTTTAAAATCTGCATTCGGGCAGAAATCACCTTAACAATGACCAACGAATTGGACAAAAACCATGATGATTTATTTTCTCGTACAATCGGGCAAATTTTTAATGGTTTTTAATAAAATTTACGCTCATGAAAATGCTCGAAACTACATTAATGTGGACCCATTTTAAATTGTCGTTTATTTAGTTCAAATCTTACTGCAATTTCTATTAAGGACATTATTCTCACACTAATTTAATACTATATATATTTCAAGTTCATTATATCAAATGTTCATTTTATTTATTGTGCACCTCTTACCATGAAATCTGTAACTTGGCTGTGTGTATGTGGGTGTTATTCTATCACGTGCCAAGGGAAGCATCTAGGTCACTCTGCTTCTTAATAATTGCCACTCATTGCCACGTTTTTCATCATCGCTGGCAAGGTGCAATTTAATGCCAAGATTTGGTTTGGTAGTCGAAACTATTGCTAAGCAATGGCGAATGACAATAGTATTCTGGTGCAGCATGCGGAGCTTGAGTTCTCCCAGCTGATCGAGGTATGGATGATACTGGCATTGGGAATACCAGTAATACCACCATGTCGCTACCATGCAGGTATTAACTGTTGAAAAGAAATAGACGATTTAAGTTTCAAACGAATCAAGTTAAAAAAGCAAATATCCAACATTTCTTACAATAACACACGTGAGGTAAATAATAAAAAATCGGCAACATTTAAGGCAAATTAAGCATGTGTTACCGATTTTTAATTATTTACCTTGTGTGTGTTATTAAGTTACGTAATATTGTATAGCTCTGTTTAACTCGTGTAATTTCTTGATCAGCTTAATTGTAATTATGCAACTGATGATGAACAGTTTGAAACATGTTTTGCCGGCTAAAAGTTGTCATTTTTCTTCTGAAATTTCTATCGTATTTATTGAATTCTCGAAAATCTCTTCTTTGTATTCAGGGTCTTTTCTACCTTGAATTGGCATGAAATACGAAAGATGAAATACAATATCTGATAATCATCCTTACCATAAGATCCCTTGACAGCAGGGGTGAAGAGCTGGGGGAGTTGGGGCAGCTGAGCCCCCTAGCTATTGAGAAAAAAGGTCTTTTTTCATATTTTGGAATGATTCTTCAACAAAGTTCATAGGAGAGCCCCCCTAGTTATTTTCTAGCTCTACAGCACTGCTTGATGGCTTACATAAAATACCTATCTCAACCTACCATATCTGCCCTTGGGTTATCCCATGAAAGACCCTCAATAGTTTCTCTGCTTGTATCAGCACCAGACATTATCAGCATATCAGCGATTGGTTCTGAGTTTTCTGACATTGCAAGATGTAATGGTGTAGCACCAGAGTATGATACAGCATTGACATCAGGTGAACAGCTTTCAATGAACTCATGAACCAGATTAACATTGTTTGTTAGAACAACATGATGAAGAGCGGTAAAGCCAGCCTTGAGATCCTGAGAAAACAAATAAATACTGTTATTTAAAGAAACTTCACAGCAAAAAATAAAATACTTTCTTTGTGCTTTACTTTAGGTATTAATCAATTTTCAAATTGCCAGAAACAAGAAATTTCATTGGACATACTTTAAAGCTAATTTTGTCTAACACTCCTCAGAGTATCAACCTCAGAAACAGAAGGAAACAATGGACCCAGGATTGCCCTTAATGTTTTAATAGGAGGAGAAATTTTCACAGGCAGTCCAAAGCCATATGGAAAGAGAGTCCAGTTCTGTATGACTTGGAGAGTTACTCAACGTTTCTTTGGGCTCTACAGTTCAGTGGAATCATCAGTTGCTCTCTGATAATGTAGTCCAGGTTTGAATCCCATTGACTTGTGTGAAAATATATCCTAGCAGTGGTCATTGATGAACAATATTGCTATAAATATTATAGCTAGACAGCTACAAAAAATGAGAAAATCAAACCCACCATTTCGTCAGCATTCGCCCCAACTCTGCATAACAGCTCAGCAGTTTTGATCTTCTTATTTCTTGCAGCCAAATGCAGAGGTGTAAAACCTGTCAAAAAGGCAAAAATGATACAATTTGCAAATGGAGAGTAATCATTTACTGAACTGGCTGGATGAACAAGGAACAAAGATTCGTCCAAGAGAATGTGAATCTAAGATAACAAAAAAGTGGGGAAACTTGAAAGCTTTTTGTCTGACACTCCTTAGAGGATTAACATCAGAAACAGACTGAGATAATTGACTATCCTGGATACGGATCAAAATGCACTAATAAGAATAGCAAAGCTGCATTGGTATTCATTTCTAACAGAAATGTGAGCCTCTTCAAGATGGTGACTTTCTTCAAATGATGTAAGAAAAGTTAGCTTGCTGGCAAACTTGTGATGAAAAGATTAGTATCATAAGTGTGCAAAACATCTTTGTGCGAAACAAGATTTTCTTTGGAAGCTGAACAAGGAATGGAATCTTTGACTTCTTGCTGAAAACACTGCTTACTGCTTGCTTTCAGCTAGGGAGCTTCTCGCAGCAAGAGTTGAATATTATAACGCAGGCATAAATACTGTGGCGCAACACAACAAAAGAAAACTTTGTTTTTAAGATACTAATATTTTGCCTTGGCAAGCAAGGCTTCTTCAGGGTGTGATGAACGAATAAGTTTACTTACATTAAATTTAGATTTTTGTATATAATGTAATTAAACTTATTCGTTTATCACACTCTGAAGAAGCCTTGCTTGGCAAGGTGAAATACTAGGATCTTAAAAACTGGTTGCCTTTTGTTGTCTTGCACCACAGTGTTTCTGCCTGCACTAAATGTGTTCAAAAATCTACCTTCATAGTTCTTGGACTCAATCAGCGTCTGTAACGATGATGAAAATTCTTGTAAATTTCTGTGGGGTGTATAAGTGAATATTTCAGTCAATGAATCATCAGAGCCTGATTCTGCAGCGATATGAATGATTGTATTTCCATTTACATCACAAGATTCGATGTCAGCACCAACATCAATTAGTTTTCTAATGACACTTCTCATCCGAACAGCAACAGCGAGAAACAATGGAGTCTGAAAAAGCAGTTGATTTTTTAGATAAACTCAATAGACAGCAAAGTGCAAGGAAAGCAACAACACAAAATACCATTGCCCAATGTCAAGGGCTGCAGCTCTGTTATGCAGTCTGATTAGCTGAAAACGTTTGAATGCAACATAACAATAGGGTATTACTATCTGGTAATGCCCGCTCTTTATGTATATTTGGGAATTCTATTTAGAACACAACACCAAAAAAGCTTCAGTCCCAGTACAGCAATCTCAGTTTGGTGCTAGTTTCAGTTTTATGAGGGATGATAAGTATACTTAGGTAATAAGTCTACCTTGATACCTCAGTGGACCTTTATTAAAGAGGTCTGGGTTGGCACAACATTTTCTGGAAGATGGTAGACATCCTGATAAAGAGAATCCTCTCCACTTATAACAACCTTTGTGTTTGCTTTAAAAGGACGATTTCAAGGGATTGAATGACGCATGAGCAGACATTTCAGAGAAAATAAATGTTCTTTACCTGACCAAGATAATTTGGTTCATTAATTGATTCCAAGTTCACATTATCAATAACTTTCAGTGCAAAGTCCTCATTGCCATTGCATATGGTAAGATGTAGGATGCTGAAAAAATAACAAACAGTTAACATACAGACATTATCAAACAGATTTAGTAAATAAGAGTTTGATTTCTGATTGATTTCTGAGTTGGGTCTGAAGGTCATGCAACTTTTTGAGGAGATCTCAGATGTTCCAATGCAAAGAAATCAATCAACTACAGTTGTCATATAACTGCGACAAAAATATCTAGTGTGTACCACAGAAATAGGAATGCCAAGTGGGACTCCAGCCCCTCATCTGTATAGTAAATAACCAGCCTCCTAGACCTAGAGGTCCCCCAAATCTGAAAAATTTGCCTGAAGTCAGGTATAATTCCCATAATCAATATGCAGTCTACAAATCGGACAGCACTCCTAGATTCAATCTTTTCTTACACATTTTTTTTGTAAGAAACCTGGCTTGGGGCCTAGTTCTAAAAGTTTCTTAATTTTTGGCCCAATTTTAGTTATAAATGTTTCTTAACAGTTTCTTAATTAAACGGAAATAAATTGCAGTAAAAACCACAAAAAACCATCTGTGGGATACAGTATTGCTGACAGGTGCAAGAAATTGCACGGAATTAGCCACACTGGTGCAAGAAATTGCACAGGAATGCTTGAGAACTAATTACTACCTCCATGTGAAATCAGTATGTTGGAAAACTGACTCAAAAATTTCTAAAGTTTCTTAACTCCTTCTTTGTAGTTCTAAAAGTTTCTTAACTTTTGGGGTGTCGAGTTCTAGGTTTCTTATAAACCAGTTTCTTATAAAAAGAAGCATGTATACCAATGACTGTACTTGTGGAGATTTTCAGAAACCTGAGGGGTATTCACTCTTCACACATTTCAGAAGTATGAGATATTTACAAGAACTAAAGGATTACACAGCGATTTCCTTGAGAATGATAGCTTATTGATCACTGGTGCACAAGAATTCCAGAGAGTGAGTTGCCCCTCAGAAACCTTTCTGTTTACAGAATCTGAATGAAACCATTACAGTATCATTCATTTGATTGAAAAAGTCAGGGTTCAGAAAATGAAGCCAAAAAACATGTCAAAACATGATCAGCAAAATATTTGTTAAAATTGGGGAAATACCTATTTTGACTAAAGGGATGAAAAGTATAAAGGGATCAACAGGGTAATTGTAGGGAAAAAACCCGACCCAATCAATGTGCTTGAAAGGGAATTCCCCTCTGCTTAAAGTGTTTTATTGTTTTCTTCAAGACTTGAAATTCGATATTCAGGTTTTTCCCGGTTTCTAAACAGAAAATTCATCCCATTTATTCAACTTCAAGTTCATTAGACATTTTCTGACAACTGTCTGATATTTTTCTGTTAATTCGATAACTGATCGATCACTTTAGTTTCGGGGTGATTTCAACAAATCTCTCTCCCCCTTTCTTTGAATGACGGCCTAAAATCTCACCTATCTCCATCATCATCTTGTGTAAGACAAACTCCGACATCTTCACTTTCCCCTGAATCACCCAGACAAGCAGTTCCAACATGTTCTGTTTCCTCTTTCTTTATATCGGATGATTTGGGATTTTCGCCGTCAGCAGCACTTTTTCCCAAATAACCTTCGCGTTCAACTTTTGAGCCTTTTCCTCCATTCGAGTCAACATCGTCAAGATGAAGTTTTTCGACTGACAGCCCAAGAGAATCAAAGCCAGAATCGACTTGTTCTTCTACTAAATTCTTTTATCCATTTTTTCTTTTGGTTATATCGCTTCAAAGCGTAATGAATCTTATAGAAAAATAGGAAACGAGAAGATTGACGTTTCAGTTTTATACTTTTCTTGCGTCAGCAATGTTCATCAGGTTTTTCCCCGAAACAAGAAACTAATGCTGATAATCTGAAAGTAACCAATGAAAGCCACGCATTTGATCACATGACCAACACAGCTGACGAGATCCGCTGACCGGCAAAACAGATTTGATAACGGGGGCGGGCGGGGCGGGGGTTACCCTTGCCTCGCTAATGTTTTTTAACTTTGGGAAAAGGGGATGTTTTGGCTCGAGCTTCAGATCACTGACATATTATAAAGTCACTGGACTTTGTCATGTTTGTTTTCAAATTTTTAGTGTGCAAATGTGGGAATGACCAATCAGAAATTCGTATTTGGTCACATGGTAGGCTCAGGTGACTTAGGTTGTCATCCGGTCAGGAATTTCCCCAAGATGGGGGTCACCCTACTCTCATATCTTAAGTGCGTTATATCGTTGGAAAACGGGGAAGTTTTGGGGCCAAGCTAAAATGGGCACAATTTTCAGACGTTACAGTAAAAACTTAAGACTTGTCATACAGTAAAATATAGTGTATATTCTAGCCTACCCTGGGTACCAGAGCCTCAAGATTGGAACCGCAGAACAAAATAAAAAAAATAATAAGTTGAGCAAAATACGAGTATTTTGCCCAACTTATTATTTTTTTTTATTTTGTTCTGCGGTTCCAATCTTGAGGCTCTGGTACCCAGGGTAATTCTAGCCACGTTTTTCAATCACATGCTTTTAGTTATAAGATTCAGATTCGGTGGGTAATAGAAACTAGAATTTTTGCAAATCATGGCTTTTTATGCGAAGATTTGCCAATTCAGTTCTGACTTCTAAGAGTTCTAAACGAAACCAAACTAGACGAGTGATGACGACACACACCCACTGTTCCTTCTGTGTCTGCTGAGTAAATTGCTTCCTATTTCTAGTTGTTTCAAGAAAGGTTTTCCAGCTCGAACCGTACATTTTGAATTTGGTTAGTTTCAAAATTGTCTAAAATAAGCAGGTTAATAGATCATAGATGGGATGACTGGCCGTTCTGGGTATAATGGCAAGAGAAATTGATTTAAGGCCACTGAAAAAACCCTGAACGCTTTTTTGAGGCAGGAAGATTGATTGGATAGGTAGCTATCAAAGAACACGGATGGGAGACCCCTTTTCATAAAAACTTCTCTAATAGGGCAGTCAGCTTATTCATAGGGGTTTCCATCTTAATATAGGCTCTTTAGCAAGCAAGTGGCAAGGGAAGAGACATTCCCCGTTCGCAATAAGGTAAGGACTCGCAAATGTATTACCTAAATGTCTTGAAGACAATACCTTTACAGCAGGCCTCTCTTTTTAGCTAAGCTTTCTGCCTAGGGAAAACACCAGCTCGTTCTGCTGCTCATGCTGACGAGTAGAAGACATTATGAAATGAACATTCTGACGAATACAGTATGAAATGAACATGCTGACGAATACAGTATGAAATGAACAAGGATACCCAGAGCACAGCTCTTTAAAGTAGCCTTCCTGATGGACGCTCTAAAAGACATTTGATAGAAAGAGTTGATACACATGTTTGATACGAGAACAAAAACAACTGTTGAAACTCGAGTTGAGTGCTGTTATAATCAAAGTTCTCATAAAATTTTCCAAGTTTGCGACAAACTATTACATGTTTCCAACAAATGCTAAATTCACCACTCACAAAAAAACAATACAAGCATCTACTATCCTATACTAAGAATATTACACCAAGATGCCATTTTTACAGCTCCTTTTGCAAGCCGTTTCCCTACAAAAGAGCTACTTGAATAATTTACATTACTGCTAATAGTTAAAACTACATTTTAAATACCGTCTAAAACCTATTAACATACGATACCGTGTATAACCGTTTATTAATATACCGTCTAAAACCTATTAATGTACGACAAATGCAAGCATATGTTATACAGCAAATGATAAAGAAATCTCCCTTGGGAGTTGTGTCCAAATACACGCAGTTTTTTATAAGCAACCGCTTATAAGCAACCAAGATGTAGAAGGCCCAAAACTTTAAGCAACGTATAGTACCACGGAAAAGCCTAAGCAACATTTATATTTAAAATAATTTATATCATTGCAAGCAGTCGAGGATTGATCAACATAGAAGCTATTTCCATTCATTTGCCGTCTAAACTCGCATATCAATGGAGTGTTACTCATTACGTGAAGCATTTCATTAAGGGGTTTCCGTTTAACTTTCAATACAAAGTCTCTATATGGTAACAATTACATGGTACTTCTTGACGAATGTTATTCATAGTATTTCTTTGCTGTATACTAGGTATTGGCGCTATATTGAATAAAAAGCTATAGGGTAACTCCAAATTTTGCTGTTTTTCTAGCCTCTGTGCTATTCTTAGGGCAAAAACACAGTATGCACAGTTCAAATTTAAGCAACTAGTAAGCAACTTTTGCTACTAAAAGGTGGCTATAAGAGGTCAAAAATAAGCAACTTTTTGAACTACACCCGAGCGAAGTTGCTTATAAAAAACTGCGTGTATATACAGCAATATATAGTAAATTCTCCTTCCATAAGAAAGATAATAATATATACCTCAGTATCCTTCTTTCCTCTTTCTTAAAATATAATAGGTGCCAAGTGAAGTTATATGTTTCTTAAATAATTTTTCCTAAAATAGCCCTGGGGCACTTGATTAAATTTTGTACGGGACGTGCCGCTCAAGTATCAATAACATATTCGACCTTGTACCAATTTTTCGAGAATGTACGTAATACCCGACCGATCTTATACCAATTTTGTCGCAAATGTATACCGAATCGACAAATAATTACAATGAAAAACCTACACCGTTCTTTATAGCAAAATGGTAACATAACTAAACAGAATTCGTTTATGTTTTAAAAAGCTCAAAACATTTTTTGTTTAATAAAGGCAAACAATGTTTCACAAGAAAGAATGTTTGCGTCATGGCCAAACAGTTAAACATCTTGCTTGACAAACAAATTTTCAATGTTTGACAAATAATGTTTGATCGTTTGGCCAGGGCGGGCCTAAGAAAAATACAGAGGAAATGGACACGACACGACTTCTGAATCAGTCGTCGTGTAGGGTCGAGCCTTTGTCGTGCAGTAATACTGCTGGGACAGTTCTCTAGCGCGACCTCTGAGCTGGGCCCAGATTGGGGTGTGGGACTATAGAGCTTTATTTCATCAATTTGTAAATCTTAGAGGCGCCTAAAACTTCAAAAATCTAAAAATTTATAGAAATTTCAGTAGTGGTCTGATTGCTTAGATTTCTTTGAAAAAAATACTTATACCCTTCCCTCAGGATAAAAAACATCCGTTTTCAATTTACTCCGTAGTCAATTCCAAATACAAGACTAACCCCCGTCCACGTAAGAAAACTAATAGATTTCGACTTATAGTTAAAATCATATCAGGGTGTGGATTAAATAGTTAATAAAATCTTACATCTCTGTAGAAGCCCCTGCCTCAACTAATATTTGCATAATCCCGTTGCATCATTTTGAAGAGCCAGTTGATAAGCAGTATCGTCTGCATATGAAAGTGCATCAAGGCATGGACGGCATTCAGAAATGTATACCTTCAACCAATTGGCATCACCAGATAAAACTGCATGATGAAGACCAGTGTAGCCAGCAGTTAGATCCTTGAACGTGAAAAATTATAAAATAACAAATTCACGAAAGATCTTTAGAGTTGCTCAAAACCAAGAGTCGTTAAGGGGTTCCAGGGAAAAAGGGAACATGGCAAAAATTATAAGGGAAAAAGGGAACAACAGTGGAAAACAGGGATCAGGTAAAATCTTCCCTGTCAATTCGCTTAACTATCAATCTGAAAAATATGTCTGCAAAACTCCAGGGAACAAGAGGATTTTCTTAAGAAACATATAACCCCCCTAACCGACACTCAAACTCAAAGACAGCGGAAAAATCTATGACCATACTTTATAAGCAGAGCCCAAAAAAGCATCAGACTTTCTGCAACCTCAAATTTAAGTCTGAAAACCTTCCTTCCCTTTCACTGGCCTGACTTTACTGTATGATTTCTACCTCAATACTCAATGTTTTCTCTGAGGAAGGACCAAGGACAATGAACGTTCTTCTGTTTTAATGATTACTTAGTTTATTTCCCTTTGTAATAAATCCCGATTCTTCGCAAATCTTCTAGCCTGTGCGCAGGCTTTGGTTAGTGGGGAGGAGAAGACAGAGCTCGATACTGATTTGATTCAAATACTACTTCATCCCCAACAAGCAAATTGACATACCTTAGCTTCAATATCTATCTGCAGCTCCATCAATAGTTTGATAAAATTAATATCTTTATTCATAACAGCAATATGCAGTGGAACGAAACCTAGGGATTGAAAGAAATGCAAATACAGCTAAAGAACATAATGCATAAAAACATAAAATTCTCAGGAGATGCTCAGGATTCCCTGATTAAAGAGGTAGTCTATATTACTTAAAGATTAGTCTCTATTACTAAGAGACTAGTCTCTATTACTAAATAGCTAGTCTATATTACTAAAGAGCTGGTCTCTATTACTAAAGAACTAGTCTCTATTACTAAAAAGGCAGTCTCTATTACTAAAAAGCTAGTCTTTATAACTAAGGAGCTAGTCTTTATTACTAAAGAGCTAGTCTCTAATACTAATGAGCTAGTCTATATAACTAAAGAGCTAGTCTCTCTTACTAAAGAGCTGGCATCTATACTAAAGGAATAGTCTGTAATACTAAAGAGCCAGTTTCTAATACTAAAGAGCTAGTTTCTAATACTAAAGAGCTAGTCTATAATACTAAAGAGCTAGTTTCTAATACTAAAGAGCTAGTCTATAATACTAAAGAGCTAGTCTTTAATACTAAAGAGCTAGTTTCTAATACTAAAGAGCTAGTTTCTAATCCTAATGAGCTAGTCTCTATTACTTAAGAGCTTGTCTCTAATCCTAATGAGCTAGTCTCTATTACTTAAGAGCTTGTCTCTAATCCTAATGAGCTAGTCTCTATAACTAAAGAACTAGTCTCTAATACTAATGAGTTAGTCTATATAACTAAAGAGCTAGTCTCTATTACTAAAGAGCTGGCATATATACTAAAGAGCTGCAACTCAGATATACTATAGCAGAAGAGAGAAATTCACTAATTCCCCATTTACCTACCTGCATTGTTTGGAGCATTGAGCAAGCTTACTAACGATTTGAAAGTATTCTCTGTGAGATACTCAGAGCTTGTATATATTATTTTCAGCATTTCTCCATCTTTGTTATATGCAGCAAAATGCACTATGTTGTTCATATCTTTGTAGTCAACAGATTCAACATCCACTCCACAATCAATCAAGTATCTCACAAGGGAATACATGCCAAACTGGACAGCCAACATCAACGGGGTCTAGAATAGAGAAAAAAACTTTAAAAGCAACACATTTTATTCTTAAATTAAGGTATAATGGAAAAAGAGCATTAATTACAGTTTAAACTATTTTTGATGCTAAGGTTGTCAGGCCTCTCAGTTTAAGGCGCACGATCGCGCGCGCACCTCCACACGCTCCTTGTCTTGCCAAGACGCGCATAATTTCAAGCACCTCCTTTCTTGTTATTCTTTAAAATCAAGCTTCTAAAGAGTTTTTAGCGACCTTCAATACAAATATCTTGAATCTGCTAATCACATAATTGATATTTAGTGGCTGTCATTGAATAAAAACAATCCAACTGCTGATCGATTTATGATTTTAATGATCGGCGTTGCGTGTTTACGTGTTTGCGTGGTGATATCCCAGTTATTTGCATAGTATCTCGTGCAGTTAAGCTTTGTTTGCAAAAACGAAGAAAATCTGGTTTTATTCTGTGTTTTCATGCTGGTATGCTGCTGATGTTGAATCTGAAGCGTGGAGAAGCAACAAGAAAAACGAATCGAAGGAAATTTTAGGAATAATTCTCGTCGATTTTTCATGATCAGATTCAAATATTTCCGATTCTCTGTGTGATGTTGAAACTGATTTAATGTGAACTGTTTAAATCAATTGAGTAATTTGTTAAAAACATCATATAAAAGTTGCAAATAAGGCGAGAGAAAGTCAAAATTGCCGTTCCTAAAAAATGCGCGCCTAAATATATTGAGGTGCGCGATCTTCCACGCACCCTCTAAAATACTCACGGAGAGGCCTGGGTTGTATGTGCAAACCTTAAAAATTCAAAAGCTAGCTGTCATCTAGAGCTATGGGTGCTGGCCCCTATGAAATCTTTCAGTTCAAGAAATCATTACTTGATTTGATATTGACTTTTATTGTAATTTATTTCCAGTGTAATGTGGGAGGCCATCCTTTGGTTGTAGTGAAACTAAGTAAAAAACATAGCCTCAAGTAATACTCTTCAAAAATCTGTTCTGCATTGACAAAGTTCCATTTCTAGAACAGTTGGTACCATAAAAAAGGGGGTAATAAATACCATCAAAAGCCATACACTGCAAACTAGAATAGGGAAAAAGCTAATAAACTGCACCCATTAAAAAGACCTGCAATATTGCACATAAAAAATTCTATTACCTGCCCGTAATGATTTTGCAAGTTCAGATTGTCTAAGGACTGTGCATGATATATTATCTGAAATGCTTTGTCTTCAAGTTTTTTACAGATAGCGATATGAAGTAAGCTGAAAAACAAAGTTTTGATTGGGAAAAAAAGAATTGCAGGAAAAGTGGGAAATTACTAGAAAAGTTCTTTAAGCAACCCCCCAAATATTACATCAAAATCTAAAAAAATTAGCAAGAGTTTGGTTATCTAAGAATCATGTTAAGTATCTTATGCAGTTTGTTTTTGTTAATTTCATGGTATTGCTGTTCTCTAAGCTGCATTCCATGCCCCATATAAAGGCATGGGAGAGCAATTTTCTATTGTTCTGTCCATTCTGTTTCATATTGTTTAATTATTGGGGTATCTGGTCTGGTATAAGGGCCAGTTTTCATGCATGCGCATGCTATGGTTTTTAATTTTTCAAGTGCACCATGTACGGAATTGAGTTTGTACCATACCGGGTTGATTTTAAGCATGTCGTACCACGTACAGGGTGCTCTGTACCCATGTACTGAGAGCTGTCATCCCCCCACACAACAGGCTAACAATAGGATAGAACAATAGGAAGGGGCTCTTGCACACCCGAGATCTCGTTGAAAAAGACCATACTCTGCAAACTGGTTTTGGTTTATATTTTGGAAGTGCGTTCTTGGATGTTGCGTGAAACATGAAAGCAGATACCCCAGAAACGGCTTTTTAAAATGTTTTTGGAAAAACAAAGTAGGTAATAGTCTAGGGTTGAATAATATAATTTATATTATAAACCATATACCTATCACCATCTTCATCTTGGGCAAACAAGTCAAATCCTTGCTCAACAGTAGACTTTTGAGATGAATCTTCCAGCCTAAGATTTCCAAATTTCTCCACAGGCAACGCAGTTAGCTCTTCGCTAGGGTCAAATGACTGTCCGAGGCCAGAGTCAAGATGAAGGCCTAAGTCCATCTTTCCATCCGTTTCCTTCGGATTTTTCAAATCCATACTTAATTTAATCAGGTGAAAGCAGTTTGTGAAGGGATTTGAGGTTTAAAACATTGCAAAATCTTATTTTTATAAGTATTTGCAGGGAGAAACTTCTCTTTTACCAGGTCCTCTGCACTCCGACATCTTGTTTTGCAGTAAAAAACAGAAGAATAAAAAGAAAGTAACAGCCAATTACAAATGAGTATTTCGTCATGTGATGCAACCAAACAAATTTATGTTTTGGCAACAAACAAATCAGGAAGGTGTAAAAATAAAACATTTTGTCGTAGCAAAGTGACTCGGTCAAACGCATCTGCACTGCAAGTATCTTAGATCTTCGAGACCAGTGGCGTAGATAGAGGGGGGTCAGGGGGGGCGAAAAACCCCCCTGTAAAGCTAAACAGCCGTTTTGTCGGAAAATTACTGATCTTGTCGGAAAATAATATAGTTATCTATTTCTAGTATCTAAGACCCCGTTTACACGAGATCAGATCCAAATGGGATCGGATCCATTTGGAACCGATCCCGTTTTTTCAGGGGTGTTTACACGGGATCGGATCCAAAACTGTTCGCGTTTACACGGGATCGGATCCAAAAGGATCCGCTGAAATTTTCTTTGTGTTTTCTTCGCACCAGAGGTGTTTTCAATGAAAATGGCGCCTGAAATTTGAATATAACAGACTTGAGATAAGTAACAAGCCTTGCTAAGGTCTTGCTTTTGAGATATTTAAGTAAACGTTCAAACCTGGAGATGTTTCTACAAAGTTGCTAGGCCAATAGTTATAATTTTCCTGCAAATTCAGCTTGATTTTATGCTGTAAAATTTTATTTTTTAATTTTGAAAAGCGATTGCTTCGAATTTGAGGTTACAAACACAAAGAAGAGCATGAAAGAGCAGAAATATGTCTTTTTTGAGTCTGACAGCGAAGAAAACAAAGCTGAGTTCAGACTGCCATGTTAAAATGCCTTCCTTTTACATTTTTATTAACCTCGTTTCCTTTCCGGATACTTTTGGATCCGATCCAGCCCGTTTACACGGGATCTCCGTGGGATCGGAACCGTGCTGGATCGCTTTTGAAAGCGATCCCGAAAGTATACGGATAGCAAATCCAAAAGTATACGGATCCACCAGGTCCCGTGTAAACGCAAAGCCTATCCGAATACTTTTGGGTTCGGATCCATTCGGATCCGATCCCGTGTAAACGGGGTCTAAGTGTAACATTTTGAAAGGAAATACTTGTATAAAAACAATATTCTCGACACAATGATTAAACGTCTTTTTTTTTTATAAGGAACCTTTGCTCTGAGTTGAGGCTGGAATTCCTTAATTTTTCAACAAAATGAGGATGAAAGTTCCTTATACTGTTCCTTGCCGTGGGATGTGTATAAATACTAATTTTTACCGCAAATTCATAGAAACTTTTCTTCATTTCTAACTTTAAGTATAAATGGAGCCTTCTGGGGAAGAACGATGGGAAATATATTGTACTTTTGTTTCTTGTCGTACATATCGTCTTGTTCCTTAAAAAAGAGTTTCTTAGTTTTTCATCCGAGCCTCGACAGTTCCTTAAAGTTCCTTAATTTTTTGGGGATTTTCAGCCTCGAGTTCCTTATAAAGGTGTTCCTTATAAAAAAAAAAACGTGTACAGATTTAGAAGCACGGTTTAGCAACAGAACGGTAGGGGTTCTGAAAGCGCTACAATGCATTTCTCCTGCAAACATCATATCAGAGCAATCATCAAGCAAGTCACCAGCGGAATCTGATTTCAAAGATCTCTCCACCCTGATGCAATTCTACGAAAAGGATCTTACCTCTAAAGATTCGGTGTCTCGAGAATATCAGAATCTTTTCCTGGTTTTGAATACTTGGGAATTCGATGAAGGTGAAGCTGTTCCAAGAGATCACGAAGATTTGCTTCAGTTCCTGCATAAATTCAATCTCATGCCGTCTTCCAAGAATATAGCGACGTTGTTGCGATTAGCCCTCACCCTTCCAGTATCATCGGCCCATGATGAAAGAGCATTTAGTTGCTTGAAGCGAGTCAAAACGTACTTGAGAAGTACAATGTCCGAGGATCGACTTTCTAATCTTGCTTGCATCTCGATCAATAGAGAAACTGTGGCTAAAATTCATCTGAGAGATTTGCAACTGCCCTTTTTAAAAGATAAAACCCGAAAAATCTTTAAATAACTATAATTTTGACACTTTACTTTGAATTAATAATGACAAGAGTTTATCTTCTGTTTACGTTCAGTTCTAGTAGCTGTTGTCTTTATGTTATATCCTTAGTCTTGAAGAAATAAAAATGCGGATAAATTTTTGTCGGAAAATCTGAGTTTCTCGCCCCCCCCTATACAATTTCCTATCTACGCCACTGTTCGAGACTGCGATAAATTGGCTGCAACAATTGACTCTTGCTACACGATCAAACATTGTTGGTCAAACATTTGAGATTTGATAATTGCTGCGGAGCTTACAATTCTTGCACAAATTGGAATTTTGTAAATTTGTTTGTTTGCGGCACTGTTGTAGCGGTTGCTGTCATGCATTTCGTGTACTTATTAAGCTTATTTGTAGTAAATCAAATGGCGTGAAAAGCAAAAACATTGCTCAGTGCTGGAGATGAATGCTCCCCACTTGCATCCACAATGCCGAAACAATGTGGCTGAGGCGCCGCATCTTACGGTGGTCCCCGTTACAGGATATCGCTATTCTCCCGTGAATCTTCGGCCAGCCAAGGGGGTGGGACTATCCGGCCCCCAGACCATATGCTTTACGCTTGGATATACGGCCAGCTTCCGACCCCCACACTGAATCAATTGTGTGAAGATACCGTCTTTATACGGACAGAATTTCTTCGAGTAATTCAGGCAATTGTGGGAAAACTTTGTCGCACAAAATTGACAATTAATACTTACCACGAGAGATACTTACAAGATAACGTTGATGAATATCTTCAAATGTCTTCAAGAAAATCCAAATTTCCTAGCACGTCTTCGGAACCAGCACGGCTTGATCCAAACAGCTCGCCTCGATCCGAATGGGCAATATCACCTTTTCCTCCACCTCCAGCAAGGCTCAATCGGTGAAGGTGAAATGGTGTTTTAGCGCCAATCGCTAGGATCTCAGTAGTAGGTTAACTAATCGAGACCTCGACCCTGGCTGTGACGCTACTGTGGCTGGGCTCGAACCCTGACCACACTGAGCTTCTGACACCACGAGTCAGCTGGATTACACTACGACGCCACAGCACCATACAGATCAGCCCGCTTAAAAATAAATTCTACTCGACAGGGCCAGCCCACAGAGCGAAAGATGGCTCGATCCAAGGACGGCTCGATGGGGGTGGGACATGGTCCAAACGGGCAGTGTAGTCTGCTTGCTGAGGCTGGGTTAGGCTGGGTTGCCTCGATCCAAAGGAGCCGTTACTGAAGAGCATCAGCATACGAAGCATCCGTTTTCTGCCACATCAATTCACGGTAAGAATTTCGCCACGAATGATAGAAAATATCAAACACGATAGAAATTTTCCTCGCAATCACGTATTACTAGTTGGTTTAATGAGCTAAAAAATGTTTGCTAAGGACATGAAGACAAAGAAGTTTCGCATACTGCATATTTGATATTCCCTTGATGTAGCTAAATATTAAACAAGTTCTACTATATTTAATTCTACTTATAATGTCACAAAAATGGATATTTCTGAAATAAATAATTCTCTCCTGAAATTTAAGTCAAGTTTTATAAAAATGAAATACCTTTTAAGCAAAAATGTTGTCAGAAGTCAAGTAGAATGCGTGCTTGCATAAATTTCTAGTTTAGTCTACTCTATGTCAATCTGTGGAAATGAATAAAAGATGATAAATACATTAAAAAGTGTGTTCTGATGGTCTTACACAGTAAAAACACACACATAAGAATCTGTTTGTTTAACGCAGCCTCTCTAATGCCCGGGGGGATAGCTCCCATATGTATGGGTACGGGATGTGCCATTTTTTGAGTTACCTTTTTAAGGGTGGAAAATAAATTTTGGGGAATCAGTTTTGCTAACACTACAAACTTGGGGATATCATTATTGCTAAGATTATCAATTTTGATAAAGTCACAATAACTTCCAAATAAATTTCAGCTGTATTATGGGTATTTTTATGCATTATATTCATATTGCTTTGTGAACTTTGAGGCATACTTTACAAAATTGTTTAAATTTTCGGGGTCAAAATTTTTTACGAACATGGCACACCGCCATCACTGATACCCCCTCCCCCGGCAGCCGGGAGCTCTAAGGCAATGAGATGTATAACAACAGTTCTCTTTGCAATTTTGGTTTCACACTCATGTGCACAGTTGAATAAGATCTTTAGCAATTCCCAGAAAAAACAAAGCATGGTCCCAGCAGCTTAAGCAGGCCCTTCTGGCCTTCTGATAATGTTTTTGGAGTCAGCAAGAGCTCAACACAAACTAGTTGCATGTAAACTGGATAGAAAGCCTTATTTTTCAGAACCTCTTTGGATGTCAGACAAAAATAGTTCTTATTGTAGTTTCAGAATTAAAGATCTTTCTTATGTGCGGGTTTTACCGTACTGAGGTAATGTGATGTGATTTTAAATCCACAGATACAGGACCAAGAATTTGCAAAATTCCTAAATATTCTACATGTTCGCATATAATGAATTTTCCAGAAGAAAAACGAAACTATTTTAAAGTTACAGTCAAGAGATATCCTTGTCACTGCCATGACAGCAGCCTCGTTTGACGTTCACTACAGTCTCATTCTGATATCCAATCAATTTTCACGATTTTTATGGTGGGCTGAGGGCTGCTTCATCAGCGTCATCCAGGAAAGTAGATTCTGTTGGCGATGCTATCAAAAAATAGAAACAAAATCAGAATTTCTTAAAGGTACAGTTCCGTTAGAAAAAGCTCAAATATTAAGTCTACATTAGGAAACGCCGCTTATGTTATAGGCACGTAAAACTTTGGGATCAATTTCAATTTTAGACCAAAATTCAAAATTGGGAGAAACAGCCGCAACATGTTTGGACATTGGACATACTTAAAAGCTTTTTCGTCTGACACTCTTCAGAGTATAAACGTCAGAAGAAGACCGAAGTACGGAAATAATTGATTAATGCACCCAAATGCAGATCGAAATGCAACAATCAGAAAGTGAAGCCGCACTGGCACTGTGTTTTAAACACCAATCAGCTTTCGGGATACAACAGGAAGACCAATAGAATTGAAGAGTCAAAATGACACTCTTCAATTAATCCCGAACCCAAATCTGGTGAAGTGCTCCCCCGATTGCGAATTGACTTAGCATGCAAAATGTAGATACGCTAGTTTTCTGATGGCCTGGTGGTATATAGAGGGTGGGGGGTGAAAGGGTGTATGACGAAAATCCGCTAATTTTCGATGTTCGATGAAATCGTACCACGCAGTCATTTTACTCTGCTCAGGGCAAAAGGATCCGAAAATCCGTTTGAAAATGTAGTCTACGTCCGAAATACGCCTTAGAATATCGGAAGAATACGTGGTCCACTAAGTAACTAAGATACGAAAATCCCTAAGTAAAACTGATGAATACAAAATCCGCTTCTTATAATCAACAAAATACACCCATCCTTTCATCAAAGCCTTTCATCCCCCTTATAATTCACGCAAATATCAGTTCTAAGGTCTAACCTTATTTACTTCAATTAATCACGAGAAACATGTATAAAAGAGCGCTTACGTTGACAAACTTTGTAACAGGATCACTTGCATTGTAAAAAATGGCACTTAAACTAGCCTTTCTGCCGTAAAATTTTCAAAAGGATGCAGGAAAACAAATTATAAACAGAGGCGGACTGACAGCGAATCTCAAGGGTTGCTATTTCCAGTAAAAGGGGCCTGTTTTTACTATAGCGATTTTTCTTGTCAGTTGCTTCTAGCGAGCTCCTCTGTAAAAAGTCAGTTCGAGGCAAGGGCTACTGTTCATGTAAAATACTTCTTTCCTTATTTGCGATATTTCGATGGCAAAATCGTCTCTTTATACATATTTTCCCATTTCTATATTTTCTTGCTTCCATATTTTTGTGCGCATATGCTGATTATCTTTGTTATTTCGAAGAGATTTGCTCAAGGAACAACAGAAAAAGTTTGTTAAAGACCCTATAATAAGAAGGCCCAAGTTGCAATCGCAATCTAGCATCCCTGCCAGTCCGCCCCTGATTATAAACTATAGAGTTGTTAATGAATAAGGGAAATGAGCATACCATTATCCAGAGATTCATCATCTTGATCTAGAGATTCGCCTTGATCCATATTCTCATCACCATTTTCTCCATTATCGTCACTTGTGCCTTCATCGCTTGCTTCGCTGCCATCATCTTCACCAGGACCAAGATCTTCGGAAGAATTTTCTGAGCCTTCCTGTGGGTTATCCTTCGAATCATTAGACGAGGTACCATCCGTCCCCTCTTGTGGGTTATTTGACGTGCCATCATTCGCTCCGTCTTGCGAGCCACTAGACGTGCCATCATTTCCTCCGTCCTGGGGGTTACTTGATGTCTTATCCGTTCCATCTTGCGGGTTTCCATCTGTAAAACCCGGAGTATCCCCGTTACCATCCGAATTCTCTGTAGGATTATCCGTCGGGTTTTCATTTGAACCATCGGTGTTTTCATTCGTATTTTCACCCTCCTTGCCTTTACTTTCACCCTCTTTACTTTCTCCGGTGTCTCCATTATCTCCGTCAGTCTTCTGCGAGCCGTCATCGGGGGTTTTCGCTACTTGTTTTACTGACTCTGATGTCAGAGTCTCCGCAGTGAAACCATTCGTATTGACTTCCGAGTTCGCCTCATTCTGAACTCCCGACTGGAAGGATTTGGTACTCGCCTGATCCTTTCCTTCATTTTTCTCTTTATTTTCTTTGTTTTCGTTACCTTCATTTTCTTTTCCTTTGTTTTGATCTCCTTTGTTTTCGTCGCTTTTATTTTCGTTAGCTTTATCAGCTTTCCTTCTTTATTTTCACCTTTAGATTTATCATCGGAAGAGTTCGATGAATCATCGGAAGGTTTCGTTTTCTCCTCGGTAGGTTCCGTTGCCTCTTCGGTAGGTTTCGTCGTGGGTTTCGTCGTAGGCTTTTTATCGTCTCCATTGTCACTGGGTGTCGCGGGGTCTCCATCTTTCACCTCTGTTGATAGTAACGTGAGACACTTAATTTGATGACTAGAGACACTTAATTTGCCGCCAACAAATTTTCGGTTTATTTTGTTCAAAAATTATGTCTTATGAACTGTATGTGAAATATCTTGACTCTCCGTGCTTTATCAACCCGTCAAAATCGTATTTAAAATTTTGGCGCGAAAGACTACTCTGGTCGGTGCTAGAGTAAACATTTGCACTTATCGAGGCCGTTTCTGACACAGTACAAGACATGATAATCACCGCTTACAATGGCAAACCCTTGACATTTACCGGGGGACATATCGAGAGAGCTCCGTCTCAAATCGTCGGGCAATGAGAAATTTGGTTATTCTCCCGTTCATTGCGTTGATCAGATCGAAAGCTGCATTAAAACGAAGTTGTATCGTCCCTCTCGGCCGCAAACGGAAAAAAAAACAGGGGAAGGGACCGCAAAGGAGGCAGTCATGCTAAGGGAGAATTAGGATCGAAGGAGCCTCGTTATATTGTTAAACTTGTTTAAATTTCAATATTTTATATCTAACCAACGAAAACATATTTTAGAGATTGAACTTACTTCCTCTTGCAGAAGCGTCGTTACTTTCATCTCCTGAATAAAGGAAAGATATAAAACAATTAATTTCGAAGTTGATAGCCAAACCATCGTCATGCATATTCACCAAAGATTTCGGTAGGGGGAAGTAAATTTGGTCACATTCATTTCCCATAATCATGCTAAAACGCAAATTTCTGATACCCAAATTGTGTCTGACCAACCGTCGCTAACCTGGAGTGAATCTCCCTAGGTTAAACACAGTTCAATGGGGCTAAAATCGACTGAGCAACTGAGCTGATCCGTACATAAACTTATCTACTCGGCTCTCCGGCCTATCAGATCGCTATAATAATAAAAAAATTGCAGTCATTTGATTACCTGCACCACCGATATCATTGTCGCTTTTTGCCGAGTCCAAATCACTTTGATCGAGGAAGGTCGCAGCAGTCGGTTGGGCACCGTCGCCGTCAGCATCTTCGTCGTTATTTTCGGCTGAAACGAATTGTTTAACATCAATTAGGCCCTGGCCAAACATTAATAAATTGTTCGTCAAACATTTGAATGTTCCTTTAAAAGCAATGTTTGACCGTTTGGCCACGTCATGAAACATTGCTTGACAAGCAGAATTCGCTAATCAATGTGTTTGAAAACTTTGTGGCCAAATGGTCAAGCATGGTGTTTGAAAAGCGAATTTCAAATGTTTGACAAACAATCTTTGATAGTTTTGCCAGAGCCTTAATCGACAAAATATAATGAGAAATCTTGCCTTTAGTAAAATTCAAGTCCCTGGCCAAACGGTCAAACCTTGCTGGTCAAACATTAAGATTTCGGCTCTGACGAAACGTTCCAACATTGATGGTCAAACATTCAAAGGGTAGAAGTGGAAGATACACTAGTTACCAAAGCTAACGCTGACCCTTAGGCTAACCCTAACTCTAGTCCCACCACCAAACCTATCCCTTACCCCAACCCTAGGGTACGAGAGCAGCACCCTTTTATATCTATCCCCGTACTTCTGTACCGGTTGTCAATTTGTAAAATTAAATAGTGTTACCTTCTTCGTATCCCTGTGTTATCTTTGCAGTTGGGTTCTTGTCCTCTTCATTCCCTTCTTCGTCACTGCCATCTCCGTTTTCCTGCATGAGATCAATGGTCCTTTTGTCGGCTGCGACATCATCCGATTGGGTTTCGACTAAGGAAGCACCTGCTTGCAAAAGTCGTAAGGGACTTCTGATTGGACGGGCCAATCGCTAGAAAAGAAAACAGGAATGTGTTATAGACTATCAGCCTACATTTACACTAAATTATTATTTATTTATTAAGAATCTTTAATAAAAAGTACAACAGCTATTAACAACTTCTTTAAGGCCGTGGCCAAAGGATGAAAGATTTCTGGTGAAAAATTTGAGATTGGCTTCATAAACATGTTTGACCGTTTGGCCACGTCACAAAACATTGCAAACAGAATGCACTCAGCTATGTTTTGGGGAACTTCAAAACAATTTTGCTTGTATCAAGCAAAAAAGATTGAAGCAGCAATGTTTTGTGATGTGGCCAAACGGTAAAACATTGTGTTTGGCAGAGCGAAATTCAAACAGCTGACCAACAATGTTTGATCGTTTGGCCATAGCCGGGGCCTGACGATCAGGTGTAATCATAATCAACCAAGTAGGCAGATGGAAGCAGAAAGAATTGAATTCCGGGAAGACCCTAATGAACTGAAACAGGTAATATACATAATACATAAAGGCAACAAGACATTAGCTTAGTGCTGAAAGCGTCTGGAAATTTGGCTTGGAGAAGGTTAAGCACAAATAGCCAAGGGAGCCCACACAATCTGTTTGTCTTTGAAAACTGTTAAAATATTTTAAAAATGTGCTGGTGAAGGTTTTTCTCTAAGAAACGAAATACATTTAGGCCTCAACAAGAAAGCAACATATACTCACAAGCACAGATTTTCGCTTGGGCTTCTGCTCTTCTTTTTGCTAAAATAAAAAGCACACAGTAACTAAAAACATGACTTATCATTAAGTCTCACTTTCTGCTAATCTAGTAGACGTATTACCTGAGTCCCAGTTATCGCTCATGAACCGAGGCTTACACTAAAATGAGATCACTCAAACTGGTAGTTTGACCGTCAAGCAGTTAAATCCAATAGCGAAAACTACGACTCAGGTTTACTAATTTAAGTAGGCCAACAGCAAAAGAAGTTCGCTGCAACTGAGCCAGTTTGAGCTGCATCTTTATAACAGCAACAAAAATCGCACAGTGGTGTGGTGGCAGCCATAAGTGATAATCATGTAATACGTCTAGTTCACCACAGTTAGCCCAGGATATCAGGGATGTCCTAATCAAATAGGGGGGAGAGGACTTCTGTGATATACATGTGCTTCAGAGAATAGAGTAAGGAGTGATAACAAGGACATAACTCTGAAAGCATAACGACAGGGAATCATTTTAAAAGCTATGGACATAACTACGAAAGGAGGGGGCACTGTCTTCTGAAATATAGAATGTCTATATTTGCTACAATTGAAAGAAAGTTGTATGAATCTGGTGCACAGGAAATTTCTTGGTGCACAACGTGGTGCAAAACGTACTATAGAGTGGCACTGACATGTACCGAAGCCACAACTTGCACCAGAGGAGGTGTGCTCACCTAGGGCAGTCAATTTTTCAAAATACCTCATCTAGTTGGCTTAGTTTTCCGGTTTTCACACTACTCATCCTATCAATGAGAACCCATCCTCTCTTGTGCAATGTAGAGCCTGACTGAGGAGACATCACCTCCATAATGCCAAAAGAATAGACTATCTTTTACCTTTTTGCCTTTTGCTTCCAGCTTTTTAGCTTGTTTTTCATATCGTGTAGCGGTCACTTCTTTTGGCTCTTCGAATTTCATTTCCTTATTGGGCTTTTTCTTATTCTTCTTGGACTTTGAAAGTTTAGTTTTTCTCGGTGGAGCTACAGCTTTCCTCGGTGGAGCGACAGCCTTTCTCGGTGGAGCATCGGCTTTCCTCGGCGGAGCGACAGCCTTTCTCGGCGGAGCTACAGCTTTCCTCGGCGGAGCGACAGCCTTTCTTGGCGGAGCAACAGCCTTTCTCGGCGGAGCTACAGCTTTCCTCGGTGGAGCAGCAGCTTTTTTCGCTTGTTCTTTCGAGACTTTAGCTTTCTTTGGCTTGGCTGCTTTCTTTTTGGCATAAGGCAGCGTAGGGTTTCTTCTTTGCGCATGCTCATGCGTTCCCATGGTTGCCGTTGCCGTCATTACAATATCTCTTCCTGAAGCATTTTTGGTTGGAGATTCAGACACGCTTTGTTTCTCTAATAAACAGAAATAAAATATATATCAATAAATGAATAAAACAATAAATCTGTTATATAATGACGAGCTAAACAATTTTTCTGTCCCAAACATGACCCATATCCTATGGGGGGTGGGGGAAGTCGGCAAAATATCTATAAGACCGTCACAAGTGTATACGTCAGAATCATTTGATCAATTTTAAAGCTTCAGATATAGAAGTCTTAAATAAGAGGATTAAAAGCTTAAACATAAATAAGAATATAAGGTTTAAGATAAAAAAGATGGAAGGTACAAGAATTAAGAACGAAAATGTCTCTGAATTGCGATAAACAGCGAAAACAATTTCGAACATATTAACCATTTTTCGTCTGACACTCCTCAGAGTATGAACGCCAGAAACAGCCTGAAACAATAAACTAAGACGGAATTTATACCCAGATGTGGCTCGAATTCGAAATGCACCATTCAGAAGAGAAGCTGAATTGGCATTGTATGTTAAACACCAATTCCGCCTTAGTTTATTGTTCCGGTCTGTTTCTGACCTTCATACTCTGAGGAGTGTCAGGCGAAAAAAGCTTTTAAGTATGCCAGAAAATGTTTCCGCTGTTTATCGCAATTGTGAAGTTTAGTACTGCTGGAAAAAGTCTCTGTACTTAATAAAAGCTTTCTACGTAGGACACTCAAAAGGCTCGCTCCTCAGAGTGTAAATGCCAGAAATGCGCCTTTGTCAATTTTTTCGGCCTGTTTCTGACTCTCATATTTTGATTGATCTCCGCTTTTCTTCGCAATATTAAGAAGTTTGGAGGTTATGGCTAAAACATTAGAAAACCACGGAAACATTAAGCCTCACGGTTCTAAGATTTATCTGACGGAGCGTGGCTTTCTTCCAAAATGGTTCGTTGTAGATAAAGAAACGTAAAAACTACTAAATTCGTACCTTCTTCCTCTAATGAAACAGGAAAGCAAAGATAAGCGTTCACAACGACGAAGATAAGTACAACTTTCATGTTTTTCTTTGCGAAAATCTGAAAATCCAAGGAAACACGATTCAGATTAATGTTTACACGAGCAGCAATTAATACTCAATGAACTTCAAACAAACAAACAAACTTTTAATCAGCTAGATAAAATGTATACCTTTACTCAGAAATATTACAAATTTCCCAGACAATTTTAATTAGAACTTCTCAATTTCAGTTTAATTGAATTTTATCTCAACATAAACGACAACGTACAAATAGTATCTTAGCAATCCAAAGGGAATTAGCGGGTGTCCAAAATGTTTGCTTCACGCTTGGTTGCACATTGACCGGTTTTTACTGATCCACGTAAACAAGCTAATTGATGCGCGGTAAATCTGGTTTCATTTAGCCAATAACTGGGTCAAAGGTTTCTGCTCTCATATACCCTGGGACAAATCGATTCAGGCATATCTTATTGCAATTACATAAACAAGAATGTCTCGGAAAAAAAGATAGGGGACACATGCAGTTTAGCAGACATTATTTCTTCCGAAATCGCACTGAGCTGAATTATTTTTTGGGTTCTACGTTAAGGTAAAGGTGAAATGGTGTATTTAGTGCCAGTCAATAGGAACTCAGTAATATGTAGGACGCTACGGTAGCTGGGCTCGCACTCCGACCTCGCAGAGCTTCTGACACCACGAGCCAGCTGCATTAGGCCACCGAATAGGCCACAACGCCAAAGCACCTTCAACATTCGGAAATCAGCCCCAAACCCCCACTTGTACGGAAAGTTGTTCATTACCAATCCTATTTTAAAGCATTCAAACGCATCATTCTATTGCAGCTCTTTCAACTAAAATGCGTCTCCTTAACTGAAGATAAAACAATATGAACAGCCTTGCAGAACCGGCTATTAAGGGTTCCACTACTCTCAAAGCCCAGACATGCCATACAGAGTGAGGAGAGTTGCAAACTCTCGTAAATAACAGGAAAAATGCAAAAAGTTGAGATAAGGTCACATCAAAGAATGCGGCATCGCACTCCTAAGATGGGCCTTGCGCTATTCAGTGGACCCAAACTCTAAACACAGAAATCTATACCTTGCAAAGACAGCAATCCTATATGCCTAACTGATTGACTGACTGACTGACTGACTGACTAACTAACTAACTAATTAACAAACTAATTAATTAATTAATTAAATAACTAACCACCTAACAAATAAACTAACTTACTTAATAACTAATTAACAAATTAACTGACTATCTAACAAATTATCTAACTAAGTAGATAGTTAAACAAGCTAATAAACTAATTAACCAACTAACTAACTAACTAGCTAACTAACTAACTAACTATCTAACTAACTAACTAACTAACTAACTAACAAACTAACTAACTAACTGACTAATTAAATAACTAATGAACTAACCATGTAAATAACGTCAAAATCAAGAGCCCTTTGGTAAACGGCAACCGCCCTGAAACCCAGCGATCAAAGAATCATTTCACTTGAACAATGGAGACCCAGTAACTAAGCAACATCCAAAGCGTTTGATTAATGTAGGAAAATTGTGCAAAATCTGAGCATATTTCCCGCTGCGCATATGTTTCATAGTTTACACTCTTTTTTATAAGAACCAGGAAATTTTAATCGAGGCTGGGTGTTCTTAAATTTATGCCGTTTTTGAGTCTGAAATGTTCTTAATCTGTTCTTAATTCCTTGGTTACTAAGATAACTACATTTTTGAATAAATGTCTGGGGTGGTACTAGGTTTGTGTGAAAATGCAGCATTCTTATCTATATCTCTGTTTGCTTCCTTGTTACGTTCAGTCTGACTGTCTTACTTACATATTTCGCTGATATTCTTAGGGCTTTTGAAAAGCCCAGCCTGAGCTTGTTCTTAATTTGTTCTAAAAATCTGGGCAAATTCCAGGCTCGTGTTCTTATAAAATTGTTCTTATAAAAAAAAGAGTGTAATCAATTTAAACAGCTATCCTATCAACTGCTTTCGCCTTTAAAAATTGCGCTACAACAAAGATTGGCAGAAAATCACTATCAGCACAAAAAAGATTGAGAATCAATATCAACACAAAAATTTTTAAAGACCAATTTGAAACTATTCAACAAACTACCAACCGATATATCCCCTATCTCAGCTAATAACAAACGTAAATGAAATTGCGAGCCATGATTGTTATACAACGCCAAATCGTGAGCTACCACAGGCTAAAACGATCAAGAAGAAGCAACCGACCGGATGAAAAATTATTCCCAAATTTTCCAACACAACATAAGCAAATTTGCCAAAAGCAACATAAGCAGTTTACAAGAACCATAGTTCAATGTAACAATATATCAAAACAACATAAACAGATTAAACATAGTTTGCAATGAAACAATGAAACAATTAGACAATTAAAAAATGTTTCAAACAACTAACACTGACAAAATATTTGACAAAAACGTTCCAGAAGAACAACAACACAAATTAACGAATGTCAAAATGTTTCAAAGCAGTTTTAAACCGGTGAAATGTTCCAAGTTTCAGAAACGTTACAAAGAAACAACGGTCGGTAAAGCGTAGGAGAAAACTTTCCAAAAAAGCTAAGCCGATGAAAATTGGCCAAAAAGTAGGCAAACGCTTGCAAACAACACAAAACAAAACAGAAGCATGAAACAAGGGCCAGCGTTTCAAAACCATCGTAGTCGAAACATGCAAAAAATGTTCCAAAACAGGATAAGATTATGCCAAAACCTTCCAGAATAATATAACCCTATGAAACCGTTCCAAAGCAACCAAAAGTCCGATAAAACAAAGCATAATACAGCAACAAAACTGGTAAAGTGTACAGCATAATAAGCTCAAAACGGCCTAACGCGGGCTAGACCGACGCATGGCCTAAGTGAATGCTCAACAACTAATTGAATAAAGCAAACGGATTAGGTAATTCCACTTGCATAATGTCTGGGCTTAATTTGGATCCCAGAAGCAATTAGGCAGTTGAGATTGCGTCTTGTTTGGGGTCTTATGCAGTTTGGCTTATGAATAATAAATGAGGTCGAAGGGTCAGTTCACATGATCAAACACAAGTAAAGCAAAATTATTTTGGACGCGCGTTGGAGCCGGAACAGCTGGGGCGTTGTTGATAATTTCATAAAATATCAGGAAAAATAGTATTTACCTCCATTTCAAGCAGATACTGAGAAATTCCTGCAATAACCAAGTGGTAAGTCTGACATCTTTATTCCGAGCTTTTTGTATGAAGAACTTTCGTAGTTTCTGGAGATTTAAAAGAGCTCTGTTGCAATGAGACAAAATAAGACTTTTTCTTAATACTTTAACATCGATACAATTTGGTGAAATAAAGGTCTGGAAAAGATTTTGAAGCATTTGCACATTTGCATACAGTAGTAAGCTTTCGCCTTCAAACGGAGAGCTTCACAGAGAGCTCTTAACGAAAGCAAATTCTGCAGTAACTCTAAGGCAATATAAAATGCTTATACAGTTACAGACCAGATAAACATGTTTATCTAAAGAACCATATACTCTTATTAGACATTCATATTCATTTTTACGTAGAATACTAGCTATTCTTATAAACTCACGATGCAATTTAGCATGGATAGAACTAAATAGTCTTAGCAAAAGCGCAATAGCGAAATGAAAGTTAGGATTGGCAAGTTATGAAGTCTCGCATTAAGCCTTCCGCTCTAAGCAGAGCTAAGCCAATGCAAAACTTCACGACTGTGCAGAAATTATTGCAGCAAACTGCAAGACCTTTAGCAGTAAATAAGCGGTATTTTGAAGAATTTCATAACGTAAGGACTGACGTGATGTACGCCTAGTCTGGAAACTATATTATTCACGAATGACAAACACTAGGATAGAGTTTTCCAAAAGGTGTTGGCCCTCTGGTCATGCCGAGTAGGCTTCGAATCCGCATTTAGTGGTATGTTACTTGCAGTTAATGATTGTATAGTATAGCAATAGTTCCAGCAACGAGCTACGACCACATTCATATCAGCCTTGCAACTCTGTCGCATTAGTAACCAAAGCACCTTCGTCCCAGATTTGAAATGACTTTACCCATAGAACGCGTCTAACCTGCGACTACACGCATGCCCGCGGGTCGTTGAGCAGCGTCAGGCCAAATCAATAAACTTAGGCCGCACTTAACTTTGTTTGTGTAAATACTAATGATCACAGAGCAAGCAGAATCCTGTGCTTTGATTTTTAGTTAGTTCAGTGAAAAGGCAAAAGCTGTACGCCAAAGACAACTCGAGATTAATCGAGGGTATTGAGAGATGAACGTAATAAATGAAATATTTAAAACTCGGGTGTAGCTTTGTATCCGCCTAATAACAGCCTAAATGTGTTACTTTTGAACATTTTTCCATTTTTCAGGTGTTAAAACGAACAGAAAAGAGACAGAGACAAAATGAGGTTAACATTAGTGTTTCTAGGATTATTTGTTTTGATTTCATCGGAGTATGCATTCGCACGACCTCTAGACGATGAAAACAATCGTAAGTTGAACATATTGTAACGTTATCTTTTATCATTCACGTATTTAATGCCAACTAGTTATACCAAATCGCATCTAAAAGGCTACAAAATCCCCTCTAAAAGCACGATTTACACACAGCGTAGAAAAGTAGCATCATACACCAGAAACCGTCATTCAATATTTGTTGCAGGGAAAAGCAATAACGGTTGGGAAGGCAAAGGAAGGCCCCTCAGCGCTGTATAGAGAACTTTTTATCTATCAACTGAGATCTGGTGATGTTTTTCTCATCATAGGGGCTTTAGAATAGGCGGTCGGCAGTTGCGTAGCCGAAGGGAATGGCCAATGGGGGCAGTGGCCCCCATCATCTTCAAGATAGCATTGGTATGTAGGCCAAATCAGATGTAAAAATGTCGCAGGGTTCAACTTGGTTATTTGTTCTTAACACCCTTTTGCCCCTCGAATGTTGGACGTTTGGCTACACCACTGGTGGTCAACGCACAACGTGAAAAATGCCTTTCACTTCTGGGGCATCTGGGAGAGGGGGTTGATGACGAAACGAAGTTTTTCCGCAGACCAGCACACCATGTCCAGGCAAAAAACAAGACCCCCAAGCCATTAGTCGAAAGTATGAAAGGACCAAAGGGGAAGGCGGTAAAATCAAGGAAAGTTGGGAGGGCGGTTGAGACAAAAATCTGACTGACATGCGCTTTGAAACGTTCCCTGTTCAGAGTTCATGTTCAGTTCGAATGACAAGAACAGACCGCGTGGCAAACAAAAACGCCCGAGTTAGTCCGCAGGAATTAATTGCAGGAATTACTTTAAACAAAATAGCTTCAACCAATCACAAGAAACAAGTAAGAGCTTAGCTAGCTCTGATGTGCAACACAAGAAGGGTATACAAATATCATCAAGCCCCTATTATATATTAAACCTGATTAAATTTCATTCATTCGTGCTTTAAAAATAATCTATTAGGACATTGTTTAACAAGTAGACAAGGACCTTTAACAACCTCTTTATCTAAACAAACTGTTTAACTTTTTAGTGAAAGAAGGAGATGATGCTGCTATAGCAGATAAAAGGGATAAAATTGCTGCAGGGAAAGATGATGCAAAAAAGGACCCACCAAAAAAAGATGCCGAGAAGCCAAATAAAAAACAAGAAGCAGGAACAACCGCAGCACCAGCTACCACGAAGGCAGCAACGACTGCCAAGGTTACAACTGTCAAGGCAACAACTAAAGGTAGGAGGCAGTCATACATTTAAACATGCACAAATATATTGTCATGAACGGCAAGCACTACTAGGGTAGATTTTTCTACAAGTGGCATACTACAGGAGATTGCATTCGAAGGTGGACTGCATTACCAGGGAGCCAACAACGTTTCCACTGAGCTATCAAGCTCAACGAAATCGCTGAGTAACTCTCCAAGTCATACAGCCTAAGGCTCTCCTCCCGTTTGACTTCATGTGCCTTCCTCAACACCATACATATGTATATATATATTGTCTTAAATGGTGAACACTACGGTAGCTTTTTCAACAAGTTGCATACCACAATAGCTGGGATTTCAACCTGGGCTGCATGATCAGAGAGCCATAAACATACATATATACATGACTGCATATAGTAGATTGCTAGCAGCTTAACAAGCTGATGTGGACCTCCTATGAGAAAGTATTAACCGGGGGGCATCCAATCTTCGATATAGTGTACGAGATTCCAATTGAAACTAAACGATTCCTACAAGATTCTACGATAACAATAGAGATTCCAGCTGAGGGAGTATGATTAGATTGCCACTCGGTATTAGCATTAAAGTGCCTGTGAATGGTATACTAGCTAAGGAAGTGATATAGACTTTCTGACAATTTCATACCATGTAGCAGTACCTATCCCGAACATTTTACTTAGGCCCTCGTAATCTTTTCCATTTGTATAGCCTATTCGACCGAAGCCCTCCGCGAGCTTCCGTAGATTACTGAAACAACAGGCATAAGCCACACTCTATAGGCAACAGGCGTAATGGATAGGGAATAATGTTTAACAATGAACTTCTGAGTTTAACAATAACAAAGATGGCGGGCGAAAAGGAACACGTCCATTGAATCTTAGACTTATCACCTGAGTCCCAGTTATCCCTCATCAGACCGAGACAAACACCAAACCGTGATCGCTAGAACCGGCAACGTATTTTGAGCGTCCAGCAGTGGACTTCAATAGGGATAACAACGACTCAAGTAATAAGTCTAATTGGATCGAATAGCCTCCTTTAGAAGATTGGAGGAAACAGCAACCTCGATAGTTTGCCAAAAATCAAACATAAAATCGAGTTTTCCAAAAAAAATACTGCTGCTACGGAGACGTTTCTCGCTACTCCGCAGCAAATAAGTATGCCCGATAGTGGAAGTTCTACTGTTTGTATATCATTGTTGTATACCAGCAATATCCTTGATTTTTAGAAGCAGTGACAACCAAAGCAGCAGCCAGTACAAATCCAACATCTGCCCCCGTTACGACGGTTGAAAAAATCACCACCCCAGCTATCACTACAGTCGAGCCACCGAGAACAACCCTGTCGCAACAAAAATGCCACCAGTCGAAGAAGAAGGTGATGTAGAAAATTCAGCCAACAATACAAAGAATATGAACGGTAAGGATTTTATGAGGAATACCTGAAGAAACTCGAGCTAGTTAGGTGAATCAGGCCCACACATGCAGATGCTGTCTTCGCTAGGTATAAGTTTCTGTGCTTGGCACAGGGGAGCCCATGTACATGACAAGTCTATTTTAAACAGTGACACCCCCACCCCAGTGACAACCCCAGTCCGAGTCAAATGAAGATTTCTTGCATTAGAATTTAGATATCTTCCGGCCTACTGAGGTCTAACAGCAAAATGAAGAGCTCAGCAGAACTAATGAAAAGGTTCTTCTAGTAAACTAAGAAATCTTTCAGCGAAACGAAAAACTCTTTGCACGATGACAATTTTCAGTGAAAGGAAGAAATCTTTGAGTAGATGGAAGATATCTTCAAGCATAATGAAAGGTATCAGTAGTGAGATGAAGAGTTCTACCGACCTGATAAAAAGGTCTTAGCAGTAAACTAAGAAATCTTCCAGCGAAATAAAGAAATTATGCACCATAACATCTTCTAGCAAAAGGAAGAAATCTTTGAGTAAAAGGAAGATATCTACTAACATAATGAAAGGTTTCAGTAATGAGATGAAGAGTTCTACCGACCTGATAAAAAGGTCTTTTAGTAAACTAACGAATCTTCCAGCAAAATGAAGAGATTAAAAAGTAGCAAGTAGACATCCTTCAGTAAAAAGAAAGGAAGATATTTTCTAGCCTAAGGAACAGTTTCACCAGTGAAATGAAGGGCTCTACCGGCCTGATGAAAAGTTTCTAGCAAACTAACCAATTCTTCCAGCAAAATGAAGAGATTTTCTAGTGGTACAAAGACATTTTTAAGCAAAATAAAGAAAAATTTGAGTGAAAGGAAGATATCTTCTAGCCGAATGAACAGCTTCACAAGTAAAATGAAGAGCTGTACCGACCGAATAAAAAGGTCTTCTAGAAAACTTAGAAACCTTCCAGCGAAATAAAGAAGTTTACAAATGCACGAAGTTGCACGAAGATTACAAAAAGAGTAATCATTAAAGGGAGGATATCTTCTAGCCTTTTTATTCTTCAAGTAACGATAAGAAGGGCATTCAAAGGACAAAACTCTATAGAGCTGATGAAAGCTGAGATGCTTTCTACCAAATAAAATATTTCAGTATTCTGAAACATTATTTTCTTGCAGGAACAACCTTCCATGTTGCCATTCGATTCATTGATGAAAAATACAGTGATGATCTGTTGATAACAGTCAATCCAGTTTATGAGAGAACAAAGCAAATGGTACTCACTGCGGTAAGATAACCCGTTTAAACCTTATTAACCATTTCAGTCTTTGGAATTCAAGGGTAACCAACAAGCCAGGGATCACTAGAGAAAACCAGAAAAGATCAGTTTTATAAAACAAATAGTACAATCATGGACAAAATTGTTGAGACAATTCTTCAAAAGTACGTTCAGATTTCATATTGCCCCACCTCGCCCCTCCCTTATTCAATGTTGAAGTTTTTGTTTCATTCACATCAGAAAAACCGATCCATTATGCTGGAAACAGAGTTTTCTGACATTCGTGATAAAATGATCAACATTGAATGGGGGAGGGGGCAAAGACATAGACCCTAAATCAATATGACTGAGTTTTGTCTCAACATATTTTGTCCATGATTCTAGATTAATTATTTGCTTAATTCACAGACGAATATATAAAAGCATAGACGAACTAATAAGATAAGGATATAAAATACTGCAATAGTGAAAAGTTTTAGAGACGGACAAATAGGAGAAATCAAAATCATATTCAAAAATCTGTTTTGTCACGAGGAACGCCCTTTCAATGGCCTTCGTGTTCCCTCGGCACTCCTTCTGGGAGAAGAGATTGACACTGCACGCAGACTACCCTGGGAACTTTGGGGACAGGATTTTCTCCTAAGGGGTGTCTGTTGTCATCACAAAACATTTGAACAATCTTTGTAAATTTAAAATGCCCAATCGGTAAAGGTTCCCATAGGTATGGTCCCTCCTTGCTTCCTTGTCTATTTCAAACACAAGGCCTGCTTTTTGTCACACTGTTTATCAACGTATCGGAATTTCAGAAAACATCGAGTTTTAGAACTAGAACTATGGGTGGGGGTCGAGGAAAGATATCCTACGTGACGAAATCAACTTGCGAGTTTTCCCTAAAGGAACAGAAATAGGTAGAAATAAAGATAGGAAAAAATGAAAAAAAAAACAGAAACTGATTTTCAGAAGTAACTGTTTGCCGAAAGACTATAAATGTTTTCATTTTGCTCAATTTCAGATCGAGAAAGTTTACCAACAAGACACGGAGTTCAAACAAGTTGTCCTTATTGGATTCAGGTAGGTTACAAGCTAATTTTAATACATAATACACGCTTTTTTTTATAAGGAACCACTTTATAAGGAACCTACATGTAGAAGGCCCAAAAATTTAAAGAACTTATACTACTAGAGAGAAAATAACTAAAGAACTTTTTATTGTTAAATAGTTTTATCACTGCAAATAATCAAGAATTAGAAAGCCGGTTATATTCATTTGCAGTCGAAAACAACATAAATTGTACGTGAAGCATGTATCAAATGTTTCCTTGAGTATTCTCGAGATCTGCTTACATGCAAGTCTCTCTCTTTTATTGTTGAGACCACTGTATGTGCAGTTAAAATTAAGGAACTATTAAGGAACTTTTGGAACTACAATTTCCTCAAAAGAGGTCCAAAAATAAGGAACTTTAAGAACTAGGCCTTGGGGTAGGTTCCTTATAAAAAAAGCATGTAATGTTCACAAGAACACTCTAATATGAAATAAAGTATAATAATTCAAATTTAAAGAAGACCTCAGGGAAACTTGAACCCAAGTTCCGAGTGCGTTTGTACCATGCATCGTAAATCCTCGAATTAGCCCCTCTGGGGGCTTAAATATTTTTCAATCTTTTGGAGGAGGGCTTATTCGAGGTGGGGTTTAAACGAGAGGGGCTTATAAAATTATTCACAACAGCATGATTTATCATCCACTATAATAGACTACACTTTTCTATCATAACTCGATATGGACTCAAAAGTACCAATATGGACTCCAAAGACAAAAACCAACATGTCAAGGGTGGGGGCTTATTCGAGAGAGGGGGCTTATTAACAATTTCTCGCTCTAGGGTGGGGGCTAATTCGAGGAGGACTTATTCGAGGGGGGAGACAAATTCGAGGATATACAGTATGCGTTGTTTCAGAAGATTGATTTAGGAGACCCCGCAATCCCCTTACCAGCAAAGAGCGTGTGTTGATTATCTATTAAGCCTAGTTTTATCAGATTCTGTAATATTTCTATTCATTTACAGTGACAGTGAAAATCAAAAGGAAGAAAACGGAAAGCCTGCAGCGTAAGTTTATAGTTCGGTTTATGATTAGCTTCCAGTTAAAAAAATTAAAAGCAAAGACAATTCAAAAAGTACTAGGTTATGCCTGTCTCTGACCACTGCCACGCAAGTAGTTATCCATCTCTGAATTGCTACCCCTTCAAGTGATTAAAACCCAGGGGGTACTCACTAACTTTCAATAAGGGGGTCCATGCCAATATTTGGGGTAGGAAGTCTAAAGCTTATTCAATATTTGGGGTCTGTGAATTATAACATGGACAATAATTTAATATTTGGGGTCCGCAAATCTGAAGGAAGAATCGTGCGATTTGGTGCGATTCATTACAATGACCCATCCAACTGCCAAGAGCTTATAAATTGTAAATTGTCATGAAACTGATGGCTAAACCCGAGAAGACATTTTAGGTGTCCAAAAATAGATAGCAATATTTGGGGTCTCCATGACATTAAACTCAATATTTGGGGTCCCCAAAACATTAGACTCAATATTTGGGGGTCTGCAAGGAAATAGTGGCATGGACCCCCGGATTGAAAGTTATTTTGCTGAGTTATTTCAATCCCCCCTGGGGGTTGAAAAGCAATAAATTCAGACATGGTCGTTGTTTTTGTCGTTTGCTTAGCTTTATTTAAGGTCATATTGAGGTGGCAATGCATATTATTTATACAGGGGCGTACCTAGACCTATTAGAGTAGGGGTTGTAGAAAGTTAAATCTAACCCACCATAAAGAAAACACATGTGCGAGGAACTTGTCCAGATGGGTCTGGGGGTTGACAGCTTTTCAGATCACCCTAAATGGGTAAATTTAATACCGAGTCCCAGCTATCGCTCATGAAAACGAGACACACCAAAATACCTTACACCAAACTGAGATCACAAAAACTTGATCCTGGGTCCAGCAGTTAAACTCAATAGCGATAGCTATGACTCCGCTAGTAAGTCTATAGACTGCTTAAAAATCTGTGGTTTTTGATAAAAAATGCTTTATCATTTCAGTGTCAAGGCTGCCAACCCTCCTGGCGTGATTACAGATATGTATCTTCGATTTCACACCTATGGTACACATCTAAGAAAACTTTCTGCTGAGATCAAAACTGGAAAACTCGATAACAATGCAGTTTCACCTAAATTTGTCCGAGCTTGTAAGTGAATTTTTATTTCAGTTATCTATCTTTGATCTGCGTGAAACAGAGAGAAAGGCAACTCAGAGTAGAGGGTCGTTTTAGGAGGGTTACACGTCCCCTGTTCCCTCGAGAAAGTCCCCTTTTTCCTTGGAGTTTAGTAGGACTTTCTTTAGATTGATCGTCAAGCGAATTGATAGGAATCCTGATCCATGTTTCCCAATGTTCTGTTGTTCCCTTTTAATTTTTGCCATCTTCCCTTGTTCCCTGGATACATTTATGTTCTCATGTTTTCTGGAACCCATAAGCAACCCATAAGAGATTGTGTTGTATGACTCAGATTACCAGTAGGGGTGATAACAAGGGCACAGTTTCGCTAACAATAAAGCCCCATAACAAGGGGCTCCAGAGGCGCCAGAAGCAAGGCAGCAGGGGCAGAAGCAATAAATTCAGGGCAAAACAATAGGAAAACTATAGAATTTCACAATTTTGACGAGGGCTAGGGAGACAATCACCCCCGCTGTCCCTGTGCTTAGGGGTTCTATGAAAACTGACCCCCATTACAGGGGTAAAAACGATACTGACATCTCAGGATACCGACTGATATTTCGTTAAATCCTTTTCCAAGCAACAAACAGGGAAAGATATCAATATAAACTCACCATAATGCAACAATGATCTTTTGATACGTCTTCTAACCGTACTGTTGGTTTAACAGCTGAGGTAGCAACTGAAACAGACATTTAAACTCATTGTTAACATAATAACTGATTTGTCCTTCAACTGTATTAGGAGGGGGCTTTGGGGGGTATCGAAACCCGAAACCCCGGAAGAAAATTGGGAAAAACCCGAGTATCCGGATGATCTTAGTTTCAACAACTGTTAGCTAGAATGATAGCAAAACCCGTTGCCCGTTAAATATACTTGACCCGAAAACCCGTAGGATTTTTCGGAAAAACCCGAAAACCCGAGGTCGAAATCGGCCAAACTCGCCACCCGTGAAATCCCAAAGCCCCCTATAAGCCATACCGGAGATTATCAATCGACAGCTATAAAAACAACCGAGAACTTAAAATCTAATCCAAGATGTATATTCCTATAATACTCTTAGGCCATTGCCAAACAATCAAACATTGTTGGTCAAACATTTAAAATTTGCTTTACAACAAATGTTTGACCGTTGGGCCACGTCCAAAACATTGCTGTCCAACAACGATGTTGTTGCTAATGCACAAGCATGAACCCCTAGCTGCTACGAAATGACGCTAGGTGGTGAAAAGTTGCAAGTTGTCGCAGTTTGTCAAAAACTAAAGAAATGTTTGACAAGCAATGTCAAGCAACGATCAAACATTGCTTGACAAGCGAAAATAAGCAAAATTTGTTGCTTTGTGTTTCTGAAAAAAATCAAAAACATTATTTGCCTTACGTAAGCAAAAACTGTTGGACGAGCAATATTCTTGGACGTGGCCAAACGGTCATTAATTTTGCTTGAGAAGCAAATTTCAAATATTTGATCAACAATGTTTGATCGTTTGGCCAGGGTTCTTAACTGGTATCGCGTTTTCAGAATCATAGACAACTTGATGTTATCTAGTACCGTATAGGGACATGAAGAAGATATGTTTGGATTTTAACTGAATGTTTCTTTTCTATTACAGATCCAGCCGAGCCCAAAGGACGTGTCTGTACACCTGATTGCAAAATCCAATGCTACTCATACTGCGACCAAGGATGCTGTAATATCCATACATTCATGCCACTTGATGTACAATCATTGGTCGCTCCAGCACCGGCTCCGGCACCAGCCCCAGTTCCAGCCCCAGCCCCAGCTCCACCTCCAGCCCCTGTCTTCCAACCACCAGCACAACCAGCTCCATTCCCCAACTACGCCCCAATGCCCCCACCAGCTACCCTACCTTCTGCATGCCCACCAGTCTGCAACACATATTGTGCTCCTCAATGCCCAAATGAATGCTGTACTACCTACTCAAGCCACCCTGTATCATACCCTGCTGCATACCCACCACCAGCAGCCTACCCTGCACCATACCCTGCCTCATATCAAGCAGCGATGCCTGCTGCGTATCCCTCACCATACCCTCGCCCAGCACAAGCCGGCTGTGGAGCTGGAGGATGCGGAAAATAAGCTCAAGAAGTAGCCTTCCTCGACGAATTCTTAATTAACCTCTAGTTGATCGTAAGGATCTTAAAACGAGGCTGTAATACTACGTCCCAGAATGCTTTGCATTGAAATATTCTCACTGGAGAAAAACTCATGCTTCAAACTGAAAAGCTTTTTTACCGCGAAGAACATTTTATAAATATAGTAACATTGGTATTTTTATGTTTTGTTTTCGTTGCATTTCCTTACCTAATCAGTCAGAATAAATAATTATACTTTGTAACACAGATAGTTTTATGAGTTACTAAAACGTCAATGAAATGAGTTAGAAATTTGTAAATTTTGATTGTATAGTTGCATACCAGAATGTGGTTTTCCAGAATATAGATGAAAATAGATGAAAGCTTGCTGAGCAAACGTTTTTGAGTTCCACTGCATTGGCTTGTTCCCTGTAAAAAATAAATCAATTTTACTTAAACTGTGTTTTTCATCTGTTGAATTTTCTGTTTTTTAGACTAATTAAATATCGACATATTGTGATGTTAACGCGAATACACTCTTTTTTAATAAGCAACTGTTCAATAAGCAACTAAGGCTGAGATTTTTTTAAAAATTTTTGGTAGAGCTTTCTTTATACAATACATCATTGCAAACTTGTCAGTTACATTGAAAAGCAAGAAAAAGCCAAAAAGAGTTTTTAGGGGGTTTAAGACGTTCTGTGAGGGCTGAAAGACCAAATACGTTAAGCAACTTTGAGGGCTGGACCAAAAGTCCACTTTCTTATTAAAAATAAATGTAGGCAAAAAACTTGGTTATATGCCTACATTGGTTGATAATCTGAGACTTTTCAAAGCCCGTTTTCCTTTTTGTCTCAATAGGCGTGAATCTTATCCTTAATTTGGTGCAATTGGTCTCCTGAAACGACTGTTTCCCCGATGTGAAATATACTTATTGGGAATCTCGTACAATCTTGCAGTAAATTCTATTGATTTCACAAAAATCCTTTGAAAATCCGTTTGAATAGTGCGTCCCCCATTTCAAGGAAAATATCCTGAATTCCCTTTCCACTTGCAGATGGTTCATTATTTCAGGCTTATATTCAAAACTGGTTGCCAACTGTTAATCGGCGATTTTTGGAACCAATTTATATTTATGGCCACTGACCTGTCGACGTGAGTGCTCTGGCAGCTAGTTAGCATCTGGTTCCTTTTTCATAGCAACAAGTGCACGTAGAGTTCCAGAAAGTTTGGCGTTTTCTACTTCTGCGAAAAGTTGACAACTGATTCCCGTCAGTCGCAGTGACAGGAGCGCTCTTGCGATCGCGATCAACTGTTTCTTAAAAAATCCAACTGGTTGTTGACATGTCGACATAACTTAGTTATAACTAGTTGGCGTTTAGTTCTATTCGTAGGCTGACATAAGCATAAAGCCGAACTCTAACCCAATGAATGAAACAAATAGAAAAGATAAACTTTTTTTACCTTCCTCTCCAGGTCTCGAGTTGAGATGCCGTTTCTATTGCATAGAGTTCTCTGTATAGCTTCCATACTCCAAAATACGGGCCTTCTTCGTCATTGAACCTAGTAAAGGCCCATTTCCACTTCGTTCACATTGGATAGCGAATTTGCAGTTCGCCGTTCGCTTGCGAACAGAACACAGCCTTCGTGATCAATTTAAGGCGATCAATAAAGTAAAACCTTTTCGAAGGCTTGAGATTGATTTGCAGCGGAAATCAATATTGCTTCGCGTTCGCCATTTTTTGATGGCTAGCGAACAGCGAACAGCAATTGCGAACGAAGTGGAAATAGGCCTTAATACTACACTAAAATGCCAAAAAATGGAGCGAAACATAAGGAAACATTTCTCAAATGTTGAGATTGACTAAATAGGCTAAAATATTCATTTACAAGCTGCATTGAATGGGAATTTATCTAAAATTTTCAATAGATTCTGACTTTGTTATACAAGCGTTTTTCTGTTTTAGTTTCTCTTTTCTTCAGCTAGAAATTACTTATAATCAGGTTCAGATGACACAATATATAGTCTAAAACTCACGATGACGCGTCCATGTACGCAGGTTCCAATGAAACAATGTTTTCTGCAGTTAGGGATTCGATCAAAGATTGGCAGGGACTTTATCCAGTTTCTGAAAGAGAGATTGAATGCACGTATGAAGATTTGACTGCAACGTATATATTTAAATGGATGCTAAAAAGAGAAAACAGACAAAAAACAAGATTTAATTCAGCACACTGAGGCCTTTCTAGCTCATGCTTTCATCAGAGTGTATGAGAGTGAGAGCATGAGCTAAAAAGGCCTCAGTGTGCTGAATTAAATCTTGTTTTTTGTCTGTTTTCTCTAAGCATCGGAATTAAATAGTATCTAACTTATCGTTATTTACCGTACCAAATACATACATACATAGATACAAAATACACGTGTGGACATTTTATAGGAAGCTAGTAAAGGTTTAATGCTCATTGACATACATCTCCAACTAGTGTTTATCAATTAGCATATAGTTGTAACGAAAATTCAGAATTTAGATTTCCTTGTCTTGAGTTTTTCGAAATTATGCCTGACGGTTTTGGTATCTTGGTGCATCAGGGCTAGTCGTTATCGATAGGATATCAGAAGTAGATGAACTAATGAGACATCGACCTGGCTTTGACTCTACGGGCCTGGGGCTTCAACCTATACAACACTAGCTGAATCTCAACTATATGAAAACGTTCATGCTATAAGCTTCCGTTGGAAAAAGTAGAATTTGTTTCTTCTCGAATGTATTCACTACGAGGCAAATAGAAAATTGAGGGCAAACGTTTTCAGTAGCAAACAGACGTCACGACAGCTCCAACCATTACAGGCCTGATAAATGGCTGGATATCTACATGAAGTTCAATAAACCCTCACACGAAAAGTGCGACTTGCAGGATACTGCTACCCTGCTTAATACCCCCTTTGTGTTTGGAAGCTTATGTCTCCTATAACTCCAACAATTAGGCGATGCATAACGTTTGGAGAGGCTCAAGTGGGAAATCCTCCTGATCTTCCTCAGCCAGAAACGCTTAAGGAAATAAATCGCCGTTCTAACGCACAATCCAGTGATTTGATGTAAAAACAAACAATGCGAAACATGCATATAAAAACGACACGAGAGAGACACAAGGAGAACAAGATACGATTAAACAGACGGACAATTCAAATTTGCATTAGCCAGTAAATCAGCAAAACTTACTACATGAAGAAACTGTGCGTAAATTTTGTGTACGAATAAGACGAGTGATAAAAATGAAGTGCGCATATTAAAAATAAGTGTAGGCTCTATGTGATGCATTTAGTATTTAAAATGTGTTGTGAAAGTTGACTAAATAAGATATATTTAGCTTTTCTTAAGGAAAGTCTTTAATTTATTTTTTATATTCTAAATCGGGCTTAATTATATGAAATTTAATTTTTGATTTGATTTTTCATTTATGAATGTGCAGCAAAAATAATGAAAAGCAAATAAGCAACTGTCTTTATTTTCCCCAAGAAGGATTCTGCCATCAGAACTCTCTTCGTTGTGAATTACTAAAGGGAAAGAGAGTTTCCTCATAGGGATATAAAATTACTTATTAAAAATAATTACCGCTATTTGTAGTGTTATATCGAATTTGCACGCCCCAAGGCCTCTTTTAACGTACTAACCAGGGGGGCATTTGCCCACCCAGTCCCCCTCTTCTCCTACTGTTTCGAGCAATTCCCTTTGTTTTTCTTCTAAAAGCAACAATAGAATGCCCACCCAGCAAGAGGCACTGTGGCCCCATAAAAAACCGTTGTTCTGACTGATGGAGCAACCACGGGAAGATGAATGAAAAATAAAAATGGAAGTACATGGAAACACTACATTTCTTGACGGTTTACCTGAGCGTTAAAGCCCGGGGAAAACGGTGCAACAATATGTGCAACAGTTACAAGGGTGAATCCTCAAGTTGTTTTCCATACAAAAGGACACTGTTGACCCCCAACCTAAGAAACAAATGTACCCAATTCAGCCGAGGCCATGTGTTTGAGAAAGTAGTTGATGTTCCTCTTAGAAACGAGCCCCTGTGTTTACATTGACTTTCACTCCCCAGTTAAAGTTATGACCGTACGGGCTGGAATGCGTCAAGACAAAGTAAATTTTAAGACTAAAATTTTAGCTTTTTCTGGGTTTTGCTTATTTGTCCTAGCTTTATTAACGCCATTAAAATCTTATCAAGAATTAGAGTTTACATGAAGTAATTAGAGTATTCTAAATGACAATAGATTAGTATGACAATAAGGAGCATTGTCTATTTACCTTTCCATTGTACTTGTCCAGTTTTTCTTGGATGCGTCTGCCATATTCAGGGTCAGCGGCAGCAAAGTTGGCAACCTGAAAGAGCAGATAATCTTATTACAAGAGACCCAGTTATTGCAGCTAACATCCTTTGTTGTTGCTGTTGTTGTTGTTTTTGTTGTTCTTGTGGTTCTTATTGTTGTTGTTGTTGTTCGTCTAGATTTCATGAGGAGAACATGATATAATGTTGTCAACGCAAAGAACGTTAAAACTTTTGGAAAACTATACGACCACGGAAGCAAAGATTAATTATGTATATATATATATGAATAATTTTTAGTAGTACAAAACTTCAAAATTGCGATGAACAGCGGAAATATTTTCGGGCATACTTTAAAGCTTTCTTCATCTGACACTCCTTAGAGTATAAACGTCAGAAACAGACCGAAACACTTGAAAAAGGCGGAATTTATACCAAGATGCGGATCGAAATGCACCAATCAGAAGTTCGTATATGTGAATAAACTATAGTATTTCAACAGGGCTTTATAGGCCAATACGGCATCTAGGCCCCTTTATCTCAATTATTATCTCAATTATTCTAATTAATGTGATGCCGTAGATTTCGTGGGCGCTGTGCAATTCATTGACTTTGCTTTTATCAAGGCTGAAGGGAAAATCCCCCCGTGCCGCTTTCTAGCATACTTGCCTATCTTGGAAGTAGGGTATCTCTAAAGTTCGACAAACTAGTACTCGCAGGCTAAGATCCATCTAATAGAAATAAACTACTTACAGCTCTCTTCTGAATGAACTCCTTGGCATTCTTCATATGCCCAGCAATATTGCTGACAAGATCTTCACGTTCATTTTCATCCAAAACTTTATTCCAGAAAGTACCAACCTTTGAAAATAAAACCAAAAATAAGAAAGACGAAATGGCTAAAATATGAAAACAGAACGTTAAGTGAGAGACAATGTACTGACCCCCAATCGACTGTTCCTTTAACCGGGATCGTTAATAGCACAAGGATATTTAGCTGCTTGAATTTACGTGCGTGCAGAGAACACCTACAGTCAGAAGACATTTGATCGAGACGATTCTCTATCATGTCTACTCAAGCTGACTTACACTGACTGTCTGACTGACTGACTGACTGAATGACTGACTGGCTGGCTGACTGACTGACTGACTGACAGACTGACAGACAGACTAACTGACCGACCAACCGACCGATCGACCGACCGACGAACTGACTGACTGGCTGACTGACTGAATGACTGACTGACTGACTGACTGACTGACTGACTGACTGACTGACTGACTGACTGACTGACTGACTGACTGACTGACTGAATGACTGACTGACTGACTGACTGACTGATTGACTGACTGACTGACTGATTGACTGACTGACTGACTGACTGACTGACTAACTGAATGACTGACTGACTGATTGACTGACTGACTGACTGACTGACCGGCCGACTGACTGAATGACTCACTGACTGATTGACTGACCAACAGACTGACTGACTGACTGACTGACAGACTGACTGACTGACCGACCGATCAACCGAGCGACGAACTGACTGACTGACTGACTGATTGACTGACTGACTGACTGATTGACTGACAGACTGACCAACCGACCGACCGACCGACTGACTGACTGAATGACAGACTGAATAACTGACTGACTGACTGATTGACTGACTGGCTGACAGACTGACCAACCGATCGACCGACTGACTGAATGATTGACTGACTGACTGACTGACTGACTGACTGACTGACTGACTGACTGACTGACTGACTGACTGAGTGACTGACTGACTGACTGACTGACTGACTGACCGACCGACTGACCGACCGACCGACCGACCGACGAACTGCCTGACTTACTTGCAAGAGTTTCTAGTTATAGTATTTACAAGGCACAAGATTCATTGCGCAGATGGCAACTATACATGCAACTATGTTCTAACAGAAAGTTCTAGTTATTATGACGTAACACTATTGACGTTAATAGATACAAAGAATAAAAAGATCATAACGTGCAAGAAACATACGTGACATTTACATGAAGTAGTTGTTCCTACTTCATTCTGATAAGGGGGGGGGGGTCACGAAAACTGATAAAAATGATAGACTATACACATTCCTAAAAGGAAGCGACTACAATAAACTATTGTTTGGAGTCATACACCTTCATCAGTTTAGCAATAAGATGTTGGAAAGGGTTTATTTAAGCGTAGATATCTACCTGGGTGAAATTATCCTCATCAGCAGAATTATACTTGGCAACGTCTCCACTGACCTATAAATAGAAAAAAAGGTTTTCAGTATAAAGGAAAAGCCTTTCTGGAAGGGAGGGCGAGGTGTTCAAAGCTTTCGATTTCAAGTCCTGGATTCAGATCTTGCTTGAACAACTCCAAACAAGCCTGCAGTGCTGGCAACGCAACCTCTAGGTCAGTAGATGAGTGACCAGAGTAGCTATTTGTTCTAAAATATTAGTTTGAGCGCACACGCTGTTGTCCAAATTGTGGTCTTCCTCGACTAGTGTTTATTGCCCAGATGGGCCTACTAAGAAATCTTCTAAGAAATCCTTATTGCTCAATAAGTATTGCTAAATGTGAAATTAAATTACAGCAGATAAGTACTTATTTCCTTGGTTATCATACATTATCGAATGGAAAAAGGGTGTCGTTATTAATCTTCCCAATTAAAACTCTTAAAGGTAAAGCTCCTAGTAGTCAGTTCTTAGAAATTTTAGAAAAGACTGTTAGGGCAAAATTGTCAAAGATTGTTAAATTAGCCATCCTTGAATAATTTTTCACAAGTATAGCATCCTTTAACTGACGAGAATTGGACCATGGACTGAATGATTGAGTAGCTGAATCAATTTCTATTTAGTGTAGAAATTTACCGTATAATATATAAGTTTGCCATTTGAAAATTATATCCATCTTCAGGGATATATTTCTATATATATAGGCTAGTTGTATCTGAAGAAAGATACATTTTTGAGACAGACTTACATGGAAAACGTGGCCTGCAGCTTTAGGGTCATTTTCTGGTCCACTGAAACTGTTTGGGAAATAATTTGGAGCATTTCCTGGAACGGAAGAGCAAATACGAAATGTCATGTTTCAAAATTTCTGAGACGAACATGAAGGCTGTACAGCATCCAAATAAGTGCTAAGTTTGACATAAAGCATAAAATTAAAGTTTCGTTTTTAAGACTGCTTAAGTTTTACCTTGGTTATCATAAGCTTGTGGTCCATCTCGTTGGTAATTCTTCACTTTAGCTCTGTAAGGGCAGTTCACGGGCAGCTGAAGATAATTTGCACCAAGACGATGGCGATGAGTGTCTCCATAAGAAAACAGTCTTCCCTGAAATGATAAAATATACATATCATTGACAGAAAGAAAATGAAAGTCCTTATCAATACTTCTTACTCTAAAATAGCGATAAACAGCGGAAACATTTTCGGGCATACCTAAAAGCTGACACTACTCAGAGTATGAACGTCAGAAACAGACAGAAACAATTTCTGACGTTCACAAGCTTTTAAGCTCGCTTTTAAGTATGCTCGAAAATTTTCCCGCTGCTTATCGCAGCTTTGAAGTTTTGTACTACTCAAAAACTATTGACTTCCTACTCTGACTACCAACGATAGCTGTCAGAATGAATGAACTCTCTGAAAAGTTGTTCACTAAGGTTCTGGTCGAGCAATCAAACATTGTTGGTCCAAGATTTTAGATTTGCTTGTCAAGCAAAATGTTTGACCGTTTAGTCACGTCCAAAAACATTGCTCGTCCAACATTTTTTGTTTCCGTAAAGCAAAAAATGGTTTTGAACTTTTTTAAAAACATCACGCAACAAATTTTATTACTTTTGCTTGCCAAGCAATGTTTTTGGATTTGGCCGAACGATCAAACATTTGTTGTAAAGCAAATTTAAAATTTTGGATCAACAATGTTCGATCGTTTGGCTAGGGCCTAACGATTGACTTACTTAAATGCCCTGAATTAAGTCGTAACTTGAAAATATTCAAATGACAATGAAACAGAAAGCTTAAACATAAATTGTCCTAGGTGGTTGGGAGGTAAAAAGGATATGCTAGCTCTCTGCAGGAGGTAAGTATGAAGCAAGCACTCTGACCAGCCAAAGCCATAGTTTATCGGTTGAGCAATCCAAGCAGAGTGTGTAGACTTCTTTCTATTTTTGATCCTGATCCGACGAGCCTCTATCTCGACAGAAAAACGTGCCCAACCCCTGCGTGCATGGTACCAAAGAGGGCTTTGCACAGTCTGTGCTTCCTCACCCAAGCTCTGCATATTAAAGGTACACTGACCATGCGCTTAAATCAAAGTTCCGTATGGACTAAGTATTCCCGGTATTACTTTCTTTCTTTAACAGCAAATTTATAGTCACTTATAATTAGACAATAGACTTATTACACTCATCGTACCCTTCGCAAACAGCAAAATCACCTCTGAACAACCACAACAACCTGGTTACTGCTTCCTTCATAGAAAACAGCAATAATGTTGTTGTAGTTGCTAGAGGTTGTTGTTGTTGTTTCAAAAGAGTGGGACGAACTTTAATAAGTCCAAGTAGACAGTATACAACATACTTGAAGCATCTTGTCAGGTGATGGTTCAATTCCAGGAACCATATGAGCTGGGCTGAATGCAACTTGTTCTACTTCCGCAAAATAATTCTTTGGGTTTCTGTTCAGCGTCATTTTGCCAACAGGGATCAAAGGAAATTCAGAATGCGGCCAGATCTACAAAATGACAATTTTCAAACTATAATATACGCTATCAATCCTAGAGTCTACAGTAGAGTCCACAAAAAATTTACGAAATTCTTTCGATCCACAGATTCATGGTAATACACGCTTATTTTACAAGGAACCTACCTCAAGGCCTAGCTCTTAAAGTTCATTATTTTTGGACCTCTTTTGAGGCAACTGTAGTTCAAAAAGTTCCTTACTAGTTCCTTAATTTTAACTGCACATACAGTGGTCTTAACAATAAAAGAGAGACACTTGCATGTGAGCAAAGCTCGAGACTACTCTTAGGAAACATTTGATACATTCGTAACGTACAATTTATGTGATTTTCGACTGCAAATGAATGGAACCGGCTTTCTAATTCTTGGTTATTTGCAGTGATAAAAGCATTCGACAGAGTTCCTTAACAATGTTCTCTTTAGTAGTATAAGTTCTTTAAATTTTCGGGCCTTCTACATGCAGGTTCCTTATAAAGTGGTTCTTTATACAAAAAAAGCGTGTAAGAATCCTTAACACTACCTTAGTCAAATCAAACGGGTTCCATCTTAATTTCTCTGCCTCGTCAAATGTCATCACTTGGATATACATTGTCCAGGAAGGCTAGAATTGAAAAAACATTAAAAAGTTAGAGGTTTAAGGTTCACACAGCTTTCAAAGATTGCAAAGATATTAATATAGTTTTTTATTAAATTTTAATTTAGGTTTTGAGTTAAATTTAGCTAGTTTATGTAGTTAGTTTGTTAATTAGTTGAACAGTTGGTTTATCAAATGGTCAGTTAGTTAGTTAATTATTTGGCTGGTTGATTAGTTAGTTATTAACATACTTAAACAGTTCGTTAATTAGTTAGTTAGTTAGTTAGTTCGTAAATTAGTTAGTTAGTTAATTAGATAGTCAATTAATTGGTTAGTTACTTGGTAAGTTAGTTATTTACTTCATTAGTTAGTAAGTTGGTACGTTAGTTCGCTAGCTAGTTAGTCAGTTAATTAGTTAATTAGTTATTTAGTTAATTAGTTAGTTAGTTAGTTAGTTAGTTAGCCAGTTCATCGGTAAGTTAATTAGTTAGTTAGTTAATTACTTAGTAAATTAATTGGTAAGTTAGTTAGTTATTTGGTCATTCAGTTACTTAGTCAGTTAGTTAGTTAGTCAGTTTGGTAAGTTAGTTAGTTAGTTAGTTAGTTAGTTAGTTGATAAGTTATAGAGTCAATTACTTAGTTAGCTAGTCAGTTAGTTAATTAGTTTGTTGGATGGATGGATGGATGGTTTGTCAGTTATTATTCATAGTTCGTCGTAATAATACTTACGAAGCTTCCATTTTCAATATTGTTGAATAAATCTCTGATACTATAATCAGGATCCTTTCCAGAGAGATCATCAGCTTGGCTGGCCTTGAGATTCTTAATGCCTTGATCGGTCTGTAAAACAATTGATCTTATACTACAAATATTGTGAAACTGTCAAACCCCTAAAGACTCCCCATTTCAAGGCACAATCGCATAAATTCGAATAAAGACGCAGTGCGCCTATAAAGCGATCAGGACTTGGTCATGTCATCATCAAGAGAACGAAAACGTATAAACTTTTTTCAGACGTATTAATCTTTTTTCGACCTTCTCTCGCCGTAGTTTTTGCTTTTTTTATAATTTAATCAGATAATCCGATTACTAATTATTAGGTACATTCAAGGATACGCCTACCAAGCATGAAGCTTCTCTAGTCTCTACCATGCAACTAAAAGAAGTATCTTTCTTTCTTGACATTTTTCTTATAGTGGAAGAGACTAGAAAAGGTGACCATGCCTAGTATGCGTATCTATAAACGTACCTATAATTAGCAATCACAGCTTCACGGCTTCTGGACATCCTATAATAGGCCCAAACAATAGATCACAAAATGTTTTGAATACCTTGAGGTGAAACTTGCAGTAAACAGCTTGGTTATCTTTGCTGACCATCTTAAAAGTGTGACTGCCATATCCATTCATGCATCTGTAACCATCGGGGGTGCCACGGTTTGAAAACAGAAAAGAAACTTGGTGTGTTGTTTCAGGCCTCAGCGATATAAAATCCCAAAACATGTCCGGATCCTAAAAAGGAAAACAAAGATGTGAAGTTTACAGAAAAGTAAATTATTACTAGCAGGATAACAATCTTGAACTAAGGAAGGTTAAACTGTATTACGCCACTGGAGTAGAGCGAATCTAGAGCATCACTGAGTCAATTGCCTAGCCTAGCATTAATACCAAAACAAAATTTCAACAGCAAAAATGTAGTTAGGTTCATCCCTTGCGAAGATAAACTTCTGGCTTGAAGACGCTCTAAAGATGCATTATGCGAATTCTCCAACACCGAATACATTTCGTCACACCTTATCCAGTCTGCTGCACTCTACAAATGTCGAACCTGAAAAGTTTTTGGAGTTAACGGAGGTCGCTCTCGAAAAGTGCTTTGTACACTCACTCGAGCTTACTTTGGGTAGGATATTTTGAAGTTTTCTTAGCAAAGCTAAGCCCCCTATCATTTTGTTCTTTGTGTCTGTAATGCTCTTTCCAAGACAAAGATTCGTCGATTTATCGATTTGTATCCCAAGATATTTGTATACATTGTATGTATTTGCATATATTGTAGATATCCATATATATATTGTCTAAACTTGCTGCATGAACCGAGCCAAAAGGATACATTTGACTTAGGCAAGCAATTCTTAATCCAACTTTGTCCCGAGAGTGATTAGGATGCTACATAGAACTTTGTTGTCTGTGTCCATAATCACCCTCGCATCAGCTTTGTTGATTCAGATTCTGATTGGCTGCATGAAACAAAAGATTTTACCTTAAGATGAGTCTGAGGGTTTCTCTTCTGCGTGTGGATGAAACTTGGAAAAAGAATTGGATCTCTGATGAAGAAAATTGGAGTGTTGTTGCCAACAAGATCCCAGTTTCCATCTTCTGTGTAGAATTTCACAGCAAAGCCACGGGGGTCTCTAGCTGTATCAGCACTACCAGATTCACCACCTAGGACATTAAAGGTGACATGATTGCGACATAGAGACATAAACAGCGGAAAAATTTTCGGACATACTTAAAAGCCTTTTTCGTCTGATACTCCTCAGAGTATGAACATCAGAAACAGACCGAAACAATAAACTAAGGCAGAATTTATACCCAGATGCGGCTCGAAAAACTAGTAAATGTTGTCCTATGGCAGAATCATGTTTAAGAGTGGGTTGTCGAAGAGAAATCGAGTGAAAAATCGACTCATTTTGCAACATTGTAGAGCGATTTGAACCCTGTCAAGTGATGTTGAGTGAAGTTTGATCTTGATTAAAAAATATGAGTGAAGACGGTGCTGTCACTTGAAAATCGATCTTGTCTGGTTACTTTGTCAGGTGGGTTGAATGTCTTTCCCTGGGAAGTTGCATAGAAAAGCCAACATGGATAGAAAGGATCTAAAGTGAATAATTGAGCGAAAAATCAAATCGTTTTGCCTCCCATGCTAGATTTCCGCTTGATTTTGAAATCAACTGTCAAATGCGGTCCAGGTAGACTTTGCGGAGTTGGTGTTTCAAGTCTGCATGTCAGTGTTTTAATAATTAGGTGAAGGAAATGGCTAAAACGCGGACATTGATTTAGTGGACAAAGATCAAGACAGAAATCGAGTTATTTGGCCAAGCGTTTATCAGGCATTTACAGGGGCAGAGATGTATGAACTTCATACTTTAAGTTTCAGCTTCGTATGTGACAGTTAGATTACAATAACAAAACTTACCCACAGTTGAGAACCTCACAGCAACTGGAGTTTTCTTGTTGATGCTTTCAAAGGGACTGCTTTGCAATATTTGGTAATATCATGAGTGCAAACAAATTCACCAAATGCCCCTGCACCTTTGGCATGTACAACTCTCTCTGGAATACGCTCTCTGTCAAAATGAGCCATGTCATCAATGAAGACATGATCTTGGATGAGTACTGGTCCTCTTGGTCCAACTGTTAGTGTTTCTGTTTTTGTGTCAACAGGGACTCCATTGCCAGTTGTCAGTTTACCAGCTTCCTGTTTAAATCAAAGTTTCAATCATTCTTTAAACAATGAAATTGAAGTTCGATTTGGAAAAACAATTTTGCTGAACAGAACTACCCTATTTATCAATGGCTGGCTCTGAGAGCCCCCCTGATAAGAGAAGTTCTAACTCCTGGCAGGCCATTGTGTTTGTTTGTTGTAATTAGCACCTACAACATGCAGAGTGGTCCAGAGGCCCCGGAGAGGCAGCATCAGCCCCAGGGTAATTTAATTCTACCTGGATCTTAGGAGATGCATGGGGGGCTTCAGTTACTTTCAATTTTTGTGGGCTCCTTACCCCTCCTCTTCTCTAAAGCTTGAATTTCTGAAACCGTACCCTTGCAGTAGTATTAATTTCCACCTTAATTATGCACATAATCTTTTGCCCCTCCTCCTTTTTTCTCTTAAATGATGATTTTCCACGGGTTTTCCACCTCTCATATCATTATAGATCATTTTGGTATGACATCAGACAGCATTAAAAACTTTTCGAAATCACAAGATATCGAGTTTTTGACATGAAAATCTTATAAAGCATCCAAAACTTACAGTACTGCTATCGAGTGGTCTAACATCGCGGATCGCGTATCGTGCGTGTCGCGCACGATCCGCGATGCCCCGCGATGCTTGCTATCGCGGAGTATCGCGGACCCCTCGATTGTCTATCGCGGGCTTCCTATCGAGACCTCCGCGATCCAATCGCGGATCCCTCGATCCAATCGTGAGCTCCGCGATCCTATCGAGACCTTCGCGATCCAATCGCGATCTCTCTTTGAAACGCTGACAGCATTTTGCAAAAGATCTCAAACCAGATGGATTTGTTTAGAAAGCGATAACATGCACCGGCATGCTTTATTTCAGAAATCTGTTGCTTCTATGCCGTACCTATAGAAGCAACAGATTTGTACCCTAGTCTTTAGTTCGATGTGAAATAAAATTAACCTTTTTTCGGTGCAACATGCTTATCATCAGGGTATATATCACAAATGTTTGATAAAAAGCAAATGCGAGTTCATATCTAAAAGAAACTAAAATAAGTCTAAAAGCAGGGTTTTCCAGCTAAGTCTTTTCACTTGTCTTATCTGAGTTGTTTATTGTTTATGTATCCCATAGGGCTTGTGTGCACATGTGTTGTGGTTTTTATTTCCTCAGTACCCCCTTCGGACTTTATTCATTGTATAAAGTTATTAGTACTATTTTGATCGGTTTTCATATTCCTGTTTTTGTTACAAAATTTCAAAATTAATTCCAATTTGTCAGATAATTTGCACGTGAAGCATTTTTTAAACTTTAAAAACTTTTTAAAGTTTTTGGAGGTTCTTGAGTTTGTTTGGGTATTTTGAAATCTTGGAGCCATGCAAATCATAAAGTAAGATAATCAACTTAATCCAATCTTTACTAGTAAACAATGACCTGTGACTACAGGAGCATTCCTATGATTGATACCGAGGTTCAAAAAATTCCCCAACATGAAGAAAATCCATATGGGTCTCTAAAAGATTCTGAATGTTTTCAACACTACTAACACAATGTCGAACAACAAAAGTTTTCCAGCAGGTGCGAAGAACATGTGTCGGCAACAAAGGAAAACTTAGCAAACAATGTTTTGTAATGTATTCTATTGCCCTGGGACCCTTACGGATGATTACAAAATTTGAAAGTGCTGTCGAGTTTAGGCTGAAAATATATGAGAAAATCATATGACGAGTCCGAAGTTTATCAACAGATTCTCTGTTCATAATGAAAGCTAAACTTTACACACAAGTAACTTTCAAGAAATTTTCATTGTTGTGTTGTTTTGTTATCCTATTAGAGAAAGATAAATGCTTTCCCTAACTTTCTCATCCCCCGGTATATAACAATAGAGCAATCGCGGACTCCTCGATTGAGATCGCGTATCCCTCGATCGACATCGCGGACCTCTCGATCGACATCGCGGACCCCTCGATAGAGCAAGAGGATCGCGTGGATCGAGGGGTATATCGCGGACCTCGCGATCCGAAAGCTCTATCGAGGGGTCCGCGATAGCATCGCGGATCGTGCGCGTCGCGCAAAATCTGGCATCGCGATGTTAGACCACTCGATAGCAGTACTGTAGACAAACAATAGAAATGCAGAAGACTTAGGCCTCCAACAAAACAAGGCTAGATACTTTCTCCTTGTCCTTACCTGTTGTTCTCGGGCGAACGATGTTAGTTGTTCTGCTGCCTTTTCTCTTTGACTCATGATGATGAGGAAGTTTTCTTCGACAGTATTCTCCGATCAAAATTACCCAAACAAACGGTGGAGAGAAGAAAGAACAAACTTCTTGTCCTTTGAACCCTTGCAAAACATTCCCAGGTACTCCATGTATACGGAGCGCATGCGTCATTTTTGTCCCTCTCAAAAGTGTCCCTCCCACGTTTTCGATCTTGGTCCGAAATCGAATTTCACGCAATGAATGATGGGAAAATGCCCCATAGAAACACATGGAGATCAACGAATATGGAATGGAAGCTTTTGCCTTGGAAGATTTTGGCAGTCCCTCACAAACACGCTCTGGTCTCCCTTTGTCTATGTAGAATTGTTACATGGCTGCATGGCTGATGCAGTGAAAGAAAATTGTATGTATAACTTTTCGATAACTTCTTTAATTGATCAAAAGCAATCAAATTCGTGATTAAAATTCTGGCAAAATTCCACACTGGTTGCTATGGGTTGCTAGGAAACATTTTCCAAGCATTCATTGCTTGAAATAAGATCTGTCTGTTTTCACAAATGATCTGTAAAAAATTTTTTAGAGTTCAGTGGTTTTCACTAATTTTGATTTTGTGTATCCCCCCCAATAACGCCTTGTGATGGAGGCATCTGCGCTTTGAAGTTAGTCTGCATAGCATAGGACACTATGCAAAGGATCACGGGATTACGGACATCCAGGGTGCGCTCCAGGGGTTTCTTTTGGGACTTTGGTCTCTTCTGATTCTGAGTTCTTAAAAAAAGTATCTAGACTTTGAAGGTTTCCCATTTCAGCCCAAAAACGCACTTTCTAAAAAACGGAAAACTTTAGAGTTGTTGGAGAAGCTGAAGCTAAGGAAGCAAATCCCCTCAAAGTCTATGAAATCTTCCAACTTTGTACAGTCAGGAGAGCTTTGGAACCTCTAAAGTCTCCGATTTTTCCGAGAGTTTTCCAAAAGAATGGACGTTCGATTTCTCGGAAGTCTCAACTAAAACAAGACGCAGAAAATATCCCTAGGGAACGCGCTCCCAGTTAGGAATAGAAGCTCTCCACACCCAAGCGAGCAATATAGGCCCACAGAAGCTCTCCATACACCTCAACCACTAAAATCAGTGCCCTCAACTCAAAAATATGTTTTTGGGCGTATTAATTATTGTTTGACTTAAGAAAGAATCAGGACAGGGTAAGAACCAAACAAAAATGCTCCAGAACTTAATCACCATGAATCTTCATATCTAATGCTATAAAGAATGAAATTCCAATTATAATCACAAAATTTTGTTAAAATTGTATCAGTTACGAAGAGCCCATTGTATATTTTAGAGTTTTGTATAAACAATTTTTCCGAACGGCCATTATATGGCAGTTTTCAGTTTCTCAGTTGGTTTTGCTTTCGTTTCCGAAGTTTAGGGCCACATCAAATTGAGGCTAGTGTGGATGCATTTCAGTCGAACTTTAGGGCCACATCGAATTGAGGCTAGTATGGATGCATTTAAAATCGAAGTCATGTGATCCGCGGAGAGGTACCAAGTCGAATACAGCAGGGGTAAAGAAAATTGGCCCCAAGGCAAACTTTTCTCAGCGAAGGGACAATTCCCTTATCTTGCGATTCTGTAGAATTCCCATGATTTCAGTTGTTCTTAAAATTTTTTTGGAGATACGTTATTGTCCCGACTCCCAAGGAAAACGATATTCCGAACACCAAAAATTGATTTAAACCATGTTGAAAAATTCGTTATCAAATGAGTTTACAGTCAAGGTTTTAAAATGACTTTGAGGAGCATCGTGAGAACATTCTTTTGAAATGTTTCTTGATTGTTTTGCGAAAATTCTTGAGGATAAGCGCGTAGATTATTGGATCGACAAAAGTATTCAACGCGATAGTCCACGTATTGACTTCCAACATCGTCTTTACAGGAACTTTATGTATCTCGCCTATTGCTTCCATGAAAGTCATATAAATCACAGGGATCCAAGTAAACATGTACGTCACTGCAACCGCTGCGAACGCAGTCGACGCTCTCACTTCATCGAGGATATTTTTTATTTTCGCCGCGCGGCTCCTTCTTCGCACGCTTAAAGATCCGCGTATTGATGAACTCGTATCAGCTTTGGAGTACAACCGCTTGACTCGGCCAAGAAATGATTTTCTTTTCCGCTCATTGAACACGTTTTCGTCGGCGGCTTCATTCTCTGTTGATATCAGTTTTGACCTTTCTTCAATTGATACTTGTTTTGACGCCGGACGTTTGTCGCTTGTGACCGCTTGTGCTGTTCCATTCACGTATCCATTCTGTGTTTTTACTTCATTCATGCAAACCAATTCTGTCGCCTTGTGATCTTCGTCAGGATCCGCTGGGTCGCCAGGGTCCTTTTCCTCTTCGATTGGTTCCGGTGATCCGGTAGCTAGCGATGACGGTGAAGAGCGCTCGAGATACGATATATCTGTCTCAGTTCTACGTAAATATGGCTTAGACGGAACACCGTTCTTCGCTTCGGATTCTTGCGTAGTTTCACTAGAGATTGAACGGTTTTCGAGACCATTATCAGCATCACTAGAACATCCGGCTTCTGAGCTTTGTCCAACATCAGTGAGCTTGTCAGACATTTTGGCATGGTCCTCAAAGTTTTCCGACGAGCCTTCATTTTGTTCCGCTGTTTGTTCCATGCGTCCACCATTAGACAAATGCCTTTGTTTTTCTTCATGCTTCGAGTCGCCTTTTTCGCTCGACGAAGACGGCTGTCTCGGTGCGTTGTTATTAGACCCGACGTCGCACAAACTATTTCTTGCTTTACCCACTTTTATGCAGCTTCGTCGGCATTCGGATAAATCAGGCGATATATTCACGCACACCGTCTTATCGTCGACCAAGCTACTACAACGCTTATTTCTCACTGATTCAGGCGAAGATGAGCAGCACAAAGGCTTACTCAATTTCAATGAAAGCTTTCTCTTCGGCGGAACGGTATCATCGTACGAAAAACCTGCAAACGACGGCTTGCTTTCAGCAGGCGATGTACCTCAATAGAGATACGGGTGTACACAAAGCATATGAAGAAAAATGGCGCAACCAAAAACACCGCCAAACTGAAAATTATGTAAATTTTGTGTGCTTTCGTAGTCTGGTCTCCTTTCCATATCAGCGGAAGCAGACCAAAGCAAGTAGGCACTACCCAAGCCAGAAGAGCGATTCGAAGCGCCACACGCTTTGTAATAAGCGATTGATAACGCAGTGGCTTCGTTATGGATATCAGCCTCTCATAGGTGACGGCGGAGAGGTTTGCGCAATATGTAAATACGATGATGACAGCAAGAAATCCATACAGCAAGCTCCTACTGCAGAATATCTTGACTGGGAATAGCACTCCAGCGCAGAGGGCATTGGCTACGCAGAGGCTAAACACAAATGTATTCGTCGCTGTGCGGAGGATCTTGTTGGCGTATATTATGTAACAAGTGAAGGCGTTTTCAAGGAAAGCAAAAAAACACACGACAAGAAGAGGATATATGGAGCGATCTTTACCGATCTGGCAAAGAGGCATAGTAACCGGTGTCCGCTTGCTGGTGTCGACGCACAGCGTGATATTTGTGAGATTTCCAGTTGTACTGTTCACGGATGAGAGACACATTAATATTTGAGAAATATTTGGATCAGCCATGACTCATCAATTTTCCCTTCAGATCAGGAAACAGAACAATGGGCTTCAGTTTGCACCAATCAAAGACACTTCCCAGTTCATCAACCAATGAAAGACTGCTCCGGTTTCTATAAAGAAAGAACCATATTTGTTTAGTACCCATCCCGTATGTCCCTTTTCGTAGTAGAGTTGCCAGCAGAAGGTACGATTTTCCGATAAATTGCGTTACGTAAGCTTAGTGAGACGAAGACCCGCCCCCTGCCTCCTCTGATTCTTACATACAGTCTCAGTTATGACAGGGTTTTTAGTTTTTGTACCTTAAACCAAACATCATTGCATTGTTCAGTGTGGAATTTCATGCGACGTTTCGAAGGCCGTAGCTGCAGGGGGTAGGGTGGGGGGGGGGGTGTGACACCCCACTCAAGTCGTCCGTCGGCAAATTCGAGAAGAATCAAAGGAAACTTGATACGTCTTGATATTGTGTCGGCAAGAGTCGGACAAGCGTCCTTCAGATGGCTTGCCGACTCATACTAGCATCCAGTTTCCATAGTTGCCGATATTTTTGGTTGCTAAGGACGGTGAAATGGCGAGAGCAAGTGCTTCCGTACCGCATTTGCATTTGCCCGTTTGTCAGCAACCCTGGTCATAACAGATACAAGCGCACTACAAAGGAGGTTTAGGTATAATACACGGGGTCGCCAACACTGCCCTTGAAGAATGGTAGAATCAGAAGCAAAGGAGCGATTAGCTACGTATCTTTGACGGAATCTAACGTTACTAGCAAATTATTCGAATATTATTGTCCAACAGCTGAAAATGTTGCTTCCTACGACATTCTTGAGTTCAAATTTTCTAAATTTTCTGTGGTGCATGCCCTCGGACCCCTCTTTCATTTTGTCCCTCAGTTCTATGATGTCCCATCTTACATATTTGATACATGCATAATATCCTGGTTTGAGGGTGAGGGCTGCATGCAAAGGATAGAGCCCGAAAAAAAATTCGCCAAGGGCAACAGCCAAGTCACACCCATTTTTAAAAACCCCCACCCATTTTGTTGGCAAAATGCTATGCTACTGTACACCCCCCAAGTCGCTGAGCCGTAGCGACGGCCCTGTACTTTTCTTCAGGTGCTGTGGCGTCGTGGCCTTAGGCCTAGTTTAAAGGTCGCATTTTTGCCGCGTCGAATTAAAAGAAGTACTGTAGCCTGAAAGAAACTATCAATTAGATGCGACATAAATACGACCTTTAACCAGCTAGCTCATGGTGACAGAAGCTCAGTGTGGTCAGGGTTTGAGCCCCTCTTGATTAGTTAACCTGCTCCAATCCTAGAGACTACCGCTAAATACACCATTTCGCAAAAGGAAAATTGAAAAATATTCAGTTGTTTCGCTATCCATTGCAGATAATTGCATTAAATTTCTCTTTATTTATGATTTTCCTTTCATAATTAGTCTTGTTATAGATGTTCCCGCATCTTCTGGAGCTGAGGTTTCCGTGCATGCGTTTGTAAAAACAGAGCAGCAGACCATTATAATAAGAACAAAAACGAATATATTTTCTTCTAATTTCCCTGATCTGTTATCTGAATTCAACTCTCCACAATCTACAAGCACACACGACACTTGTTGGGGAGATGAGAGGAGGTAAGTCTTCGGCAAACGAAGAATTTCTCGGGCTTGCGGCCAAAAGTCATGCGCACTAGCAAATTTTCGTCGAGATCACTGATTTTTGTTCGAGATTGAGACTGCTAGTGACACGTTTAGATACCAGCACGGGAGGTGCTCCCATTGAAGCCCGACCTGGGGTCCAGTCAGTTTGAGGGTCTTAGCGAATGACTACCAAATGCTCCAATGTAGAAAAATAAAGGAACGATATTGCAACTTTGGGGTATTTTTTGTAACATCTGAGGCTGGACATATGTTGTTCTTAATTTGTTGGTAAATTGAGTTTCGATGTTCCAATGAGTGTGTTATAAAAGGAGCGGTCAAACCTTACCTCTGATAACGTTCCCTTTAGAAACGTCAATGATGGATCCTGTCGAAATCGTTCCGTCCGCTTGCAAACACAGTACAGTACACGCGAGAAGGCCCTATTACCAGGCGAATAATAAAATTGCGCCTGTCCAGCAGGACTGGGCAGAAAGGAGGGTCTTATGGTGTAATTCCCGGTTGCAGGAAATGAAGCCCAAATCACCAAAAATATATACATCATAAATATAAATCTATACGTCATACATACGTCAAAAATATAAATCTTATAGGAATTTAATAATACTGTCATCGCCGCACCATGAAGGTTGTCAGAGCAAAACATTTGAAGGAACGAAAGATTCTGGCCCGCCCCCCTGTGCTGTGCAGCCCTTTCGGACTCGCGACGAAATGAGATGATCATTATCCCAAGACTTTGGATTTATGTAAGTTGATTAGTAAATGTAAAATAGCCTACACGCTTTTTCTATAAAAAACCACTTTATAAGGAACCTACAAGTAGAAGTCGCGAAAATTTAAAGAACTTATACTACTAAAGAGAAAATCATTAAGGAACTTTTCAATGTTGAATGATTTTATCACTGCAAATAATCAAGAATAAGAAAGCCCGCTCCATTCATTTGCAGTCGAAATCCACATAAATTGTACGTTAAGCATGTATCAAATGTTTCCTGGAGTAGTCCCGAGTTTTGCTCACATGCAAATGTCTCTCTATTATTGTTATGACAGTTAAAATTAAGGAACTACTCTTAGGTGCCTAATTGCTGGGGGGGTTGGAATAAGCGGGGGTTGGAACTTCTTTCAGAATCTAATTAGCGGGGGGTCGGAATAAACGGGGGTTGGAATTTCTTCCAGAATCTAATTGGCGGGGGGGGTCAGAATTAACGGGGGGGCAGAATTGTTTGTAGGGTTGCAACAACTAGGATACTAAGAGCCAGACAACGCCACAGAATGAGTTGATTCGCTTGAAAAATTAAACCTAACACATAACTTTATATAATGTAAGGATTAACACAAGAACATTTTACTTTATCGGGAAAACATAACTAAAAAAAGGAACAGAACAAATCTTAATCTATAGTCCAGCTACATATAGGTTTTTCAGTTAGTTAGATTGATAAAAGAGACGGTTTCTGCCAACTGGTCGTATTATGTAAGAAAATATCGACACCAACATCATTGCAAATCTTAATAAGCGGGGGGGTCCTAATAAGGGCGGGGGGGTCGGAAATTTTTCAAAAATTTAATTAGCGGGGGGGGGACGGCAATTAGGAGCCTAAGAGTATTAAGGAACTTTTTGAACTACGATTGCCTCAAAAGAGGCCCAAAAATAAGGAACTTTAAGAACTAGGCCTTGAGGTAGGTTTCTTATAAAAAAAGCGTGTATTAAAATTTTGTTCTCTTGATGCCGGTTTTTTGGCTTTTTGCTGTTAATGCTGTACTTTTTGTACCTTCTGCCTGTATTTTTTTTATTATGTATTATTTTATTTGATCATTTTAACTTAGCTGCTATAGCTAACACTGTATGTACACAAGATTATGAACTTACCTAGCAAGCAAACAGAAGCTTTAAGCTGACTCGAAAAGCCAGGTCTTCTTTCTTTGCACAAAAACTCAAGCTAAATAACACATACCAAAACATCTGGATCTGAAATCAAGATCAACACACAACTGAATATTAAAACAATCTTCTGCTGTGTCCTGTTGACATCTTTAGGGCAGTAATAATTACATCGCAGCACTTTGCTGTCATCTCTTTAAAATTATTTCTAAGTCGTAAACAATGGCCGATTAATTGTTATTGTACCAGGAAAAACGATTTGAATATATCATTGTTCCAACATAAAGCATTGTGAAATTACCATATCGTTGAGGTAATTCATTTCAAAAGCGTTAGCGTAAACTCTCTGTCAGGATTTCAAGCTTGCGATGCATGGTGCTCCCATTTCGATTTGGCAAGTACTTTTTTTCAATTTTTTTTTTTTCAATTTTATATTAATGACTTGAAACTTAAAAGTTACGTCGTCATATAAAAAAAACGTAGCAAAAAAAGTACAATTTAAGAATAATTACTGTAAGGCCCTGGTCAAACGATTAAACATTGTTTGTCAAACATTTGGGATTTATGCTTTTGAAACAAAATGTTTTACCGTGTGGCCACCCGGGGGGGGGGGGTACATGACTTATGAATGGACGGGGATTTGCCGCCCAAATTTCGGAAATCCACCCACTTATAATGTACATGCAGAAACAGACCCTATTTTATGAGTAAAAATAATCGGAATACGAGAATAATTAAGCTTTCTAGACCTTATTGTTGCTTGTTACACGTTTTTTTTATAAGAAACCGGTTTATAAGAAACCTAGAACTCGACACCCCAAAAGTTAAGAAACTTTTAGAGCTAGGAGGAAGAAGTTAAGAAACTTGAGAAATTTTTGTGTCAGTTTTCCAACATACTGATTTCACATTATTATGATCGAATAAAAATTAAACTTTCGACTTTTCTTCAATTTGTCACCCACTTTTATGGGGTTTTGGTTAAAATCATAACCATGTTTGGAGAATTTCAGGGCAAAAAACCCACCCATGTGGGCGGCACATACCCGTACCCAAATTATACTAAGTACCTCCCCCCCCGGGGGTGGCCACATCACAAAACATTGCTAGTTAACCATTTTTTGCTTGATACAAACATAGACCTTTTTTGAAATGTTTCGAAAACATTACTGAAGGAATTCTGCTTGCCAAGCAATTGGGCCTAGTTGAGACATTGTGCCCGAGTCGGAGTCGTATCGTGCCGGAGAAATACTTGTCAAGTGCGTGAACTTGACTGCTGGGCCGAAGCCCCTCGTCTGGTATTAGCAGCACATTATGACAATAATTAACTTTGTTTGGTTGCTGAAGTAACGCTTATTGCGGCTTCCAGAGAATCGCAAAATTTTGACGCTCTCACGACAGCTAGGGATATAAACCCGATCGGGAGGAAAGTAGCTCGATCGGGACGAAAGAAGCCCGATCGGGATGAAAACAGAAAAATGCTTTTGCAAATTTTCCTCCCGATCGGGAGGAAAATGTAAGGAATGTCTATTTACGTATTCCGGGGGATATTCTAGATGCTATTTTCGGAATCTACGCCCCAGAAAACCCTGTTATGTGTAAAAAAATGTTGGGGTTCCCCGTGTGGATTTTCCAGAAATTGCGATTTTGTTAAAAATGACGTCATTTCCATTGTTCTACAGGCAGTTTATTGGAAATTTTGCGCGAAATTGCGTGGAGCACGAAAAAATGATGATAATTTTCACAAAAATTAGTTAATTTAGAAAGAAAGTTCCAAAACATTAGGCCAGGTCAACGGAAAACACGCAAGAAGGGTGCAGAACAATGGAAATGACGTCATTTTTAACAAAGTCGCAATTTCTGGAAAATCCACACGGGAACCCCAAAATTTTTTTACACATAACAGGGTTTTCTGGGGCGTAGATTTCGAAAATGACATCTAAAATATCCCCCGGAATATGTAAATAGACATTCCTGGCATTTTCATCCCGATCGGGAGGAAAATTTGCAGAAAAATTTTTCTGTTTTCATCCCGATCGGGCTTCTTTCATCCCGATCGAGCTACTTTCCTCCCGATCGGGTTTATATCCCTAGCTGTCACGAGAACGTGAAAACTAGACTAGATGACGTTAGAACGCGAAATTTAAAGACGCGGGAAAATAACTAGTGCCCAGATTCTTTATCTGTTCGGAACATCTTCTTCACTTGTGGCGTCACGTCAACAGCCTATTGCTGCTTGCACAGTGCCGTAAAAAAGCACAATCCGTCATGGTACAAAGCTTTGGGTGTGCGCTCTTTTGTGCGGGATCCCGCGGGATTCGCTCACTGAAATGTGAGAAATACTTTGATTTTTACATAAACGAACTGAACTGACCTAATAAGAATACAGCATCCGCCGGGAAAGGCTTTCTAAAAGAAATTAAACTAGCATATACAGTAGAAACGTAAGGCGGGTGTAGCTTATGTGGTCTTAGAGCATTTAAGCCTGTATCAGTAGCAGGTGCAGGGCTCAACATTTCATCAATAAATAAGATCCTCACAGCAAAGTACTAATAATCTTTGGATTATTTTTGCACTGTCGACACCGCAAATAAAACATTTATATTTTTTTAATGTATGTTTGCGAGAAGCAGCGGAAACATTGTAGGGAATACGTAATAGCTTTTCTCGTGTGACATTCGTCAGACTACAAGCGTCAGAAACAGACCGAAACAATTGACTAAGGCGGAATTTATACCCAGACGCGGATCGAAATGCACCAATCAGAAAGCGAAGCCGATTAGCTTGCGGGATACATCGGGAAGACCAATAAGAATAATTGAAGAGTTCAAGTGAAAAAAACGAACTCTTTCTGTCTACACAGTACCGGCCTTTTGGTTTTGATTTGAACAGATTCCAAAGCCCTAAAGGAAACCAAGATCTTGATTTGCCAATGATTTTAAAACAATCCTTGCTGTAATTTGCTACGCAATCTGGGTTATCAAGTTAGTGTTGTCCTATGGTCGAATCATGTCGAATCAGGAATCAACCAAGCTAGGTTGTTGTTTGGACCCACGACTGACCGGAATCGCTGCTGCCCACTTTTAAGTCATTTTTAGCACTCGGAAAGTTCTACGATTCATTAAAAAGGAGATGTACCTTGCTACCATTTAAAACTGGTCATTTGCAAATTCTCATGCCTGTGTGATCTCAGGTACGTATGTTACACTTCCCACAGTAGGTTTAGAGATTAGGAGAAAGGAAAAGAAGCAGTGCATGATCAGATGCATTTGGTACATTTGCACGTTAACACTTATCGTATGTTGGAAAGTACAATCACGAAGGCACGGAAGAGAATTTGCACGTTGGCACGTATGGCACGTAATTTTGCACACTCGCTATTTAACTAACTATAACTAACTAACTAACTAACTAACTAACTAACTAGCTAACTAACTAACTAACTAACCAACCAACCAACTAACCAACTAACCAACCAACCAACCAACTAACCAACCAACTAACCAACTAACCAACCAACCAACCAACCATCTAGCCAACTAACCAAACCAACCAACCAACCAACCAACTAACTAACCAACCAACCAACTAACCAACCAAACTAACTAACTAACTAACTAACTAACTAACTAACTAACTAACTAAAACCAACCAGCCAACGAACCAACTAACTAATTAAGGAACTAACCAACTAGCTAACTAACTATCTAGCTAACTAACTAACTAACTAACTATCTAACTAACTAACTAACTAACTAACTAACTAAACTAACTAACTAACTAACTAACTAACTAACTAACTAAACTAACCAGCTAACGAACTAACTAACTAATTAAGGAACTAACCAACTAGCTAACTAACTAACTTACTAAGTAACTAACAAGCTGACTAACAGACTAAGGAACTAACTAACTAACAAACTAACTAACTAACCAACTAACTATCTTTGAAGTTGTAAAATCAATTCAACAAAAATTAAGAAAGTGATTACTAATCTCGGTTTCTCGGTACTAATAGCCGCGATTTTAGGTCCCCATAAACAATAAGAGCGATAGAATAAGTATATAAATGTTTTATGATTCAAATTAGAGGTCAAATGTTCAGAAATCTCTGACGACAATATGAAATAGCGAAAGTTTAGAAAAGCTTTACCTTACAGTCCCCATCTGCTCTGCTGTGTGTGAAAGTGAGCAACATCAGACAACTCTCCAAATTTTAATATACAGACACGTGGTGGTGAGTTGATAATCATAGTATTGCAAGCTCATTGGTCAATGCAAATTAGAAGTGTTTTCTTTGATTTAAAATTCTCACGAGAAATTCAAATCTGAACGCCGTCTGGAGCAAACCTTCAAACCATCTTACTGTCTTAATTTCAGCTTTTCTTACTTTTTGAATTCATGGACAAAATTACTTGAGATAGAAGTCAAAAGATTCTCCCCCTGCCTCCCAAGGTATCAGGTCGTTTCGCCCTACCTCCGTTTCGCCCAACTTCCTTTTCACCCAAGCTGATCTTTTCGCCCAACATTCTTGGTCGTTTCGCCCAACTAAATTACTTGCTATTTATCACTACAGTCACCAAGGTGATGATCGGAGGATTTTATCCGATCATTGTTTCCCAATGTTCCCTTGCCCCTTTTAATTTGAGCCATGTTCTCTTGTTCCATGGATACATCTTGAATACATTTTGGATACATTTCCCGTGTTCCCTGGAACCCCCAGAGTACAATCTTGGACGAAATATAATGAGACACACAGAAGACTCTGAGTTAGTCCAGCAATTCCTTAACTTTAGCTTCGCTAATCAATTGCTCACCCCCCTTCCCCCCTTGGATCAATGTTGAGTGATAATGAAAACAATTCCACGCCATTTTATCAACATTGAGTAAGGGGGGAGGGGTAAAATACAACGGTTATACAAATATTCATGAAAATTTCAGTTCGTCTCATAATTTTTGTCCAAGATTTTACCTTCATTTATTAGGGAACTCCGAACGCAACCAACCTTGACGACCTCTTGGGTTTGCGCTTGCAACTGATGCTGATGCTGGAGTTGATAAAAAATGTTTGCCTTATATCAGTCGAAAGGTTGTCAGTCGAAATGCAAATTGTTCTTTCAGACTGTGTTTCATTAAATTCTGAAAAGCTAATAGTAAAAGCACGTGCGGGGATAAAAAGAAATAGCAAAACATTTAATTAAATATCTTTTGTGATCTTCTTTAATCCACGAAAAACCCTCATTTTGCTACATCGTTCATTTTAGGATCTTTAGCACCTTGACTCCTGCAAAGTTGTTGCTTATAGCTAAGTTGTGTTTATTGAAGTTAATTAAGTTGCTAGGCATAAAATCTTCTGTGCAAAGTATTTTAACTTCTGTGAACATTATGTGTTAAGGATTATAGATCTGTTATTAGTTTATATTATGTATCACCAAAAGCAAAATGTGCTTGCTAGTTTTGAACCAACATGGAAATGTCAAATGAAACCCTTATCTAATGTATATGACCCTCTCTCTTAAGTTCTTTAGCGCATAATTTAAGAGGTTGTGGATGAAGTAAGGCAGTGTGCTATGACTATTTTAAATGGAAGAAGGAGTTAAACCATGATGATGAAGAAGAAGAAGATAAAGAAAAGAATGACTATCGAAGACAATCATAAAGATAGAGACGAAGATATAGATGAAGATAAAGATGAAGATGAAGGTGTCGATGTAGATGTAGATGAAGGTCAACAACTATATCAGGATGAAGAGGAGATGATGATAGAGAAGTAGAGGAAAAGAAGAAGAAGAAGAAGAAGAAGAAGAAGAAGAAGAAATAATAACTTAAAGATAAAAGAAGAAGAAGAAGGCAACGAGTATGATGAAGCTGAAGAGGAACATAAAGATGAAGATGAGGATATACAAGGATGTCATGATGATGTGGAAGGTGACAGTAGAGAAAAGAAGAACTGCTACTGAGAAGTCCAAAGAGGAAAAGGACAATGATAATGATGACAATGAAGATGAAGATAAAGATGAAGAAGATAATCAACATCGATACCAGGATTAAGAGGAAGATGGTAATGGAAAAGAAAAATGATTATGAGGGGATTAAAGAAGAAGAAGACAATGATGACGACGATGATGAAGATGAAGATGAAGATGATTGTGAAGAAGAAGATAAACTTTAAGATGCAGATGCAGATACAGATGCAGAAGAAGATGAAGATGAAGATGAAGATAAAGATGAAGATGATTGTGAAGAAGAAAATAAACTTGAAGATGCAGATACAGATGCAGATACAGATGCAGAAGAAGATGAAGATGAAGATGAAGATAAAGATGAAGATGATTGTGAAGAAGAAGATAAACTTGAAGATGCAGATACAGATGCAGATACAGATGTAGAAGAAGATGAAGATGAAGATGAAGATAAAGATGAAGATGATTGTGAAGAAGAAGATAAACTTGAAGATGCAGATGCAGATACAGATGCAAAAGAAGATGAAGATGAAGATGAAGATGAAGATGAAGATGCGGATGACGATGAAGATGCAGATGAAGATGGAGATAAAGATAAAAATAAAGAAGAAGATGAAGATGAAGATGAAGATGAAGATGAAGATGAAGAAGAAGAAGAAGAAGAAGAGGAAGAAGAAACTTTTATGAGAGTACTAAAGAAGGAGAAGAAGATATAAGATGAAAGTCCAAAGATAGAGTAGCCAAAGGAGATTGGTTTGTAAAGCATGGAATTCACATTGCTTATCTTAACTTATTTTCATCTGCTTCTTCTCGCAGTCTGCTGTTATGTGATTTGTTTATTTAAATCTGCGTTTCGACAAAAAACAAAAATCTAAGCTTATTATAATTACTCATCTGTTACTTTCTCACATTCCCCACCGAGATGAATATCAAATTCATGTTGGACGCAAATAAAGGATGCAATAATACCTCAATGTGTAAGTGGGCTGAATCACGCAAAGTAACGTAAACAACCATGTGGCTACACCTGGTCTTTTTCTGCTAGTCAGGCTTAGAATGGCGAAATATGCTTAGAAAGTTTAATGTCCTAAGAAGTCACGCACTACATCGGTTATCTTATCACAATTTCTTTCTGAAACTGTATTAAGAACCTTTATTTCATTTCAAGAAATAACTGTTTGCATGCTTGCTTGCTTGCTTGCTTCTAAGTAAAATCACATCCCTTTTACTTACAAAATATTCTTAGGTACCTCATTGTCATTTCGACCTGCCCCTAATGACTTTTTCGAAATGCTCCAATTGCAACCTCTCCTTTCTTAGACTCAATGCTTATTTAATTCCATTCCCCATTCGACCTGCACAAGTTTGCTTTGGTAAAATGCAAAATGAAATTTAAGTCTTAAGTTAAAACACGTAGAGGCCAAGGGGGGTGCAAAATCACGCGATCACCCGCACTTTTTCGACGATTCACGCCATCACGCACGATAAAACTTCATTTTCACGTGCATACAACTTCAGGCGTTGCTCTCCGAAATTTTGAGCAGGATCAATATTCAGGATGTTTAACTTCATACATCTAAAGGATTGGCTTTGAAAAATTCTTTCCACGACGAGTTTGTAACGGGGAACACACAAAATTAAGACTTAAGGGGACTTCATTAATTCATTAAATGAGAGAATGACAGAAATATTGATAGCTGACAATGCTTGATGGATAAAAGGGCATTCCTGCATTCAAGCAACCTCTCAATTATGTCGCCAATACTGTAAATCACGAAATCACGAGCCGAGCCGTACCAAAGCATTTCATGCGACGACACGCAGAAGTTTCGATTCACGCATTCACGCGCAAAAAATTTCTCGTTTCACGAAATCACGCATGAAAAATGCGCCGATAACGCATCATGCATTACCGCTTGGGGGGCCTCCATGTAGTCAATATATTCAGTCCGTTTTATCCAACTAAGAAGGCAAGCGGCTTGCTTAATGTGGCATTATAGGCACACTGGGCGTTTATCAGTTTACCTTAACACGTGCCTTTAAAGGCCCATTTCCACTTTGTTCGCATTCGCCGTTCGCTGTTGGCAAGCCATCAAAAAATGGCGAACGCGAAGCGATTTTGATTTCCACTGCAAGTCAAGCTAAAGCTTTAGCAAAAGTTTTAATTTTTTTATCGCCCAAAATTGATCATGAAGGCTGTATTCTGTTCCCAAGCGAGCGGCGAACGGCAAATTTGCTAGCGGACAGCGAATGCGATTGAAGTGGAAATGGGCCTTAAGGGGTTGCACTTTTGGTGGGCTAAAAGGTAATAAGGTGGGTTTATAAGTGTGCATTATATTTCTAAACAGACTGTTTACTTGTTCTCATTAAGATTCTTGTGTCAACAGGTATATCTAACGGAAATTTCAATTTGTTTGACAAATAAATCAGGACTGCTTACAGCAAAAACCTCAGAAAATAATTCCACCTTAGTTTAATATTTGATTCAGAATCCATCGATAATCTCCCTGTGAAATCGACCGTCAATAGACATCGTTAATAATTAAGAGCAGCTCCACATAGTCGAAGAAATTGAGAAAACAAGAACCACAAAAAGTTCCTCGTTCCTCGTTTCACTAAACAGTAAATCTACATCTTTTGCACAATGAATATTTTTTCAACTAGGGTATATTTTTAGGCTTGAAGCATTTAATTTCTGGCAACTTCAAAACTCATAAGAATTATAGATTATACACTAGCTGTTTCTATGTAGAAAACATTTTTAGGATGCACGAAATGAAAGTCAAGAGATAAAAAGAATTCTACACGCAAAAAAGATGTGCTTAAAATCATTGAATCAGTAACAACTATACTTGATGGTGATGATGATGATGACGATGATGATGATGATGGTGATGATAATGATGATGATGATGATGATAATGATGATGATGATGATGATGATGATGATGATGATGATGATGATGAGAATGATGATGATTATGATGCCGATAATGATTATGATAATGATTATGGCGATGATGATGATGATGATCATGATTATGATGACGATGATGATGGTGATAATGATTAATTATGATAATCATAATAACGCTGATGATGATGATGCTGATGCTAATGCTGATGCTGATGATGATGATGATGGTCATAGTTGCAATGATATATTGAAATAATATTTAATGATGTTGGTTAAAAGATTTGGATGAAACACGGAAGGCAATGTGCTCTTAAATTCAATTTTACAAGGACTTTTATTTCTAAAGAACTTATTTATTTTTTTCCTATGTTATCCACCTCGCACTGGGAACTACAAAGATTTACAATAAATATTCATTCAATGCTACCATGATTTTAATTATTAATGTGATTAAATCTTTACCCAGAATTAATTTGTGCAAATATTTAAGAAATAATAATGATAACATATTCAGATTTGCTTTCTCAAAATAACACATATCTTGCTGTTTATGTTAGTTCATGTCAAGAGCGAAATAAAACATTGGGTTGGGCTTTTTATTCTACACTTTTTTTTTAATAAGCAACTGTTCAATAAGCAACCAGGGCTGAGATTGTGCTAAAATTTCTGGTGAAATAGCTTTCTTTATACTGTACATCCTTGCAAACTTGTCAGTTACATTGAGAAGCCAGAAAAGAGCCAAAATAAGAGGTTTTAGGGGGTACCAGGCATTCTGTGACGGCTGAAATCCTAGATATGTTAAGCAACTCTTGAGGGCTGGACCAAAGTCAAGTTGCTTATTGAAAAAAAAAGTGTACCAGTAGGGTTTTCCACATAAAAAATCAATATCAATCATTCACAGGACGTTAAACCTTAGTCTGTATTATCATTCGATAAGAATTTTCTTGTCAAAGCAATAGTTATAGAATGGAATGGGGTGTTTGGGGGGTCTGGAAACCGTAAAACCACTCAAAATTTGCTCAAAAACCGTAAAATCGTGCGATATTTTGGACAAAACCGTATGGCACGATGTTAGGTCTCTGTTTTCACAAAAATTGCATAGAATCTATTTAGTTAGTCAACTTTTCTGTTCACTTCACGTTTTCCCCCAATAATAATTTTTGTTTTCATTGCGGGCTAACCTATAGCATCACTGAGTCGGTATTCGGTACCAAAAACGCAAAATCTTAATTAAAACCGGAAAATTATCCAGAAATGCAGTGAAACCGTGCACCGACGATATTTTCAGAACCGAAAAACCGCGTTATTTTTCGGAAAAAACCGAAAACCCGAGCCAAAATATTGGCAAAACCGTGTAACCGTAAAACCCAAACATCCCCTCATTACATCCAATCATTTCAAATAATTTGATTCGAAAAGTTTCTTGCTGTTGTCAAAGATTAAAAGGTTATTCAATCTTTCCATATAGCGACTTAACTCGTGGAGAAGTATCCTACACTTTAAGGCCCTGGCAAAAAGCGATCAAACATTGCTTATCAAACATTTGAAGCAAAATGTTTTAATGTCTTGCCATGTCGTAAAATCACTCGTCTAAACATTTTGTGCTTGCGTCAAGCAAAAAATGTTTTAGAACTTTTTCAATGTTCATTTGCGCCATACATTTGGCTTATTTTTGCTTGTCAAGCAATGTTTTGTGACGTGGCCGAACATTAAACACTGCCTTGCCTGATAGACAAAATGCAAATGTTTGGCAGCCATGTTTGCTTGATCGTTTAGCAAGGTCCTTAGATTGGAGGATACCTCGTCTCAAAATTAAGGATGAAAAACAGAACCAGACAACAGCAAAAATATATTAACTTAGAAACATGTGATATTTGTAGCCAAAGAATGTTTGATTAGAATTAGAACATCTGCAACGTACGATCTCCGAATTTCGTTCTGTATGAGACCCTCACCAAAGAATCAAACATTTGTTAGTCAATCTTTTGAACATTGGAAAACATTGCTCTTCAAAATTTTTTTCTTCGCGAAAAACAGAAAATGTTGTTGAGGTTTTTCAAAAACATTGCTGAGACATTTCTGCTTAGTATTGAGCTTGTATTCTACTCCGAATTCTGCTACGAACAACCATTTTTTACAAGCAATGATTAATGCATTGCAACAAATCAAATCTAAATGTTCAACCAACAATGTTTGATCGTTTAGGGTTTAGCCAGAGCGAAGAGTTAAATTACATCTAAGATATACCTTTTTATAAGTTTTTTTGCGCCAGTATTGAAACTTCCTTAAATATTTCATGTTTTCAGTGCCAAAACTTTCTTATGACTTTGTTAACGAAAATTTTGGAATGCAATATTTCTGTGAATGTACAGTTTAGGGAACTGTATAAATTGCGCTAATACCACGTTTTCCAAAGAAAGTAATCGTAAGACTCATTTAATAGCAGGATAAACGTCTGAACAGAAGAGGGGAAATAAACATACAGAACATTAAGAGTGAAAATATGAAACAGAACTTTCTTAAGTTTAAAGAATCCAGTATTGCACTTTCTTGAGTTTTTAAGATGTTGAGCACTACTTTCTTATAAACGACTTTCTTATTGAAAAAACTTGTATTGGTTTAGTATACTGTCTACTGACTGTGTATGTACATTTACAGTATGTAGCTAATCATTATGCTCTAGGAAAAAGCATTAAACCTGCAAAGCCTTTCATGACCTTTCTAACTAATAGTGATAAGGAGATCGATGAAGCCTTAATTATCAAGGAAAACTGAAATAATATATAACAAAGAAGTTACCTTTGAAGTTTATCGTTTGGTAAGTATCAAGCATGGCCAACATTTCAGTGTCTACAAAGGTTTCATTTATAGCTCTTATCTCATGTTGTCAATAATCCAGTGTAGTTAATACTAAGCAAAAGCAGAATTTCTATGTTTACTCCGAATGTTCATTATTTACATATGTTTTTGCGATGCTCTATGCTCTATGATCAATCAGTCACGTGACTTAGAGGTCACGTGGATAAACAAATGCGACTGAAAAATCTTACCAAGGAAAGTTTTTCTATTAATTAAATTGTACATTTCCTCGTGCACTCAATACCTACCCAAAGACCGCCTTATTTCAATCGAAATCTTAATTGCCTGCCACCGCAGATGAAATAACTATAAACAATGAAAGCAAACGGCATACCTGCTTCCTTTAAATTAAAACTTGTTGTTCATAGTATTGATTTATTCATTCAATTAATTGGAATTCCAGTTTACCACCCGTAGGTAATCTTTTCACTCATTACACGTTTTTTTTATAAGAAAGTTTTTTTTGGGCCAGTATTGAAACTTTCTTAGATATTTCATGTTTTCAGTACCAAAACTTTCTTGTGACTTTCTTAGCAAAAATTATGGAATGCAATATTTCTAAAAATGCAAAGTTCAAGGCACTGTATACATTGCACAAATACCACGTTTTTCTAAGAAAATTATCATTAGACTCGTTTTATTGCAATATGAGCGACTGAAAAGAAGAGCGAAAACAACACACAGAACATTAGGAGTGAAAGTATGAAACAGAACTTTCTTAAGTTTCAAGAATCCAGTGTTCAACTTTCTTAAACTTTTAAGATGTTGAGCACTACTTTCTTATAAACCACTTTCTTATAAAAAAATGTGGATTTGGTTCCACCTCATAAATTAGTTAACAGGACTAGTCGTCACTGTCGCTTAACAGCTCACTTATATCACACTTAAGCCAGTCTTAAGCGAAGCCAGGCTTATGTCGACTTAAGACTCGACAGAAGTTACGCCAAATAGCTGTAACCAGGGCCTATTTTAAGGAAATTTTCCAAGTCCACATTTAAGAGGTTTGTGCCGAAGGCGGCAGCGCACCGGAGGTGTGTTTATCAAAGGGGGTCTGGAGGCATGCTCCCCCAGATAATTTTCCAAATACCACCTCCGAATTGCCTTAGATTGGCTGTTTTTCGTATTAGTTTCGAAAACTATGTTCCCAGAAATAACTTGAACCTTAACATAATGTGTAAGCAGCTGGTACTGAAAATACAACATGTAAGAAAATCTATGTTTCGCTATCCATCACAAGAGCTTTTATGTTTTTGGAGAAGAAAGACAGTAACACTTGCAGAATCATACCCCCATCATACCCCCAAAAATCTTGAAAAAAATAGCTAGGGGTAGCTTGGGGGGTGAGCCTGCGTATTCATCTGTTGTACTTGTACATAACTCTATAGAAGAACACGGATAATTAGTAACTAAAAATATTGCTTCGCTTTGAAAGTAAAGTACACCCCACACTTCCAGATTTCCAAGACCACACTTTGGATTTCCTAGACCACAAAGTTTACGAAAATCCAGGCTAAAAAAGGCCCTGGCTGTAACTGCCAACTTCTGTCGAGATGTCAACATCAGTCATAACTTATAGGATACATTTGGGTCGCGGTCGTGGTCCCAAGAGCTTTCAGGTCAATTGCGACAGATGGAAATCAGAAATCAACATGCCCAGCTTTCTGGGACTATGCGCCGACTATTTCCCGTCAAAAAGAACTAGTTGCCCGAGTTGGCAACTAGTTCTTCTTCGACCTCGACTAGCCGGTGCCCAGTTCCAGAAAGTTGGACATGATCTACTTTTGCGATTAGTTTTGGCGACTGATTCCTGGCTGTCGCAGTCGGTAGCGCTCCCGTGACCGCAATCAACTGGCTTTACGTCCTGACTAGTTGTTACCCTGGGTACAAGAGCCGTAGCTGCTGCGCAGGGGGATGAAGAACAGAGATTCGGGGAAAGAGATGAAGAGGGAAAACTAGTTATTGACGTGTTACAACCAGTTGGCGTTAGTTCTGGTCGTAGGTCAACATAAGCCAGGTTTTACACATACAGCTAACAATGCGAGTGGTTTGGTAAATCGGGAGTTTTAACGAATAACCAATCCAAACCAACGACTAGTACCAATCTACGCAAAATTGTGCAGCTAAATTTCCTACGTTTTTGGGACATACAGAAACGGCTTATTTGTCAGACACGACTGAAATAAATTGCTGGACGCTCAAACTAAAGAAGCCTGATTGAAGCGAACAACAACCACATCAATTCAATTCAATGCGAGCGAAAGTTAGGGGCTTGGGGAGCAAGTCTACGTCTAGACGGTCTAGACTTATTACCTGAGTCGTAGTTCTCGCGCATTGGCCCAATGGACGTTCATACTACCAGTTTGAGCGATCTCATTTTAGTGTTATTAGCCTCGGTCTGATGAGCGATAACTTGGACTCAGGGAGTGAGTCTATCTAGTCTACGTCTACGGACAAACAGACAAACCCTAAGACCTCAAAGTGCAACCGCTGAACTTGCTTAACTGACGATTCGTATAGCACTAAGATTTATTTTGCTTTGGTGTTCAAACAAGGCTCACGAACACTGGAAGATCCGTTGGCCGTAAAAAGGACCGTAATTCTCGTTTAGGTCACACCTTGGATCATGTTTAACGATAATAGAGTTCAAGCAGATGTTTAATGCTAAACATACCTTTGTTTTAATTGTTTGACGTCCACAGAGTTTGACGACTTTAGGTTTTCACTGCAGAAGAAACCAAACCATTAAAACAAACATTTCTGACTATTATATAGCCACTATATAGCTAATCTAAAAATTACAAGATGTTATTGACCATAATACCGTTGAGGTTGTAACGCTTTAACGATGCTTTGCAATATGGCCCAAAGCTGTTTAGTCGTCTAAAACCCGCTTGTCTTATTAACACGCATTAAGAAGCATTAATGAGTCAAATAATTGTGCTTATTAACATTTATGCTCAAATAATTCGCGCTAAATAGCAGAGACAACATTAAGCAAGATTTACTATTAGCAGCAGGTTGTGCACAGGCCTCGAAAAAGCTTTTATAAACACCAAAGATAATCAAACAAGCATTTATTTACTCATTTATTTACTAACCCAGATTGGGATTTTTAGATAGTAATCCAGCTGACTCGTGGGGTCAGAAGCTCAGTGTGGTCATGGTTCGAGCCCAACCACGGTAGCGTCACGATCAGGGTTGAGGTCTCGATTAGTTAACCTACTACTGAGATCCTAGCAACTGGCGCTAAAACACCATTTCACCTTCACCTTTTCATTTTATTTCCAAACCATTTACGTGTGTTACATCATGTAACAGACTTCGCCCCGAAATGTATACACCCGACTTTATGCTAGTTTTAAAAATACCTTCAAGTGATAAAACAATAGAGAGGTTTTGCATTTTTCTAAAGGCAATTTCATGAACGGCAATTTCATCACTCTGGTAATCAGAATCACATAATTAATGTTGCATTTCTGCGGGAATTACGGCATGGAGACCAGTGCAGGACATTAACCCCTTGTGCCGTTGCCCATCTTATGGCAAAGCCTAGCCTCGCTTCGATTCTCGGTCATCATTCAATTTCCATAGCAACAAAAGGTGTCAAATTTCACTTTTGCAAATTGAGCATTGCAGTGAAGTTAGAAAAATTACCGTAAAATAGACCAGATTTTCAATAAAACAAAGATTTTAAAGCAGCTTCTTTGCAATCTATTCAAAATACTATCTATCTGTGATGAAATAATCCTAGACTTTGTTATCGTTTGTTGGAAAATCAAGCGAATTTCAGCATGTGAAAAACTGTAGCTTGCCTAGGCCATCTTCCATTTTGAAATGCCGTCACTGAGTCCTCAAAAGTCAAATGGAATCAGCCAAACTTCACCCAAGAACTGGGAGGAAGCATCATTATTTCATAATCGGCCATACACTACTTTGGAATTTGAAAGACAGCTTGATAGAATATTCCAATGGATTGTAACATGGGGCTATGACAAGGCAAGCAAAGAAGAATGATTGCTATATAATGGTTGTTTATACTACAGGCCTTCTACTGTACTACGAGAGATTTGACCTTCTACCTCCCAAATCAGCCCCCCAAAATTTGGTAAACCCCAGTTGTCATGTCAGCCCATGACAGACGTACTATTTAATGTTGTTAAGGAGGTCCTGTGCAGTGTGTAGGCCAGGGTGCATTCCATGTTACCACCACGCTGGTGAATACGCCAACAAAATTGGACTTCCACGCCAAGGAAACAATAATTCTATTGTTTTAAAATTGAGATAATAGTACAGCCTATTGTTTTTTTTAAAGATCCATGCCAGTGCGCCAATAAGATTTCAGACTCCATGCCGGAGATCTCCGGCGTAGGCTACATGGAATGCACACTGGAGTGTAGGGGCACAGAATAGAGAATCAACATACAAACATGGTTAAGTCAGGTTATATGGAGCATACCAGTCCTAAGAGAGCAATGCAACTCTAGGAGCAGAGCACAGTTTACCTGTAGTTTTCATACAGAACCGTATGGATAGCTTGCTAGACAAGTTAGCCCACTACCAAGTCGGCCCACCCCTATCGGCCCCATGGACAAGTCGTCCCACTGCAATGTCATCCAATGACCTTATTTTACAAGATATTTTGTCACGCATTTGGATATTGGGAGCTGACATCCCCAAACCCCCACTTTAACAGTGCATATGTTTAAAATTTTTTAACTTTTAGTGGACCGACTTATTATACACTGACAGGCAAACTTGTCTTACACATGATGGGCCAACTTGTCTAACACATGGTGGGCCAACTTTGTTGTTGGCCGACTTGTCCTGTTATCGTATGGATAGACAGAGCTAGAGATCTTGGGGGCTGCCATTCGAAAATCCCCCACTCTAATAGTGTTCGTCAAACAATCAAATCCAAGATGTTAATTCAATATAATTACTAAAATTGTGCCCATTTATATCCTATGCTGAGTTGAATCACAAAGGTGGCAGCAGTAATTCCTCCAAAGATAATATTGTATGTGTAGAACTTGACTAACTGATTTTCTAATTGATCCCTTCCTCAACAGAAATGTACCTTCACAGAAAAGTTGCTTCAGTTTTGTGACTATGGATTAATCAGATTCTTATGGACTGTAGGTATCCTGTTTCTGGTTTTCTTTATGAATTTTTCATATTCTTTTCCATGTTTATGCCATGCCAAATACCCCAAAGATTGAATAGTGTTATGAAAATAGTCTTTTGAGTTGTACAAAACTTCAAAATTGCAATAAACAGCGGAAACATTAACGGGCATACATAGTGAAAAAACCTTTTTTATTCTGACACTCCTCAGAGTATGAATGTCAGAAACAGACCAAAACAATGAATTAAGGCAGAATTTATACCCAGATGCAGCTCAAATAGTATGAAAGAAAGTAGAATGTGAAAATTTTTCCTCCCTGCCAGAGGTCTTCAGCTATTGTACTGTGGGGTGACAGCTTCCCGCAACGCTGCTACAGAGCACCCCGTACACAGTATTGCATGCTAAGATCCACCCAGTATGGTACAAACACAATCTGGTACATGGCACACTTGAAAAGTAATAGCCATAACATGCACATGGTGGAAACTGGTACATGTGTACTTTGTCACACATACTGACCAGTATGCTTGTAACAAATCTCGTAGACCAGTACATTGATCATAGCTGTCACCCCCCCCCCCCCACTAGTACTTGGAATGCACTCTGCGGAATTTCAACATCAGGTCTTAAAATAAAACTTTTTGTCAACCTGTCCAAGGCAGGTTGCAAATGAATGAATTTACCAACAGAAAGGCCATCATCTTTTATGGAAGCTTCTTTGGTCTCTTTCTAAAATTTATACCCTGAGAAGTGTCAGGTGAAAAAAGCTTTTAAGTATATGACCAGAGATGTTTCCCCCTATTTTGCTATCTTGAAGATATTTTTCCTTTCAAAGTATCTTGAACATATTTTTCCTTTATCTTTCATTTAGGTATTGGAGCCAATGGTTCACCGGGATTTCATTTACAATAAACTCGATGCATTTCCTAAGACTGAATTTTATACATTATCAAGTTATGTTAGCAGAGAGCTCTACACAAGATTAGAGAAAACAGTCAATAAATATAGAGTGGGTATCTCATATTTTCATATACTCTTAGGTGCCTAATTGCTGGGGGTTGGAATAAGCGGGGTTGGAACTTCTTTCAGAATCTAATTAGCGGGGGGTCGGAATAAACGGGGGTTGGAATTTCTTCCAGAATCTAATTGGCGGGGGTCAGAATTAACGGGGGCAGAATTGTTTGTAGGGTTGCAACAACTAGGATACTAAGAGCCAGACAACGCCACAGAATGAGTTGATTCGCTTGAAAAATTAAACCTAACACATAACTTTATATAATGTAAGGATTAACACAAGAACATTTTACTTTATCGGAAAACATAACTAAAAAAGGAACAGAACAAATCTTAATCTATAGTCCAGCTACATATAGGTTTTTCAGTTAGTTAGATTGATAAAAGAGACGGTTTCTGCCAACTGGTCGTATTATGTAAGAAAATATCGACACCAACATCATTGCAAATCTTAATAAGCGGGGGGGTCCTAATAAGGGCGGGGGGGTCGGAAATTTTTCAAAAATTTAATTAGCGGGGGGGGGACGGCAATTAGGAGCCTAAGAGTACAGTTTTGCATCCATGGGAGGAGAGCCTTGGGCTGTATGACTTGCAGATTTACTCAACAATGTCATTAAGCTCTTTATCTTCGTGGAATTCAGTCTGGTCATGCAGTCGTTCAAATCCCATCAATTGTGGTGCACATTTTTTTTATAAGAAACTAGTTTATAAGAAAGTAGTGCTCAACATCTTAAAAACTTAAGAAAGTTCAATACTGGATTTTTCTAATGTTCTGTATGTTATTTTTGCTCTTCTGTTCAGTCGCTCTTCTTGCTATTAAACGAGTCTATGATTATTTTCTTTGAAAAATGTGGTATTTGTGCAATGTATACAGTGCCTTAAACCATGCATTCTTAGAAATACTGCATTCCAAAATTAATGCTAAGAAAGTCACAAGAAAGTTTTGGTACTGAAAACATGAAATATCCGAGAAAGTTTCAATTCCTCCCCAAAAAACTTTCTTGTAAAAAAAAACGTGTATGCCACTTGTGGAAAAATCTCTCTTCGTTATTCTGTTATTTGGTTGTATATAAGTAAGCTTGATTACTTTTCATCCGAGCCTCAATAGTTCCTAAAAGTTCCTTAATTTTTCGGAATTTTCAGCCTCGAGTTCCTTACAAACGTATTCCTTATAAAGAAGGGTTTGTATTGTATTGTAAGGGTTTGTATTCCTTAAAAAGAAGGGTTTGTTTGCATATTTTAATTTTTTGTTTCTACAGCGAAAAAGAAGAGAAGTTTACAGAATACCAAGCAGCGTTGTTAAAAACGAGGTACATACCCTTTGATAATTTTGCATCAGTCTGAATCTTCGTTTTGTTATGACACTTCAAATCTGCTTGCCTTTTTATAGTATTTCCAGCACTCTGTATTACTCAGTTGAGCTTTACTGTGATTAACGTCCCATTAAGAATCTTTGTCGTCTGTGATGGCTTTATCCCTTTATAATATTCGCACCAAACTCCTACACACAGTTCAGCTGCAACATCGCCAACTTTTCGTTAGAAGCTTGCTGATTTTAGTAGCCTTTTTGGCCCTGTAACTGCGTCAAACTCTGTTTTTCTGCGTATGTTGCCTCCACACAACTGCTTTCTACCCGTCGTTTCTCAGCTAAAGTACTGTTTCTACGTGGAAAATATCCGTTAATTAATAATTGCAGTAATTCACCCTTGTTCTTTAGCTAGACGTTAGATAAACCAATCTAGTCATTGAAAGAGACCGCTCATTCGTAATCCAGTATCAGCAAACTTCAATATTTCATATACCTGCTTTATATTAGCCTAACGTACTGCATTGAAGACAAATACACTTTCTGAAGCTTTCTTTGCAAACTTGCCGTGGTTATTGCAACGGAAAAACATCCAAAGCAAACATCAATACACAAGCAAAATTATGATGAACTTGTTTTCTTCCTCCTTTAAAGAAACTCTTGCTTTTTGAGCTATCTTGCAATTAAGTGGTAATTTTTCTCAAAATATTTGCTCGATTTCGCTGGACATTTCGATGTTATAGTGCAAACAATGATTAATGTAAAAGCTTGTATCTTTTCCGCCCTCATGCAAACGACTGTGTTATTGAAACAACCTTGATTTTTGATCAATGTATGATCTTCTGGCAATCTCGTCGACCCCAGGAGTCCCTTCACCACATTTTCGGTTAGGGACGTAGCGCCCAAGCTTTAAAAAGCATACCCTTTTTATACCAATTTTTGGGTAAAACGAAAACCGGACTTAATGCCAGTTTTTTCGAAAAAGTTTAGCCGACTTGATACAAATTTTAAGCAAAATTATACCCAAAGTTATCAAATTATTGAAATATATTTTTTTTGAATTGTACCTTATTTACTGTTAGTTTTACAGTAGTGATGAGTGCACTAAATTACACTAACATTGAGCAACAGAGATTGCATCGAACTCATCATTTGTTACAGAATGAGCACACGCATTTATTATTTAGAAACCACATTTCTATTAGGCTACTTGCATTACTGGTGATTGGCACCGTCCCTTATGTTAAGATTTCAAAAAATTAGCATTGTTTCCCTAAATATAGAATTCAAGACCTTTCCTAATACCAAACTCCCACAACCTCGGTAACATGAAGAGTGATGTTAGTTTGCATAAGGACCTGGCTAAACGATCACCCATTGTTGGTCAAACATCTGAAATTTGCCTTCCATTCACGCAATGTTTGAGCCTTTGGTTACGTCACAAAACATAGCTTTTTAAACCATTATATCCCTGCGCAAAGCAGCCCAAACAAGTTGCCGAGCGTTACTTGTAAAGCAGATCTCGAATGTTGGACCAACAATGTTTGATCGTTTGGCTAGGGCCTAAGAAAAACACAAATCAAGGACAAAAAGCTTTTTCATTAGTGATGCTACATACAGCCTTTCTACTGATGTCAAATTTGCATCTTCTCTGTTGCATTTCGATAAAGCAAAACATTAAGTGAATACCCTTGCCTTTGACCATGCCTTGCATATTACTTACTATGTTGCTAATAAATATTAAACTTCAAAAATGAATTTTTATTAACTATTATTTGCAATTAAATGCAGGGCCCTTCGAAAACCAGACATGATTGAAAATAAAATGATTTAGCTAGAAGCTTTTACCTTTACATTTTATATCCATATGATATCTTTTTTTGTAACGTGACGAGGCCTGCACTTCGAAGTTCTCTACACCGCAACTGTGAAGCTCTAAAAAGGAGTAATCATCATCATCATCATAACCCTTTGTCTCCATTACACCAACCGTAATGATTACATCGGGGGGTATAGGTAGCTTGCATGGTCAAATCAAGTAGACTTAAACTGAGGTCTCTGCCTCAATCCATAGAGCTTGATCGTGATTTTAGAAAGATTTCTCTACATAAACATATAGCGACTCTCTTTAAGTGGACGCCTCTTTCCAGCGGGCAGGTTGAACGTCAGTACATTTTGTCCAGTCGGACCAAGCTCATTTAATTCAATGCAAACACCTCTTAAAATCGGAAACAGTTAATTGATCAGTAAGAAAAGTTGCCACTCGAAATGCGCACTTGACGAATTTTTCAAGACTTGGCGCACTTTAACTGAAGTGCGCCTGGCTCCGCGCACCCGATATCTCGGCGAAAAGTGCCGCACTCTGCAGAAAAACGTCGATTCCCGAATCCCCCGTTTTGATTTCTTTTTCATATCATATCATTCTGAGGTTTCGCCTAGAGTCTTGCTTAATTTAATTCAATTTGCGTCAAGTCTTTTAAACTTTACCTTTCTGGACACCACGTTCATAGTAACGACCAAGCTGCCATCTTTATCTTGTCAAATTTTATCGAATTCATTAAAATTTAACTCAAACTGATAAGGCTATTATTCAGACTTTGGAATTCTTAATCAAGAAAATCTATTTTCAAGATGGGATAGGAATTGAATTTTTGTTTAACGCTAATGCAAGATTTCAGGGCTGTCATCCTCGCCTTTGCTGCGAGATTTCTTATTTCAATACAGGAAGGCTGAATTACTTTCTCAATTTTAAGGAAATCTCTGCCTAATCACTATAAGCACGCTAGCGAATCTATACGCACTACTGTGGTGCATACGCACTACTGTGGTGGTGTATTTTGCGTACTGTGGTGGGGTTTTTGCGTACTGTGGTGGATAAGCTCTACTGTGGTGGTGTTTTTTGCGTACTGTGGTGGGTTATTATGCTTGATGTGGTGTGTTATTATGCTTGTTGTGGTGGGGTTTTTTGCGTACTGTGGTGGATAAGCACTACTGTGGTGGGTTATTATGCTTGATGTGGTGTGTTATTATGCGTACTGTGGTGGGGTTTTTTGCGTACTTTGGTGGATAAGCACTACTGTGGTGGGTTATTATGCTTGATGTGGTGGGTTATTATGCTTGTTGTGGTGGGTTTTTTGCGTACTGTGGTGGATAAGCACTACTGTGGTGGGTTATTATGCTTGATGTGGTGTGTTATTATGCTTGTTGTGGTGGGGTTTTTTGCGTACTATGGTGGATAAGCATTACTGTGGTGTGTTATTATGCGTACTGTGGTGGGGTTTTTTGCGTACTTTGGTGGATAAGCACTACTGTGGTGGGTTATTATGCTTGATGTGGTGGGTTATTATGCTTGTTGTGGTGGGTTTTTTGCGTACTGTGGTGGATAAGCACTACTGTGGTGGGTTATTATGCTTGATGTGGTGTGTTATTATGCTTGTTGTGGTGGGGTTTTTTGCGTACTATGGTGGATAAGCATTACTGTGGTGTGTTATTATGCGTACTGTGGTGGGGTTCTTTGCGTACTTTGGTGGATAAGCACTACTGTGGTGGGTTATTATGCTTTATGTGGTGGGTAATTATGCTTGTTGTGGTGGGGTTTTTTGCGTACTGTGGTGGATAAGCACTACTGTGGTGGGTTATTATGCTAAGTGGGTCCATGTTTGAGAATCTGTATCCGCACAACCGCGCCTTTTTGTGCTAATTTTCGCATTATTCGTCTCAGCCCTAGTGGCTTATTGACCAGTTGCTTATTAAAAAAAGTGTATTACCACGAAATCATCGGAACATCGAAGAGGAATCATCTTGGCACATGTGTTTCGAAAGCTTTTTTCGTCTGGCACTCCTCGGAGTAGACTTATTAGACTTATTACAGTCGTTTATATCGTCATTGAGTGCAACTACAATTTGAGCGTCGAGATTGAGCAATTCTCGGTTTGGTGTTAGTCTCGGTTTGATGAACGATAACTGGGACTAAGGTAATAAGTCTTTTCTTGAAGCATTAGCGTCAGAAACAAGCCAAAACAACTGGAAAAGGCGGAATAGATTTACTGATGCGGATGAAAATGCACCAACCAAAAAAGCATTGATTTGAAAACATTGAAAAAGCATTTCAATCCATTTGGGTATAAATTACGCGTAACCCAGTTTTTCTGGCCTTTTTCTGGGGTTTATACTCTGTAGAATGTCAGACGAAAAAAGCTTTAAAGTTTGTCTAGAGATGTTTCCACTTTTCTTCGTAGCTAATACAGATGTTTTGTACACTCGAAGACTTTTTATACTTTAAATACAAAATTATACCCCTTTTTCCATTGTCTCTAATTATCTTATCTTCGAATTCTGTATAGAGTTTCTTTCTCTCGCAGGAAGATGTTAGAGACTGGAATTGTGAGTCAGTTTTACCAGTGATAAGAGGTTTTGAAAAAGAGCGAGGCACCGCTGATACGAGGCTGAATCACGTGAGGTAATAATGTTCATGTATTCAATATCGTATATAGACTTGTTACCTGAGTCCCAGTTATCGCTCATGAAACCGAGGCTTAAGCCAAAACGAGATTGCTCAAACTGGTTTGAGCGTCTATTAGTTCAATTCAATAGCGGGAACTACGACTCAGGTAATAAGTCTATATCGTAAACTCTTTCCAAGGATCGTGGAATGTATCAAAATTGGATTAGGCTTAAAGAGCTATTTTTACAATCTTGGAAAAAATATTTGGAACAAGGTCTCTTTTCAAAGGAATACGGCCTACTCAAGCGATTTTCTACTTAACCTCAGAACTCCCATCATCGTCATCATCGTAAGAATCATTTTTAAGTTACTTACCAACAATAAATCAAGAAGTTAAGAGCATTTGAAATGAAAAGCTATAGGAGATTATTAGGAATCACTTGGAAGGATAAAAATACAAACATATTTGTGCAAAGAGAAATTGAAAGAAGATGCGGGTATCAACCAGAGTCTCTTGTAGAGATTTTAAAGAAACGAAAGCTTAAGTATTATGGTCATGTGGTAAGAGGAGGGGTTGGCAAGAGCGGTGGTGGAGGGGATGACGGACGGAAGAAGAGGAAGAGGAAGGCCGAGAAGGGTATGGGTGGCAGATGTGATAGAGTGGAGCAGAAAGAACGGAACGGAGTTGCGAGAGATCGCGGGAGACCGGGCGAAGTGGAGGAAGTTGGTCAGGGATTCGGTGCACCCACGGCCGGTCCCTGGCTAAGGACCTGATGATGATGACGATGATGATGATGACCAACAGGTTACTATATAACTCCAATGTCCCCCCCCCCATTATCCCTAAAACATAGCTGTTAGTAAAGCAAGACAACATTGTAGCAGGGGAGAATGTTAATAGCAACATAATTTAGGCTGTTCCAATATATATTGTCCAAGACTGTAGACTAAGAGCTGTTTCTACTCGAAATTGACAGTTTTCTTTAATCTAACATTCAGGTTGATTGAAATTTAGAAAAAACAATAAATAAGCACATCTATAAGTATTTACCAAATACACAGTGTTCCCCCCGTCTTAGAATCTTTCTATATCTCCCCGTTTTAACGTCTAAAGCCCGCGCCAAACGATCAAACATCGTTGGTAAAAGATTAGAGATTTGTTTGTAAAATCAATTGTTTGACCATTTGGCAACATCGCAAACATCGTTTGCTAAGCATTTTTTGCTTTTGGAGAGGGGGGGGGGTACTTCCATTGTTCGTTATGCTAGACGTGCCGCCCAAATGGGTAACTTTTTCAGCGCCAATTTCCCTACATATGGGTTGATTTTTCGTTAAGAATCTCTACACATGGGTAGCAAATTATAAAAAATTTTAAACATGCATTGCTTTGAAACACCTGATAAAAAGTGCGTTTTAGTTTTTAGCGCAAATGCCTTTTCGCCGCATTTAGAGTTGCCTCAGGCGTTAAATTGGGTTCAAACATTTGAGATATTGGTACAAATGGGTAAAAGATTTCGTTGCTTTTTCTATACATGGGTACCACGACTAACAAAATTTGTGGGTAGACATAGGTGGGTTTGGAAAAATTGGACGGCACATCTAATCATTTGAGCAATGAAGTACCTCCCCTCTCTCCGGGGTAACAAGCAGAACATGTTTTCAAAAAGTTTGCTATTTCATTCTTCTTATCAAGCTATGTTTTATGACATAGCCAGACGGACAAACATTGCTTGTAAAGCAAGTCTTAGATGTTTGACAAACAATATTTAACAGTGGCCACCCTTGATTGACTACAATTCTTTGATTGACTACAATTCATGCCATATCGCAATTTCAAGCAAACGTCGCCTGGTCGCACCTTTAGACGCGACTTCAAACCTACCCTTAGGGTATTGTCAGCTAAGGATTTTAGAAGATTTTAATGCATATCTAGCAGTAATAGTTCTTTGATTTCCTTGCGAAATATTTTATAATTTGAAATGAACGTAACAGATGGAGAGATATTGTTTCCCACGCGGGCTAGATTTGTCAAAGAACACTTTTTTGCATATTGTAATCTTGATTTTTAAATTCAAACCATTCAACATGAAAATAAGCATTTGACACTGTTTACATGGATATTCAAAACAGTCAGCAGTTTTTTTCTCACAACAGATCAAAAGCAAGCTCCACACTACCTCATATTACTTCAAGTATGCGAAACACTAACACACCAAAATTGGACAGAACAGCGCCTCCACATGATGTGCTGAGCAGAATACCATTACGTCATCGAACGAAAAAGAGGCATTTGCAACGAGACGAGGCCAATATGAGAGCTCCACAAGCAAGTAAAGAGCTCGTCTACAGGAGTAGTCATGAAAGGTTTGAGTAGATATATAGTATGTTTAGACTCATTGCATAAGTCCCACTCTTCGTAAACAGCAACGACAGTCTATAGCAACAGCAACAACTGTTTACTTTAAAATATTGAATTGGATGGCTAATGCTCAGAGTAGTTCTGAGCGACCTATCGAAATAAAATTGGCCTAAGGAGCGAAAACTACGACTCAGGGAAAAACTATGTAGTATGTTTATTATATTGTGTATCCCTTTCGACGGAGGGGCCACGATTTTAGGAATTCTTCAAAATTTCGAGATACAAAGTTGAAGATGAAATGGTGTATTGAGCGTCAGTCACTAGGATCCCAGTAGTAGGTCAACTAATCGAGACCTTGACCCTGGCTGTGACGCTACCATAGCTGGGGCTGGAACCCCGGCCTTGCTGAGCGTCTGACACCACAATACAGCTTGATAAGGCCACGACCCAACAGCACCTTCAGCTCTCCGTGCCAAATTCATTTTAAGCAGCCACAATTTACTCTAAGTGTAACGTTTAACTTTCCTAGCGCTTGTCTTATTGATTATACGAGCGTTCAAAATTACCATTATACCCCAATTTTCTAAGGGCTCAGAGACCAGCTCGGGTGAGAAGTTTTCACCACCAGACACTTTTCACGGTCACAGCCTTTGTAGAATCGGGAACTTTGAACGCTCCAATAAATAATATTACAGGGGCCTAAGAATGCGAAAATTTTTACCCAAATTAAGTTCCTTTGCATGCTTTATATGATTTTGGCCCCAGAAAGTCGATATCTTGAAATTTTGACAAATTTTCATCCTTGCGGCCTTTCGTCAAAAATTACTATTTCATTGCATTTCATTGCCTAGGGGGAGTACTTGAATTCAATTTGCACTGGGGGGGGCTCAATTTACTTTTTTGGGTATGAAATTTGGGTAAAATTCATTTTTTTTGGGTAAGATATTTTTCAAATTATTTTGTTGGGGTAACTGCCATCTCGTATTGGCTTCTGATGGTCTAAAATACCATGCAACCGTTGATTTTGGTAACTAATATTACTCGAAATTAAAAGAATTTATTTTTTTGGGGTTGAAAAACAAGTGGGTTTTACTTGCTTGGGGTACTGGAATTTTGCTTTGATTGAGCCCCCCTGTCCATAGAATTTGAAGTACTCCTCTGGGTTTCATTGTACTTCAACTCACTGCGTCGTAATCAAATAGCATGGTAAAGCAAAGGTTTAAACTTTTTCCTCTCTTAGGAGCCATATGAATGCTCTCAGCAAAGCCCGTTCATGTTCAGCTCTCGACCACTACGAGGATGAATCGAAAACGAGACCGTGTAAAGAAACTCGAGTGAGTACTTACAAAATTGTTATTGTTTGATAAATAAGTGTACAAATGACTCCCATTAGTTGCGAGTTGCTTTGTTGGTTACTTATCTTTGATATTCGGGGGGACAAGGTGTTGGTTAGGGGCGTGCTGCCACACCTAGAACAAACTTGTTGTCCTTAGCGAGATCTTTTGCTGAAGCCTCAATGAAATAATTTAATTTTTGAGATTTTAAGGAGGTCGTTTATTGGAGACGGGCGTTTAATAGAAGTTGGGCGCTTATCAAAAAAAAAACAAAAAAATCCTAACAAAAAAGGCACCTTTTGTAGAGACAAACAAAAAGTCTCATTTTTCTTGCAAGCTTAACCAACGCTCAAATCTACTAAAGACCATTACAAGGCCATTACCAAAGGGTCAAACATTGAAGTTTAAAGTTTAAACTTGCCTTTTTTGAGTCTACTACTAGCCTAAGGCTACTAAGTCGACTGGATGCATATAGCATATAGCAGGGTGCAGCCACACACGGCGCTCATAACTACCGACCAGGTACCCATTTGTACACCTGGGTAGAGAGAGGCAGATTTGTGTTAACAACATGCCCAAGGTTGTTATCTCTGCAACCACAAGTGGAAAGACCTTGGCTCGAACCCACAACATTATCGTTGTGAGTCCAGCGCGCTAACCACTGCGCCACAAAGACCATTTTCTTTATAAACAATGTTTGACCGTAACCAACGCTTCTACTAAAGACTCAGGCCATTGCCAAACTATCAAACATTTGAGATTTGATTTACAAACCATGTTTGACCGTTTGGCGATGTCACAAAACTTGCTTTACATGAAAAGTCTGCTTGTTAATGTTTTTGAAAAGCTTCAGCAACATTTTCTGCTTGCCGCAAGCAAAAATATTTAATGAGCAATGTTTTGTGATGTGGCCAAACGATCAAAAATTCTTTGCACAAAAAACTCCAGATGTTTGACCAACAATTTTTGATCGTCTGGCGAGAGACTTTCACCACAAACTCCACTTGAAACTGTGTTAATACTCCTATTTACAGGTCACAGTTATCAGATGGTTTCCAAATAGATGAATATATTTTGTTTTTTCCTACACGCCCTCGCATTTAGGTTTTAAAGTCTTAATATGTAACCAGGTGCTTTTTGTAGGATTTGTGTCGTGGATTAAATCTTCAAATTTCTATCAAAATAATTCATATGCGGTGAATTACATGCACAGAAGTATGCCCAGTTATTTGAATCCTGCTGAATCTTGGTTAGATTTTGTTGCTAAAAGTTTCGAAATAATTTATGTACACCAGTTTGCCATAAAGCTACTTTGCAGATAGATAGAAACGCAGGGAAAAGAAATTCTTCCTTAACATAACCAACCAAAGCAAATTGTTGTAACCATGGACTAGCTTAGGCAAACTTTCTGAAAGTTTCTTAATTTTTGTCCCTTTGTTAGTACCAATAGTTTCTTAAAGGGTTAACAGGAAAAAGGGCACCAAAGAGGGAGTCAAAATTTCCGAAAATGACACGCTTTTTTTATAAAGAACCACTTTTTAAAGAACCTACATGTAGAAGGCCCGAAAATTTAAAGAACTTATACTACTAAAGAGAAAATCATTAAGGAACTTTTGAATGTTGAATACTTTTATCATTGCAAATAATCAAGAATTAGAAAGCCGGTGCCATTCATTTGCAGGCAAAAATCACATAAATTGTCGTTAAGCATGTATCCAATGTTTCTTTGAGTAGTCTCGAGCTTTGCTCAAATGCAAATGTCTCTCTTTTATTGTTAAGACCACTGTATGTGCAGTTAAAATTAAGGAACTATTAAGGAACTTTTGGAACTACAATTGCCTCAAAAGAGATTCAAAAATAAGGAACTTTAAAGATTTAGGCCATGAGTTAGGTTCCTTATAAAAAAAGCGTGTAAAGCCTCAATGACATAATTTAATTTTTGAGATTTTAAGGAGGTCGTTTATTGGAGACGTTCCTCACAAAAAGGCACCTTTTGTAGAGACATACAAAGAGTCTCATTTTTCTTGCAAGCTTAACCAACGCTCAAATCTACTAAAGACCATTACTAGGCCATTACCAAACGGTCAAACATTTCTGGTCAAACATTTGAGATTTGCTTTGCAAACAATTTTTGGCAAGGTTTCGTAAAACATTGCTTGACATGTAAAGCCTGCTTGGTAATGTTTTTGAAAAGCTTCAACAGCATTTTCTGCTTGCCGCGAACAAAAAGTATTTAATGAGCAATGTTTTGTGATGTGGCCAAACGATCAAACATTCTTTGCACGAAAAATTCCAGGTGTTTGACCAACAATTTTTGATCGTTTGACGAGAGACTTTCACCACAATCTCCACTTGAAACTGTGTTAATACTCCTATTTACAGGTCACAGTTATCATAACAGTTGTTTGAAACTGAGATGGTTTCCAAATAGATGAATATATTTTGGTTTTTCCTACACGCCCTCGCATTTAGATTTTAAAGTCTTAATATGCAGCCAGGTGCTTTTTGCAGGATTTGTGTCGTGGATTAAATCTTCAAATTTCTATCAAAATAATTTATATGCGGTGAATTACATGCACAGAAGTGCGCCCAGTTGTTTGAATCCTGCTGAATCTTGGTTAGATTTTGTTGCTAAAAGTTTCGAAATAATTAATGTACACCGGTGTGCCATAAAGCTACTTTGCAGATGGATAGAAACGCAGGGAAAAGAAATTCTTCCTTAACATAACCGACCAAAGCAAGTTGTTGTAACCATGGACTAGCTTAGGCAAACTTTCTGAAAGTTTCTTAATTTTTGTCCCTTTGTTAGTACCAATAGTTTCTTAAAGGGTTAACAGGAAAAAGGGCACCAAAGAGGGAGTCAAAATTTCCGAAAATGACACGCTTTTTTTATAAAGAACCACTTTTTAAAGAACCTACATGTAGAAGGCCCGAAAATTTAAAGAACTTATACTACTAAAGAGAAAATCATTAAGGAACTTTTACATGTTGAATGCTTTAATCACTGCAAATAATCAAGAATTAGAAAGCCGGTTCCATTCATTTGCAGTCGAAAATCACATAAATTGTACGTTAAGCTTATATCAAATGTTTCCTTTAGTATTCTCGAGCTCTGCTTACATGCAAGTGTCTCTCTTTTATTGTTAAGACCACTGTATGTGCAGTTAAAATTCAGGAACTATTAAGGAACTTTTTGAACTACAATTGCCTCAAAAGAGGTCCAAAAATAAGGAAATTTAAGAACTAGGCCTTGAGGTAGGTTCCTTATAAAAAAGCGTGTATGTGGCAAATATTCTCCAGTTGTGTGGGGGAAGGGGGGACTTCTGACTAGTACGTCTGCATGATTGCTGTCTCGATAATTTTGGCCATCATTGTTGGTTTCTTCTGAAAAACTTGTAACCCTTTGTTTACCGACGGGACTTTTGAGTCCCTGCATGGGAAAAATGCTGTGAAAAATTCCAGTTCCCGGGTACAGGTTCCATTCGTGCGTTTTTACATAGAATAATACATGGCTATTATATTTCAATTTCCTCCAAGCTTTTTCTTTCATAATGGTTGAATATTCAAGGTTTTCTTCGGCCTAAATTGCCAATTTTCGGCAAGAGAAAATCTTGGCCTAATTAAAAAGTGAAGAAGTGTTATTATTCTGAAAGTAAATGACATAATGACAAAAAGTAGGTACTTTTTCTGCAGCTTTTTGAGTGCACTTTCATTTAATGATTTCGAATAATGGCAAGAGTTAAGGTGGTAGCCGTTATCAAGCTTAGGGTTTTTTGGGGAAAAAATTGATAAAAAATCGCCCTTCCCCCCTGAACATTTTTTTTCACCGATTTTGTCACTGATTTGAGTTATGTTATCTTGAAAATTTCTAAGATATAGCTCAAGACAACTTGATATAGATATTGTATTCTTTTTTCAGAGTCAAACTGCCCTAGGCATACCAATTCAAGCAACTACTACAAATGCGACGAAAGAAATTGGAAAAGAAGAACAACTTATTGTTGGTTGGTTCAAGAACAGATGGAACGGTAAGACCCCCTGTTAAAAAGCTTTTCACACTGAATATTACTTAATTTGAGCTTTTCTCGGGGTGTTTAGTCTCGAAAACAGTAGTTTCGAATACAGTTAGAACCAGCAAACACACTCGTTTCTAAGAATTCCTAAGTTTTGCTGAGCCTCAATAGAGGTTTCCGCAAAAGATGGCCGCTGTTTCTGTCAATCCCTTGTTTTTCTTAAGGTTTTTCGAAGGGAACTCTGGGAAAAATTTCCTTTGCTACGAATTCAACGTCTGCAGCTATGTAAAATACGTTACTAAGGAAATTATTCCCAGAATTCCTTTCGAAAATCCTTAATGAAAACAGTAGGCAAAAACGGCGGCCATCTTTTGCGGAAGCGTCTATATTCGATTAAAACTTTCGATTTTGAGCCAATAATTATTCCTATACACTTTTTTTAATAAGCAACTGGTCCATAACCAACTTTGGGGCTGAAATTTTGCTAGACGTTTTGGTTAAGATAGCTTTTCTTATAAAGTACATCGTTGCAAACTTGTCAATTACATTGAAAAGCCAGAAAAGACCTAAAATAAGAGTTTTTAGACGGTACCAGTAATTTTGTGAGGGCTGAAATGCTAGATAATTTAAGCAACTTTGAGGGCTGGACCGAGACCAGTTGCTTATTATAAAAAAAGTGTATCATTCTTAAGCGACACAGTGTTTATGATTACATCCTTTTTTTATAAGGAACCTACCTCAGGGCCTAGTTCTTAAAGTTCCGTATTTTTGGACCACTTTTGAGGCAATCGTAGTTCAAAAAGTTCCTTAATAGTTCCTTAATTTTAACTGCACATACAGTGGTCATAACAATAATAGAGAGACACTTGCGTGTGAGCAAAGCTCGGGACTACTCAAGGAGACATTTAATACATGCTTAACGTACAATTTATGTAGTTTTCGACTTCAATTGAATGAAACTGGCTTTCTAATTCTTTATTTTTTGCAGCGATAAAAGCATTCAACATTGAAAAGTTCCTTCATGATTTTCTCTTTAGTAGTATAAGTTCTTTAAATTTTCGGGCCTTCTACACGTAGGTTCCTTATAAAGTGGTTCTTTATAAAAAAAGCATGTAAGTCCATTAAGGATCGAGAGAGAAATTTCAGATCTTTGCTCCTGTCTCTCTTCCTTATAGGAACATAACGAGAGCAGAGCAATAACAGTAGCATTAATTTACGCACAGTCACAGCACAGGTTTGATAAGTGTAGATACTTTAAGCTCATAGCCAAAAAGTCATACTAAAAGTATTGTTTGCTGATAAAACTTGGGTAAATAAGAAAAATCAAACTCTTGACAAGATGAGGGCCTTGCTTGTATTCTTAATAAATTCTTTAAATCTCAACAATTTTGAGCTTCTATATTCTAAAAAAATACATTCTTATTTGATTAAGACCCTTATTTGATTTCTTCCAACATTAAATGGCTCCAGCGATGACGTCATGGGAGGGAGTGCTGTTTCTTGTGACCACACCCATATTTTAACAGATGAAAATATGATAACCAGTGCTTAAACAACCAAACTTTGTAAAGTGCAATTAAAAAAATATTAGTGTCCATGATAATAGGAAGATCGTGGGTAAGGAAAGAACATAAATCAGGAGTATCGCATGCAATTTTGCCTTCAGGAATCGAAACAACTAAAAAAGATGCAAGGGAAAAGGGAAATATCAATTAATGTACACTCAATGCTATGATATTTGCAATTAAAGCATGTTTTAGTGACCTAAAGGACAGAAGGAGATTTTCAAAAGTACGATAGATGGAAAATTGTTTTGGGGCTGAGCCCCCCTAAATCACAAGGAATTTTAACAAGGGGGGCTTCGCCCCTCTGAGCCCTGCTTAGAAATCACCACTGCACGGTGCTCAGGGGACGGGGTGGACCTATAGGGATGGTCCTGTAATTTTTCCCATCAAACTGTTCTTTCTGCTTCTGACAACAAGGTCTCGCTCTGCTCCTGGATCCAACTTCTTTGTCGCCTTGGTCTATCTATATCTTTCAGATGATAATTTTGTATTTTGTTATTTAGTTATCGAAAGGCATTGACTCTTTAGTTATTTAGTTATCAAAGGCGTAGAAGATTCCTGTTGAAACAAATATTTCCTTGAAATTTATGGAAGTCACAGCGGGGATATACGGAATTCTTATGAAAAGAGTTGTTCCACGACTTTTATTATTTTTTAATTTTATTCAAAATTTCATTTAATATTTCAGATTGGCAGCGAAAGGAATTTCTGCAACTTTATCTACAAACTTTGGATACGAGTCAAATTTATCTTCTGTATGGATTTTTAATGGTAAATTCTTACTTTTTTGAAGCAAGCTGTTTCAATATATTTTGTCCAAGATTGTAATGTGTACAAGTATTAACTTGTCAATACAAATTCCCGTTGTATTCTTATTTCAACAGGTCAGACTATATCGAGATTTCATTTCAATGTTGCCAAGAGATATCAGCATCAAGATCTTGTCCTATCTAAGTTCACAAGATCTCATCACCGCAGCTAAGGTTTGTCTTAAGCCGGTTTCTACTGTATCTTGTTTAATTCCCCATTTTTCTGGCGGTCTTATGGATTTTTATAACAATTCTGTCAGAGCCAGTATTCATATCCCAACCTTCCCTACGGCTGCCCGTGTTGCTTCATTTCCCACACAAGCCCTGCTTCTCTTTGGACGTATACTTTATAGACTTATTACACGAGTCTCATGTTTCGCTCATAAAATCTAGACCAACAACAACAGCAATTCGCTACACTGAGGAGACAGCTGTATGTTGTTGTAGTTGTTAGTAGCTGTTTCCGAAAGAGTGGGGGGAAGGTAATAAGTCGATATACTTTACAGCGTCTATATACCTTGCAGTTGTACTACTGTACCTTGTATTTGGACTGAAATCGATTCCTCGTGACCACTCCCCCCTCCTATGATGTTGCCCCTGGTGTCCCCCCTTGTTAAATCTTTAAGAAATCACCTCTTACTTGTTGCTAAATTTGCTTCATTTGCTATGACATATAGGCTTCACTGTCTTCTCCATTTCTTATTCCCGTCAGGTATGTCTTACGTGGAAAGAGCGAGCAAGTGACGACAGTTTGTGGAGAGGCAAGTGCAGGGAAAGACATGTCAGTAAGTCACTTGCTTTTAACCTATTTGTCTACTTCAGTGCAAAATTAATGGTGGTCTTAATAAATGGGGGTTATTTTTTTCAAAATATCAAAAACGGGGGGTCTTAGTAAATGTTATGGGATGGGAAATTGAAGGGTGCTCAAGCATTCAATGATCGAATTGCCCCTCGGTTTTTCCTTCTTCCCTCTGATCCTCCCTAGTTATCACTGCCCTCAAGCCTTGGTCCCCCCTTGTCCAACCAAATTAAAATTGTTTTCAATTTCTCCCTTGTCCTCTCTGATTCCTCATCCCCCAACCCTTGTCCATATAAATTCCCAATTATCCCTAGTTTGCCCCCCTCATTCATTCTTTATTCCCTCTTTATGCCTCTGATTACACACTGATTCTCCATATCTTTCAATGTTCCCTCTTATTCTCACTGATTCCGTTTTGCTCTGTCCTTGATTCCACTGACCCACACTTCATTCGTCACATCTCCTCCAATTTCTAAATTTTCCTGGCTTGTACCTTTGAAATGCTGCAAAATTTATGGGCGAAGTTTTAATGGACAAAACTGTTTCTTAACAATAATTTTAGAATATATTTAGGTTCAAATTCAATATTTGTATAGGCCTGGCTAAACCAGGAGACATGTGGCGCGCGACATTGTATTCGACGTGTCTCCTTTGGTTGCTGAACATGCGAGTGACAAGCGAGCAACATGTCAGCCGAGTTGTGGAGACAAGAAATGTTTCTGTTCTCTCCAAGAAAAATTCGCGTGTCTCTCGCAACCAATTTTGTCGCCCGCTGCAAAGTTTTCGAGGTGGCTAAACTGGGAGACATCGATGGGAAATGTCCGGTGCGAATAAACAGGCTTTTAGGCTCTAAAAAGAATGAATTTCATAACTAATATATTTCTTGTCTTCAACCAGGTACCTCACATTCACAGCTGAATTGGAAAGAAACCTATCTGAAGTACGATAATCTTGAAGAGAATTGGCGGAAAGGCAAATATAATGTTCATGAATTTTTAGGACACACAGCCAGGTATAAACTAACTGTGTGCTTTTGCAAATTGTGTACTTTATCCTTGTTATATATCTCTTAAGAAGCTGATAGATATTTGTATAATTAACTGAGACTAGGCAGAGGTATCCTGCGTGCAGACTCTACTGTCCGTTGCAAAGGAGCGCCTATGAGGAACTTGTAAGTTCCAAGTAAGATAGACTAAGACAGAGCTAAGCAGGCTAAGACAGAGGTTGTCAAAAAGCTTTTATGAAGAACCCAGATCATGATCTAGGTTCCTTATCTTTGGACCTCTGTCGGTTAAATTGTATCTCTTACGAAACTTAATTATACTCTGTGTAATTAACTAACACAAGGCAGAGGTTGCCAAAAGCTCACGAGACTCCTCTGACTGTATAAGAGTCTTTAACAATTGAGTTTTGTATTTTCTTTATAAATTATCTTATGCAAACAAGAAAATTCCAGTTTTAGGCTGTTTTATCATATGAACGCCACAAATATAAAAGGCATCGCGACCAGACAAATTATGGGTCGACCATTTAACTTTTAGAGGAGGCTTGATGATTTCGAAAAAGAATTCCAGCACTGCTTTAAGCAAGATAAAAATTGTGCATTGCTATTTAACAAGTCAAATACACTCTTTTTAATAAGCAACTGAGCTTTTGGCCCAGCCCTCAGAGTTGCTTCACTTATCTTGTCTTTCAGCCGTCATCAAAAGACTGGTACCCCCTAAAAACTCTTATTTTGGCTCTTTTCTTGCTTTTCAATGCAATCGACAAGTTTGCAATGATATATTCTGTAAAGAAAGCTATCTTAACCAAAAATTTGAACAAAATCTTAGCCCTAGTTCCTTATTGAGCAGTTGCTTGCTAAAAAAAAAGAGTTTAACTTGAGAAAAACTCTGGATGTGATGATGCTTTATTAATTACTGCTTCTCTCAATGCTATAGATTTTACATAGTACCAAAAGTTTCCATACAGTTTCTTATTTTAACTACCTATTCAGTGCCGTTTATTGCCATGACTATTATAGAGAGACACTTGTATGTGAGCAAAGCTGGAGGCAACTCAAGAAAACATTTGATACATGCGTAACATACAGTCTATGTGTGCTCTGCCTGCAAATTAATGAAACCGATTTCCTAATTCCTGATTCTTTGCAGGGATAAAAATATTCAAAGTCTCGCTGGGCTGTATTTTATGATTTTATCATTCTTCGAGATTTCTGAAATGATTCAATCTATTTTTCGCAGTGTTACGGCTGTCCGATTATTCAAGAACTTACTGGCTAGTGGCAGTGTCGACAAAACTATAAAGTAAGCTTTTAAAGAAAACCTTATCTATGATAGCTTACCTTATCTTCTCTCCAGGCTTTTTTACCATTTTTCTTTTATCTTCAGTTTTTTGCTAGATATAATTCCTGTTTAAGTCTACAAAACATTTTGAGAACCTCAAAGACTAACCAAGGCAGACCATACCTAATTTTAGTTAGCAATCTAGACAGGCTAATTTTGATAAGATCCATAGCCGTAGCCCGTAGATGTCTTGTTCCTGGAAAGGCGGGGTTAGTATGGGCCGGGGATTACAAATTGAAGCAACATCTAAGTGTAGTGGGAAGTAAGGAGCAGCTTAAACAAAAGATAACTTCATGTAAATGCAACATATGTCTCCTTCCACTTTATGATAGATCTTTCTATACTTTCTATCTATTAACGTCAATAGTGTTGCGTCATAATAACTAGAACTTTCTTTTAGAACATAGTTGCATGTATAATTTCTAAATGCCCAATAAATCGTGAAACTTGTTAATACTAGAAACTTGTTAATACTTATTAATGAGTAGTCAGCCAGTTGGCCTATAGTCACAGTAGCGTCAGGCTTAGGAATAGGCAAAATAAAGAATGATCTTTCAAATGTTGCCTGTCTCCGTGTGTTCTCTGCGCGCACGTCAAACTCTAGCAAATATCTTTCTGCTACGAAAGATCCTTGCTACATAATTACGGGTGTTTGGAATAACCGGAGGGTGGTGGGATTTCTGTTTACAGTGCTTTAGACAAGCTCAACGCCAATACGTAGCTGTTTCTGAAAATGCTGAATGTAATGAAATTCGACGTGTTTCTAATTAAAATTTCGTTTTTATTTTTACCAAAATTGGGAAAGGTGTGAATATTGCAGAAAGTCCAGGGGTCCTATGAAAAATTTTCAGAGAATTAATTAGCAGGAAGGGACAGAAATCAGGTATCCAATCGTAAGGATTTCAATTTTCTTTATCTCTTTTTTGCAGGATTTGGAACGTAGAAACAGGAGAATTGATTCAAACTCTTCGTGGACATACGGTAAAGTACTTTCCTAAATTACGTGAAAAAATACGTTTTTCACACTCTATGTTTTTCGTAACGCCTTCCTTTACACTAACTTGGGTTTTGCTGATCCAGAATGTTGCTTTCTTGCTTTACCTTTCTCTGCTGTGATCAAAGTTGCTGACATGTGTCTCTGTTTGCTCTACGTTGCTCTTCTACATGGTGAATGCCATGCTCTACCTATGTCTTCCCTTCTCTGCCTTGCCCTGCTCTATGCTTCTCTGCCCTGCTTTTCTTTGCCCTGCTCTGCTCTGATCTGCTCTGTAATGATGCTCTGCCCTTCCTTTTCTCTGCTTTGCTTTGCCTTATTCTTCTCTGCCCTTTATGTTCTGATCTGCTTCTCTCTGCCATGCGGTGCTATACCCTGCTTTTCTCTGCCCTTAACTGTTCTGCTCTTCTCTTCACTGCTCTGATCTGCCCTGCTCTGCTCTTTTCTGCTTTGCTCTGCTCAGCATTGTCCTGCTCTGCTTGCTTTGCTTTGCCGTATTCTTCTCTGTCCCTTACTGCTCTGCTCTGCCCCTTTCTCCCCTGCATTGCTATGCTCCACTTTACTCTGCCCGTTACTGCTCGCCAATTTTCTTCACTGCTTTGCTTTGCCCTGCTCCTCTCTTTTCTGCTTTGCTCTGCTCAGAATTGCCCTGCTCTGCTCTGCCCTGCTCTGCTGTTTTCTCTGCTTTGCCGTGTTCTTATCTGCCCTTTACTGCTCTCCTCTTTTCTGCTTTAGCCTGCTCCGCATTGACCTGTTCTTCTCTGCTCTGCTCTTTTCTCCTCTGTTTTGCTCTGTATTTCTCTGCTCTGCTCTACTCTGCTGTTTTCTTCTCTGCTTTGCTTTGCAGTGTTCTTCTCTGCCCTTTACTGCTCTGCTCTTTTCTGCTTTAGCCTGCTCCGCATTGACCTGTTCTTCTCTGCTCTGCTCTTTTCTCCTCTGTTTTGCTCTGTGTTTCTCTGCTCTGCTCTACTCTGCTGTTTTCTTCTCTGCTTTGCTTTGCATTGTTCTTCTCTTCCCTTTACTGCTCTGCTCTTTTCTGCTTTAGCCTGCTCCGCATTGACCTGTTCTTCTCTGCTCTGCTCTTTTCTCCTCTGTTTTGCTCTGTGTTTCTCTGCTCTGCTCTACTCTGCTGTTTTCTTCTCTGTTTTGCTTTGCAGTGTTCTTCTCTGCCCTTTACTGCCCTCCTTTTCTCGTTACTGCTCTGCTCTTTTCTGCTTTAGCCTGCTCCGCATTGACCTGTTCTTCTCTGCTCTGCTCTTTTCTCCTCTGTTTTGCTCTGTGTTCTGCTCTACTCTGCTCTGCTGTTTTATTCTATACTTTGCTTTGCCATGTTCTTCTCTGCCCTTTATTGCTCTCCTCTTTTCTGCTTTAGCCTGCTCTGCATTGCCCTGTTCTTCTCTGCTCTGCTCTTTTCTCCTATGTTTTGCTCTGTTAGACTTATTACACGAGTCGTACTATTCGCAAACAACAATCAACAATTACCCGAACAACCACAACAACAGGTTGCTGTTTGCTTCATAGTATGAGGAAACAGCTGTATGTTGTTGTTGTTGTTGCTATTTTGGGAGGAAGGAAGCTACTGTCTTTTGCTGTCCTGCTTTCTGAAAGAGTGGGCACCTAATAACTTTTCTCTTTGGAAGGTAATAAGTCTACAGAAAGGTGTCTAACCACTGCTATACAACTGCTTCCCATGAAATAACTGTCCTTTCTAGTGGGCTCTTCGAAAGGGGCTCATTACTATCCGTATTTAGAAAATCTATGGAGTTTCTTACTTTGAAAGCCAATTGTTTTCTTTTACGATGTGCCAAATTTTCTAGGTATGGAACTTACGCAAAGGATCATGTGCTAGGTAAGATTATAAAGATTTACAATGGTTAATTTTCATGTGTCAATTATGGATTCAGTTTGAAGGTGTACAACAATGGGTCACGTCAATCATCAACTCAGTCCACTTTTTGGCCTCCCAGATTGAGATTGTTCAGTTCTGGTATTAAAATGTAATCTTTTATCAATTAAGCATGGTTGAGTATGTATTGGAGGAACATGACTTATGGATGGGTGGGGTGTTCTGCCGGGATTTTACAAACCCACCCACTTATAGGGCGTATTTTTTTGGCCACAATCTGTATTCAGCAGACCCCTTCTCTTTTCAGTAGACGTAAAAACATGTTTTTTGGTACCGTCTTCTGAAAACGGCAGCTTTAGAAGGCCTCTAAAACCTTCTGTGCACGAAGCTAGAAGGTTTCGCAGACATCGCAAGGAATCTAGTTCTCGCTTAAAACGAATGGTTTAAGTCGAGGATTTCTGATCAGCCTACCGTTTTCGGCAACCATGTTGTTTTGGTACCGGAAACTTTTTCCTGTCAAGTCTACCGATTTTGGAAATTTGGAAGTCTGCTGAAAACAGAATGTTACCAAAATAATACGCCCATAATGTAGACACGGACTCTTTTTTTGGATAACAATAAGCGTAACATGAGAGAAATAAGCTATCTATGCCTAAGTATTAATTGTAATTGCATTACGAACATTCGATGCGATATTCGCACTATTCAGACTAAAACAAGTGACTTTTCTGAGTTGTCTTCAATTTTCCAACTTTTGAATTATTTGGGGTTTTGATTAAAGTCGTACCCATGTTTAGAGAATTCTAGCGTCAAAAACCCACCCATATTAGCGATACATTACCGTACCAAGATTACATTAAGTACCCTCCCCCAGAGTCAGAAAAACGTTACGGTCACACGGTCATTGACCGAAGGAATTTCAGTCAGTACAAAAAAGAATCTCAAGCCACACCCAAGAATTGCCTTTTTTCATTGTTAAGGGAGTAAGGTTTGCAGCTAGCGGTACTTTAGTCTGGAGGAAGGTTAAACACTATTCTGGACTCTGCCCCCCCCCACGTTTTTATTTGTATTCCAAGTTTATATTCCAGCTAGAGCTACCTTTTTGCTCAAGGTTGATCAAGATTGAAATTGATTTTTTTCAAGATATATTTGAATATGTTGTTTTTGCGCAGGACTTTCTTGGGACACGATGGAGGCATTTGGTGCATAGAGCAAAAAGGCGATTTACTGGTCAGTGGATCTACGGACAAAACAGTAAGTCTAGTCTTGATTTATTAACACGAAGCGTTTTGTAAAATCGCTGACGGCCAATATAATAGACAGTGTAGATCCTGACGCCTTTTAATGCTGCATTAAGGATCTGATGGTGGGGGTAGTTGCTGCCTTGCTCCCATCTTTTAAAAGCATCATGGTCCCCTATGCTTTCATGCTCCGGTCAATTTTAACCTTGTACTCCGAGTAATCTCCTTCAAAATAAATTCTCCAGAAATCCGTTTGCTCCCAAGCTCCCGATTTAGGTCTTCCTCCCTTGGTCCCAAGAACCCCATCAGAGCCTAAGATTTTCTTTACATACATTCAACCGGTGCTCGTCGCTTCCATTTTTCAAGCAACTTTAGTTATGGATCCTATGATATAAAACAACTTGAAAAATATTTTAGAAGCAAAAATAAGTACAATGCCATTCTGTAAATAACTATATCTTTTGTTTTGATAATCGCAGGCTAAAATCTGGAACCTCAGACACTGCAGATTAAAGTCGACATTAGTTGGTCATGTTAGTGCTATATTTAGTGTTGATTTTGACCAAGAACGTGGTGTAGTTTTCACTGGATCAGCTGATAAGGTTCGTAACAATATCACATCCTTTTAGTTTTACGCAAACTTAAAGCTAATAGAGGCAGCTAATAAAACTTGGGAAACATGTCGGCCTTTCAAAGAAGCTAAGCGAGCTTAAGCAAAGTATTCAAAAGAAAGCGATAGAGGCAGAGAGGTTATCAGGAGAGTAGGTCGTAGTATGTTCTCTTACAATGCAGCAGATTTTGCCGGAAAAATTGCAGCAACTACATTGATTAACTTCAAACTGACGTCAGTGACATCCACCACTGTATTTATGATATCCCTACCCGCAACTCATGGTTTCCCTCTACCGTAATGAACATCAACCATTGTACTCATGGTATCCCTCCACCGTACTTATGGTATCTCTCCACTGTGATGCAAATTCACCACTGTACTGCCCATACGTTGTGTGGTGATCTTGTTGCGGAAAATTTTCATGTCCCAGAGGTATGAAAAGCATTTGCATTGTGTCATGCATTAGAGATCTTGTGCAGACAATTCAACCGATCTGCAATTCTTTTAGAGCGAAAATTGCCCAAGACAGCTTTAGGGCAGTCTAGTTTATAGTTTATAGTTGTTTTCAAGTATCCGGCAAACTTCCATTTCTACTGCTGGCTGGTCTTGCTAATTTAGAGGTCTCATTCACACAGCAGCCATTTTTGGAGTATCAACGCCAGGCCAGCTTCTTCACTGGCATGGAGGTTAGCCACTACCAGAGGGTTTTTTATGTCCTCAATGTTTCTTTACCGTCACAGTTTTTTTGTGACGGGCCCGCTATTTTGCGTGGTCCTCTGAGTCACAGAGAGAAAACCTTGTAATTTCTGCTCCCTAGCCTGGATTTGAACCAAAGACCTTAAGCACAAATGACTCCGATGCTAAGCACTAGACTATCCTCTACCATGCTATGCAGTCTCATTTATACTGTTTACAAATCATTTTCAATCCTTATTTTCATGATCTTTTCTAGACCGTTCGAATGTGGTGCATGGCAACGTCTGAATGCCTAAAATGCGTCTTAGTTGCAACAGATAACTTTCCCATCACTGCAATTAGTTATCATGAGGTAAGAAGAGTATTTATTTAAAAGCAAATATGTATAATTTTATTCTTTGGTACCAGAATTGAAAATGCTATTTAAAATACTCTCAGGGGCGGACTGGCAGGGATGCTAGGTTGCGATTGCAACCCGAGCCTTCTTGTTATATAGGGTCTTGACTGTTTCTGTTGTTTGTTGGGAAAATCTCTTCGATTTCGTGGGATTTCGAAGAGATTTGGATTGGTTTCGCTCAGTCTGAAAACAGTTGGAAATGACAGAAATTGTTTCTAAATGCAGATAATTGGAAAAAAGTAGAAATAAAAAGATAATCAGCTTATGCGCACAAAAATATGGAAGCAAGAAAATATAGAAATGCAAATATATGTATAAAAGGGAGACGATTTTACCATCAAAATATCCCAAAAAGAAATGAAGTATTAACATGAACAGTAGCCCTTGCCTTGAATGGAATTTTTACACAGGAGCTCGCTAGAAGCAACTAACAACACAAATTGTTATAGTGAAAACAGGCCCCTTTTACTGGAAATAGCAACCCTTGGGATTCGGTCAGTCCGCCTCTGAATACTCTGTCATCCTTATGTGACCTATTACAGTCTCCCCCACCTTAGCATCCTCGGTAAGGGTTTTTCTTCCTGATTTGATTTCTAATCCTTCGGTTTTGTAGGGCTTGATTGCTTGCTCATTCTGGCACACTATTTCAATATGGAATACAAAATCATGGGAATGTGTAGGAACATTACGAGGGCACAGAGAAAGGTAAGAGGCACAGACGCTATTGTTCCCCCTCTACCAATAGAAAACCATTACGACTAGCTTCATCTAAGTAGAGCTTGATAAAGATCTCTTGAAAGCCATAATCTATTGCTAAACTAGGAGACTTGTCGCGCGCGACATTGTATTCGGCGTGTCTCCAAGGGTGGCTAAACATGCGAGTGACAAGCGAGCAACATGTCCCCCGAGTCATTTGCATGTCGCGGAGACAAGAAATATTTCTGTTGTCTGCCAGAGTTATTTGCGTGTCTCTTGCTACAAATTTTGCTGCGCGCTACAAAGTTTCCCAGGTTGCTAAACTGGATGACACCGAGGGGACATCAATGTCGCGTGCGACATGTCTCCTAGTTTAGCAGGGCCTATACTATTAAATGCTTCAAATTTAACGTATTTCCTTGAATGAGGACCACCCCTCGAATAAGCGAGCGCCCTGTTTGGATTGAGCTGCCCAACTTGTTGATCCCAGACACTCTTTTTATGGTGTATGTGCAAGCTCCTGATTTGAGAGATTAAGAGATACCTTTTACTAGCTGCCGCAAAACTTAGTTTTCGTCAGAACGTTAGTTTATCCATCAATTTTCAAGAATTGCTTCTCTTTGAGACGAACTTTCAAATAAGCACCCAGGGCTTTTAATCAAGGAAATACGGAATTTTATTTGATTCTCTTCGGAACATAAAGCACACCATGTGGTTGGTTCTAAAGCGAAATTCTTAAAACCGACCACCTCGGTTTGATTAGGTTTAAAAATATGACTTCACTCTAGTAAATGCAAATTATTGTCTTTCTTTCTAGGGTAGAGACTTTACAGTTATCATCTCGGATGACGAATTCTAAATCTTCAATGAGCGTTCTCGTTAGCTGTTCAAGAGATGGAAAAGTCAAATATTGGGATGTTGCAAAGTGAGTAATTATTCATCAAACATTGCTCTCGTTCAGTCTAAAAAACTTTCATATGCCGTAAACCTGATCGTAGACTGTTGGCGACCGTCTGCGATCATCAATGACAATATGCTGCTTGTCCGCGATGATTGATGATCCTACGTCCCCTGTGCTGTCACTTGTGGGGCAGAAAACAAAGAAGATTTTTCGCTTGATTTGATACAAGCAAGCATGGAATGTTTTAGAAGTTTTTCAGAAACATTACTGAAGGAATTCAGCTTGCCAAACAATGTTTGTGACGTGGCCAAACGCAAAGTAAAGCAAAGTGTAAAGTAAAGGCCCTTGCCAAACGATCGAAAATTGTTGGTCAGACTTTTGAGATTTTGCTTTTTCATGCAATGTTCGACCGCTTTGCTACGTCGCAAAACATTGCTTGGCAAGCAGATTCCTTCAGTAATGTTTTGAAAATCTTTAAACATTCTATTCTTGTTGTATCAAGCAAGAAATGCTTGACGAGCAATGTTTTGTGACGTGGCCAAATCAAACATTGTGTTTGACAAGCATGTTTGATCGGTTTGTTTAACAGTTTGCAAACCCTTTACGCTTGCTATTATAAACTAGTGTTTTTCCTTTTAGTGGCACTTGCTTACAATCCTTCAGAGGCCACGAAGACTCCATAACATGTGTCATATTTGATGATACGAAGATAGTTACAGCATCACAAGACTCTACTGTAAAGGTATGGGATTTTCTGTAGCTTGATTTGGACATGGAGCTGTAGACCTACAGAGAGGGCCAGTCGATAAATCAACAGTATCATCACCAAGACCATATGGACAGGACCAAAACATGTACACATAAGGAAAACAGTTTTGCTTGCTGTCCCAAATTATTTGTGAAACATGGGAACGCACTTGAAACATGTTTTAGAGAAGGGTAGAGGGAGGGGGGTTTAAAAGATGGTTGAAAATCAATCGAAAAACCAAGTGTTCTTATAAAGAAAAGCGTGCACTGTGTACTTCGCAGTTTTCTACCCGTTTTTCTGAAGCCAAGTTGATCCCTATATAATGATTAGTATCCTACATACAAGGAGTAGTTTTATCAAAGACTCTTAAATATTTTTAAGCCAAATTTTACATAGATGTAATATATTTTAAATTAGTTTCGTTATTTTACTTTTTCTCAATTTTATATCGATTTTACCTTTCTTGAAGGCCGGATTACACTCGCATCTTCAGGTAAAAGTTGCTTCACATTTTTTCTGTGATCGCAGACAATGAGAGAATATGACAGTGTAAAACCCCTTACAAGTTTCTCGAAGTTGCTTGCAGATGAGGCTTTGGCGAGGTTTTTAATCGCTGATCAAATTGTTCCTCTTTAATTCTTTATCCTTCAAGCAACTACGAGCAACTTGTAGGGGTTTTACACTGTCATATTCTTTCGTTGTCTGCGATCACAGAAAAAATGTGAAGCAACTTTTACCTGAAGATGCTAGTGTAATCCGGCCTTAAAGCCAAGTTTCTTCTAGCTTAGCAATTTTATCATTCATATGTCGACGTCTTTGTTCATTCAGATAAGTTATATTGGTGTTGGTTCATCTGAATTCACACGAAAAGCTAGAATCCTTATTGGTGGTTTTTTTTGCACTGTCTTTCTGACTACACATTGTGTTGCAGCCCGGCTAATGCACTACAGGTGAAGGTCAAATGGTGTTTTAGCGCCAGTTGCTAGGCTCTCAGTAGTAGGTTAACTAATCGAGACCTTGCCCTGGCTGGGACGCTGCCGTGGCTGGGCTCGAACCCTGACCGCACTGAGCTTCTGACACCACGAGTCAGCTGGATTACACCACGATGCCACAGCACTATTTCGCTAACATTACTGTGGAATCTCCTACAACCTTTGCTGGGCTTTCTATTATTTTCATAGAAAATTCCCTCGGAAATCCTTTTGTGTCAATGGGCATTTACGAGGAGTAAAATGACCCTCGGGTTGGAAGAGATTATGCTAAGGAATGACCAAACTTGATGCCACTTTTTGCCAGAGTAACCTTGATACCTTAGCCACTTTGTCTACATAAAAATGGAAAATATAAGTCTGTACTGATGAACTACAGCCCTCAACCATGTTTTGAAGATTTGCCTAGAAAAACAGTCAATAAAAAAAGCATTCCTATATATAATTAATATTATATTCAAGATAAAAAAATCATCCATTTGGTACAAGTTAAGGATAAAAATCGCAAGAAAAATATGCTTTCTCTCAGAAATTTTGAAATCTATTTAGTGGCAATATAATGAAGATTGAAGTCACCATAATAACTCTTTACCTCTACATTCTCAAATCCAGCATCTTTTAGCATTTTCACAGCAAGCTCTTGTCCCCAGCATGTCCCAAGACCAGCACCACCATCAAAGAACAAACTGACTGGCATGCAGTGAAATAGACTTATTGTGTATTTAAGAGGTGCATTTGACATACCAATGTTATCTACAGGGTTGCTGTGTGCATTTACGTCAACCATTGAGAAAATACCTCCAGGTTTGAGCATGCGGAAAATGGCAGACAAGCAGTCTGCTGGATGTGCCTGATCATGAATTGCATCATAAGCGGAAACATAATCAAACATCTCGGCGAATTCCGGATCATAGATTCCACAATCTTGAAGCTTGAAGTAAGCATTTTGCAGTCCCTTTTCTGTTGCCTTTCTTTCTGCTGTCTTGATTGCTTCTTTGTCAAAATCAAAACCATAAAAATCACTTTTTGGGTATCGTTCACTCATGATCAAACTTGGCACACCATAGCCACAACCTATATCCAGACACTTTATACCAGCTTCCAACTTTTCAGGTAGACCTTTGATTGACGGAATGTGATTCTGCAACAAGATGAGATTATGACCTTGTTCTGAAATGTTGTTCATGAGTTGATGGAAACCTACATAGCTTGAATAGGGTATTCCACCCCCTTTTCTAAAGCACTCATCTAATTGGGGCATGACTGGTGGAAACAGGGCACAAAGCTCAAGACCACTGATTGCAGCTTGGAAGTAGGGAACCCGATCTCTGGGTAGAAAATATGTGTTTTCTTCTTTGTTCATAGTGAAGACCTCAGATGTTACCATTATTGCTAGCCATTCCCTTACATACCTAAGAATAAGCACAATTTTTACTAAATAAAAAACGTATTTCTCAGCTAAGCATCCGCCCTTGAATAAGCCCCCCCCCCCTCTGGATTTATCTGCCCAACAGGTTGGTCCCAGACAATCCATTCATAGCACATGTGCAAGCTCCTCGTTTATTTTTATCATTATAAATTTTCAAATTGTTGCTCCTCTTTGAGATGGATTTTCAAACAAGCGCCCTGGGTGAAGAAATACGGTAGTACTATTAGTAGTAGGGTGAATCTCAAAGTGTCTTTTACTCCCGGGGGGGGGGGTACTTCACTTATGAATGGACGGGGATGTGCCGCCCAGATTTCGGAAACCCACCCACTTATAATGTAAACCTTTGCAGAAACAGACCCTATTTTATGAGTAGAAATAAGCGGAATATGAGAATAATAAGACTTTCTAGACCTATTTATTGCTTGATATTGTACTACGAACATCTTTGACGCGATTTTGCCACTTTTCTGACCGAATTAAAGTTAAACTTTCGACTTTTCTTCAATTTGCCACCCACTTTTATCGGGTTATGGTTAAAATCATACCCATGTTTAGAGAATTTCAGGGCAAAAAACCCACCCATATGGGCGGCACATACCCGTACCCTACCCCCCCGGGCTTTTACTCAATAAGGCACATTTGCACATGCGCAATTGGCACGGCTCGGCACATGCTTTCTTTAATTAGAATACTTAAGTCTTTATTTCGCAAAAATCTATTTTTAGATCCTTTTCGAAACGTTTTGAACTGAAGCAGAAATACAGGGATTTCCCATTGAAATGTTTTTCTTCGGATGACCATATCTCAGCCAATGTTCGATTATTTAACTGATTTTGCACGCTTATACGCATTACTTTTGACACTCTTTCACAAAATGAAGAGCACATTTCGAAATTCTAAAAATAGATTTTTGATGACGTCACACTTAGGTACTCTATTGACATCAAATTACAATTAAAGACAGTCTTGCGATCAAGGCCAAAGGTTGGGGCTATAGTATCATTTCCACGTGACTTTTGTACCTTTCATTTAGGCCCGCTTTCTGTGCAATATCAGCGGAAGATTTCGGTTCTGTAAAGTCACTCATGACCTTGAATAAACCAAGACGATGTCCCAGCGAAATACCATGTCCTAATGCTGTGTGGTTGACGACTGCTTCCATTTTTTTGGAGAAATCGTCGGTGCTCTTTTTCTCCGCCATGACTGGTTCCCTGCAAATTTCAAAAGGAAGAGGAAGAAAGAAAGGGTCAAGAAGACTCCATAACATGTGTCATGTTTGATGACAGCATCGCACGCACGCAAGCGTCTACGGTAAGGGTATGAGAGTTTCTATAGTTTTCGAAATCGCAAGATATCAATCGTTCGATGCGACAATCGTATAAATCACCCAAAAGTTAGTCTAGGTGCAAAGTTTTACTACCTCAGCGCTTGTATATAATCGATTTTACGAGCGTTCAAAGTTCACGATTTTATAAGGAGGGGGGCTTTGGGATTTCAAGGGTTGCGGGTTTGGCCGATTTCGCTCTCGGGTTTTCGGGTTTTTCAAAAAAATCGTGCGGGTTTTCGGGTCAAGCATATTCAACGGGCAACGGGTTTTGCCATTTTTCCAGCTCGGGTTTCGGGTATTGTAGAGAAAATGTGCCGGTTTTCGGGTTTTAACCTCACAAAGGCTATTAGTGTGTAAAATTCTTAAAAACAGTTGTTGAAACTAAGGTCATCCGGGTTTCCGGGTTTGTCCCAATTTTCTTCCGGGTTTTCGGGTTTTGATGACCCCCAAAGCCCCCCTCTATAAGGGCTTTGACCGTGTGGGGTAAAAAGTTTCACCGATTCACTTTTTACGGTCAGAGCCTTTATGAAATCGTGAACTTTGAATGCTCATAAAATTAAGAACACAAGCGCTAGGACAGTGAAACTTTGTACCTAGACTAAGTTTTGGCTGCTTTATAAGATTTTCATATCGAAAACTCGATATCATGTGATTTCAAAAAATTTTAATGCCTCTGACGTCATGCCGAAATGATCTATATTGATATCACCAATGGCAAGAGTTTCTTTGATACCCTATGCTACTTTGTCTTCACCAAAATAGAAAATAAAACTCTGTACCGATAAATTACAACCACCAACCATGTTTTGAAGATTTTCCAAGAAAAACTTGCAACAAAAATAGCATTTATATATTTATTGTATATATATATTTCATTTTGATTTTATTTTTTTGACTATAAGAAAGCATTATATTATATCCTACCATACTAGTGTTATATTTCAAAATTACAGTCTTTAAAATATTTTCTGCTTTACTGCACTCAAGATAAAAAAATCATCCATATGGTACAATTTTAGGATTAAAATGGCAAGAAAAATATGCTTTCTCCCAAAATTTTGAAATCTATTTAGTGGCAATATAATGAAGATTGAAGTCGCCATAATAACTCTTTACCTCTACATTCTCAAATCCAGCATCTTTTAGCATTTTCACAGCAAGCTCTTGTCCCCAGCATGTCCCAAGACCAGCACCACCTTCAAAGAACAGACTGACTGGCATGCAGTGAAATAAACTTATTGCGTATTTAAGTGGTGCATTTGGCATACCAATGTTGTCTACAGGGTTGCTGTGTGCATTTACGTCAACCATTGAGAAAATACCTCCAGGCTTGAGCATGCGGAAAATCGCAGACAAGCAATCTGCTGGGTGTGCCTGATCATGAATGGAATCATGAGCAGAAACATAATCAAACATCTCAGCATATTCTGGATTGTATACTCCACAATCTTGAAGTCTGAAGTGAGCATTTTGCAGTGCCTTTTCTTTTGCCTTCCCTTCTGCTGTCTTGATTGCTTCGTCCTCAAAATCAAAACCATAAAAATCACTATTTGGGTATCGCTCACTCATGATCAAGCTTGGTACCCCATAGCCACAGCCGATATCCAAACACTTTATACCAGCTTCTAACTTTTCAGGTAGACCTTTGATTGACGGAATATGCTTCTTCAACAAGTTCAGATTGTGACCTTGCTCTGACATGTCATTCATAATCTGATGGAAGCCGTCATAACTTGAATAGGGTACTCCACCCCCCTTTCTGAAGCACTCTTCTAGCTTGGGTATAACTGGTGGAAACAGGACACAAAGCTCTTCAAACAAAAGACCACTGATGGCATCTTTGAAGTATGGAATCCGATCTCTGGGTAGAAAATAGGTGTTGCCTTCTTTATTCATAGTGAAGACCTCAGATGTTACCATTATTGCTAGCCATTCTCTCACATACCTAAGAATAAGCACAATTTTTACTAAATGAAAAAACATATTTCCTCAAATACCATTCTTAGGAGTATGGCACTTCTTGACAAAATCTTGGCATGCAAAAGCACACTTCCATTGTTCTTTTTTATTGTTCTATTGTCCATCTCGTGCGTGCACCACAACACTCCCCAGGCTGGCTCAAATAAGCGCTTGCCCTCAAATAAGCGTCTGATTTGGATCGAGCTTCCCATCAGGCCAGACTGGCAGGGGTGCCGGAAGCACGGGGGCAGCTGCCCCCCGGCCCTCAGAAAAATTGCCAAATTCATTTATTTTCCTATTGTTTTTGCCCTAAAATGTTGCTTCTGCCCCCGCCGCCCTGCATTGCTTCCGGCGTCCTTGCAGACTGGAATCTTTGTGCACCGTGCACCAAAGGCTATTGTTTTCAAAACAAAAGGGGCTAATGTTTTCTATTGTTGAGCAAAATGTGGCACACAGCAAAGTTTCTAACCATTGACCGTCCTAGACAATAATCTGTTGATTCATAGCTCCTGGTCGACTCATTATATATTTTCAAATAATTGCTCCTCTTTGAGAACGACTTTTTAATAAGTGCCCCGGTGGATCGATAAAGTCTCAAGTCGACAAAAAAGGGCCTTTTACTCAAAAAGCCGGGGAAATTGGCACAGTTGGCACAGCTCGGCACATGCACAATTGGCACAGCTCGGCACATGCTTTCTTTAGCCAAAAGGTGAATTCCTTACGATTTCGCAATCGGCATCAAATTACAGACAGTCTTGTGATCAAAGGCCAAAGGCAAAGGCTGGGACACTGCTATCGACGTGACTCTGTTTGTCAAACTTTGACTTACCTTTCATTTAGGCCGGCTTTCTGTGCAATGTCAGCGGAAGATTTTGGCTCTGTAAAATCACTCATGACTTTGAATAAACCAAGACGATGTCCAAACGAAATACCGTGTCCCAATGCTGTGTGGTTCACGACTTCTTCCATTTTTTTGGAGAACTCGTCTGTGCTCCTTCGTTCCGCCATGACTGGTTCCCTGCAAATCACAAAAGGAAAAGGAAGAGTAGACTTGCTTCCCAAGTCCCTAACTTTCGCTCACATTGAATTGAATTGATGTTGTTGTTGTTCGCTACAGTCAGGGACTTGTTTCCTTTTATCATCTGAAAGTGGCATCTCGCTCCAAAAAATTGGCGCACCAATCAGAGAGCAGTATTTCGAAATAAGCATTCTGATTGGTTGATTTAGCGATTTCAACCCGCAATGAGGCATTTGCCGTTGAAAATGTGACCCCCCAGGATTTCATGAGAACTTTGGTCGGCAATGGAGGGAAAACATCATCACAGCTTCGCAGAAAGCAACAAATTCGGTTACAGAATCTTCTTGTTGGGAGACTTCAGCAAGATCTTTTTGCATTCAACTTTGTGATGATCGCTTTGTAAATGGACTCTAAGCTGCTCACATTGGGTTCGGAAAAGAGAAGTTTTTCTTCTGTTTTTTACCGACTTTTTGGATTCATATTCCCGGCAAGTGGCAAGGTCGGCAAGGCAAGCACAACATAGGCCGAAGATAAACTGGCAAACAACTAATCTATCCAGACGTAAATATTTTGAACTTCAATTGTTTCCTGTGTCAGACAGAACATTTGGTATAAATCTTTCTGTTTGAACCAAGTAGAATTTGATTCAGTGTTCTGACATTTTGTCTAAGTTTTGCTCATTGAAATTTTTCTCTGAATCTGCTTTTCTCAATTTTGAGCTGACGGGTTTTCCGGCTTTCCACACCAAAACGGTACAGTTCACCGCTCTCATTGTAATTTTATGTAACTTCTCCAAAATAAATATTCACGAAACAAAAGTACGCATTTTACAGTAACGCTGAATCAAATTTGAAAGTGCAGTAACAAGATTTTACATCGCCATTCGAGGACTAAATCATCTTGAAAAAGACTTTTTTGGTTTGTTTTTTAGAAATAGCCTTCATCAATCAAATTACTGTTAGCCTGTTAGATGTTTAGTTAAAATCATTTTAAGAAGAACTGCAAACCGAAAGTTTATGTTTTTAGTGTCGTGCTGCAGTTTGCTCAAAACATTTTAAAGCAGGTTTGAACTGACTCAAACTTTACATGATATGGTGGTTTTTTTCGGCAGGAGCAAAAACGATGAGCTTGTATACTTTCTTTTTGTTTTATCTTAAAAGTGACAGATAAACAAGCATTTTTATTTATATAAATTTGTTTCAAATATTTCTCAGCCGAGTCGAGTCAAGTCGAGTTGGAAACACAGCAAAAAGTGAGATGAGAGAGATTTCTGTCGGGGGGTCGCCACATCTTTAGCGGAACAGAATAATGGAAACGAGGCAGCAAATTTCGATCCACTTTCGCCACACGAAAGGGAATGAGTCGTTAGTTTGAGCGTCCAGCAATTCAATTCAATAGCGATAACTACGACTCGTGTAGTAAGTCTAAAGGAAGAGAGCAAAGAACGAAGAACAAAGAACAAAACAAAACAAGCACTGGAATCTTGTTTCCCTGTGTTATTCTCTCCAAACGAGGCTGCATGAATGCTTTTCGGACGCATGCGTACTAAGCTTTTTTAATGCGAACGCTTTTGGCGAGAATTGGATTTTCAAATTTTGTAAAAATTGTGTAGGATATTTTCAAAATTAATATCTTTTATGGCCATCAGAAGATTATTAATGCTGTGTAAATATAATAAGATACTCTAAATTCATACTGGAGTAAAAATAAGCTTATCAGGTATGTGAATAACTTGTTAATTTTTATAATGAAAGTGAATTAGGCCTTTTGCCTTGGTTTTGGTGGATTTTCCGCGATTGAAGTGAATATTTGGCAGGGCGTTCTCAATAAAAGAAGCAGGATTACTTTTGTCTATAGAGTGTAACTTTGCATTGAAAAATCAAGTACTTAAAACATCATTTAGCCATCCTCATATGTTTATTGTAAATTTAATCAAACAAGACAGATAGCATTATAAGCAGAACAGAAAAAAGGAATTCCAGGAACCTGTCAATCATATGTGTTGTCTTATTGGGAATTTTTTAGGGTAAACAGTCATACCATAGAGAAATTTTTGTGCCAAAAAACATTCGCAGTCTTGGTTGTGGGCTGGCTTGTCTAGCAAACTCAATTATCGCTGAGAAACGCCATACCCCATCAACTGAACTTTTTAAAAACAAAAAAAATTCATTTGAGTTGTTCTAGAAATTGATTTTGGAAAAATAACATCAGCAAAACACGTTGTAAGGTTGAATGCAGGCTTTTTAGGGAATGGTCCACAGGGCTGTGGTTTATGGTTAAGGTTTTACAGATGATGGTACTGATGCAGTTTAGCAGATGCCTTTGAAAACATGACAAATAACATATACAAACAGATGAGTTTTAATCAAGAAGATCTCAATCAAATTTGGTGGACCTAGACCTACTTTTTGCCAGTCTGTGGTGCTCAAGATAAACAATAAAGATATAGACAAGAATGATGGAAATGCACTTAAGCATGCACCAGATCTGGTTACAGGACCTGTCTAGTTGGCCCACCATGGTTTAGACAAGTTCGCCCATCAGGTGTGAGACAAGTCCACCTGTCTGTGTATACCAAATTGGCCAACTAAATATAATAAATTGTACAGGCAATTGTATAGGCTAGGTACACTGTTAAAGCCAGCGTTTGAGGGGGAACAGCCCTAATATCCCAGCAGGTATCAAAATAAATAGTAAGTAAAATTGTGGGCTGACATTGCAGTGGGTCAACTTGTACAAAGGGGTGGGTCTTGGTTGTGGGCTGGCTTGTCTAGAAAACTCAATTATCGCTGAGAACTGCCATACCCCATCAACTGAACTTTTTAGAAACAACAAAATTCATTTGAGTTGTTCTAGAAATTGATTTTGGAAAAATAACATCAGCAAAACACGTTGTAAGGTTGAATGCAGGCTTTTTAGGGAATGGTCCACAGGGCTGTGGTTTATGGTTAGGGTTTTACAGATGATGGTACTGATGCAGTTTAGCAGATACCTTTGAAAACATGACAAATAACATATACAAACAGATGACAGATACTTCCAAAATCCTAAAACTAACCCTAACTCAAATCCTGACCCTAACCCTAAACCTAATTCTAACCCTTAAAGGGAATGGATAAGGTTAAAGCCGAAACAAGGAGTTGCACTCAGATACAATAAGTCAACTATTGTCATTTGGTAATGGCCAATAAACAGTCCAGATAATGTATGTGCAGTACAGTGGTGGTTGTACAGTACAACGGAGGGATATCATCAGTACAGCGGAGGGATATCATCAGTACAGTGGAGGGATACCATCAGTACCACCAAGGGATACCATGAGTACAGGGGCGGATGTTCAGTACAGTGGTAGGATGATATCCCTCCGCTGTACTGCACAACCACTGCTGTACTGCACAACCACTGCTGTACTGCACATACGTTATCCAGGTTGATAAACTGACTCTCTTGTGCAGAGCACAAAATCGCTGGTGTGACTAACTTGCTTTCAAATTCAAAGTGATTGAATAGGCTATTTTTGAAATGCACTGCCTTAGCCTTTTCGATTCCCTATGCCTGCTAAACTATTTTGTAACCCGAACAATTAGGGGTAGGGTGGGGTTTTGGGGTAGGTGGGGTAGGGTTTAAGGGTTTGGGTTACATTCAAAATTTTAAAATGTAGAAATTTCTAACCATGCTTATGCTTAGCATCTGCTTGCTTAGTCTCTATTTGATAATTTTTTTCAGGTGACAGGTCTATATTTTGCTAAGGAAGTGTGCCATTGCAAAGTTGAATTTATGCTGCATATTTCTTTTTTCAGATATATAACATTTAATCAAGAGTATTTGAGAAGATAAACCAATGTCTGTAGGCAGAGGATTAAGTGATAATCTTTTAGGAATGAACCAGTAAGTATGAAGCAAAGTTATTTGAACAAGTTATATCTATAGTGCAATCAATACCCTGTGGTACTCCCATGAGGGTGATTACCAAATAAAGGTGAAGGGTGAAGGTGAAATGGTGTTTTAGCGCCAGTCGCTAGGATCTCAGTAGTAGGTTAACTAATTGAGACCTCGACCCTGGCTGTGACGCTACCATGGCTGGGCTCGAACCTTGACCACAATGAGCTCTTGACACCATGGGTCAGCTGGATTACACCATGATGCCTCAGCACCTTCAATGACTACCAAATGGCCCACTTTATAGCAATAAAGAATGATACTGCAACTTTGGGGTAGTTTTGGTAGTTGTTGCCCGTGACATCTAATTTCCTGGTATTTTGAACTTAGTTTGCAACCTTTTGTGTATATGAAAGTTAGGAAATTTATATCAGATCATTTCTAAATGGTTTGATTTTTAGCTTCTTACTCTACCATCTGAAGCTTATTTTCAGGACTCAAGCTTTGACTCTCTTTAGCCCTGACTGGAAACCCCTTTTCGGGCTTCAGTTGGAGTACCCCCTGGAAACTACATCTTATAATAGAATTGTATCTTTTCATTAGTACAATCAAATATGTTTGGTAAGATTAAAATTTCAAAATTGCGATAAACAGCAGAAGCATTTCTGGGCATATTTAGTAGTATGCCCCAAAAATGTTTCCACTGTTTATCACAATTTTGAAGTTTTGTACCACTCAAAAATTAAAATCTCTTATGTATGTATGGTGAATGCTATTTTGCAAATGATCACACTTCATAATGTTTTATTTTTTCACTGATTTAGATTTCAAGGATCATTTAGAAAACCATCTCAAGAAGTATCCCCAGGTAACATTTTTTTGATACCACAACTAAGCTTGAAATGGAATTAGGAAAAATAAGATCAATTTTAATTGAAAATGGCTATCTGGAGGACATTATTTGAGACTGTTTTGCAAGAAAATCACACGTTTTTCAGCTGTTGAAATCTATGGTCCACAAAAGTACCCTGTTTATCATATAATGCCATGGCTTGGCAATGTTTCTTTGCGATTCCAAGATAAAATAAAATAGGCCATTGCTCAGTGTTTTGCTGTTGCCAATCCTAGGTCCATCGGAAAGTTCTGCCATCCATTCAAAAGGATCGCATGCCTACCATATGGAAAAGTCTTGTTATTTATGAATTTTTGTACCATTCTGATGTTTTCCTTCATTTCTGGCAATTTTGAAATTTTATACGACTCAAAGACTATTATGTAAAAATTTCAGGAGGAAGAAAACCAAATATTGGCTCAGGATTTGGTCTTGGAAAACCAGCATTTAAAATGGGATTATATAAAGATGAAAACGATTCAGAAGAAGATTTCAGCAATTCCTTTTTAAACAAACCTGGTTTTTCACAACGAGGCGCATCAGATCGTGAGGTAAATTGTAGCATGTAATTTTAATGCATTTTGATAGCTTTGGAGCTTTGCCTTTACGATTAGTTATGTTTGCATACCAACCTAGCTGCTTCTTCCCTGCCATTGCTGAACTGCCCTCGTAAATCCTTTTATTGTTTAGTTTCAGCTTTTAGGACAATTTCCAAATGTTTTCAATGTTTTTGTTTTTGAATGTTTTTGAATTTGTCTTTTACAGATTTCGCAGCAAATGTCACATTTAAATTTATATGGGAACCAGTCGGGTTAGTTGAACTGAAATAACTTTTTTATACAGATTTAGCTCTGTTAATTCCACTTTTTTATATAACCATTAATTTTTGATCACATGTAATGTCTGTGCAGTCCGATAGCAGATGTGCAGTACGGTCACATCATGATCACCGCGGCGGGTATTAAGTACGGTGGCGGATGCAATGATTTTCTGAGTACGGCAGCAGATGTGCAGTACGGCGAGATCGCATTATGATTGCCGCGGGGGGATATCCAGTACGGTGGGGGGTATCTTGGAACGTGGTGGGAGATACAGTTACTACGGTGGGGGTGAAGTATGATATAATGAATTGAATGATCGCAAAGCAAACGTGGGTACCAAATATTGTCTGTTTTTGCAACAATGGTGTTTGTCTTATCCGTTTGATCGCGTCCTGATGCTACAACTGCTTAATAACACAACCGCTATTGCCATGATTGGGAGGCATTTTTCATGTATATGAGCATAGTCATTGAATTGTACAAAACTTTGAAGTAGCGAGAAATAGCGACAGCAAAAGATGTTTCCGCTGCTTCTCGCTAAATAAGCATGGAGAATAATACAGCATTTCTTCTTAGTTTGAAAACGCAAGAACGCTATCGTTAAATTAGCGTTATCTTTAGAAAAAACAATGCTTACAATCATCAATTTGATTTACAGACTCGAGAGCTGGAAGCTGGAATGGAGTTGGACAATCATTTGATGGTGGGTGATTGGAATTTTTATTTCATTTTAAACTTCCCTTATATCAAAATTCTGTTTTCCATACTTTCCATAACCTACCCTTGGATAAGATATACCCTTTTTTCTCGAGGGAATCTCAAAGAATGTAGCCTATGATAGATCTCAAATTATATTATGCTAGTGTACTCTACATCCATTTCTGAATGCCTTTGATGCATCTTAAAAAAACCCAAGCGTCACGCTCCTTTGCAGCGTCTCTAAGATTTTTTTCCAAAAAGAACGTTGCGGGGGAGCGTACAGCGTAATCACAATTTTATTTAAATTGTATTAGCTAGATACCCCCTGAACGTTTCTATGATGAGAAAAACGCGAACTTTATTTGTTACGGTAATTCTCAATTTCTCTATCATCCATATAAAAAAACTTTAACCTGCAGGATAACTGCGAAGAAAACGCGAGGGAGAAAGGGGACCCCTTTCTCCCTTCTTTCTTTTCTTCTCCCTCCCTCCTCCGCAATCTCTTTCCTGCTGCTCCACTCCGTAACGTTCTTTTTGGAAAAAATCTTAAAGACACTGCAAAGGAGCGTGGCCCAAGCGTCTTATTTGCTTGCTTTGTTTGTAGACCAAAGAGCAGGAACATGGAATGGAGGACAGTCTTTTGACGGTAAGCTAAAGAATGATAAAAAGTTCACTCATTTTTTATAAGAAACTCTCCATAAGAAACTCTGCATAAGTAACTCAAAAAGCTCTACGCAAGAGCAATTTTGCTTTGCTACAGTAGAGGTACCCAAACATGAGAGACTTTACTGCACTCTTCTGAGCAAAGTTCCTTATAAGAAATGATTGATTTCTACGCAGGTTCTTTTGAGCTTCAGTTAGACTTATTACCTGAGTCCCAGTTATCGCTCATGAAACCGAGGCTTACACCAAATAAGATTGCTCAACCTGAGCTTTTCCAGTAGCTTGAGCATTCAGCAGCTCAACGAATTAGCGATAGCTACGGCACAGGTAGCGAGTCTTAACTTCAGTGCCGCTTCATGTGTAAGCTCACTATGAAATACTTGAAGTAATCTTTGTTTATTTCAGCGATTGGATCTCAGTCAGCTTTAAATAACCCATTCAGCTCATCAAGTTTGCATAATTCAGGTAGATTTTAATATTTTTGTTGTGTTTGTGTTTGCTGCATTGTCTCTGTGACGTTTATACAGGGTGGCCCAAAAAAAGGGACCCCCTTAGGTAAATATAAATTTTCTCAAGGAGGAATTTTGTCAAATTCTTACCAGGTAATATTCAAGTCAAGTGCGCTATCGTGTAGAAATATGTTGGTGATAAGAGCTTCCATCTCGGCGCAATGGGACATTAAATTCATGATGTCCAAAAACCAGCTGTTTATATTCCATCATTGCGTACTGTACTGCAATCGTGCGTGAAGGAGAATCATTATCCCAGAGTAAAATTGTCACGACCATTAATGTATGGTCAGTCATATTAGTGAAGTGTTTTGAGCAGGATTGAGGACATTTTGAATATCATTTGACTGAAAGAATGAGTTATTGATTTTTCTGTTTTGTTGCGTAAGGATTACGTAAGGGTATAAAGTTGCATATTTTGTTACAGTACGTTTTTGGATTGTAAAGTTTTAAAGTCAATTTATTCAGAGATACTAACCCATATCATCATGATATTTACATGATATATCTCACTTGAGTTGAATATCATGTAGTATTAATTTCATGAAATTCCAACTTAAGAATAAATTATTAATAAATTATTTAGTTAAACCATTTGGGGTCCTTTTTTGGGCCACCCTGTATATTTACATGATATAATTTTGTGTACTTTATATTATTTTTTACGGGCTTGTGCGCATTGGTGGGTTTTGGGCGCAGAAATTCTCTAAACATTGGTATGATTTTTACCAAAACCCCATCTAAGAGGGTAAGAAATGAAAAATAACTAAAATGTTCATCTTAGTTGAGACAAAATAGAGTTAAAATCGCGTCAATGATGTTCTTTGTACACTTTCAAGTAATATTAAGCCTAGAAAGTCTTATTGCTGTCATATTTCACTCATTATTACTCATGATATAGGGTTTGTGTCAAAATTATAAGTAGGTGGGTTTGTAAAATCTGGGCGGCACATCCCCATCTGTCTGTTGGTCATGAGCCCCCAGGGTCTTGGTGCATGTTTTTTGCAGCCTCCCTGAGTTCAAAAATCACACATCCCTGGTTATAAGCTCCTCGATTATAAGTAATTTCAAACGCAGTATTCCCTCCAAGAGAATTTGTGCTGTAAAGTCAAGTTTAGCTCCTGTGTAAAGTTCCTTTTGAATATTTACTTGGTTTTTCAGCTCTAATCTTTAAATTTCTTTTGTTGCAGTTGGAGGATTACCGCCATACAGTTCGTTCCAAATATCACAAAGTTCAAGAGCACAGAGTAGTTCAGCACAGGTAGACCTACAAGTAATTTTTTTTATCTTGATCTCAGTTACAAATTCTATCCACTGGGCTTGCAAACGAGACAAAGCGCCTTGAGCCTGACAATAGACCTTTTCAGAGAGATCTGGGTCGGGCGTGACATTTTTCTGGAAAATGGTAGCGGTATCGAGTAAGGGAATCCTCTCCACGGACAAAGACAAGAATTGCAGGCGCTTCAGAGGAAGTAGTGAAGCAGATTTTACTCCAAATTCACGCATGATAGAAGAAAAAGACAGAACAGGGAATTTGCGACAGTAACGTTTAAAATATCTGCAGAAACGCAGGAAACAAGATGCAATTAAATAACAAAACGGAAAATACTTAATTTAATTGATCCTATACCAGATAAATTGGGACTTGTATCCTTTCTTTCACTTCAACTCCCATTAAATGTGAATTTTTGAAGTAAAAATTGCTGCAATATCTCTCCTAGAACGGCCGCAATTCCGGTCTTTGTCCGTTGAGAGGATTCCCTTACTCGATACGGCTACCATTTTCCAGAAAAATGTCGCGCCCGACCCAGGTATCTTTGAAAAGGTCTATTAATTCACAAGTTCTATCTGAATCAATGCTGTTCTAGTGTCAAGCAAATGTTGTCCAGCACGGCGAAGTAGATCGTGCGGAGATTTTGGCTCGAACTAAAACCACTGAGTTAACTGGACGTCGTGCTACTGTCGGGTCAGAGGCTACGCAACTCTGGCAGGTGACGATCGGTGAAAATGAAATGGCGTATTTGGCGCCAGGCCCTAAGATCTCAGTAGTAGGTTAACTAATCGAGACCTCGAGCCTGGCTGTGATCAGGAAGTGGCCTATGTACCTTCTATCCATCTATCTAATTCTTACTGTACATTAACCTGTAAACAAGTATTACGTATTATGTTGTTTACACTACAATTTCCAGCTAATTCTGGCCTCGCGCGATTGCTAAGAGAATCATCCATAGTCTCAACATCGGTTGAAGGGAGGGGAGGGATTAAACTCGTGAATATGCTAGATTTACCGAAAATGTCAGTGATTCACCCGAGAAATCTTGGGCGCTCCAACTACATTTGACAGCCATTGTAGTATGTTCGTATCGTTAGTGAGGATTAATTGAATTATAGAAAATTTAAAATAAGATAAGAAAAAATAAAGGCAGCATGACCCCATAAAGAGCGCTAAAGGGGGGGGGGGTTAATAGTTGGTTACTGTAAGGTTACTGCAGTTTTGTACGTACTTAAGGATGGTATCGGTCTTGGCTGGCAGTGGTAGGAGAGAATACAGGATTATGACAGTGAAGATTATTCTGGATACGTCTATAGTACTGGGGGGTCACCTTGCCAAAACACCTTAGCGAGATTCTACTTCAGGCATTCTACACCTTAGAAGTGGTGTATTGAGCGCCAGTCGCTAGGATAGGAGTAGGTTTTAACTAATTGAGAGGAGCTCAAACCCTGACCTACCTGAGCTTCTAACACCACGAGCCAGCTTGATTAGGCCACGACACCACAGCACCTTCAACGGCACCACGTTGCTATGTTTAAGATTTGATTTTTAATGACTTAATACTTCTTCGGGGCTTCAAGTGTATAATGCTGATACTAATTTGTTCATATTCTTTGCTTTCAGTTCTCTCGGAGTTTCTCACAACCACAGTCAGTATCAGCAGTTGACAGATTTAACAACCTATCAGGCAGTGGTATTCCTCCTATATCAACTGGATTTCAGCATAGTTCTGCTGCATCGTCAGGTCAAACATCTCCAGGACGGTATGTCATGTTACTCTATTTCATTATTATATGGGGTTCCAAAATACGGCTGTTCGGACCAGTAACGGCGCAATCTGATTGGTTCTGCACCGGTCTGTACAAGCCGTATTGACCGGCGTTGATATAACCACGTGATACAGCCACGCAATTTCTTATTGACAAAGTGAGAGAGATGGAGATGGGAAAATGAAATACTGAAAAAATGATGTTTCTTGAGTAAACATTCTCAAACAAAGTTCGAAAATACTCAAAATTGTTTTTAAGACCATATGATAAAGCCTTTATTGAACGACTGCTCGGTCAATGCAGGAAAATATTTGGACCTCAGCTTCTTGTACAGACCTCGCTACGTTCGGTCCGTACGTCATGCTTCGGTCCGAATATTTTCCAGCATTGACCTCGCAATCCTTCAATAACTGCATATTACAGTATTGTTACCTAAAACTGCAAGCAATACAAGAAACCTCTGGACAGACTTAAAAGCTTTTTTCGTCTGGCACTAGTCAGATAAATCTTATAGTTAGGTCGCTGAGGGACAGAAACAAGCTGTCAGACTGCAAATCGGTGGGCAATGCAAAAAATGGTTTAAAAACAATAAAGTGGCAATATGAAAAACAATTGTTATAATTTCTCAATATGCTCTTCATTTTCTGAAAGAGCATCAAAAATAATGCCAAAATATCGAAAATCAGTCGAAAATATTAATTATTGGCTGAGATATGGCCATCCAAAGAAATACTTTTCAATAATACAATAGGATATCGCTGTATTTTTGCTCTGGTTGATAAGGTTCGCAAAAATACAGTGATTTGCAATTGAAATACACGCTTTTTTTATAAAGAACCACTTTATAAGGAACCTACATGTAGAAGGCCTGAAAATTTAAAGAAGTTATACTATTAAAGAGAACATCGTTAAGGAACTTCTCAATGTCGAAGGCTTTTATCGCTGCAAAGCCGGTTCCATTCATTTGCAGTCGAAAATCACATAAATTGTACGTTACACATATATCAAATGTTTCCTTAAGTAGTCTCGAGCTTTGCTCACATGCAAGTGTCTCTCTTTTATTGTTAAGACCACTGTATGTGTAGTTAAAATTAAGGAACTAGTATTAGGAACTTCTTGAGCTACAATTGCCTCAAGAGGTCCAAAAATAATGCACTTTAAGAACTAGGCCTTGAGGTAGGTTCCTTATAAAAAAAAAGCGTGCATATTTCTTCGGATTGCCATATCTCAGCCAATGTTTTTTGTATTTGACTTTTTTGCACAGGTAAGCATTATTTTTAACGCTCTTTCAGAAAATGAAGAGCAAATTGAGAAATTCTGAAAATTGTCTTTTCACTTTGCCATTCTATTGACTAAGGCAGAATCAATACAGAAATGCAGATCGGAATTCACCAATAAGAAAGTAGCGCTGAATCGGCACAGTCCTCTCAACACCAATCAGCCTGCGGGAAACATCGGAAGGACCAATAGAATTAATTGAAGAGTCCAAGTGAGAAAACCTACTGTTTCTGTCTGCACGGAACCCGTGCATTTCGCCTTAGTCAAGTGTTTTGGTCTGTTCAAGTTCCCCACGTTTATACTCTAAGTAGTGTGCTCTGAGTGGTGTGGGTAGTGGTCTAAGACGAAAAAGCGTTAAAACATGCTCAAAGATGTATCCATTTTTCGTATTTATTGAAACTCTACTTTTCTGCCCTAGATAAGCGCTTCTTCTCATAGGGGTACAGAATACGTATTCTTACACATATTCTTACACATTCTCTATGGAAAACGTGATATTTTTTTGCAACATATACAGTGCCTTAAACTGTGCGTTTGCAGAAATACTACATTCCAAAAATTTTTGCTAAGAAAGTCACTAGAAAGTTTTGGTACTGAAAATATGAAATGGCTAAGAAAGTTTCAATACTGGCCAAAAAAAACTTTCTCATAAAATAAAAAAAAGTGTATACATATCAACTGGAATTTATCATTTTGGTATATTGAATTGAGTTAGTTTTTGGTAGTGTTTGTGCGTTTCATTAGACAACCCGAGACAGGTGAGGGTTTTCTTAGTATCGTCTATTTATTGCTCACAACCTGCTAATAACAAGCCTGGCTTTCTAATTCTTGATTATTTGCTGTGATAAAAGCATTCAACATTGAAAAGTTCCTTAATGATTTTCTCTTTAGTAGTATAAGTTCTTTAAATTTTCGGGCCTTCTACATATAGGTTCCTTATAAAGTGGTTCTTTATAAAAAAAGCGTGTATTTCTTTTTCAGAAGTGGTCTTTTATCAATGGGTGGCAGAGCAGCACCTGGTCAGTTGTCTTCAAGCATGGCAACGCAGTCTCAAAATCAAAGTCTTCTGAATAACTCCATGTCTAAATCAGTTAGGCCTGGTGGATTACCTTCAAGTTTAAGCAGGTCAGTCCACTTGTAGCTCTTCTCGTTTACCCCTTGTTGTTTTCCATTCGACTAGAGAAATTTCATCAGTATAGTAAGTCATTTTCTTATGAATAACAATTATGTACATTTGCTACTGTATCCAGTGTCTAGTCCACATTTATTACTACTGTGTTACACGCAGTTTTTTTATAAGCGACTTCGCTCATGCCTTGTTCAAAACGTTGCTAATTTTGGACCTTTTATGGCCACTTTGGTAGCAAAAGTTGCTTAGTTGTTGCTTAATTTTAACTGTATATTTTTTGCCCTAAGAGTATTAGAGGCTTGAAAAAAAGCAACATTTGGAGTTATATTACTATAACATTTTATGCAACATAACGCTAGAACACTAGTACTGTATACAGCAAAAAAAATACTATAAATTACATCAGTCAAGAAGTACCATGTAATTGTTATCATATAGAGACTTTGTATTGAAAGTTAAAGGGGAACCCCTTGATGAAATGCTTTGCGTAATGAGTAACACTGATGCGAGTTTTGACGGCAAATGAATGGAAATACCTTCTATCTTGATCAAATTATTTAAAATTTAAAATGTTGCCTAGGCTTTTTTCCTGTGGTATTATACGTTGCTTAAAGTTTTGGGCCTTCTACATCTCGGTTTCTTATAAGCGGTTGCTTATTAAAAAAAACTGCGTGTACTTGCTCCAGTGTCTAGAAATGCCCTCCATTTAATTCTCTCAACAAGCACATCCCGGCAGCCTTCTTCCATTACGCTTTTTAAATGTAATTTCGCACTTTAGCGTGTACATTTGTTATAAATGTAACTTAGCACTTGAGCGTGTCGACGCCTTTACTGGGCCTAATAGACCATAACTTGATCATAACTTTGTTTTCTTCTGAAATTTTAGTGGTTCCAGAAGTTCTCCAAATCTGCTGCCATTAGGCTCATCACAAGCACAACAACAACTACCACTCCAACAAACACAAAACTCAAGTCAACAACAGCAACCACAACGAGTCGGCAGCTTTGGCAGGTATGAATCATATATCAGTTATAAATGTTTTCTCAAGAAACTGGCCGGTCAGCGTACCAACCAACCTTTGTTGCATGAGCAAGGAATCCAATTTGCGGTCGGTAATTCCGATTCGCAAAGCAAATATCGGCCGGCACACCTGGCAATGACGACCGGAGTCGTTGATTGTGTAATAAAATAATCAAAAATTAATAAACTCAAAAAACAATAAATAGAGGGATAGGGAGGGAAGGAGAAATCACATGAACCAAGCGATTGCCTATCGGTGGTTGAATTTGAATGAAGCTTTAGAATGCACCGCTTAATACATGGGGGATTTCCTGCAGATCAGCCAGATTCCATAGGGATTTCTAGACAGGTAGACTTATACACAGGAAATCTCACAGACACTAAAGCGAGCAGCACGTTAAGGGTTATACAAATATATTTTACTCATCGCCTGACGTCCATTGACCTGGAAGGCATTCAGCATTATACTTATACCGACGACAAGGGATTAGAGAAGAAAAAACATTTCAAGGCCCTCTATCCATTCAAACTTAACACGGGTCTACTTTCTTATCATAATTATTTAGTTTCTATTGCCATTAACGTTGCTTAAATTGAAATTTAACCAACATTTCAACTCACTTCTTAAAGGTCACGGGCAAAATGATCAAACATTGTTCGTCAAACATCTAACATTTACGTTCCAAACAATGTTTGAAAATTTATGTGATAGACGTTAAAGAAGAACCACTGAGGACGTAAAAAAGACCCTTTGGCAGTGACCACCCTCAGTGCCAGTGAAGAGGTTGGCCTGGCGTTGATATTCCAAAATTATTGCTCAGTGAAAGAGAGCTGAAAAATTAGCCACACCAGCCAGCAACAGAAATGGAATTTTTTCGGGTACTGGAAAACAACATAGAAATATAGAAACATTGCAATATCTTTGGCCTCATTCTGTAGGGCTATTAGTAAAGCTGTAAGTAGATATTGCGTTTTTCAACATAATAAAACATATTATTATATCACTGTTCTTATATTTTCAGCTTAAACAGTATATCATCAGCTGGCAGTTTTACTGGGTTTGGACCAGCAAGGAGCATTTCTTCTGGCAGTCAGGTCTTTTATCTTACCTAACTTCTTAAAATTACGTATTTGCTTTGTTTATTGCTTCAAAAATCACATAGGTCCTTGCCAAAAGATCAAGCATTGTTGATTAAACATTTGAAATTTGCTTGTCAAACAAGATGTTTTACTGTGTTCCGACGTTGCAAAACATTACTTGTTAAACACTTTGCTTCTTACAAGCAGAAAAATGTGTTTCAAGTTTTTCGAAAACAATGCTAGGCAATTTTTTTGTTGAGCAAAGTTTTCTGCGATGTGGCCAAACGTTGAAATATTGCTTTTCATCGTTTGGCAAAGTTCAAATCTTTGACTAACAATGTTTTGTCGTTTGGCCATAATCTTGTTTTCAGGACTGACTTTCACCAACTAATAAACCCCTCCCCCCTCTAAAACATATTCATTGTCTTCAATCTTGCAAGTCAGATGCCTCAAATTTGTTAGTCCTTACACGAAGAAGTTTTCCACATTGCAAAAAGCTTGACTCAAAGGAAATGTACTGCCTTGAATAAGTTCTAAATCCCGAAATAGCATTGTTTTTCTGGTGTTTTTTTTTTTAGTTCAATATTAATGTAATATTCATGCGATATTAATGTAATTGATTTTTTCATGCAGGGTGGTTTACTTGGTCATTTGCAGAGTGTCTCATCCGTACAACCCATATCATCAACTTCAACAGGCACTGGCTTAGCTGGTTTAACTGGAGGTTGATTTTGTTTTTCATGCTTACTTAGTCCTTCCTTGATTCTCGCTTAGTCCTTAGTCCTTGCTTAGTCCTTGTTTGGTCCTCACTTAGTCCTTACCATGTGCTCACTAAGTCCCTAGTTAGTCTCTACTCAGTCCGTAACTAGTCCTAACTTCGTCCTTACCTGGTCATCATTAAGTCCTTAGCGTCTCCAGTTAGTTCTTACTTAATCCTTAGACCTTACTTAGTCGTCACTTACATCTAACCTAGTCCTCACCTATTCCCTGGTTATTCCTTACTTAACCCTTGCCTAGTCCTCACTTATTTCATACCTTGTCCTCATGTAGTGCTTAGTTATTCCCTAGACTTATTACCTGAGTCGTAGTTATCGCTATTGAAATACATGCTAGGACGCTCAAACTACGACTCATAATCAAACGGTTATCTTTCTGGACTTACGTTTTCTGCCTCGTTCTCATATTACCATGGTTACAGTGATGTCAGTGGTAAGTGGTTCTAATGGCCTAAATCTACCGGGTCTAAAACGCTCCGAATAGGGCTCGTATGTTTTGCTGTGAGGATGCAATGAACCAGCCTCGTTTTAATGCGCGCCAACTTTTGGCGCGGGCCAGTCCAGAAAAAATGCCGTGATATTGTGAGTCCAAGTTTGAGCGACCTCGGTTTGGTATTAGTCTCGGTCTGATGAGCGATAACTGGGACTCAAGTAATAAGTCTAGTTAGTCCCCACTTAGTGCTTATACTTGGCCATTATTTAGGCCTTGCCTAATCCTAACCTAGTCCGTCCGTAATCTTCCCAGTACAATCTTCCCGTTTGATCAACGTTTCCGTCTATCAAACACTGAATCGAATTCCTCAAAATTTAATAGACGCCCAGGGCATTTATTAAAGAAAATAATGTACTTGTTCTATTAAAATTATATTTCTGTTTAGGACCTTTAGAAAATGCATCACAGGCAGTAAATGCTGGCATCAGCAGCTTTGATCTTGACTTCCCTGCATTAGCCAACAGAGGCACACCTTCATCGTCATCATCTCCATCCAACTTACAAAATACATCGCTACCTTCAAGGACTGGCTATGGTAAGGACTTACAATTATTTTGTAATCTTTCAGCAGATTCTGAATCGTATTTTAACTTCACTAGGGCAACACTTACTTGACAACCCAAATTGTGCGGAAAATTACAACAAGGACGGTTTTTTAAAATCATTGGCAAAGCAAAATCTTAGTTACACTTAGGGGTTTTGTAATCTATTCACATCAAAACCAAAAGGCTGGTTCTGTGTAGACAGAGTTCCTGTTTTCATTTGGACGCTTCAATTAATCCTATTTATCTTCCTGTGGTATCCCGCAAGCCGATAAGTGTTAAAAACACTATTCCAATTCGAATTCATTTTCTGATTGGTGCTTTTAGATCCGCATCTGAGTATAAATTGGGCCTTGTTCAACTTAGGCCCCGTTTACACCATGCCGGTATGAAATGAATACGGAATGATTTCATGTCGGATGGAGAATTGGGAGTCCCCGTTTACACTACGGTATGAAATGAATACGATAAGCAAGGTCATCAGTTTTTGTCTGAAATCTATTGTTTCATGTCAACAAAAACAAAGAGTAATTGTTTTTTCTCTCATTCATTCAGCAAAGCGGCATCAAACTGTACCGCATTCAGGCGTTTTCACTGTGCCATTTTCAGATGAAGCCGGTTAGTGTATCGTATTCATTTTGTACCGTATTCATGTCAAAACTATGCCGGCATAGTGTAGACGCAAGGCCAAAACGGTATAGTTTCGTACCGTATTCGTCTCATACTGGCATACACGCATTTTTTTATAAGGAAGTTCGGCTCAGGGTCAGTACTGAAAATTCCTTAACTGATGGTGAAAATTGAGTACTCAATATTCCTTAGCAATTCCTTAACTTCTTACTTTGTGATTCTTAAAAACAACCAATGGTCAAGGAAATATAGGTCATAAAGGTTTCAGAAGACGAGTAGAAATGAATACTGATTGAAAACCATTGGCGATAAGTATTGCTTGCTCTGTTAATTCAAAACTCTATTTTTTTAATCGAAATGCTAAGTTAAGGAAGTCAGATTCCTTAGTAGTCTCCGGTCCAGTACTAGAAATTCCTTAAGGTTTTGCCAGCCCGAGTACTACCTTCCTTATAAAGCACTTCCTTATAAAAGAAAATGCGTGTAGTGTAAACGGGGTCTTAGCAGGCACGTCCACGTCAAAAGACAAGCTAAAATACTTCCCGTTATTCAATGCCCGAACATAAATCAAATTTTGAAATTTTTTTCTTTCTTATATCTAGGTGGAGCGTTACAGAATCATGATCTTGAATCATGTAAGAAATGTGTATATTTTTATACCTCTGTCTTTTTCTATATTCGATGTCTTCCAAAATCTTTAAGAGAAAAACCTGCACGTAAGAACCTACAGCCTGAAAAAAAGTATTTTCTACCCAACAAGTAAGAGCCAGTTTAACCTGACATCCCCCTGATATCCAAAGAGGTTCTTAATTAAGAGAACTCAGATCACACACACGGATTTAACTGCAAGTTGTGCTTGGGTTCACCTGTTTCATGGACTCGAAAACATTGTATTCAGAACATTGAGAAGCAGGGGCCTGCTAAGCTGTTAAACCTTGAAACATGCTTAATTTTTCCTTGGAATCGCTTCAGACCCTCTTTTAGGAACCTCCACCCCGATTATGATATACAATTCATTCAATAAGAAGTTAAGCAAGGTTTATTCAAAAACTTTCTTATGTGCGGGTTTTTACTTCACATGATAAGAAAGCTAAGAGCCCCACCAATGAATTTAATATATCAAGTAGATTCCTCTATAGTCTGTCGAATATTCATGTCATTTGTAGGAGTATAATGCTACGTTGCTAAAATGCAATTTCTCTTTTCTGCTACTGTACAAAGCTTGAATGCATTTCATTGCATCTCTAATACCACCTTATATCCAAGAGAGCCTTAGAAAAGGGTTTCAGTCCACTAAATGGTAGCGTCACAGCCAGGTCGAGGTGTTAGCTTATCTACTTCTGAGATTCTAATGGCTGGCACTTAATATTGATTAAACTTTTTTGATTTGACCACGATGCAACAGCACCACAATGGCACGTATTGAAATTGTTTGATTCTGCTTTGAATCGAGAGAACACTGAGGTGTTACCCCCGTGCTTGCCTCCCAGATTTATCATTGTTTTCACTTAGTCAGTGACTAACAGGGAGGTTCAACTATGGCAGGTTACATGCCTTGGGCTGTTGATAAACTACTGTGATTTTTTTACCTTAGCCCAGTCGAATCAATTTGATTGTATGACCGTTTAAAACTAGTCTGAGCATTAGGCCGTATTAAGCTATATAAATGATGACCGTTGTTGGACCTTATTTTTTGTTGCCTTTGCTTAGAGACTTCTTTAATGAACCTCTATCTGCGGCTGCCACCTTTGTAAGCTGTTATCTACTTGAGTGCATCCTTCGCCTGCCGACAGAAAAGTGTTGATTCATTTCTCTTTATTCGTAGTTGTTATGGTAACAGGAAAAAATCAAGAGCAGGGCAGTGAATTCCAGATTCAAAATGAAGACTTTCCGGCTCTTCCGGGTTCCTCACAAACGGAATCATCAATACCGCAGGAACAAAAATCAAATGGTGAGTGTAGCCGTTTTCGAGTGTCCCAAAAACATTCCGATTTCCTGTCCCAAAAACATATATAAACCATTTGTTTATATCATGAGAATCTAGCTACACATATGTACACGAAACACGGTTTCTGGAAAATTTCTAACCCGCATTTTTCTAGACACGCGGATGCCAATTCACAGTTAGCTGTCCCAAAAAATTTCCTGTCAGCTGTCCCAAAAACATCCCGTCTATTAAAAACTAAATTTATAGATATAGCACGCCATGTGCTTAACACTGAGAACCTGCACAAATACACGTGAAACACGGTATCTAATCTAAAAGTTCCAACCCAAATTTTTCTAGAAACATTGTAATCAATTCAAAAATCTCTGTCCCAAAACATTTCCTGTCATGTGTCCCAAAAACATCCCGTCTATTAAAAACTATATGTATGAATATAGTACGTCATGTGCTTAACAGTGAGAATCTACAAACAAACACGTGAAACATGGTGTCTAGAATTCACCTAAAAATTTCCAACCCACGTTTTCTAGAAACGTGGGAATCAGTTCACAGCTATCTGTCCCAAAACAAAAAATGTCATCTGTCCCAAAAACATCCTGTCTTTATTGGCTATATATGTATAAATATAGTACGTCATGTGCTTAACACTGTGAACTGACACCTGTTTTGCTCTAAATAGCCAAAATAGCTGTTTCGTCTTTTTCTATATTGGGAAAACTTAGACAGGTGCTTAGTACGGTTTGACCTATAAAAGCTATCCTACATATTTTCTATTTCACAAGACTTATCTTCGCTTTACCTGCCTATGGCTGTATCAAGAAGGTTATAGCATTTGCTTTTAATTCCTTTTAAAGTTGTAGAATGTTCAAGGTTTTGAATTTATGTTCTTGATTCTACATCAGTGTTTATTATTGTTGTTGCTACTTTACTTTTGCATCTTATTGAGATTGCTTTGTTGTTATTTTCTAGTTGATATTCTATTCTCTTTGAAAGAAAAGACGAGACGTAAGTATAACAATTTGTATTCATGAACTATATACAGTACCGTCGAGATGGGGAGTACGGCAAAGTCAGATGTTCGGGGCCCGGGCTGTGAGGGGGCCCACGAGATTGAAATTTTCTTAATACTTTCATGGTAAACATCCTAAAGGTCCGGTACGATTACACTACTCCGGGGCCCGCTGTGCCTCTCAACTTACTACATGAGTCGTAGTTTTTGCTGCATTCACCTCAATTCAATTGATTTAAAAAAATGTGAAATCAAAAAATAGTTGTTGCTGTGTTTCGTGAAGGACTTAGAGTGAATCTACGACTTCTGTAGTGAGTCTACTCTGCCTCTTGACGGCCCTGACTTGATATTTTTGTTTTATAAAGAACCTATCTCGAGATCTGGTTCCTGAAGCTCCTAATTTTTCGGCCTCTTTTGCCAGATTGTAGTACCAAAGGTTCCTTACAAAGTTCCTTACAAAATTCCTTAATTATAACTGCACATTTACTGCCATGAAAAAGCACACACGCCAGAAAAACATCATTCTGAATTTTGCTTGTAATTGTGGCTAGAAAACAAGGCCAAGAACACAAAGAAGGCGAGAAAGAACTTTAAAATGTAATATCAATGACAATGTAAAAATTGCAATGCCAGTCAAGAAGTTGCATGTCTATTTTATTGATATCCTCGCATGTAGCTAATGTAGACTTCACTTCCATCTTCGTACAGGTTTAGGAATTCCCAACGTTGGTGTTGAACTTCGTCAGTTTCGACTCCAAATCAAATGAACCGGCTTCCTTATTCTTGATTTTTCGCAATGATAAAAATATTCAAAATTGAAAAGTTTCTTAAGGTTTTTGTCTTTAGTAGTATAAGTTCTTTAAATTTTTCGGCCTCCATTCGTAGGCTCTTTATGGTGGTTATTTATGAAAAAAGCGTGCAGAAAATTCTTCTTACGAGTATGAAACTTTAGAAATAGACCATGATAAATAGACCTCATCTAGAACTTCGAGAACTTAACATCCCAGATAATGATCCAAATAACAAAACTGAAGAAAATTTATGAACTAAACTATATTTCTTTTTACAGTTTATCCTGAACTTTTATTCAGCTCCGGGTCATACGAAAGTGTAGTCAAGGATGGAAGGTACGTATTAAAGCTTTCAACTTCTATTGCAGAACACCTCCATTTTCACTAGAAATACTACCCAACTGTACTCGGTAACTAAAAACCCGTCTCCAAATAAACAATTATTTGAAAATTTATGGATAAACTAGCATTCTTACGAAAACTAAGTTTGCAACAAAAGATGTCTCTAGATTCCCCACCAAGTAACTAACTAGCTAATTGACTAACTACCTATGTAACTAATTAACTAACTAACTAACTAACTAACTAACTAAACATACTTATTGATTAACTAGTTTCCTGACCAAGTAACTATGCAACTAACTAACAGGTAAACTAACTAATCAACTAACTAACTAACAAACTAACTTACTAACGAACTATCTAGCTAACCAACTAGCTAGCTAACTTACTAACTAGCTAACTAGCTAACCAACCTACTAGCCAACCAATTAACTGACCAACGAGCTAACCGACTAGTTAACTATTTAACTAAATAACTAACTAATCAACTAACTAACTAACAAACTAACTTACTAACGAACTATCTAGCTAACCAACTAGCTAGCTAACTTACTAACTAGCTAACTAGCTAACCAAGCTACTAGCCAACCAATTAACTGACCAACGAGCTAACCGACTAGTTAACTATTTAACTAAATAACTAACTAATCAACTAACTAACTAACAAACTAACTAACTAACGAACTATCTAGCTAACCAACTAGCTAGCTAACTTACTAACTAGCTAACTGGCTAACCAACCTACTAGCCAACCAATTAACTGACCAACAAACTAACCGACTAGCTAACTATTTAACTAAATAACTAACTAATCAACTAACTAGCTAACAAACTAACTTACTAACGAACTAACTAGCTGACAAACTAGTGAGCTAACTAAACCAACCAACTAGCCAACCAACCAACCAACCAACTAACTAACTTACAAATAGACTAACTAATGAACTCACTAATAAATCGACTAACTTATCAACTAAATAACTATCTAACTATTTAACTAACTAGCTAAATATGCAGTTAAGAAGTAACTTACTAGCTATACTTAATAACCACCCTTGTATAGTGTATCAACAAGAGTGCGTATTAGCATCAGTGTGAATTTTTTGTTTCCTCGCTGAATGTTTCTTTCGACTTATTTTCCTGACTTTTTCTCGTAGGCCACTTCTAGATAAGAAGTCAAGGACGGTTGGGTCTTCAGGAATTCAAACAAGCTCCTCTGGTAAGCCAAGATTTTCAATATTGATTAGTGGGGGTGACAGCTATGATCAGTGTACCGGTGTACTGGCTTTTTTGCAATTGTACCTGATAGTATTCGTGACAATGTACCGGTGTGCCGTTTTTCACGTATGCGCATGTTATGGTTTTGACTTTTCAATTGTACCATGTACCGGATTGCGCTTGTGCCGTGCCCGGTCGATTTTTAACCTGCCGTGCAGCGTACCGGGTACTCTGTACCGGTGTACCAGGAAGTTGTCAATATAACAGGGCTTGATCTGCCTAATAATTCCCTGTTACTTCGAGTAGTAAGAGCGAAGAGCGAAGCTTGAGAGATGCGACTCGTATGATGAGAAAATTCTGCCTATGCCTAATCATAAATATTAACACCTAAGATTATATATATGCAACAGAAATGATATTGATTGTGCAATAGAAATGAAATGATTGTGGGTTAGTGTCCTACTACAGTCTCTGAATTACTCTAAAGTTACAGACGTTTATTCCTGTTACAAATGGTGGAGAATCTGGAGTCTTTCTTGTGATTCTTACCTTCCTGTTACATCACCCCCTCCCGCCTACTGATTATGAATGAAAATAATATGTAATGTTTTGTTTTTTTACACTGCTTTGCTTTTTCTTTAGGTTTGAGTTTATTTCAATAGATCTGTTTATCTGTTTTATTTCACACCTGTGCAAAAACCCAAATTGTAATAAACTTTGATTAGTTTTAAGCAATAATAAACAATTTTCGATAAGATCGTAAAACATAAACAGACGCCCTCATCTTGATCTGTTTACCTTTAAAACATCTTTCCATCATTAAGGCGTTTCTTAAACATCATCCATGCTTTCTTATTGATTAACAAATTATGTTGTAGGTGTAATAACGAATATTCCTGTTGGCATGGTGACGGATCAGTTTGGCATGATTGGACTTCTAACATTCATACGGGCGGCAGAAACGGAACCGAATTTAGTCACACTAGCCCTCGGCAGGTACGAACGAGTTTTAGTTGTTCTATCCTAAACCAAGCACACCAATAGTGAGTTGTTATTATAACAAGCGTAACATCACCACTCCAACAATTCATTGATCGTATTTTCCTTTCTATTTCAAGTGACTTAACAACTCTCGGACTTAACCTGAACTCAACAGAGTGAGTATATCTTATTTTATTTTTTTTTAGTTTGAAACGCCAGTTTGAAAGTTTACTCTGTATAGCTCAACAACATCGTATAGTTCTACCTAATATTTCAGTACTTAAGCAGAACTAGGGTCAAGTTATATGGCAAAGCTGTGACACATTTCAATCCGTGAGCTGGTACATGAGACAGAACCGCGTTCTTAACATTGGAATTTAGATCTATGATCTAAGAGCTTAGGGCTTAGAGGTCTTTGACTTTGACCGATGTGAGCTGGTCTTAGCTGGTATTGCCTAAGCTTAGCTCATATTAGCTTATCTTTGCTTACCTTAGCTGATTTTGACTTATCTTAGCTGATCTTGGCTTATCTTAGCTGATCTTGGGTTATCTTAACTTATCTTGGCTTGTCTTAGCTGATCTTGTCTAATCTTAGCTGATCTTTGCTTTTCATAGCTGATCTTGGTTTATCTTACCTGATGTTTGCTCATCTAAACTGGTCTTGAATGATCTTGGCTTATCTTAGCTTATCTTGGCTTGAATTAGCTGATCTTCGCTTATCTCAGCTGATCTTGGCTTATCTTAGCTGATCTTGGCTTCTCTTAGCTGATTTCGGCTTATCTTAGGTGATCTTGGTTTATCTTAGCTGATGTTAGCTAATCTAAACTAGTCTTGACTGAATTTGGCTTGTCTTGGCTGATCTTGGCTTTTCTTAGCTGATCTTGGCTTCTCTTACCTGATGTTACCTAATCTAAACTGATCTTAACTGATCTTTGCTTATTTTGGTTTATCTGATCTGATCTTACCTTACCTTAGCTACTATATGCTGATCTTAGCGGATCTCAACTGTTCTTTGCTTATCCTGGCTAATCTTTCCTAAACTAATCTAATGTGGTAAGAGTGAATATTTTTTTAGTTTAGAATGTCCTTTAAGATAGCAGAATGGGCTAGGTCCTTCCCTCTAAAGCTGCAAATTAACTGTACTGTTTTTAACTTTTTGTATTTTATCGAACTTTTTGAAAATCAAGTTCGTTTGTTTCCAGGAGTCTGTACCACACGTTTGGTTCACCTTTCTCGGATACTACTTGTCGTCCACACGAAATTGGTAAGAATTTTTGGTAGATATTAATCTCTTTGCTCTTAAATCATTTTGGACTTACTATACTCAAAAGCTTTTTTTCGTTTGACCATAGTCATTATGGCCTTATATTGTCTGACACTCCTCAGAGTATAAACGCCAGAAACGGACCAGAACAAGGGACTAGGGGCGAATTTGTACCCTTATGCGGATCGAAGTGAATCAATCAGAAAGTGAAACTGTATCGATATTGTGTTTTCAACGCCAATAAGCTTGCAATCCTGCTGTACTCCCTGGTCCCAAATTGTAGAGGAGCTTGAATAGTCAGTGGTTTGGAATCTGTCAAAACCAAAAAGCCGGTTCTGTGTAGACAGAAAGAGCTCGTTTTCTCACTTGGACTCTTCAATTAATTTTCATTGCTCTTCCCGCTGAAAGCTGATTGGTGTTAAAACACAATGCGAGTTCAGCTTTTTTCTAATTGGTGCATTTCGAGTCGCATCTGGGTATAAATTCCGCCTTAAGTTTATTGTTTCGGTCTGTTTCTGACGTTCGTACTCTGGGGAGTGTCAGACGAAAAAAGCTTTTAAGTAGGCCCGAAAATGTTTCTCAAAAACTCAACAACTAGCCACTGGTTTGGAAAATATCTAAAAGTTTAGTTTAGGAAGATGGAATAGAGGGTATTAAAAAAATATCGGATTTCTAATTGTACGAATATGAAGTTAAAAAACACAAAAATTTGAAGAATTCACATTTCAAAAAGACAACCCAATAGGAACGTCAACAAAAATGAATACTATTCCAATTTCTATATTTGAAATGTTTTGTGAATTTTCTAACTATTTTTAAGGAAACATGAGGATTTGACCTGTATGTAATAACATTGTGAATTAAGTCTGGGGCATTTTTTACTTGGTATTATCATTCTTCACCGTTTTATGCTCTTATTCCGTGTTTTATCCTCCTTTAGATTACCATGTTCCACCTGAATATCTAGTGAATACATGCATACGAGATAGACTGGCACCCATTCGACTCAGCCGCTATTGTGAAGATCTACTTTTTTACCTGTATTATACAAATTGTGGTGATATTTTGCAACTGGCAGCGGCAGCTGAATTGTAAGTATTTTTGTTCTGTTAATTCCCTTCAGTCGTTCTCATTATTAAGGCACTGTTTACTCAAATAGGGTTCACGTGCGCTTTAAAAGGGTACGGTTTGGACAGGAATCGTTTGGATAGGATTGGTTTACATAGGAAGGGCTTTCATGGAAAAGATTTACATAAGAAGGTTTTACATAGGAACAGTTTACATGGGAACAATTTGCAAAGAAATGGTTTATCTAGAAGGGTTTACATAAGAATGGTTTACATGAAAACGTTTGCAGAACGGTTTACGTAGAGGAGCAGTTCATGAAGGAACGGTTTACAAAGGAATGGTGTACATAGGAACAGTTTACAATGGAACAGTGTACATAGGAACAGTTTGCAAGGGAACGGTTAATATAGGAACGGTTTAAAAAGGAACGGTTTCGATAGGAACGGTTTACATAGGATAGACTTTCATAGGAACCGTTAACAGAAGAACGGTTTGGATAGTAACGGTTTAAATAGGAACGGTTTGCAAAGGAAATCTTTAAGAACCGTTTATATAGGAACCGTTTAGAGAGGACGGTTTAGATAGGAACCATTTACGTAAGAACGGTTAACATAGGAACGGTTCACAGAGGAACAGTTTGGAAAGAAGCGGTTTATACAAGTACGGTCTACCATACATAGCAACGGTGTACATAGAAATGGTTTACATTGGAGCGGTTTACGCAGGAACGGTTTGCAATGGAACTAAGCTCAAACGACCAAACATTGTTTTTCAAACATTTATAATTTTCCTCTAAGCAAAATGTTTTACCGTTTGACCACGTCGCAAAACAATGCTTGTCACATGTTTTTGCCTTCGTCAAGTGAAAAATGTTTTGGAACTTTTTAAGAACCATTGTGCAACGAATTCTGTTTATTGATGTTTGTAGGGCAATGTTTTGTGACGTGGCCAAAGTTTCAAACATTGTAATTCGAATGTTTGACAAACGATGTTTGATCGTTTAGCTAGGGCCTAACTAAGCAAGCATCCTTCTGAATATATTAAATGATGCTTTGAAAGACTTAATTGCTGCGGAGCAACGCGAAGCGTCTGCGTAGCAGTATTATATTCTTGAAGAAACTGGAAATTCGTAAACTTGTGTGTGTGGGTTTGCGGCACTGTTGCTGCGGTTGTTGTCTGTCCGTTTCTTTGCTGCGAACAACAAAATGGCGTCAATGTAGAGGCAAAGAGGCGAGTTCGAAGCGAAGCAAGATTAAAGTGAGAGAATATTTAACATCAACCAGCAAGGAAAATAAAGCTATATCCAAAGTCAAACGTCCAATCATTATTTATTTCATTGATGAGAATCTTAGATGTACCCGTTGCTTCGAATACACAAACTACAGTAGGTACAAAAAAGCCAAAGTTTCAGCATAAGGTCTATAGACCTAGCTTATGTGACATTCAACAACGCTTAATGAGTACGTGAAGCATAAGCTGAATATTATCTATAATTCCTCTGAAATTCTCCAGAAACGTGCAACAGTTACAAAAAAGATTTATTGTCGTTCATAACGTCATTAAGATGTGGCTTTTCTTAATAGGAGGACCAGTATTCTGTTCATCTGACATCCCACTAGAAATTAAGCTAAACCGCTAACCATTTTTGACCAATATTAATATTGATAATCAGATATAACTGGAGTTTAGTGGCCCACAAAAGATTATACTGTCGCTCTAAAATGCGATATGTCCTCATTTAAAATGTTATTGCTTTTAAATACTGTGACATGCTTGAACCTAGTGGTACAGCTTTTTCTTAACACGAGGTTTTGCCTTTTAAGCCCTGGAAATATCAAACATTGTTTGTCAAAGATTTGAGATTTGCTTGTGAAGCGAAATCTTTTACTTTTGGCCACGTCACAAAACATTGCTCTTCAAACATTTTGCTTGCGTCAAGCAAGGATTACAAACTGATTAAACTGTTTCCAAAACATCGCTTGACAAATTTTGCTCATTATTGCTTGTAAAGCAATGTTTTGTTACGTTCATTTGGACACATCGCAAAACATTCTCTTTAAACTTTTTTTGTTTGCGTGAAGCAAAGATTGCAAATTGGTTGAACTGTTTCAAAAACAACAAATTTTGTTTATTTTTTGCTTGTAAAGCAATGTTTTGTGACGTCGCCGAACGTTCATTTGGATAAGTCGCAAAGCTTTGCTCTTGGAACATTTTTGCTTGCGTCAAGTAAGGATTACAAACTGATTAAACTGTTTCAAAAACATCGCTTAACAAATTTCGCTTTTTTGCTTGTAAATCAATGTTTTGTGACGTGGTCAAACGTCCAATTATTGCTTGATAAGCAAATTCAAATTTTGGACCAACAATGTTTGATCGTTTGGCCAGGGTCTAAAGCAATGTCTCCTTAAGTGGCCAAACCTTTAAACATTACTTGATAAGCAAATTCAAATTTTGGACCAACAATGTTTGATCGTTTGGCCAGGGTCTAAAGCAATGTCTCCTTAAGTGGCCAAACCTTTAAACATTACTTGATAAGCAAATTCAAATTTTGGACCAACAATGTTTGATCTTTTGGCCAGGGTCTAAAGCAATGTCTCCTTAAGTGGCCAAACCTTTAAACATTACTTGATAAGCGAATTCAAATTTTGGACCAACAATGTTTGATCGTTTGGCCAGGATCTAAAGCAATGTCTCCTTAAGTGGCCAAACCTTTAAACATTACTTGATAAGCGAATTCAAATTTTGGACCAACAATGTTTGATTGTTTGGCCAGGATCTAAAGCAATGTCTCCTTAAGTGGCCAAACCTTTAAACATTACTTGATAAGCGAATTCAAATTTTGGACCAACAATGTTTGATCGTTTGGCCAGGGTCTATGGCAATGTTTTCTGAAGTGGCCAAACGTCCAAACATTGCTAGACTTGCCCCAAGTCTATTTCTTAATATCCTTCTCCAAAGGTCCACCATCCCGTGGAAACACAGAAGAGTTCTCTCGCACTCTCCTTTGTTTCCACGAAATGGTGGACCTTTGGAGAAGGACTGTGAGAAATAGACTTGGAGCAAGTCTAAAACATTGCTTGATAAGCAAATTTCAGATGTTTGATAAACAATGATTGGTTGGCCAGAACCTTAATGCTCTTTACTCTTGTTGTAGATTCACACGGGATTGGAGATACCATAAAGAAGAGAGAGTATGGATAACAAGAGCACCTGGAATGGACCCACAGCTAAAAACCAGCACTTATGAGCGAGGTACCTATTACTGTTTTGACCATCAAAGTTGGCGGAAAGTTGCCAAGGAGTTTCACGTTGAATATGACAAACTGGAAGATAAGCCAACATTAGGCCTACAACAACAACAACATCAGCAAAGCGTAGCTTAAATAACAAAACCCTCTTTATTATGAATAATACAAAGTTGTAAATTATGTCAGAATAAGATTGTGGTCCTTGAATTAAATTTGCTATTATATTTTATATTTTGTTTCTCTTTAATTTGTTATGTCTCTATTCCATTTCTTCTCTTTCCCAACATTTTTCGCTTCTCTGTTAAAGCGGAACACGGATTGATGGTTACAGTAGCCTAAAAACCTTAGCTGGACTTTATAATGCCACTTTTAAGGGGATGGAGTACGCTCTGGTTTCACCACAAGAGCAACAGAGGCCCAAGTTACGATTTGCCGGCATGCGTCACATCTTGAGTTTTGTACCGGACAGGGCGTTCAGTTACACCATGACGACTTAATCCGGTACAAGACGCTCCGCTAATTGTCCTTGTACTTGGTAGAGCTTTCGGTTAAATTATAGCAACTCAATCCGGTTTAAGGCAATCCGCTTATAATCTTCAAAATCATTGCGCTCTGGAGGTGAAATCAAGACGAGACGCGGCGACACGGTGCAATCGTGCCAATCCGATATTATGACGCCCCGAAGCCTTGCTTTCATTTTGTTTCTCAAAAGAAATGGAAGCGAATCTACCAAGGAGCTGCCGTAGCGTCTCGGTGTAACTGCAATGATGGCGAGTAAGACCATGGCGCTGCGCTCGGGTAGCTATAACTGCACTGCTGGGCGAAACCTCATGACGGCACGAAAGTCAAAACGCGGCGACATTATTCCGGCGTACTGTAGCGAGCCCAGGTAGCGTAGATGAAGCCTTAGACGCATAACCTATAAGATTTCTTGTGAATGATTTTTCCCTAAGATGAAACAAAGCGAGGCTTTTGCTCATATGCACTTTGCTTTGACAGCTGAAGAAATCAAAACTACAAAACTTCTACCTAAACATCTTTTTTCAAAGCAAAATGACAATGCGCTTTTTTTCTGTATCTGCCGCAGTCATATCCTAATCTCAAAGGCTGTTTTTATGTTTGTTTCGAACAATGTGAAACTCGGAGCTTTTTCGTGAAAGATCATGTCAATCTAATCTGTTCTCCGTTAAATTTTCTCAGTTTAATTTTATTCATTGTCTATCCTTGTTATAGTTCATAATAAGCCTTTGTGCTTTATTTATTCATCTGTCATGTCGAAGTCTCCTTACTGCTTATCACATCTGCTGACGGTGAAGTTCAGCTTTTCTGATGAGAGGTTTTTACTTAACCCTAATCCTACCGGGCTTTTTTTATCTCAAATAACTAAGGGGGGAGGGGTTAAAGATCTTTGTTTGAGATGACGTCATCATTGTCATACACTCTTTTTATAAGAATATTGTTTATAAGAATATTCAGGCTCTATTTCAAAGTGCCTGAATGAATCAAAGAATCGCTACTATAACTGGTTGACCAAAGTGTAGAAGTTTCTTATAAGAACGAATTCCTTTGCCTTTCTTTTTGTTCGAGATTCCAAAAGCCTTTTCTTGAACCCCTACCTTTTCCAATATTTCTTCTGAAAACACCAAGTCAAAGATAAAGGCCACGCCCTTGAAACATACTGAAGAAACTGAAGGGAAAATCTCACAGTCTTCAGGCGATTTCTGTAACACTTGGTCTAGTCTTGCAGGAAAAGCTAAGCTTCTGGGGGGAAATCTCTAGAAATTCTTTTGTTTGAATGGAAATCTCGTATGCGTCTCTTGAGAGTGGGATTTCTTGGATTTACAGAAATTAACACCGCGGGAAATCCGTCTTGGTCTGCACCAGAATAGACTCGAAAGAAAATTTTATTCGGAGATTCGATTCGATTTCGGGTGAATTCGGTAGGTACCCTCTTCTTACAGTAGAAGCTTTTAACCCTTTATAGGTTCCCTATCCCCTTTTCTAGAGAATGACTCCCCATTTCCCTTTTATTCCACCTGTCAATCTTTCAAAGATAACACTATCTGGTTTCGTGTTTTTAGACAGTTGACGTAATGAAACTTGAACACAATAAAACAGGATTCAAAATTTGCTTTGTTTTGGCAAACGGAGGGCAACACCCACCATTGTTCGTGGTAAAAACTTCGTCAACGGTCGGATTGATTCCAACTAAAACTTGGCTCAAAGCCAAGTCGAAGTAACATCGAAAAGATTCCCCAATGCTAAAAACCTCTTTTAAATTGCATATCATATTAGTTAGTGCAACAAAAAGAGAGTTTTTGTTGAGGCAGAATTGGCTGTGTAAACAACAGCACACGTGTCTTTTGAACCGAGCAGTTAAATGAGCAACTGCGCATGCGGATTAAACTCTATCTATTGTTCAAATTGAACTGATTGTTCATTTTTTCCCATGAGGCATCACTCTGTGAAAACATTGCAGGTAACGTGGGCGCGCCGATCATTCTTGACTCCATATTTCAGATTCTTTCCTACAATCCTGAATCTATCCGTCTGGCGAAGGAATTTCATTGAACCTGCATCACAAACAGAGCATCTGCTCACGAGAATTCGTTAAGACATCACTGAATTACTCTAGGTAAGTGTCAACAAGCCATTTCGCATGTACGAAATTCCCACTGACCCATAACTTCCTGCTCTGAAATTTATGAAATCGTTCGCACTCCATGCCACATTATCCCAACGTTTTTCGCATTTTTCACGACATTTTTTCCATAGTTATCCACCCGGGCTCTTCCGGGATACAGGCAAGCACTTGCTAACGCAAAATTTAAAATGTATAATCTATTATAGGCCTTTTTTCGTTTTTAAAATGAATTTGAAAAAGACGTTTTAATGTTGTTCTTTTTGCCCTGGCAGAAAATGGCAGACAGCGTAAAACTATCTCCGCAAGAAAACGAAATGGAGCTCTCGCCTTCGGATCCCTCACAAATGGCTAACGATGCTGAAGGTGTTTGGTCTCCTGATATCGAGCAAAGTTTTCAAGAAGCTTTGGCGATTTACCCACCCTGTGGAAGACGAAAAATCATTTTATCAGACGAAGGGAAGATGTACGGTAGGGTGTTTACTCAAATCTATTGTTTTGTGCAAACGCATTCAACCGGGAAAATTTATGCTATTTGTGAAATATTCTACAAATGCCAAAACTGTAACGACAATATGGATGTTGCTTTTATTTGACAAATTCCGGCATGTTTCGCATGTTTTGTCTCAAAGGCATTTCATGAATTGATGCTGACGAATTCGAGAGTTTTGATTCATTTTACGACTTAAATCAAAGCAAAGCTCGAAGCTCTTCTCTCGATCAACACAATTTCGATCGGCCGCGAATCTGCCCAAGCAAGTTCAAATTTTTTTTAACTTTTATTTGCAAATTTACTGGAATTTTCAAACCTAGTTTTCTCTATTTCTTATTTCTGGTGACTAATCTTGCTGTCCGTTTATTTATTCTGCTGAATAAATAAAGACGGTTTTATTCTCAAAAGAGCAGCAGAGAATTTCTAAACACGTAATCAAAACGCGACCGAAATCTCAGAATTTAATAACTTTTAAATATTTTATGAATGCTGATTAAAATGCATAAAAAGAACAGTTAGGAAAGCTGATTCAAATCTTTGATTTGCCAATCCTGAAATATGATCGTTTCGGATTTGACCGTTGCTAGGAGTTGGTTGATGCGGTTGAACTATTTATATCTTGTTCAGCTTCACTGATTTTGTATGGGTCAGTCTTCTTTTCGACTGAATTTTTTATGAACTTGAACAATAGTTAGCTGTTTATTGTTTTCAGTGTTATTGTCCGTGCAGATGTGCTAAACAATGATTTGTTGTGTTTCGTGATGGTGAACACACAAGGAAACATGTTTTTGCTGAAACTTCTGCCTCTTTCTCTTTTGTTGAGAGGAGGCAGATCTGACACTAGCTGCCAGAAACAAGGGGTGTGCCCAGCATGAAGTTGCGATAAAGGCGTTCTATTTATAGTTCAATGGAAAAATGTGCCTAACTGGACATGTCTGGGTGTGTCATCACACCAAGCACCATCACCTTGGTGATGACCAAGGGCAATGCACATATTTTTTACAAGAGATTTTTTTTATAAGAAACCCAGACTCTTGAATGGCCAAAAATTTGAGAATCTCCAGTACTGGAAATTTGTTATGTACGAAACTTTTCACCTCAGACTGCAAAAACATTTCTTTTTATTTCCTGTGTTTCTTCTGCAATGCACGTTTTTTTTATAAGAAACCTAGCTTGGGACCTGGTTCTAAAAGTTTCTTAATTGTTGGTCCAATTTTAGTTCTAAAAGTTTCTTAACAGTTTCTTAATGAATTGCAATAAATTGCAGTAAAAACGACAAAAAACCTTCTGCGAGATACACGGACACCAGTATTGCTTACAGATGTGAGAAATCGCACAGAATTAGCCACGCTGGTGCGAGAAGTGGCACGGAAATGCTTGAGAACTAATTACTACCTCCAGAAATGTGAATCAGTATGTTGGAAAACGGACGCAAAAATTTCTACTGTTTCTTAACTTCTTCCTCCTAGTTCTAAAAGTTTCTTAACTTTTTGGGTGTTTAGTTCTAGGTTTCTTATAAACTGGTTTCTTATAAAAAAAACGTGTAAAGCATTTCTGTGACAAGCAGACAAACAGGAAACCCATATGCATTCAACAACGATCGATAAATGGGCTTGGAACATCATTCAGATAGAATAACTATATTGCCAATATGGATAATCAAGAAACTCTTAAGAAACTTTCAGTACTCAAAATCTGAAAATTTTAAGAAACTTTCAGTACTTGATCAATTTTTTAGTTTCTTATAAAAAAAACGTGTACTACAGAGAGTGTGGTATGCACTCATTTTTTTATAAGAAACCGCCTATAAGAAACTATATGCCTTTTTTCTAAAAGTCAAGAAACACTTTTATATGGTCTAAGAAGTAAGAAAAAACTAAGAAACTTTTTTTGCATTCTATGTTACTGATGCTCTTTGTGTAATGTTTTTTTAGCATTCTATGTTACTGATGCTCTTTGTGTAATGTTTACGTCAAAAGAATCACCATAAACTATCATACTGATTTTATAGTTCTGTTGAAGTTTCTCTCTTCTTTGAAAATTCAGATAGCAAAAAGGTTTTTCTCTGTTGAAAATTGTAACTCTGCCCCAGAATTAATTGCTAAGTGTTGCAACTGAGGGTTTAACCCTCTTCCTCTAGAACCAACCTCTCCCTGAAAGGGGTGTGCCTCTTTGGGATATTTTAAATGAACTGGTGGGGGGGGGAATTAGCTATTGGGTACCTGTACCTCAGACTATGAAATATGTGAGGAATCTCGGTTTTAGGGACAGGAAAAGAGAAAACAAAGTCCTAATTCTGGAACTCTAATAAGCTCACACAGTATAGGTATGCCTAGTTGCAGCAAAAAACTCTTACTAAGTTCAAACCCCAAGAAACTTCAGTTGCTCTAGTGTTCTAATATTAATAGTGCATCTACTAAGACAAATGTTTAATTTTTTAGGTCGAAATGAGCTTATAGCAAGATACATCAAGCTAAGAACTGGCAAGACCAGATCAAGAAAACAGGTAATGATCTTAGTCAATCTTTTATTTGAATCTTAACCATTCAATTACTCAGCATGGAGTCAACCAAGCCATTAGTTCATGTACTGTGGTGCGTGTGAAGACCCCCAGAAGTTGCTCCATGTTTTTTGTGAGGGTGATCAGTTAGATGTAATTCTGTCTGAATATCAGTGGTGCTTAGTTCTTTAGTGAAAACCCATGTTATTAAGAAGGCACTAAGTGGAGCACTGAAGTGATAGTTTCTCACCTTCTGTTTATCAGTAGAATGTCCTCAGAATCCCTCAATTAGTTCACTATCTAAATAGTTCCCAGTCAGTTGCGTAGCCAGAAATCCAACACTTGAGAGGCAAAAAGGCATGGTCAATGAAAATAAGGGTGTGGTTTTAAGAAGAAGTAACCAAGTCATATCCTGCAAGACATTTACATCAGAATAAGCCTATATAAAAACCTATCTTGGCAATAATTGGGGGGCAACCTAGAAATTAGAAATAGGCTAGAAGTTTTCGAAGGAGGAGTAAAGCCTTTGACAAAGGGGTGTGTCCATGTTGCCATACCTTGAGAGAACACTGAGATATTGATCAGAACAGCAAAAGAAAAATTTAGTGACAACAGTTCGTGTTTTGTGCCTCTGGTTTCCCTCTACCAAAATTGCTACCTACACTCGAAGGTACTGTCGCGTTGTGGTGTAATCCAGCTGACTCGTGGTGTCAGAAGCTCAGTGTGGTCAGGGTTCAAGCCCAGCCATGGTAGGGTCACGGCCAGGGTAGAGGTCTCAATTAGTTAATCTACTACTGAGATCCAGCGACTGGCGCTAAAACACCATTTCACCTTCACCTTCACACAACTTTTTCTTGTGTCTTGGTTTCTTCAATGATCCCAATTGATTATTTCTTGCAAAATATTGCATATTGAATATTTCTTTTCTGTACCTTGATCAGGTTTCAAGTCACATTCAAGTCCTCGCACGAAGAAAGGCAAGAGAAATTCAATCGAAACTAAAGGTTTTTACCGTTGTTTTATAAAAATGCATCTTTGATCATCAACAAACGCAAAAACACATTTCCTTGAGGTTGATGATCATTGTATAGTGCATTGGGATTGGTGCTCGGACATTGGTTGGTCCACCTAAGATACCAATGTGCTGGGAGTTTCTGTAATACCAAAAGTACAACTGTGATTAATTAACGCTAAAGGGTTTTATAGGCCAATGTCCTTATTATTCCTCATTATATCATATTATTATTATTATTATAATTATTGACTGGCATCTTGTTTTGAAAGACGATGCCTAAGTTTAAGGGTTTTCCTATGTTTCGAAATGACTCCCTTTTCATTGCTTCTAGTAGTTTCATGATCTGTAATGCTTTTATTAAGTGTCTGGGGCATTTTCCAGCTTTTTGGGGCTCTGTTTTCAGGAAACATTTAAAAGAGGGTTAACAATCCTTGTGGTAACAATTTTTGCATCTTTTTTATATTATTGACTACTTATTACCAGCAATATTTCCTTCACTAAGTGCCTGGGGAAGTATTTAAAAATCTGCCTCGAGGTGGAAGCAATATTTGAAAATTTATGAATGAACTACACGTTTTTTTTATAAGAAACCTGGCTCGGGGCCTTGTTCTAACAGTTTCTTAATTTTTGGCCCAATTTTTAGTTCTAAAAGTTTCTTAACAGTTTCTTAATTTAATGGAAGTAAATTTCAGTGAAAACGATAAAAGAAACATGAACATAGCAAGCAAATTATTTAAATTATTGTATTAGAAAGAATTGGCCATGCTGATGCAAGAAATTGCATGCTATGTTGAGAATTGATTACTACGTCCACAAATGTGAAATCAGTATGTTGGAAAAAATGTCTTAAAGTTTCTTAACTCCTTCCTCCTAGTTCTAAAAGTTTCTTAACTTTTGGGGTGTCTAGTTCTAGGTTTCTTATAAACCAGTTTCTTATAAAAAAAATAACGTAATGTTCAAAGACTAAGTTTTTGCTGGCAAAAGGTGCCTCTTAATTAGCTGCATCATGAGCTTGCATAATGATAACGGGTTTTCAGGTACCAAACTGATAAGCAGCTCAGTCCAAAGGGGCACTTATTCGAGGAAGGGCGCTTTTTTGAGGAAGGGCGCTTTTTTCCTCTAAATAGCATCCGTATTTTGTCATGAATTGCTTCTTATAATTACGCTAATGTTGCTGGATTTCAGGACCAGGGTTCCAAAGACAAAGCACTTCAAGCTATGGCAACAATGTCATCATCGCAAATTGTCTCAGCAAGTGCTTTGCATAATAAAGGTGGAATAAACCAATCGATGGAACAAGCTATGCATGGAATCAAGTCAGAGATGCCTCATAATCTACCCATCCCATCAGTATGTTGTTTCATCTTTTTGTTTGTCTGATGTTTCCAGTATCAATATCTATGATCGGCTGCACTGAGGTCCCTGTAAATAGCAATGAGGCCCTGGCCAAACGATCAGACATTAATGGTCAAATAAGATGTTGCTTAACACTCAATGTCGGACTGTTTTACCACGTCGGAAAACTTTCTTAAACAAGAAGCATTCCTTGAGCAAGGTTGTTGAAAAACTTCAAAAACATTTAAGGCTTGTATCAAGGACCAAATTTTTCATGAGCAATGTTTGGTAATGTAGTCGAACGGTCAACCATTGTGTTTGACAAACAAGTCTCAAATGTTTGACAACAATGCTTGATCGTTTGGCCAGGGCGTATGGCAACACTTATTTATTAGTACTGTTTTTAAAGTCTATGGCCCAGGCCAAACAACCAACCATTGTTAGTCTAAACAAACAATCACGTTAAAGGCTGTTGTAATGGTACCCATCCTACTGTTTTTTCTAAACCTTGCCTGTAAGATAACAAAGTTCCCATCAATCAAATCTGATTCAATTATAAAAAGTTCATAAGGATATATTGAGAATCTTTATGTTGGTGCTTCTACGACCTCATTAGTCAATGTGTCCATGACGAGCATCCCTTTTTGGGCCGGGAATGTTGCCGGATGAGAGACGTGACTGTCCCAGACAAAATGATGCCCCGATGAATATCAAAGGCCTGAAAAACGGGAAACGATATGGATAACTGTTATTATCATGTTGAATACTTTGTCAGAAACAGACGTTATAAGACTGGATATATTTACCACAGGTGCAAACTGTGGATTTCAAAATGCAAGACTTTGTTTCCTTTGCTCACGATCATGCAAAATAACATTGACTCTAGTATTTATAGTGTAGTTTCTCCGTTCTTCTAACACTTTCTTTCTCTTTTTTCTGCAGCAATTTTGGCCACCAGGATCCATTCCCCAATCAGGCGGTTCACCGACGCTTGGGTTTCCATACGGCGGAGCGGTGCCGTACTTTCCAGGAGGACCGCTTCCACCACAATCTGGGCTTTCACAAGGATCACCGCAGCCGGTTTCTTCAGTCGCCGCTTCAAGTCATTCAAGTGCTGTGCCATCTGATCAAATGGTACGTAAAATTTCATCTTAGGCCAGGCTTATGTGGAACTACGATATACCAAAACTGAAGCCATAGCTAAACTAGGAGACATGTCGCGCGCGACACTGCTTTCGGCGTGTCTCCAAGAGTGGCTAAACATGCGAGTGACAAACGAGCAACATGTTCCCTGATTCATTTGCATGTGGCGGAGACAAGAAATGTTTCTATTGTCTTCAAAAAAAATGTCCGTGTCTTTTGCTACAAATTTTGTCACGCGCTACAAAGTTTCCTAGGTGGTTAAACTGGGAGACAGCGAGGGGACTTCAATGTCACGCGCGACATATCTCCTAGTTTAGTCAGGCCTTAACACAAACTAATCGTAACTGCTAATTTATGTCGACATGTCAACGACTAATCAGAGCTTAAAGGATACAGTTAATATAGTCAGAAGAGCGCTCCGGTTAATTGCCACTAACTGAAATCAGTTATCAACTAATAATCACAGAAGTAGAACATGCCGAACTTTCTGGAACTGTGCGCCGACTAGTTGCCGTTAAAAAAGCACTAGTTGCCAGAGCTCTTATGTCGACAGGTCAGTTGTGATATCGCAATGTCAACATAAGCCTTGCCTTAAATCAACGTGTTATTACAATTAAACGGGCGGGGTATTTATCAGATTTCGAACTTTTAAAATTGCAAGCAAAAGCGGCAACGTCGTTGGACTAACAGAGTATACATAATAATAATAATAATAATTAGAAGTGGTAGAACTAGCTACCTACATTTCCGCTATTACTCCCAATTTTGAAGTTTTCATCTCCTTGTCCTAAATTTCGTTAGGATCTCAGTACTGGGGCCTTATTTGTCAACAATAAGCTTGCAAGTTCGTTTTCTAAGCTCATTGAAATGTGTTCGTTTTTACAGAGGCCCCTTGGTAATGGACCTACCAGCTCTTCTATCATGGTCCCAGGGTCCTCTTGGCATTCCAGATTAGCCCCGCCTTTGGTGAGTGAAGATATTTCAACACTTGTAATTTATATTTTCTCTATCATGAACATTTGTAATGAATGGCAAGCACTAAGATAGATTTTTCCACAAATGGCATACAGTAATAGATGGGATTCGAAGGTGGACTGCATTACCAGGGAGCTAACGACGCTTCCATCGAGCTATAGAGCTCAATGAAATCATCGAGTAACTCTCAAAATCCTACAGCCCAAGACTGTCCTCTGTTTAGCTTTTTGTATCGGCTATGTTGAGCCATACATATTTATGTATAAAGTGTATATAGAGTTGTGCCATACATATTTTCATGTATTTACCATGAATGGTAAACACTAGGATAGATTTTTCTACAAGTGGCATACCACATTGTTTACAATTTTACTTGCGACTATATTTTTTATTTTTTTCTCGTTACAGCCAATAAGACTGGTCGATTTTTCTGCCTACGTTGAAACTCAGAGAGTGGAGCAACCAGAGACAGTAAGTTATGCCTTTTTGTCTTTAATGTTATACGATACATCTTCTCTTGCACAAGAACTATGTGTAAAAAGAAAAGGCAAACGGAATCGCGAGATGTGGTTATATTTATATGTAAAGGCGGCCCTTAAATTGGTGGTTATTCCTCGTGTTATCTAAAGTAATGATTAACACGATTTTAGGCCATCACAAACTAAGCAAGTCTACTTCACCCCTCTGCAAACTCTTGCAATCAAGATGCTTGATTTGTAGCTGGGCATTTGCAGGCTTGGACATTCATCTTCCGAGGTCCATGGTTGGTTATATTAGGCCTCAGTAGGCTCTCCTGCCTTTCACCTTCAAAATTAAGTGCTAGAGGGCTCAAAAAAGATCTTCTCCTCCTTATGGTGTAACTTGCTTTCTCTTTTATTCAGGATCTTGAGACAAATTTATTTTGCTCTTCCTTTGCAGTATCTGAATTCAGGCCTCTCCATGTTTTTCCCTTCCTTCTTCAAGGTTGAGGCCTTGAAAGCTCCACCTTATCCTGTCCTCCTAATGACGTAGCTTTCATTCTCTTTTAACAAACAATTTTTAAGCGAAATTATCCTGCTTCGTCTTGCAGTATCTTCAGGGTCCATGTTTGGTGTGGTGGACTTAGGCCTTAACACGGTTTCCTGCCCATCTTCTTCATCAGCCCTAAGGCCGTAGTCAAATGATCACACATTGTTGGTCAAAAATTTGAGATTTGCTTTAGAAGCAATGTTTGACTGCTTTGCCATATCGCAAAACATTATTTGACAAGCAAAACTTGCTTAACAATGTTTTTGAGAAACTTCAAGAACATTTTCTGTTTGTCGTAAGCTAATATTGTTTGGCGAGTAATGTTTTGGATGTGGCCAAACGATCAAACATTTTGTTTGGCGTGCAAATTTTAGATGTTTGACCAACATTGTTGGATTGTTTGAGCCCACTCAGTCCACAGGATCTCTCCCCCTACTTTTAATGACTTAATTTTCTTTCTGTTTTAACAAAGGTTTTTAGCAAAATAATGTTGTTTTTCCTTGCAGTATCATAAACACATATTCGTAAACATGAACCAACCGAACTTCACTGATCCGAGAATGGAACCGATCGACATCCGACAAGTTTACGATAAATTCCCCGAGAAGAAAGGTGGCCTGAAAGAACTCTACGAAAAAGGGCCTACAAATGCATTCTTCTTAGTTAAATTCTGGGCTGATCTCAGTTCGAATATTGCTGATGATGCTGGTGCATTCTATGGCGTTTCAAGCACGTATGTATTATTATACAACTGTTGTCCCCTAGTTCTTCCAAGAGCCTTGAACTGATGGTTATTCCTCGTGTTATCTAAAGAAATGATTAACACGATTTTAGGCCATCACAAACTAATTACGTCTACTTCACTCCTCTACAAATTCTTGAAATCAAGATGCTTGATTTGTAGCTGGGCATTTGCAGACTTAAACATACCTTAAGGGTGTATTTTTTGGTAACATTCTGTTTTCAGCAGACGCCTTCTCTTTTTGGTAGACGTCGAAACGTATTTTTTGGTACCTTCTGAAAACAACAGGTTTCGCAGGCCTCCAAAACCTTCTGTCCCCGAAGCTGGAAGGTTTCGCAGAAATTGCAAGGATGCTCGTTCTCCCTTTAAATTTTATGGTTTAGTTCGATTTTGTTCTTATCAGCCTAGCGTTTTCGGCAGCTGTGTTTTTAGTCTGCCGTTTTCGTAATTCGGAGGCTCTGCCAAAAACCGAAGATTACCAAAAAAATAAGCCCTAAGTCTGGTAGTGATTATGTATCTTTAATTCGAGTGTAACAAAAGTAGGCATGAGAATAAGTTCAGACGCTATACTAGAGTTGCTCTATGGCAGAGAAATAAATTATGTGCAAGAGGTTTAACTTTAGCCCCATACCTTGTACAGTCGTATAGTGTACCTGAGCCTGAGATGACGGCACGGCAACGACTCGGTGCGACTACGAATTTTATTCAACAATCCTGTCTATTGTCGAACCAGTGTCGTGCTACAAGATTGCTGGTACGGTGTGACTCTTGCACGAAGTACTGACTAGGCCTGAGTCACTCTGAGCCTTAGGACCTGGCCAAACCCTCAAACATTGTTTGTCAAACATTTGGAATTTCCTTAGCAAGAAATGTGTTGGCAAAAAATGGTTCGCAAAACAAACCTTGGCTAGCAGAAAGTATTTAGCAATGTTATTGAACAAAATTTTCTGCTTTTCAGAAGCAAAACATGTTTAAAGAGCAATGTTTTACGATTTGACCAAAGCTTATTAAAGATGTTTGACAAGCAATGTTCGATCTTTTCGCCAGGGCCTTAGATTTACTTTGCAATTTATTCAAATGCTAGTTGTTAAGCTGATTAAAGGTCTGCAGAATAAAGAACGTTTTCATTTCGAGACCTGACGATTATCTGGCTTCAATTTATTTTCCTTCAGGTACGAATCTAACGAAAACATGACAATCTCTTGCTCTACAAAAGTTTGCTCATTTGGTAAACAAGTTGTCGAAAAAGTCGAGGTAACATTTCTTTTATTCTACATTGACTCTTGTTTGATGATTATTGAAATTGATTCATTATTGTTGCTAAGTTAAAATACCAGTTAAAGCAGAGGGTGGTACAACCAAATGCTAGCTGTTAGAAAGATACCAATTAAAGAAATAGGGTAGACAAAAAATGAATTCCGTGCAAGTAGCATGCCGTAGTTAACGGACTTCAAACCTGGACTTTATGATCAGAGATTTGACGGAAACTCCACTAAAGCAATGAAGAGAGCTACGACAAACTCTGCTAGTTTTTCAACCAAAGGCTGTCGTTCAATTTTGCTTGTTGGCATGCGCTATCCGTCGCTGGAAAAGGTTTCCCTGACGTTGTGGCCTTGGGATCCCTATCAGAGAGAAGTATTATGTTCATCTAAGGACCCTTTAAACTGCGGCAGTTCAGCCCGGCAGTTCAGTTCGGCTGGCCTCGCCTATTTACATTTTCACATAGAACCTGCCAACATTGCACATCTCGCCTGCCCGGGCCAGCCCGCTCTCCGTGTGAACGCAAAGTGAACTATCATCTCGGCCAGGCGATACTTTCTCGCTGACCTCACCTCACCGAAATTTGTAATTGCTCGTGTAAATACAAAATTTAGAAACAAAAGAATCTATTAACCAATCAGATCTCGGTATCGCCCGCCTCCTTGTAAGCAGGCCCTGAATGCTGTATTAAGTTCTGATTGGCTGATTTCAGCCGTTGAGCCTTTTCCTTTATCCATGTCATTATTTCATAGTTCAAGTGGGATGGTCAGTGGTGACGGAGCAGACATTAGCGACTCGTAATAAATCTAAAATAATCTCCCATTTTGAACTTAAATGTCATTTAGAACCTTCTTCAAAGACCCATTTTGGCCAAGAATGAATCTTTTTTTAGTAATTTCAAAACTTTTTTATCCTAGACTGAATATGCTCATTACGAAAATGGTCGATATATTTACAGAATTCATCGTTCGCCAATGTGTGAATATATGATCAATTTCATACATAAATTGAAACACTTGCCCGAAAAGTACATGATGAATAGCGTCTTGGAAAATTTCACAATTCTTCAGGTAAAACTTTCGATTTGTACCAGAGAGGGGGGGAGGTCTCGGAACTTGGGAACCTAGGGCCTGTTCTTCTGAACCTGCAAAACCTCCCCAATTTTAAAACAGAAAGCTTCCGAAAACAGAATCCATGAATTTCAAAAAACAGGAGTTCTGGGAATCTTAAAACTTTCCAGCCAAAATACTTGCTTGCCTCGTCTCCTGGCCCATTCGTCGAATGTATCCTGGCACCTGGTAAAATGGTAGTCTCTTCGAACTTCCAACCGTGAATCTCGAAAGTCTCGGAAACCTTCTGCTTTTGATAGCAGAAGGTTTTTGGGGGCTCCATAACCTGCCGTTTTCAGAAGAATGCCTTCGAAAAACACACATTCCGAAAAAGAAGGCCACCGAAAAAAGTATTGGTTTAGATTGAGAGAAAAAATATTCGCAGGAAGTTCTGCAGGACCAAAATTTAAGGATTGAAATAGTCATGAACTCCAGTAATATTATTCAGATTAATTTGGCAGAAAATTCTCTTTCAAGTTCCCTAATAGTTTTTACTGGGCTGCAAATTTTCCAATCAAAGCAAATGAAAATTATCAGCTGCAACTGACAGGTATCAGTTTGCAGTAGATCAAGCCCAACTTTCTGGAACTGTGCGCCGATTAGCTACCAGCAAAAAGGAACTAGTTGCCAGAGCGCTTAATTAATCCCAAAAATCGCCGGTTTGCTGTGAGCAACAAGTCCTGACTCTGCGCGATGTCAACACAAGCCCGGCTTTAGACAAGCTGTGGTCATATAACATACATCATAATGTGTCCAAAACATTTATTTTTAATTGCATTTTTATGTTTTTTACAGGTTGTTACGAAAAGAGACACACAAGAAATTCTACTATGTTTGTCATACGTCTTTGAGGTCTCAACAAGTGAACTTGGTGCCCAACATTTGATTTACAAACTAACCAAAGACTAATACCGAATTCACGCCTTGAAGAGAACATTTATATGGGACATTTACAGATGAACTCAATCTGTCGAAAAAACAAGTATGATGTTTATACATAAACTTATTTTTAAGGCTTATCAGGACTTCAATTCGTTAGAAAATAAACGCTACGTAATTTGCATAGTATCATTTTGTAATCCCTTTGCATCTTTCGCATACTAGCGAAAATATATGCACTAATTTACCGAGGAGAATCGGCTTCTCTTTGACGATATGCCATACCGGTGCTGTGTTTAGATGTCTTCTGCTGAGTAAGGCCTGCTACGACAATAGGGACGAATTGTGTTTGATATTGTGTCTGTCGTGTAGGGAAAGGCTTGTGGAGAGGATGAGTACATCTTTGGTACGACATACATCACTGATGAATTGACTGGTTACTTTGTGGATAAAGTCTGCTATGAAGTGGACGTGTAGGGGTAAATTGTGGTTGATATGGTGTCTAAAGTGTATCGTAAGGCTTGTATATAGACTAAGCATGCATTTTGTACTGGGGTTAATGTCTGACAGGACATGTGGGTACGATAACATACATGACTGGTTACTTGGTGTATCAGGGTGGCTGATGTGGATGCTAATGCATGACTTGTCATTTATAATATAGTATAAAATCGGGTATTGTCTGCTGTGGTTGATTATTGTAATTTACATGGTGGATATGACGTACGCCTTTTTCTGCTTGTTGTACCAGGTAAGTCCTGTAGTGATGCTAAATACCGAGCCAAACGCTAGGCTCCATAACCCTGCTTTTGTGACGTAGATGTCACGTTCTTGTGTATAGCTTCGCTAGCATGTTGCTGTTGACGTAAATTTATATCATGGGCGAGTCCTAACCCCCGGTGGACTCGGAATAACTTTCCTACTGTGTATATTTTGGTAATTTTTAGCGGGGGTCAACATGCGAATGTATGTAGCAAATGGTGGAGTTTCAGCTTTGTATTTGATGTTTGTATTGTTTTTTGCTGTTTGTAAAATTACATATATGAGCCGTTAGGTTAAAGATATTTGTATAGGAATAAGAATAGCGCTAAAAATAAGTATTCTTTTCATTTAGTGCGAAAATGGGTACCTTGAATAAGAAATCTATGACCACTGATTTTAAATGACTTTCTTAATCTAATGACATGACTCATAGAGACATATTTTGTCTTTGACCTTATATAGATTCTTGACCATACCAGTGCAAATTCTTACAGGGCGCCGAAGGCATCACAGGGCGGCAGAGGCAGCAGCAAAAAAATTTGGGGCAAAGCAATAAGAAACTAAAAGAAATTTGGCAACCTTTACAAGGGCAAGGCAACCCCCCCCCCCCCGGCAACCCTTTTTGCTTCCGGCGCCCCTGAATTTCTATGTCTATCATTTCTATCAGTATTTCTATCTTCTAAAAGTTCACCAATGACTTACCTTTAAGGTGGACAAAAAATTGGTTGACATGAAATAACATTGACATAAGCCGTCAGTAAAACTTAAGGTTATTTTTGCTAGTTTGACTGTTGTGTTTGGTCGCATTTATGTCAAAATTTTCTAATAAAGACACTAAAGATAATCTTTCACAGCCCTAGAATCAAATAAAGACTTTAAGAAAAGTCCAGTATAAAAGTCTTAGAGCTCAAGCAGGCGGAATATGGGCTTTATACAACCGGCATTGTTAAATTTTCTAGCAGCAATGCAAACTCGTAGCCTTTGTTAAAGTGGTGATTTTTACCACTTTTGTATCATACGTAGGTTGTGTCTCTAGTTAAGTATATTTTGAATACTGTATGTATATTTTGTGATTTGGGATGCTGTTTGTATAATTGCTCGTTAACCAGAGATGCAAGTATTTCTAGCTGAAAGAATTTTGTATGCAACGAAATTCAAATAAATGGAAATTGTTTGTGTCATTTTTATCTTCTGTACAATCGATCATCGACAGAAACAGTCTTTGTCGAAAACGCGGTCGACTGTCGGCTACCCAAGATGAAGGGGGTTCCCAAAGCGTTTCTATGACTAAATATTAAATTTTCTTATTTCATATTTAATGGTATTTTAATCCCCACACATCCAAGTTTACAGCCTTCCAAATAACCAAAATCTGCCAAGCTCATGAGTTTTGAAAACTCCTCAAAAATAGCGTTTTTCCTCAAATGTAGCTCATTGAAGGTTCATATTTCAAAGTATTTGTGGGAAAAAATATTTTCTTCAAAAATCGGCAAAAATACAAGTCTATAGCCTTGCTAAATGGCCAAAAATAGGCAAAAATCAGGGGTTTTGAAAAGTAGCCTTTTTCTTCAAAAATAAAGCATACATGGGTCCGAAACTTTCGCAGATCGTCTCTATAGGTAAATTAAGTCTTTTTAGTTCATATTTGAAGGTATTTTGGGGGAAAAAATTTTCCCTCAAAAATCGCCAAAAATCAAAGTCTATAGCCTTGCCTAATGACCAAAAATAGGCCGAAATCATGGGTTTCAAAAAGATGCCTTTTTCCTCAAAAATAAGTCAGTAATGGGCCCGAAACTTTCGCAGATCGTTTCTATAGATCTATAGGTAACTAAAGCCTTTTTAGTTCATATTTAAAGGTATTTGGGGGAAAAATATTTCCTTCAAAAATCGCCAAAAATCCAAGTCTATAGCCTTGCCTAATGACCAAAAATCGGCCGAAATCAGGGGTTTTGAAAAGTTGCCTTTTTAATGAAAAATAATTCATTGATGGGTCCAAAACTTTCGCAGATCGTCTCTATAGGTAAATAATGCCTTTTTAGTTCATATTTGAAGGTATTCGGGGGGAAAATATTTCCTTCAAAAATCGCCAAAAATCCAAGTCTATAGCCTTGCCAAATGGCCAAAAAATGGCCAAAATCAGGGGTTTTGAAAAGTTGCCTTTTTCCTCAAAAAAAAGTCGGTAATGGGCCCTAAACTTTCGCAGATCGTTTCTATAGGTAACTAAAGCCTTTTTAGTTCATATTTAAAGGTATTTGGGGGAAAAATATTTCCTTCAAAAATCGCCAAAAATCCAAGTCTATAGCCTTGCCTAATGACCAAAAATCGGCCGAAATCAGGGGTTTTGAAAAGTTACCTTTTTAATGAAAAATAAGTCATTGATGGGTCCAAAACTTTTGCAGATCGTCTCTATAGGTAAATAAAGCCTTTTTAGTTCATGTTTCAAGGTATTTGGGGGAAAAATATTTCCTTCAAAAATCGCCAAAAATCCAAGTCTATAGCCTTGCCTAATGACCAAAAATAGGCCGAAATCATGGGTTTCAAAAAGATGCCTTTTTCCTCAAAAAAAAGTCAGTAATGGGCCCGAAACTTTCGCAGATCGTTTCTATAGGTAACTAAACCCTTTTTAGTTCATATTTAAAGGTATTTGGGGGAAAAATATTTCCTTCAAAAATCGCCAAAAATCCAAGTCTATAGCCTTGCCTAATGACCAAAAATCGGCCGAAATCAGGGGTTTTGAAAAGTTGCCTTTTAATGAAAAATAAGTCATTGATGGGTCCAAAACTTTCGCAGATCGTCTCTATAGGTAAATAATGCCTTTTTAGTTCATATTTGAAGGTATTCGGGGGGGAAATATTTCTTCAAAAATCGCCAAAAATCAAAGTATATAGCCTTGCCTAATGACAAAAAAATGGCCAAATCAGGGGTTTTGAAAAGTTGCCTTTTTCTTCAAAAATAAGCCATTAATGGGTCAAAAACTTTCACAGATCGTCTCTATAGGTAATTAAAGCCTTTTTAGTTCATAATTGAAGGTATTTGGGTGAAAAACCTTTTCCTTCAAAAATCGCCAAAAATCCAAGTCTATAGCCTTGCCAAATGGCCAAAAAATGGCCAAAATCAGGGGTTTTAAAAAGTTGCCTTTTTCCTCAAAAATAAGTCATTGATGGGCCCTAAACTTTCGCAGATCGTTTCTATAGGTAACTAAAGCCTTTTTAGTTCATATTTAAAGGTATTTGGGGGAAAAATATTTCCTTCAAAAATCGCCAAAAATCCAAGTCTATAGCCTTGCCCAATGACCAAAAATCGGCCGAAATCAGGGGTTTTGAAAAGTTGCCTTTTTAATGGAAAATAAGTCATTGATGGGTCCAAAACTTTCGCGGATCGTCTCTATAGGTAAATAATGCCTTTTTAGTTCATATTTGAAGGTATTCGGGGGGAAAATATTTCCTTCAAAAATCGCCAAAAATCCAAGTCTATAGCCTTGTCAAATGGCCAAAAAATGGCCAAAATCAGGGGTTTTGAAAAGTTGCCTTTTTCCTCAAAAAAAAGTCGGTAATGGGCCCTAAACTTTCGCAGATCGTTTCTATAGGTAACTAAAGCCTTTTTAGTTCATTTTTAAAGGTATTTGGGGAAAAATATTTCCCAAAAAATCGCCAAAATCCAAGTCTATAGCCTTGCCTAATGACCAAAAATCGGCCGAAATTAGGGGTTTGAAAAGTTGCCTTTTTAATGAAAAATAAGTCATTGATGGGTCCAAAACTTTCGCAGATCGTCTCTATAGGTAAATAAAGCCTTTTTAGTTCATATTTCAAGGTATTAAGGGGAAAAATATTTCCTTCCAAAATCGCCAAAAATCCAAGTCTATAGCCTTGCCTAATGACCAAAAATAGGCCGAAATCATGGGTTTCAAAAAGATGCCTTTTTCCTCAAAAATAAGTCAGTAATGGGCCCGAAACTTTCGCAGATCGTTTCTATAGGTAACTAAAGCCTTTTTAGTTCATATTTAAAGGTATTTGGGGGAAAAATATTTCCTTCAAAAATCGCCAAAAATCCAAGTCTATAGCCTTGCCTAATGACCAAAAATCGGCCGAAATCAGGGGTTTTGAAAAGTTGCCTTTTTAATGGAAAATAAGTCATTGATGGGTCCAAAACTTTCGCAGATCGTCTCTATAGGTAAATAATGCCTTTTTAGTTCATATTTGAAGGCATTCGGGGGGAAAATATTTCCTTCAAAAATCGCCAAAAATCCAAGTCTATAGCCTTGCCAAATGGCCAAAAAATGGCCAAAATCAAGGGTTTTGAAAAGTTGCCTTTTTCCTCAAAACAAAGTCGGTAATGGGCCCTAAACTTTCGCAGATCATTTCTTTAGGTAACTAAAGCCTTTTTAGTTCATATTTAAAGGTATTTGGGGGAAAAATATTTCCCAAAAAATCGGAAAAATCCAAGTCTATAGCCTTGCCTAATGACCAAAAATCGGCCGAAATCAGGGGTTTTGAAAAGTTGCCTTTTTAATGAAAAATAAGTCATTGATGGGTCCAAAACTTTCGCAGATCGTCTCTATAGGTAAATTAGGCCTTTTTAGTTCATATTTCAAGGTATTTGGGGGAAAAATATTTCCTTCAAAAATCGCCAAAAATCCAAGTCTATAGCCTTGTCTAATGACCAAAAATAGGCCGAAATCATGGGTTTCAAAAAGATGCCTTTTTCCTCAAAAATAAGTCAGTAATGGGCCCGAAACTTTCGCAGATTGTTTCTATAGGTAACTAAAGCCTTTTTAGTTCATATTTAAAGGTATTTGGGGGAAAAATATTTCCTTCAAAAATCGCCAAAAATCCAAGTCTATAGCCTTGCCTAATGACCAAAAATCGGCCGAAATCAGGGGTTTGAAAAGTTGCCTTTTAATCCAAAATAAGTCATTGATGGGTCCAAAACTTTCGCAGATTGTCTCTATAGGTAAATAATGCCTTTTAGTTCATATTTGAAGGTATTCGGGAGAAATATTTCTTCAAAAATCGGAAAAAATCAAAGTATATAGCCTTGCCTAATGACAAAAAATGGCCAAATCAGGGGTTTTGAAAAGTTAATTTTTCCTCAAAAATAAGCCATTCATGGGTCAAAAACTTTCACGGATCGTCTCTATAGGTAATTAAAGTAATTTTAGTTCATAATTGAAGGTATTTGGGTGAAAACCTTTTCCTTCAAAAATCGGAAAAAATCAAGTCTATAGCCTTGCCAAATGGCCAAAAATGGCCAAAATCAGGGTATTGAAAAGTTGCCTTTTCCTCAAAAAAGTCGGTAATGGGCCCTAAACTTTCGCAGATCGTTTCTATAGGTAACTAAAGCCTTTTTAGTTCATATTTAAAGGTATTTGGGGAAAATATTTCCTTCAAAAATCGGAAAAATCCAAGTCTATAGCCTTGCCTAATGACCAAAAATCGGCCGAAATCAGGGTTTTGAAAAGTTAATTTTTTAATGAAAAATAAGTCATTGATGGGTCCAAAACTTTCGCAGATCGTCTCTATAGGTAAATAATAGTTTTAGTTCATATTTACCAAGGTATTCGGGAAAATATTTCCTTCAAAATCGCCTAAAATCCAAGTCTATAGCCTTGCCAAATGGCCAAAAATGGCCAAAATAAGGGTTTTGAAAAGTTGCCAAATTTTTCCTCCAAAAAAGTCGGTAATGGGCCCTAAACTTTCGCAGATCGTTTCTTTAGGTAACTAAAGTAGTTTTAGTTCATATTTAAAGGTATTTGGGGAAAATATTTCCTTCAAAAATCGCCAAAAGGCAAGTCTATAGCCTTGCCTAATGACCAAAAATCGGCCGAAATCAGGGGTTTTGAAAAGTTGCCTTTTAATGAAAAATAAGTCATTGATGGGTCCAAAACTTTCGCAGATCGTCTCTATAGGTAAATAATGCCACAATATGGGGTTTTTAGTTCATATTTTAAGGTATTCGGGGAAAATATTTCCTTCAAAATTCGCCAAAAATCCAAGTTTATAGCCTTGCCAAATGGCCAAAAATGGTCAAGATCAGGGTTTTGAAAACTGCCTTTTTCTCCAAAATAGCTATCAAATTCTGCCAAAAACTACTGAATAGGGGGTTTTGAAAACTCAATTTTTCTCCAAAATAGACATTCATGGGTCAAAACTTTCACAGATCGTCTCTATAGGTAATTAAAGCCTTTTAGTTCATAATTGAAGGTATTTGGGTTAAAAAATTTTCCCCAAAAATCGCCAAAATTCCAAGTCTATAGCCTTGCCAAATGGCCAAAAAATGGCCAAAATCAGGGGTTTTGAAAAGTTGCCTTTTTCCTCAAAAAAAAGTCGGTAATGGGCCCTAAACTTTCGCAGATCGTTTCTATAGGTAACTAAAGCCTTTTTAGTTCATATTTAAAGGTATTTGGGGGAAAAATATTTCCTTCAAAAATCGCCAAAAATCCAAGTCTATAGCCTTGCCTGATGACCAAAAATCGGCCGAAATCAGGGTTTTTGAAAAGTTGCCTTTTTAATGAAAAATAAGTCATTGATGGGTCCAAAACTTTCGCAGATCGTCTCTATAGGTAAATAATGCCTTTTTAGTTCATATTTGAAGGTATTAGGAAATATTTCTTCAAAAATCGCCAAAATCAAAGTATATAGCCTTGCCTAATGACAAAAAATGGCCAAATCAGGGTTTTGAAAAGTTGCCTTTTCCTCCAAAATAAGCCATTCATGGGTCAAAAACTTTCACAGATCGTCTCTATAGGTAATTAAATAGTTTTAGTTCATAAATGAAGGTATTTGGGTGAAAAACCTTTTCCTTCAAAAATCGCCAAAAATCCAAGTCTATAGCCTTGCCAAATGGCCAAAAAATGGCCAAAATCAGGGGTTTTGAAAAGTTGCCTTTTTCCTCAAAAAAAAGTCGGTAATGGGCCCTAAACTTTCGCAGATCGTTTCTATAGGTAACTAAAGCCTTTTTAGTTCATTTTTAAAGGTATTTGGGGGAAAAATATTTCCTTCAAAAATCGCCAAAAATCCAAGTCTATAGCCTTGCCTAATGACCAAAAATCGGCCGAAATTAGGGGTTTGAAAAGTTGCCTTTTTAATGAAAAATAAGTCATTGATGGGTCCAAAACTTTCGCAGATCGTCTCTATAGGTAAATAAAACTTTTTAGTTCATATTTCAAGGTATTAGGGGGAAAAATATTTCCTTCAAAAATCGCCAACAATCCAAGTCTATAGCCTTGCCTAATGACCAAAAATCGGCCGAAATCAGGGGTTTTGAAAAGTTGCCTTTTTAATGGAAAATAAGTCATTGATGGGTCCAAAACTTTCGCAGATCGTCTCTATAGGTAAATAATGCCTTTTTAGTTCATATTTGAAGGTATTCGGGGGGAAAATATTTCCTTCAAAAATCAGAAAAAATCCAAGTCTATAGCCTTGCCAAATGGCCAAAAATGGCCAAAATCAGGGGTTTTGAAAAGTTGCCTTTTTCCTCAAAAAAAAGTCAGTAATGGGCCCGAAACTTTCGCAGATCGTTTCTATAGGTAACTAAAGCCTTTTTAGTTCATATTTAAAGGTATTTAGGGGAAAAATATTTCCTTCAAAAATCGCCAAAAGTCCAAGTCTATAGCCTTGCCTAATGACCAAAAATCGGCCGAAATCAGGGGTTTTGAAAAGTTGCCTTTTTAATGAAAAATAAGTCATTGATGGGTCCAAAACTTTCGCAGATCGTCTCTATAGGTAAATAATGCCTTTTTAGTTCATATTTGAAGGTATTTAGGGGAAAAATATTTCCTTCAAAAATCGCCAAAAATCCAAGTCTATAGCCTTGCCTAATGACCAAAAATCGGCCGAAATCAGGGGTTTTGAAAAGTTGCCTTTTTAATGAAAAATAAGTCATTGATGGGTCCAAAACTTTCGCAGATCGTCTCTATAGGTAAATAATGCCTTTTTAGTTCATATTTGAAGGTATTCGGGGGGAAAATATTTCCTTCAAAAATCGCCAAAAATCCAAGTCTATAGCCTTGCCAAATGGCCAAAAAATGGCCAAAATAAGGGGTTTTGAAAAGTTGCCTTTTTCCTCAAAAAAAAGTCGGTAATGGGCCCTAAACTTTCGCAGATCGTTTCTTTAGGTAACTAAAGCCTTTTTAGTTCATATTTAAAGGTATTTGGGGGAAAAATATTTCCTTCAAAAATCGCCAAAAATCCAAGTCTATAGCCTTGCCTAATGACCAAAAATCGGCCGAAATCAGGGGTTTTGAAAAGTTGCCTTTTTAATGAAAAATAAGTCATTGATGGGTCCAAAACTTTCGCAGATCGTCTCTATAGGTAAATTAGGCCTTTTTAGTTCATATTTCAAGGTATTTGGGGGAAAAATATTTCCTTCAAAAATCGCCAAAAATCGAAGTATATAGCCTTGCCTAATGACCAAAAATCGGCCGAAATCAGGGGTTTTGAAAAGTTGCCTTTTTAATGAAAAATAAGTCATTGATGGGTCCAAAACTTTCGCAGATCGTCTCTATAGGTAAATAATGCCTTTTTAGTTCATATTTGAAGGTATTCGGGGGGAAAATATTTCCTTCAAAAATCGCCAAAAATCCAAGTCTATAGCCTTGCCAAATGGCCAAAAAATGGCCAAAATAAGGGGTTTTGAAAAGTTGCCTTTTTCCTCAAAAAAAAGTCGGTAATGGGCCCTAAACTTTCGCAGATCGTTTCTTTAGGTAACTAAAGCCTTTTTAGTTCATATTTAAAGGTATTTGGGGAAAAATATTTCCTTCAAAAATCGGAAAAATCCAAGTCTATAGCCTTGCCTAATGACCAAAAATCGGCCGAAATCAGGGGTTTTGAAAAGTTGCCTTTTTAATGAAAAATAAGTCATTGATGGGTCCAAAACTTTCGCAGATCGTCTCTATAGGTAAATTAGGCCTTTTAGTTCATATTTCAAGGTATTTGGGGAAAATATTTCCTTCAAAATCGCCAAAAATCAAGTCTATAGCCTTGTCTAATGACCAAAAATAGGCCGAAATCATGGGTTTCAAAAAGATGCCTTTTTCCTCAAAAATAAGTCAGTAATGGGCCCGAAACTTTCGCAGATCGTTTCTATAGGTAACTAAAGCCTTTTTAGTTCATATTTAAAGGTATTTGGGGGAAAATTATTTCCTTCAAAAATCGCCAAAAATCCAAGTCTATAGCCTTGCCTAATGACCAAAAATCGGCCGAAATCAGGGGTTTGAAAAGTTGCCTTTTTAATGAAAAATAAGTCATTGATGGGTCCAAAACTTTCGCAGATCGTCTCTATAGGTAAATAATGCCTTTTTAGTTCATATTTGAAGGTATTCGGGGGGGAAATATTTCTTCAAAAATCGCCAAAAATCAAAGTATATAGCCTTGCCTAATGACAAAAAAATGGCCAAATCAGGGGTTTTGAAAAGTTGCCTTTTTCCTCAAAAATAAGCCATTCATGGGTCAAAAACTTTCACAGATCGTCTCTATAGGTAATTAAAGCCTTTTTAGTTCATAATTGAAGGTATTTGGGTGAAAAACCTTTTCCTTCAAAAATCGCCAAAAATCCAAGTCTATAGCCTTGCCAAATGGCCAAAAAATGGCCAAAATCAGGGGTTTTGAAAAGTTGCCTTTTTCCTCAAAAAAAAGTCGGTAATGGGCCCTAAACTTTCGCAGATCGTTTCTTTAGGTAACTAAAGCCTTTTTAGTTCATATTTAAAGGTATTTGGGGGAAAAATATTTCCTTCAAAAATCGCCAAAAATCAAAGTATATAGCCTTGCCTAATGACAAAAAAATGGCCAAATCAGGGGTTTTGAAAAGTTGCCTTTTTCCTCAAAAATAAGCCATTCATGGGTCAAAAACTTTCACAGATCGTCTCTATAGGTAATTAAAGCCTTTTTAGTTCATAATTGAAGGTATTTGGGTGAAAAACCTTTTCCTTCAAAAATCGCCAAAAATCCAAGTCTATAGCCTTGCCAAATGGCCAAAAAATGGCCAAAATCAGGGGTTTTGAAAAGTTGCCTTTTTCCTCAAAAAAAAGTCGGTAATGGGCCCTAAACTTTCGCAGATCGTTTCTATAGGTAACTAAAGCCTTTTTAGTTCATATTTAAAGGTATTTGGGGGAAAAATATTTCCTTCAAAAATCGCCAAAAATCCAAGTCTATAGCCTTGCCTAATGACCAAAAATCGGCCGAAATCAGGGGTTTTGAAAAGTTGCCTTTTTAATGAAAAATAAGTCATTGATGGGTCCAAAACTTTCGCAGATCGTCTCTATAGGTAAATAATGCCTTTTTAGTTCATATTTGAAGGTATTCGGGGGGAAAATATTTCCTTCAAAAATCGCCAAAAATCCAAGTCTATAGCCTTGCCAAATGGCCAAAAAATGGCCAAAATAAGGGGTTTTGAAAAGTTGCCTTTTTCCTCAAAAATAAGACATTCATGGGTCAAAAACTTTCACAGATCGTCTCTATAGGTAATTAAAGCCTTTTTAGTTCATAATTGAAGGTATTTGGGTTAAAAACTTTTTCCTTCAAAAATCGCCAAAATTCCAAGTCTATAGCCTTGCCAAATGGCCAAAAAATGGCGAAAATCAGGGTTTTGAAAAGTTGCCTTTTTAATGAAAATTAAGTCATTGATGGGTCCAAAACTTTCGCAGATCGTCTCTATAGGTAAATAATGCCTTTTTAGTTCATATTTTAAGGTATTCGGGGGGAAAATATTTCCTTCAAAAATCGCCAAAAATCCAAGTCTATAGCCTTGCCTAATGACCAAAAATCGGCCGAAATCAGGGTTTGAAAAGTTGCCTTTTTAATGAAAAATAAGTCATTGATGGGTCCAAAACTTTCGCAGATCGTCTCTATAGGTAAATAATGCCTTTTTAGTTCATATTTGAAGGTATTCGGGGGGGAAATATTTCTTCAATAATCGCCAAAAATCAAAGTATATAGCCTTGCCTAATGACAAAAAAATGGCCAAATCAGGGGTTTTGAAAAGTTGCCTTTTTCCTCAAAAATAAGCCATTCATGGGTCAAAAACTTTCACAGATCGTCTCTATAGGTAATTAAAGCCTTTTTAGTTCATAATTGAAGGTATTTGGGTGAAAAACCTTTTCCTTCAAAAATCGCCAAAAATCCAAGTCTATAGCCTTGCCAAATGGCCAAAAAATGGCCAAAATCAGGGGTTTTGAAAAGTTGCCTTTTTCCTCAAAAAAAAGTCGGTAATGGGCCCTAAACTTTCGCAGATCGTTTCTATAGGTAACTAAAGCCTTTTTAGTTCATATTTAAAGGTATTTGGGGGAAAAATATTTCCTTCAAAAATCGCCAAAAATCCAAGTCTATAGCCTTGCCTAATGACCAAAAATCGGCCGAAATCAGGGGTTTGAAAAGTTGCCTTTTTAATGAAAAATGAGTCATTGATGGGTCCAAAACTTTCGCAGATCGTCTCTATAGGTAAATAAAGCCTTTTTAGTTCATATTTCAAGGTATTTGGGGGAAAAATATTTCCTTCAAAAATCGCCAAAAATCCAAGTCTATAGCCTTGCCTAATGACCAAAAATCGGGCGAAATCAGGGGTTTTGAAAAGTTGCCATTTTAATGAAAAATAAGTCATTGATGGGTCCAAAACTTTCGCAGATCGTCTCTATAGGTAAATAATGCCTTTTTAGTTCATATTTTAAGGTATTCGGGGGGAAAATATTTCCTTCAAAAATCGCCAAAAATCCAAGTTTATAGCCTTGCCAAATGGCCAAAAAATGGCCAAAATCAGGGGTTTTGAAAAGTTGCCTTTTTCCTCAAAAATAAGACATTCATGGGTCAAAAACTTTCACAGATCGTCTCTATAGGTAAATAATGCCTTTTTAGTTCATATTTTAAGGTATTCGGGTTAAAAACTTTTTCCTTCAAAAATCGCCAAAAATCCAAGTCTATAAGCCTTGCCTAATGACCAAAAATCGGCCGAAATCAGGGGTTTTGAAAAGTTGCCTTTTTAATGAAAAATAAGTCATTGATGGGTCCAAAACGTTTGCAGATCGTTTCTATAGGTAATTAAAGCCTTTTTAGCTCATAATTGAAGGTATTTGAGTGAAAAACGTTTTCCTTCAAAAATCGCCAAAAATCCAAGTCTATAGCCTTGCCAAATGGCCAGGAAATGGCCAAAATCAGGGGTTTTGAAAAGTTGCCTTTTTCCTCAAAAATAAGTCATTGATGGGTCCAAAACTTTTGCAGATCGTCTCTATAGGTAAATAATGCCTTTTTAGTTCATATTTGAAGGTATTCGGGGGGAAAATATTTCCTTCAAAAATCGCCAAAAATCCAAGTCTATAGCCTTGCCAAATGGCCAAAAAATGGCCAAAATCAGGGGTTTTGAAAAGTTGCCTTTTTCCTCAAAAAAAAGTCAGTAATGGGCCCGAAACTTTCGCAGATCGTTTCTATAGGTAACTAAAGCCTTTTTAGTTCATATTTAAAGGTATTTGGGGGGAAAATATTTCCTTCAAAAATCGCCAAAAATCCAAGTCTATAGCCTTGCCTAATGACCAAAAATCGGCCGAAATCAGGGGTTTTGAAAAGTTGCCTTTTTAATAAAAAATAAGTCATTGATGGGTCCAAAACTTTCGCAGATCGTCTCTATAGGTAAATAATGCCTTTTTAGTTCATATTTGAAGGTATTCGGGGGGAAAATATTTCCTTCAAAAATCGCCAAAAATCCAAGTCTATAGCCTTGCCAAATGGCCAAAAAATGGCCAAAATCAGGGGTTTTGAAAAGTCATTGATGGGTCCGAAACTTCCGCAGATCGTCTCTATAGGTAAATAATGCCTTTTTAGTTCATATTTGAAGGTATTTGCGTGGAAAATTTTTCCTTCAAAAATCGCCAAATCTCCAAGTCTATAGCCTTGCCAAATGGCTAAAAATCGGCCGTAATTAGGGGTTGTGAAAAGTTGCATTTTTCCTCAAAAATATGTCATTGATGGGTCCAAAACTTTTACAGATCGTCTCTATAGGTAAATAAAGCCTTTTTAGCTCATATTTGAAAGTATTTGGGGGAAAAATATTTCATTCAAAATTTGCCAAAAATCCAAGTCTATAGTCTTGCCAAATGGCCAAAAGATGGCCAAAATCAGGGGTTTTGAAAAGTCGCCTTTTTCCTCAAAAATAAGTCATTGATGGGTCTGAAACTTTCGCAGATCGTTTCTATAGGTAAATAAAGCCATTTTAGTTCATATTTGAAGGTATTTGGGTTTAACGTTTTTCCCTCAAAAATCGCCAAAAATCCAAGTCTATAGCCTTGCCAAACGGCCAAAAATCGGTCAAAATCAGGGGTTCAGAAAAGTTGCCTTTTTCCTCTAAAATACGTAATGGATTGGTCCAAAACTACCTCAGATCGTCTCTATAGGTAAAAAAAGCCTTTTTAGTTCATATTTGAAGGTATTTGGGTTAAGCATTTTCCCCTCAAAAATCGCCAAGAATCCAAGTCTATAGCCTTGCCAAATGGCCAAAATAGGCCGAAATCAGGGGTTTTGAAAAGTCGCCTTTTTCCTCAAAAATAAGTCATTGATGGGTCCGAAACTTCCGCAGATCGTTTTTATAGGTCAATAAAGTCTTTTTAATTCATATTTGAAGGTATTTGGGTTTAACATTTTTCCCTCAAAAATCGCCAAAAATCCAAGTCTATAGCCTTGCCAAATGGCCAAAAATAGGCCGAAATCAGGGGTTTTGGAAAGTCGCCTTTTCCCTCAAAAATAACTTATTGATGAGTCTGAAACATCCGCAGATCGTCTCTATGGGTAAACAAAGCCTTTTTTGTTTATATTTGAAGGTATTCGGGGAAGAAAGCTTCCCTAAAAAGTCAACAAAAATCTATGTCTAAAGCCTTACCTAGCGGCCAAAAATTGGCGAAAGTCAGGGATAAGTTATTTGGGGAAAACATTTTTCCTTCGAAACTGGATCCTGTATAGAATGTCGTTAATTATATGTATAGCGAATAAAGATGCGAAGTTTCACTGCATTGTCTCCATCGGTGAGTATGGATTGTGGACATTGTGATATGCTGCTGTTCGTCTACAAGATCTAATGACTTTCTGAAGCTAGCATAGAGATTCCTTATCAGTATCCTAGCACATGGTCTCAAATGACCATTCACTGGTACTTGTTTTTATTGCGATATCACAGTCTTTCGCAGTTTTGGAGTAAGCCTGATTAATCACGAAACCGGTTCTCTGAGTGATATTGCTTTGCCAACAGACCAAAGAAACAGAAAAAAGAAACAAAGATATGGATACCATTGAATCGTTTTCTCTTCACTTGTTTTGTTCAACCAAAAAAAATGTTCTTCTGGGACAAGGATTCTGTTATGAAATTTAAAGAAAGCGATACAAGTGACAGTCGAGATGGTATAAAATCAACGATTGCCCAGTTTCATGAACCAGTAGGAATCACCGTCTTGTTTTACCATGGTTTTTACATCTGTGATGCAAGCATTGGTGCGATGAGGCGATATTCAATCTTCTGAAAGTGCCATTGCGTTTGTCAAAGACTGTTTTGAAGAAATGGCAGCCTTGATACATCCCATTGCTACAAAGCAGTCCGACCTCCCAAAAGACTTAAATGGCCCTGGTATCTGCTAAGACCTACTAAGCCTACTAAGGTGGGACTTACTTGCTGCATGACATTAGATATTGAGTACCTTCATTCTACTGTGAATCATAAGCAGTGCAGCAATTCGCCAGATCCTTCAGCTCAGCTATGAAGGGAAACAATCACTTTCAGCCTGGATTGCCTACTATTTCAAAATTACTGAAAGCTGGTCTCCTTTGCCGGAGAGCAGATTAAATCTTGACCAAACAAAAAACGCGCATGCGCAAATGAAAATCCCACAATTGCTGGATTTTTGAAAAGCAATTCTTCCAGGACTTTCAAGCTTCTATACACTATCGATTCGGTGTCATGAGTTGGAAGCGTAAGCAAGGGGTATCCAAGCGTAAGCACATGGTCTAGGGGCCGGATATCCCCTCCCTCGGTTGGCTGGCGGAAGACTCATGGGAGAATAGCGATTTCCTGTAACGGGAACCACCGTAAGATGCGACGCCTCAGCCACATTGTCTCGGCATTGTGGATGCAAGTGGGGAGCATTCATCTCAGCACCGGATCAGATGTTTTTGCTTTTGCTTTGCAGTTACAAATAGACCACGCTGGCTTGGCTGACTGGCTGAACAAATCGGTAGATGATGAGATGTAACAAATACAAATTCATCCTATTTGTAGTCAGGTCACAATAGAATGTCATTTAAAATCTACTTTAGCTAAAACCTTTGACTGGATTACCGATTTTGGGCGCGTGAACGTGATATTGAAAATATTTCGACGTGATGTCGTGAAACGGCGAAAATATTGACGTGATCGCGTGATTGATAGACCTGCTTGGGATGGATACGAGATTTCGCAAGCGCATGACGGTCTACTGGCAAAAGCCTCTCGGTAGATCCTCGTATCTCTTGAATGTTAAAAAAGTTCCTGAGATCTAAGACGAAAAAAGAACAAGTTTTATCATTTTCAAGATTCTGTGCTTTAACGAAAAAAATTAAGTAAAAGCTTTTTACATTTTACGGGCTTTTCATAGTAATAGTACAAAAGAATTACAACAAGTAATTACCATATTTCTTCAAACATAAGGAGCTTTTAAGAAGCTTTAAGTACTTAATTTCTTGAAAATTTTGAGAAATTAGTCCTATATGTCTTATAAAGAGTATCGCATTCCCTCTAATAAGCGCCCTCCCTAGAATAAGCGCCCCATTTCAATTACACGTTTTTCTTTACAAGGAACCTTTGGTCTGAGTTGAGGCTTGAGTTCCTTAATTTTTCGACAAAACGAGGCCGAAGTTCCTTGTATTGTTCCTTGTCATGACATATGTTTGAATACTAATTTTTACAGCAAATTCATATAAATTTGCTTCATTTTCGAACTTTAAATATAAATGGAGTCTTTTTGGCAGAAGGATGGGCAATATAGATTGTTATTCTGCTATTTTTCCGTACAAATAGTCTTGTTCTTGAAAAAATTTATTCCTAGTTTTTCATCCGAACCTCGACAGTTCCTTAAAGTTCCTCAATTTTTTGGGAATTGTCAGCCTCGAGTTCCTTATAAAGGTGTTCCTTATAAAACAAACGTGTAAGCTGCCCAACAGTTTGGTCCCAGGCAACCATTAGGTAGCGTATGTGCAAGCTCTTGATGGGACTAATCAAGAAACACCTTTTGTCAGTTGCTGCAAAACTTAGTTTTTGTCAGAGAACGTTACTTTATTCATACATTTTCAAATTATTGCTCGCCTATGAGATAGGTTTTGTAATACGCGCCCTGGGCGCTTAATCAAGGAAGTACGGTGCGTGTAATCTAAGTATATTATGCAAAAAAACGAAAAGCAAGAAAACAGGGATTATTAACAGCATACTTCTTTTTAAATAAGCAACTGGACTTTTGATGCAGCCCTAAAAGTTGCTTAAAATATCTAGTATTTCAACCCTCACAGAATGACTGGTACCCCCTAAAAACTCTATTTTGGCTCTTTTCTTGCTTTCCAATGTAATTGGCAAGTTTGCAACGATATACTTTATAAGGAAAGCTATCTTAACCAAAAGTGTAGCAAAATTTGCAGCCCTAGTTGCTTATTGAGCAGTAGCTTGTTAAAAAATGGTGTAATACGCAAAGAAAACAAGAAAACAAGTAAACAAATACAGTAAACAAGTATCGAAGAAAGCTAGTAAACAAGTATTGGTGGTGTGGCCGAGTGGTCAGGGCGCTCGTCTTGCGAACGTAAGATCGTGGGTTCGAATCTCGTCGGGACCACTTTCCACAAGCCTGCAGTCAACTCAGCTGTCCATCCTTCCGAGGTCAGTAAATGAGTAACCCAGACTTCTGGGGTAATAACTGACAGTGTCCCCAACTAGTAGAAATGCTAAATACCTAGACATTTAAATGAAGTCGATTATTATTATTATTATTATTATTATTATACATAGCATGAACAAATAAGCAAAATGTAACGAATTGTGGTGCAGAGAGTTTTCCTCTCGTGAATAATTTACACAAGAACATAGTTAATTGACAGAGCTGGGCGAATGTTGATAGATGCTCTAAGATCTTTCTTTATATACAGTATCCAGGCCTATAACAATAAAACCTTTCTACTACATATTACTCTCCCAGATCTCGTTGCTCTACTGCCCCCTTCCCCCTATCCTTAAATGGTCGTTTTTAGCGGCGTAAATAGGCGTGGTTCTGGAACGAGGAGGACGGTCGTACCTTGCCAACTTTTCGCAGGGTGCTATTTGACGTAAAATTGTAGGGCTGAGAAAAACAATGGGGAGTTGACATTTCTTAGGGAGTATTTGCCCAAACCAGCCCTCATTGCTTTCTGGATCGAACAATCCACGCACCAGCGTTGGACAATTTATATAAAACAACAAAATGCCCCCCAATCTACAATCTTGGACAAATATTTGGCACAAGGCCTCTTTTCCAAGGAATACGGCCTCTTTTCCAAGGAATACGGCCTATTCGAGCGGTTTTCTACTTTCAAAACTCCAATTTTTCCCGCTTTACCCCCAAAAAATGCTGATAGTGGAGCAAGACAACTTTTTTCGAAACAATATGGTAAAGGGGGGAGATGGGAAAATTCATAGATAATAAGAGAACTATTTAGGCTGTTCCACTATATTTTGTCCAAGATTGTAAGGTCACTTTAAAATCTCAGCGTCAACCAACAAACAAGCTCTCCTTCACAGTTCCAGCGAAAATCTCGGCTACACTTTTTTCTATAAAGCAACTGGACTTTTGGTCAGAATGAATGGTATCCCCTAAAAACTCTTTCTTGGATTGTTTCTTGCTTTTAAACGTAATTGACAAGTTTACAATGATGTATTGTATAAAGAAAGCTATCTCAACCGAAAAATTTAAACAAAATCTTAGCCCTGTTGCTTATAGAACTGTTGCTTATTAAAAAAAGTGTACCCCATTTGAGGCTTGAAGAAGCTCCGAAAATAGAAGGTGCTATGTCGCGACATTTTTCAGGCCTACACGCTTTTTTTTATAAGCAACCTGCCTCAAGGCCTAGTTCTTAAAGTTCCTTATTTTTGGACCTCTTTTGGGGAAATTGTAGTTCCAAAATTTCCTTAATTTTAACTGTACATTCAGTATTATAACAATAATAGAGAGACACTTGCATGTGAGCAAAGCTCGAGACTACTCAAGGAAACATTTGACACATGCTTAACGTACAATTTATGTGATTTTCGACTGCAAATGAATGGAACCGGCTTTCTAATTCTTGATTATTTGCAGCGATAAAAGCATTCAACATTGAAAAGTTCCTTAATGATTTTCTCTTTAGTAGTATAAGTTCTTTAAACTTTCGGGCCATCTACATGTAGGTTCCTTATAAAGTGGTTCTTTATAAAAAAAGCGTGTAAGTCAACGTGAAATATGTTAAATAATAACAAAATCCTTACATTAGCTTGAAGTAAAGTTTCTTTAAAATGGGGTGCATATTGCTCAGTCAGTGATGATGCAAAATATCAGGTTCGAAAGCAGCATTATTTTGAGTTGGTTTTGACTTCCCGTTCAATTCATATCCATTAACACCGGTGAAAACAACAGAAAATTTCTTCTTCTTACTCTCCTCTGTCTGTGTTTTCCATTGATCACAATATTTTGCTGCGATATCTCTCTCTTCCTTTCGCATGCCCTTTCGTCTGTAGTACACTACCTCCAGAATAACAATGATTATACCAGCGCCAATACCCACGGCTACCATGATGAATACCCCTGAAGAAGAATAGAATAATTCACGTTATTTTTACAATAGTATTCGTCTGTTACTTAGGAGTCAATTATATGAGAGGTTTCATCCCGTTTGTAACTTTAGCCGGGCTGAAATTATTCAAATGATTAGTAGTATTGATTTTCGGCCTTATAAATGGGTCTAGCTCTGCAGAAAATTTAAGAAATACTGCTTGTCTATTCGAATATACCTTTCCCATGCATTATCAGGTACATTATGTGATACTATCTGAACGTTAGTGGATAAAATGTTGTCAACTTGAAAGCACTTTTCCCATCACTGTTCAGTTCTTCCTTTCATTACCTTAATCGAATTTGGTTTTCGATATATACTGCTGTTACAGATAACTTGAACCAGTAAAATAAGAAACAAACTAAATTGCATAAAAATGAGGGCAGACATTTTCATGACATCTTGTGGCACAATTCTGATATTTTCCAGCAAGAAAAACATATTTCAACAGCAGATGAGCCATCATATTCGGTTAGAATTTCATCTCGGCTACAGTTACAAACGGGATGAAATCTCTCATACAATCAGCCCCTTAGTGACAGTGGTCATAACCATGCCCCGTCCATAGGGTAATAAACCAATTGAGAATTGTTTTCCTGGGGCAATACCAAAAACATTAACCCCAGCCTCTGTAAAACACGCCACAAGCTCGGTTTTGCACTGATGGCTTCGGATTGATATTTTCCGATATTGCCCTCAGAAAGAGTTATTATAGGCTTAATAATGGTGATGGTAGAATGGTGTATTTACCGCCAGTCTCTAGGATCTCAGGAGTAGATAAACTAGCGAGACCTTGACGCCGGCTGTGACGCTACCGTGGCCGGGGTCCGATGCTACCTCAGCGAGGGTCTTATAAAACCACAACCTCATAAAAAAATTCAGAAACAGACCGAAATAATTGACTAACATTTATCTCAAATGCGGATCGAAGTGCATCAGTCAGAATGACTTGGTATTGTGCTCTGAATACCAATCAGGTCGAGGCATACAGCGGTTTGATCAATAGAACCAATAGACGCTTCCGCAAAAGATGGCCGCCGTTTTTGCCCACTGTTTTCATTAAGGATTTCGAAAGGAATTCTGGGAATAATTTCCTTAGTTACGCTTTTGACATGCTGCAGACGTTGAATTCGTACCTAAGGAAATTATTCCCAGAATTCCCTTCGTAAAACCTTATGAAAAACAAAGGGTTGACAGAAACGGCGGCCATCTTTTGCGGAAACCTCTATAGAATTATTTGAAGATTTCAAGTGAGAAAACGAACTCTTTCTGTCTACATATAGCACAGAGATAATGAGGGCTCAGTCTGTTTAGTGTCAGAGGAAAAAAGCTTTTAAGGGTCGGTTTAAGCCAATTTGCCGAATTGGCTCGCTTCATTTGACTCGTGTTTATATGGCAAAAAATTAAAGCGGACAAGCCTTTCTATAACCCGGGTTGGCATCAGCAACACATTTCTATAACACAGCTTACAAATCTGATCCTGATCAACTCGGCTAGCAGAGTCAACCCGCTTTGATTAACCGGGTAAACTTGACTTACCGAGACAACCAGCGTCATGTAAGAGCAAACTGATCTTAACAGCCTGTCCTACTGAATGTTGAGTCAAAGATATCTCGGCAAATTGATCCAACCCGAAGCAGCTTGCCTCATACAATCAGGCCCTTAATATGACCAAAGGTGTTTCCATTCTCTATCGTTATCCAGAAGTTGTTGTTGTTGTTGTTGTTACTTTATTTTGAGTAGGCTGTTATTTCTAGCTTTTTCAGCTAATTTAGGCCTACTATGCATGCCGCATCCAGGAATGGGACCCTTAGTTTAACGTCCGTTCCGAAGGACGGCAGAGTGAGTTGTTTAGTCATCCATGTGGAAAGTCACCCATCCAAAGCTGACGCCACTAACTCCACCAACCTCGTCTCCAGGATGAATAGGCCTCTACGTGAAACTCCGCTGTCCATATTCGACCCTGGTATCGGCCTTGTCTATTCACAATTTGATTGGCTGTTCAAACAATAGAAGTTTTAAGTGACGTTACAGTTTTTTCAAAGTTTCACACCAAAATAGGCCGAAAACTATGTGAAAAACATGTGAAAAAACCAAAAAATGATGCTACATGAGATATTGTATCTTGCCTGACAGTTATCGATGAAGTTCTTTGCATTTCCTTTCTAAGAACATCTGCTTTCGGAATCTACATCTTGTTTTGATGCCTAGGCCAAATTTGCCAGTATTTTGGCAGATTTTTTGTAACAGGGCCGGTTGAGTACCAGGGCCAAAATCGATTTGACGGTTGAGATTCGAGGAAACTCGATTTGGGGCCTGGGGACGTAGGTTGAGAATCAACTAAGCAAGGGTCGAGGAAAGACGACGAGAATACAAAGTAAAGATGAATAAAACACACAAAAGGCTAACCAATACTCGGTAAGACTTAATAAGGACTATGCAAAGACTAAGCAAGGATGAAACAAAGATTAAGTTAGGCGTAGCATAGACAAAGTTAAGCTTAAGTAAGACTTAATAAGTAAGGATAAAAGATTCAGCAAGACCAAGTAAGAAATATATCAAGCAATGTTTGCACACGTCACGAAACATTCCACGACAAGCAGAATTTGCTGGGCAGTGGATTCGGAAAAGTTAAAAAAAACCTATTTGCTTTGTGTAAGCAAAACATGTTTGAAAAGCAATGTTTCTTGACGTGGCCAAACAGTAAACCATTTTGCGTCACATGCAAACATCAGGATGTTTGACAAACAGCGGAAACATTTTCGGGCATACTTTAAAACTTTTTTCGTCTGACACTCCTCAGAGTATGAAGGTCAGAACAGACCGAAACAATAGTCTAAGGCGGAATTTATACCCGGATGCGGCTCGAAATGCACCAATGAGAAAGAAAAGGTGAATTGGCATTATGTTTTAAACACCAATCAGCTTTTGACGGGAAGAACAATGAAAATTAATTGAAGAGTGTAAGTGAGAAAACGAACTCTTTCTGTCTACACAGAACCGGCTTTTTGGTCAGATGAAACGGGGATCTAGCCCTGCCAATTATCCGAAAACAGTCCTTGTTGTAATTTTCCGCACACTCTGCGTGATCTAATAAATGTTGTCCTATGGCAGAATCATGTTTAAGGGTGGGTTGTTTTCGGTCTGTTTCTGATGTTCATACTCTGAGGAATGTCAGAAGAAAAAGGCTTTAAGTTTGCCCGCAAATGTTTTCGCTGTTTATTACATTTTAACAGCAAAAAGCCGTAATTGGTGCATGCGCATAAAAATACATTTATAAATAAACTCACCCATTTTTGACGCTTTCAATACCATCCTTCTCCGTCTTGACATTATATTTCTCCATGAAAGTATACATATTGGAAAGCTCCACTTGTCTTTTGAAATATCCTTCAACACTGCTTCCCGTTACTGTGCAGTATGGAAAGTTACTCGAGGGATTTCGAAGCTAGGAAATAAGCACATTTCATGAGCAAGACGAAAATGAACGATAAAATTTGCTGTAAAATAAACTTTAATCAATCCATCCAACCATCGATCCATCGAACCATCCAACCATCGATCCATTCATCCAACAATCCATCCATCAAACGATACATCCACTGATCCATCCTTCGATCCATCAATCCATCCATCCACCTATCCACCGATCCGAGCATCAATCAATCCATCCATCCATCAATCCATCGATCTATTGATCCATCGATCCATCGACCCATCGGTCGATCCATCAATCCATCCATCCATTTATAGATCTATCGATCCATCCATCGATGCATCCATCCATCAATTCATCCGTCCATCGATCAATCCATCGATCAATCCATCCATCCATCCATCCATCCATCCATCCATCCACCTCTCGATCCGTTGATCCATCCATCCATCGATCAATCCATCTATCCATCGCAAATAAAGCTCGGTATTTTCGATATACAATTTTCCATTACTTAAAAGCTTCATAAAATCTAACGTTAAATGTAACTTACATTTGGGTCATCAATGCCGCTAACCACTGGTTTCGGCCTTTCAAGCACCAAAAATGCAGCAAGGTTTGCAGTGTAACTTGCGACGATAATCATTGCAAATGCTGCCCATACCATTCCAAGTACTCTGGCACTAAAGCTTCGTGGGGTAACTAGAAGAAGAAGACAAAAAAGGTCGGGTAAGTTAAGTAAAAAGTTTTCGTACAACGTAAGAAAAAACCCAGAATCGGCTGGGGGCTCAAAGATACAGGGCTAAAGCAAGCAGTGTCGTAACGGAGGCGCTCAGGGCCCGTAGGAATTTTGTAAGATGGGGCTCTTGGGATGGCGAGGCAAAGTGCGATCTACGGGGGGAATGGAGTTGGAGAAGTGGGAAAATGCCCATTTGAAAACATGCCCCTTATAAACTCGAAAATGAACGTTACATGTCCCGTGATTAATGACTATTTATGTGAAGGCCTTAGGAGGCTTTTTAGCATAATATGGCACAAAATTCCTCGAGGGCTCTTTTTGGTTGGAGGCCCTTTGTTCTTGAACTAGTTAGTAAGTAAGCAAGTTGGTCGATCGCAGTCGGCGACCCGAAGGCTCTTCTTTCCATTGCTGCTACCCATGAAGGTGGGGTGGGCGCCACTCCTATCCCTGATCCGAAGACCTCTTACCCTCATTCCTACCCTTTCATGCTGAGTGCTAAGCAGAGAGGCAATGAGTACCATTTTACCAAGTCTCTTGTATGACTCGGCCTTGGCTTGAACCCAAGACCTCGCGACTCGTGGGCGAGCACTCTACCGATAGGCCACACGATAGCTATAGGCCACACGATAGTTCTTGAACTAAGGGAGCCTGAACTGCGTGAAACCACTGAATGCGGGTGAGGATTACCTTCGCCAATGCCACTGTTCAGAAGAACACCCCATGAAAACCACATTGCGCTTGGTAGATCCAAGGGATCTTCTTGCTTATTAGCTCTTGCTCTTTGATACCTTCCAAAAGGACTGAAGCGATCCAATAGGTATAGTATAAAGGCAACGATATGAACAGACAGTAACACCAAAAGCCATAATTCTGTTTTGAAAGGACGGAGAAATGATCCAAGGCTGCTTTCTGCTAATTTCTGCAAGAAAGATAGAAAGGCTTTTTAGTCCCTTCATAGTATAGCAAAAGACGGTAACCCTATGTGTTCAAAGCTCGTTAAAAAAATACGAACTTTTCAAACAGAGGAGGCAGCTTAGAAGTGAGGAGGCTACGGCCTGTTTCTTATTGGAATACCGTCTTTCCTGATTCAAAAATATGTCTCAAAGAGGAGTAAATACTTGCAAATTTAAACTAACGTTCTGAGGGTGAACTAAGTTTTGCAGCAACTAGCAAAACGTGCCTCTTAATTCCTCCTGACAAGAGCGTCTGGGACCAACCTGATGGGCAGCCTAATTCAAAAGGGCCGTTTTTTCCCGCTTATTCCAAGGAAATACGGAAAAGAAGAAGAAGAAAGGTAAGCATAGACTTATTACCTTCCTCCCACTCTTTCGGAAACAGCTTCTAACAGCTACAACAACATACAGCTGTTTCCTCAGAGTGGTTGCAGCGGGGTGGTGGGATGTGGAGGAGCGTAGACTACGACGAATGTAATAAGTCTAAGGTAAGCACACTTTCGATAAATGGGCCTCATAAAGCCAGGCTCATGTCAACCTACGATACGACAGAACTGACGCCAACTAGTTTCAGTGCTATAACTTATGTCGACATGTCAACAACTAGTCAGAACTTCAGGATACAGTTGATCGCAGTCGCAAGAGCGCTTAGGTTGACTGCGACTGACGGGAATCGTTAACGCAGCAACGACGGGAGTTGTTAAATAATCGCAGAAGTAGAATCATGCCTAACTTTCTGGAACTGTGCACCCACTAGCTGCCGTCAAAAAACTAGTCCCCTATGTCAACAGGTCAGTTGCGATCAATTTGTTTCAAAAAATCGCCAATTAATAGACGGCAACTAGTTCTGAATGTGCGCATTGTCGACATATGCCTTGCTTAAAACATAAGGGTCCCTTCCGAGCATTGCCCGATGCCCAATTGCAATATGGATGAGTCTGGCTCTGTGCCAATATGAAATATGAATCAAATTCGATAAGAAATTAGAATACGAAGAGGTTTCTTACGTTTTTGACGAGAATCGATATTCCTTGGTATTTGAAAGGCTTTGAAAACTCGATATACTGTGCTCTTTCATTGTTGATTGTCATCGAAGCGACGATCAAATCCGCTTTACCGTCAATTATCTCGCCAACAGCACCGTTCCAGCGTTTAACGTCACTACCGTTCTTCTGAAAGATAGAATAGAAATCTTAACGTTAAAATCAGGAAACTAACTTTTACGCGGGGCATCAAACACGTTTCCTCGAATCTCTTCCAGCGTAAACCAATATGGTCCCATCTTGGCCCTGGTACCGGCCACAAGATTTGCAGAAATATTTGCAATTTTGACCAAGATGTAGTTTCAGTCTAGAAAGAGATGGTTCTAAGCAAAGAAACGCGAATGACTTAATTGAGAACTGTCAACAGAGACACAATACCGTATGTAGCATCATTTTTGGTTTTTAAAACTAGATTTGAACATGGTTTAAGGCTAAGGCCTATTTCGGTGTAATATTTTGATGAAATTGTGATGTCCATAATAATCAATTCTGTTGCTTGCGTAGCCAATCAAATTGAGAACTGACAATGCCTGTACCAGGGTCGAATATGGACAGCGAAGTTTCACATATCGTTGAAATTTATCCTTCAGCTTTTTATTCTCGCAGCTTTTGATAGCCCTATCATATTGAACTCATTTCGTTTAATATATACATAAGATTGGAGATCGCAGATTCAGTGTGTGAGTCGGAAGCTGGCGGGATATCCAAGGGTAAGCACATGGTCTGGAGGCCGGATAGTCCCACTTCCTTGGCTGGCCGAAGATTCACGGGAGAATAGCGACTTCGTTGCGGCGCCTCAGCCACATTGTCTCGGCATTGTGGGTGCAAGGGGGGGGGGCATTCATCTCCAACACTGAGCAATGTTCGATGAGTTTGATGCAATCTATGATGTTGCTGTAAATTAGTTCACTCGTTACTACTTTAAAACTAACAGTAAATAAAGCACAATTCAATTCATCGCACAAACCTTTGTAAGCGCTCCAAACGATCTATCTCCGCTTAGATGAAGATCATACGTGAAGTTGGTCTTGTTTGCTAATTTCAGAAGTAGATCAATGCAGAAACCTAAAAGAATCAATCACTAAAATCAACTAGGCTCTCATAAAAAGTGCAGAGAAAAGCGAAAGAATGAAATGTGACGCTACAGTGAGTGGGGCTTTAACTAAAGACGTCATAGTACTCAAAGAGGTGTATATATGAAGTTGTAAATTGCAAACTCTAAACCTCTGGAAGCATCCACGGTGAAATCCAAGTTATCTTGTCTCTAGACCTCTAGAGAGGCAGGATCTACAGAAAAGATGCATTTTCCAGGGCCACATACTTGCCACGAAAATCAAAGAAATGCACTCTCCCGAAACTAGAAGTTCTCTTTAATCCTACTGTGTTAAAAGCACTTGGGAAGCAAAGCAAGTGATATTAGCATAAGGACTTGCCATCGATTCGGCTTCTGGCTAAGGCATAGGCTAAGATATGACAGGAGAGGCATGTAGAGCTGGGCACTTAGGCTACAGCTACACCCCACTATTATCTGCCTACAATACACCCACCTCCAAAGAGGAGTGATTTTCAATTCGATTACCGGAGTGTTTTATACCGGATAGCTTGGTCTAAGTGCAACTCAAACGCTCTTTCTAATACGAAAATCAAGACACATTGATAACTGTCCGGTATGGTACAGTATCACTAGGAAAATTATGCAGGACATGAAGGAAACGCAACTAATAAAACAGAGCAAACGAACATCTTATCAACTCACCCTTGCAGCAATGCTCATTGCCTGTTTTAAATGATGATGGACCAGTACATTTTACAAACTTGACTGGTTTATTATCTTTTCCGATTTCTTTGATACTGTCACAGTTTTTACTTTCTTCTTGATGGACAGTCAAGAATGGATGGCTTTCTACAGTAACGATCTAAAAGAAAATATGTGCTTTTAGTAAAACAGTCAAAATTAGAAATCATGCCTCCTTGTTCATGAAAATGTCCCAACTTTCCTTTGAATAAAAGCGCCTTAAAAGTATGGAGATTTTCATGAACGACAAACGCCCCCCCCCCAAATTTCTAAATAAACTACATCTTTCTTTTCTTTTTTAACATACTTTCCCATCCTATGTTGGGGTTCGTATAGACCGTTGTGGCATTTCCCAAGAAGCACTAGCCAAAGAAAAGGACGGTTGCACGCTTTTTTGCAAAGAACCACTTTATAAGGAACATACATGTAGAAGGTCGATAACTTCTAAGAACTTATAATACTAAAAATCAAAACTTTTCAATTCTGAATATTTTCTCACTGCAAACAATCAAGAATTAAGAAGCCGGTTCCATACATTTGCAGTCCAAACTCACATAAATTGTGTGTTACGCATGTATCAAATGTTTCTTGAGTATTTTCAAGCTTTGCTCAGATAGAAGTGACTCTTTATGATAGTCATGGCTCAATATATGCAGTTAAAATTAAGGAACTACTAAGGAACTTTTGGTACTGGTATTTAATCAAAAGAGAGGTACAAAAATAAGGCGCTCTTGGAACTAGGCATCAAGCTAGGTTCTTTATAAGATTAAAAGCATGTAGTGATGTAATTCAAATTTTAGAAACCCACCCTTAGATGATTCGAAACAAAAACTCCCTTTGGCACATCAGTTTTATTTCCAGGCCATATGATTTCATTTTGTTTCACTGATACATTGCCAGCTGCATCAAATCTGCCAATTTCACTAAGAAATTTCACTCCATTTTCTTCTTTCAAATTGAAAATATCATAAGCAGCATTTACACGATCACCCATGGTATCGAGTTTTATGTCTCCTGTCTGACCTCCACTGTATGTTCGGTTTATCATGGATCTAAAGAAAACATAGAAAATAGATTTTTGTGTACGAGAGACATTTGGTGGGTCATGGTCACAGGTAACAAAGTCAGCTCAAGGACAAGCAAAGGACGAGGTTAAAGCCTGTCTCTCATATGTCACCAACCAGAAGCGATTTTGGCCTTACGATGCTTGCGATTTATGAGAACAAGAATTTTTAGTGATCAGCGATGACTGCCAATAATCGCCGATGATCCAGAAAATTCATTTTTGCAATCATCTGGTAAAATGTTTAGGTGCAGATATGAATAAGGGACTGGTCGTTTGCGTATCTTTATATACCTAAACTAACCTAATAATAACACAAAAACTATCCCTGATCGCTGGACTTCTAGACTGCTTTCTACAAACATGACATACACAATTCATGTCAATTAACTGTTCACGTGATGTGTGGACGTCGCAACATCATAATCTCGGACAGGGAAAGCCACATGAGAACATCGTCGGCGTTCGGAGATCGTCGGAGATCAGTTCTGGTCATATCAAAACGAGGCTGTTTGTTTTTTGTCAAATGATACAATGTGATAGCACAGGGGACGCAGGATCATCGATCATCGTGAACAAGCAGCATATGTGAGCACTTCGTAAGCGATGATCGCAGACGGTTGCCGACTGCCTAAGATCAGGTTTTCGACATATGCGAACCAGCCTTAATCCTAAAACCTCAATTGAACCACTGCTTGCCTTAATGTTTTGAATCACCGTTTTAATATGGCATGTTTTCCAAAAACATTATTTGTTCACTTATGCTGTAGGTAAGGCCTCAAAAATCCCTCTACCAAGTCAACAATGTTTTTTAGAAGATCAGGAACGTGCGTTTCAGTGGCAATGTTAAATATCCAGGGGGAAACCTTCAAATAATGAATCATTTTCACTTACTTGAACAGCGTTTGTCCAGATTTCCACAATCCAGGCTTCTCATTGCAAGAAGACGGGGGTTGTGTCAGTGTAGACGTATTTCTATCGAATTTCCCCAGTGTCTTCGCAGCAATCATAACTGCATCATTTATATGAGATCTGTAATCCGTGCCTTGTTTCAGCTTCAGCGTAAGCAGTCCTATAACATAAAATGATATAGTCAGAGATCAAAAAAGCAAGAAGAAAATTATAGAGTTACTTAGAAAGAGATTTGAAACTAAGCGACGGTACCTCCTGTAGGCTCCAGCTCCATTCAAATGATCAAGCATTTTTGGTCAAATACTTGAAATTGGCTTGACAAGCATTGTTTGACCGTTTGGCCACGCCGTTAAGAATTGCTTTACAAGCAAAAATAATTTCAATTTGTTGCAAGATGTTTTTGAAAAGCTTCAAAAATATTTTCTGTTTATAACAAGCAAAAAGATGTTTGGCAAGCAATGTTTTGTGACGTGGCCAAACGAGACAATAATTTGTTTAAAGCAAAATTTCAGAGTTTTGACGAATACTGTTTGATCGTTTGGCCGGTACCTTAGGCTGAGATAGGCCTATCCTTGACTTGACCCCAGGGAAACGATTAGGCATGGTCTAAGATTTTTGGCACTATGAACACTAAAAGCGCTACCTAGAAGGCACGGTTATTGTATTCACTCCTTTTCGATCAAACTAGCCCAATCAATAGGAGAAGAATCACATTTCTCATTGCCCGACGATGGGAGTCGTAGCTCTCCTGAAACACTGACCAGGTAAATATCAAAGGCTTGGCCCTTTAAACAACCGAGCTTTCCAGAAGGCAGGGCTGGTGTTTTTCACACCATTTTGATCCAACCAACCCAGTCAATAGGAAAAGAAGCATATTTCTCACTGCCCGACGATGAGGGACGGAGCCCTCCCAAAACATTGACCCAATAAATATCAGTCTATGGTGCTTTAAACAACCGAGCTTCATAGAAGGCAAGGTTTGTGTTTTTCACACAGTTTAGATCACACGAACACAATTAATAGGAGAAGAGCAAAATTTCTCATTGCCCGAGACGAAGCTTTCCCGTGAACGTTGCCCTGATAAATATCAAAGGCTTGTCATGTAAAGCAGTGTCTACCATGACTAGTAATTTGTCAGAAACAGCCTTGGTAAATGCGAATAAATTCACTCTGATTACCTTGTGGTGCACTGTTTAAAGCAATGCCGCTTGCTGCCTCTTCATTTACAATCCAGCTATAACCAGCAGTGGTAAGTCCAAGAGCGGCGGCATCTCTGTAAAGTATGGCAGCATCGGACGAACTGCAACAGACAGAAGAAGCAATAATCTTTGGAAAAAACGTGAGAAATCAATAGGAACAGGGCAGGTGTCGAGTCTGCTATCTCTGGTATTGCACATCAGTGGTCTATCAACTAACATCCCTGGCCACAAACCCTCTGGCAAACACTAGGATAGACACGAGTGGCATACCTCAATAGATGAAACTTATGCAAACACACATTGTACGGGAAGATAATAGTGGACACTTACTTCACAATTTAGGTCAGTTGAGATATTCAGTGACATGGATACATTACCTATCCACACTGGTCAAGTCAATATTTCTTTATTCCTGTGAGACTTGAACACCAACGGTAGAAACAAAAAAGAGAATACAGGTGACTTAGATGAGATGATTTCGCAAACTCCTCAGTATCCCGTATTGGGGTTCCTCGCCATCCACTATAGAGGTTCCTCAGCATCCCCTATTGGGGTTCCTCGGCATCCACTATAGGGGTTCCTTAGCATCCCCTTTTGTGGTTCCTCGACATCCCCAATTGGGGTTCCTCGGCATCCACTATAGGGGTTCCTAAGCATCCCTTTTTGTGGTTCCTCGGCATCCCCTATTGGGGTTCCTCGGCATCCGCTATAGGGGTTCCTCGGCATCCCCTATCGGGGTTCCTCGGCATCCACTATAGGGGTTCCTTAGCATCCCCTTTTGTGGTTCCTCGGCATCCCCAATTGGGGTTCCTCGGCATCCACTATAGGGGTTCCTAAGCATCCCGTTTTATGGTTCCTCGGCATCCACTATTGGGGTTCCTCAGCATTCCCTTTTGTGGTTCCTCGGCATCCACTAAAGGGGTTCCTCAGCATTCCCTTTTGTGGTTCCTCGGCATCCACTATAGGGGTTCCTCAGCATCCCCTTTTGTAGTTCCTCGGTATCCACTATAGGGGTTCCTCAGCATCCCCTTTTGTGGTTCCTCGGCATCCACTATAGGGGTTCCTAAGCATCCCCTTTTGTGGTTCCTCGGTATCCCCTATTGGGGTTCCTCAGCATCCCCTTTTGTGGTTACTCGGCATCCCCAATTGGGGTTCCTCGGCGTCCGCTATAGGGGTTCCTCAGCATCCCCTATTGGGGTTCCTCAGCATCCCCTATTGGGGTCCCTCGGTATCCACTATAGGGGTTCCTCAGCATCCCCCTTTTGTGGTTCCTCGGCATCCCGAATGGGGGTTCCTCAGCATCCCCTATTGGGGTTCCTCAGCATTCCCTTTTGTGGTTCCTCGGCATCCACTATAGGGGTTCCTCAGCATTCCCTTTTGTGGTTCCTCGGCATCCACTATAGGGGTTCCTCAGCATCCCCTTTTGTAGTTCCTCGGTATCCACTATAGGGGTTCCTCAGCATCCCCCTTTTGTGGTTCCTCGGCATCCCGAATGGGGGTTCCTCGGCATCCCCTATTGGGGTTCCTCGGCATCCACTATAGGGGTTCCTAAGCATCCCCTTTTGTGGTTCCTCGGCATCCCCTATTGGGGTTCCTCGGCATCCGCTATAGGGGTTCCTCAGCATCCCCTATTTGGGTTCCTCGGCATCCACTATAGGGGTTCCTCAGCATCCCCTTTTGTAGTTCCTCGGCACCCCCATTGGGGTTCCTCGGCATCCACTATAGGGGTTCCTCAGCATTCCCTTTTGTGGTTCCTCGGCATCCCTAATTGGGGTTCCTCGGCATCCACTATAGGGGTTCCTCGGCATCCACTATAGGGGTTCCTCAGCATCCCCTTTTGTGGTTCCTCGGCAGCCCCATTGGGGTTCCTTGGCATCCACTATAGGGGTTCCTCAGCATCCCCTTTTGTGGTTCCCCGGCATCCCCTATTGGGGTTCCTCGGCATCCGCTATAGGGGTTCCTCCAGCATCATCATAAGCGACCATAAGGTTGTCCCGGCAACGGGACATGCAAGGTAAGGAAACAGGACCACATATCAGCGATGCGATGTCTTATTGTAGGCCAGAAACTAAACCTCAAATGCAAAAGACGTGCAAAAAATATGCTGCAAAGGAAAAGAGGGCGAAGGATGTGATCACATGAAAAACATGCTCACTGCTTAGGTGCACTGGTTCTCAATAAGGAATAGATTGAGTTGTTTAATGTCTTCAAGATCTATAAGATAGCCTAAATAATTCATTCTCTCATTTGTTGTTACACTTGTTTTAAACGATATTTGAGAGATACTCGTCATTAAATTTGCATGAATACATTGCATAATATCAATTGCGTCAAATGTCCCTCAATAAATTTGTCTTTGGCTATTCCTGGATATTATGACCGTAGGCTATAACTACTCAAGCCCTTAGAAACGTAACATTAAAAAGAACCGGGGGTAGCTTGAGTTCGTAAAGTCTATCGATATTCATACAAAATTTCCGAAGTTCTGTTTTTCAAAAAAGTTAGACTTGTGGACATCCGATTTACATCAATCCCGCAAATCCTAAAATTAACCCCCTGGGGGTTTAATTATTATTTTTATATTGGAGGGTGGGGGCTTATTCGAGACAAGGCTAACATCAATATGTCAGGGGTGGAAGCTTATTCGAGGAGGGGGCTTATTAACAATTTCTCGCGCTATATGGCGGGGGCTAATTCGAGGGAGGGCTTATTCGAGAGGGCCAAATCGAGGATTTACGGTATGCCGAAAACGTCTAACCATATGCGGGTAGCATGCCCCCAGTACTCAAGGCATACTAAGCGCTCCTGGGAAGACAGCTGGTAATCAAGAAGACAGTGGTGATATCTGGCAATATACCTGGCACCAAAAATGATCACTTTAGACTGCTTCTTCGATACCTCTGTCAAATAAGATGTCAAGTTTTTCGACCCACTTGCAAAGATAATCGGATATTCAACCTAAGAAAAAAGGAAAGATTTAGAGAACTCTTAAGTTTATCCCCCCACCCCCAGGATAATAAAAAAACTGAAACCTTGTCAGGAAATCGGGCGTTTGTGTATCGGCTAAATGAGACGGCTTACAAAGGGCTTCTGGAGAGTATCCATTGCCCTTATAAAGCCCTTGGTCCTCTTGCCTATAAGCCCCTAAGTTTCGCTAAGTCAGCGACTGGGACAAAGAAACTATTTCCGGTCCATCGCATTAACACCTTCTGCCGCCGGCCCTCAAGCCTCAGGTACCCCTAAACTGCCCGACCAGCTGAAATTCCTGTTTGTCAGCGATGTTTATTACGTGGCCAAACAGTCAAACATTGATAGGAAAGCAGAGTCAGCAAACTGTTTAAATGTTTGAAGATCAGGGCCTTAGGCCCTAGCCAAACGATCAATCATTGGAGCCCAAACACTTGATATTTACAAACAATGTTTAATTGTTTGGCCACGTCGCAAAACATTGCTTCACAAGCAGAATTAATTGGCAGTGTTATGAATAACTTCAAAAACATTTTCTGCTGGTTATAAGCAGAAAATATTCGACAAGCAATGTTTTTGACGTGGCCAAACAGGACAACACTTTGTTTCACATGCAATTTTCAGATGTTTGACGAGTAATGTTTGATCGTTTGACCACGTCACTAGACATCGACTGACAAGCAAAACTAATACACCTTTTCAACTAAAAGCCTCGTTTTCAAAATTTACGAAAATTTGTTCGTACCAAAATTTTGACCCCAGATTCAGATTGACCACCTTCATTTTAGTGTTGACGCAAATTTGTACGCTTCTAGTTCTTACGATGTTGATTTTATAGCGACGGAAAGTTTGAAAATCTGTAAAGGATTTGACCGTGAAAAATCGCTCGGGATGAAATTTTACACCCCCAGTCATTTTTCACGGTCAAAACCTTTATAACTTTTCAAACTTTTAATCGCTATGAAATCAACCTCGTAAGGACTAGAAGCGTAAAAATTTGCCCAAACAGTAAAACGAAGGTGCTGAATTCGAATCTGACGTCGAAATGCTTCTGTGACACAATTTTAAATATTTTTGAAAACGAGGCCCTTAGTTGAAAATGTGTATTCAATTTCGTTGTACGATGTTTTAAAAAAGTTCAAAAACATTTTCCTGCTTGTAAAAAGCAAAAAAGTTTGACAAGCAACGTTTTGCGAGTGACCAAACGGGACAAAATTTTGTTTGACAAGCAAACTTCAAATGTTTGACAAACAATGTTTGACCGTTTTGCCACGCTGTAAAACATTTCTCTTCAAACATTTTGCTTTTGAGAAGATCAAGATGCATTTGAACATTTACAAAACATTCCAAACGAAGCTTTTGCAATACCTTTTTGGCTTTGCGAAGCGACGTGGCTAAACGGCCAAACATTGCTTGAGAAGCAAATTTTAAATGCTAGCCTCAAGCAGCCTGAAACGCTTCTTCAAGGAAGTCTTCCTTGAAGAAGCGTTTCAGGCTGCGCGCAGGCTATCAAATGTTTGCCGAATGATGAATGATCCTTTCGCAAAAAATTGTGAGATAAGTGAATAGTGAATAGTCACATAGCTTAACAAATTGGGGGCAAAGTGGCGTGATATCTAAGGTGTAAAAAAAAAAAAAAAATCACTTACTGTTATGCTGTAATCATATGCAAGGGAGGTGAATTTGATGAACATTTTTCTGTGATCATTATCATTGCTTGTGATCAAAATGACTTTTCCCCATTTGAAATATCGAACAAGTTCAACCAATGGTCTTGCTTGATCAGAAATGGAAGGCACCGTGCGAAGGAAGAAGCTATGTTTGTCCTGAAAAGCAAAGGGAAATCATTTCAGGTCAACTGTTATATGCATTACTCGTTACAAGGAACCATTCTCACAAGTATAACCGTCTTGCCACGTAAATTCAAACGCAGACCACACGCAGATTCCCACGACACAGCAATAACAACTGGGTTTCGATGTGTGATATGGTTCACTTTAATATAAAATCATCATATTAAATAACAATTTAATAGCGTGTAAATAACAAAATCGATAAGAAAGTCGAAGAACAAACGCGAATAAATTTAGCTACAAAACGGGAATAAATAGCTGTATAAATAAATGCGTTAAATGAATAACAGACAAAGCTAAATATAACTTACAATCTATATGTCCTTGCAGCAATAAGAATAAAAATGTGTGGCCTAAATCCAAACTTGCTTAGGCCATTTGCCTAGGCCACTTGCCTAGGCCAAATGTCTATGAAGAAGTAGATATCCGTACTCTACTCGTGTATTCTACAACTGGCGACGAGAACTGAGCAAAACATGCATGCAAAGCTATATATACTGCACGAGTGCACATGCTGTAGAATAATCAAACCAAAAAGACAAAAGGAATAAGTGCAAAAACATGCTTCATTATTTCACGGAATGTGCTCCTATAGGAATTTGATGAAGAATAAGAAACTGTTATGCCATGGTTATGCTAATAACACACAAGGAACCCAGCAAGGTGCCACGACGACGTGGTTTGATCCTGCTAGTTCTTCGTGCCCGTAGCTCGGCGTGGTCGAGGTTCGAGCCCCAGCCACGGTATAGCGTCACAGCCAGGGTCTCATTACTTCATCTACTTCTGAGATCCTAGCGACAGGGACTAAATACACCATTCCATCTTCCCCTGCTCAAGCAAGGAAAAGTAAAGCAAACATTACGGAACCCCGAGGTTTGATTTTCCCAGAAGTTGTTAATTTCCGAGTCTCTGTTTTGCTAGGTTTGTAATATTCTTGCTGACTAATTTATCAAATTGGACCTTTCGTTTAAAAGAAAAAACTTGTCCACATGATTGAGGTTATAAATGTTAGCAAATAAATATCGCACATCCTGCTGCAGCAATACCTCCTAAAGAACATTGATTAAGGGTGGCGGGGATTTAAGATTCAATTATTAAAGATATTTTCTGCTCCCATTTTGCCAAGATTGCAGGTCAAGATCATACAGTACAGAATAAATCTTGTTCGGATATTCGGAGGTTTATCGACGGCAGGTCAAGGAAACATTGTCAAAAAACCGTCGACTCAATTCAAACGGATAAATATCTTTTCCCCGCTGCTTGCGGGCATTTTGAGCGAAATACCACGAATACACGAATTTCACAGACAAACTAAAATTAGCATTGCGAAAAACAACAAATAATAAGGCTCAGATTACTGCAGCAGTTTTGTAAATAATCCCTCGAAAATCGCGTTTCGATAATGAAAGAAAAGTTGATATCAACATAATGATAACTGAGATTCATTGCAAAACTTGATTAGGGATTAAGATAGGGATTCAGAATGGTATGGGATTAAGATAGGGATTGAAAATGGTATTCTCTCTCTAATTGGATCAGTAAGAGGTCACTTGATTTCGAGACACTCCGTCGGGTCGTGGGGATCATATAACTATTGGGGGATTAATACAAGAAAGCAAAAGAAAGGTTATTAGTAGATTTTGGATGCCTTGCGATTAGTTGTACTAGAATCACGCCGGGGTCTCTTTAACATCACATCATTTTCGTATTACGGTAGAAAAACGTGTGTTTTGAGAAAGCGTTCACAATATATTTCCACGAATCCTAGCATTTTCCAAAAGCTGTTCATCAAAGGGGATATAACTTTTTGCGAGTTTTCTCGACTGTTTTTATAAGGAACTAAGTTCGGGATTAGTACTCATTTTCTTAAATTTTCTGCTGCTTTTAGCACTTAAGTTTCTTAAAAGTTCCTTAACTAAAAAGTCCAAAATAGCTACTCTGCAGATAAATAAACGCTAAGGGGTTAAAAAAGGCAAAAGAAACCACGGAGAAAAGTCTGCCTGTATATGTATATGACAGGGAAGAACCACTGCCAAACTCCACAAAGTTCCTCGGGATAAAGGTTCACAAGTACTGGGTTTCTAAACTTTTCTACCATCTTAGGGGACAGTTTCTTATAAGCAGACCATTTATAAAATATGCTAGTATGTCGATTTGGAGAAGGGGTCAACCCAACCTGAGGTAAAATCACCCCTAGTGTTCGGATTTGACTACCTATGTGCTAAAGAAATAGATACGAGGAGAGATCCTAAAGAAAAAAGAAAAAGTGCCTAAAAACTAAATACAATAACGTGGGAAGAAATGACTTTGTTGAAGAATAAGAGAATATATTCTCTTACCTTATCAGAAAATTGGCTGTCCCTTGCTGATATACCAATAACAGGAATATTGTAGAAAGCACACGCGTATGACACGATAAACGGATCTCTGGTAGTGTTCATTGCACGATCAGTAATCACGATATACACGCTGTTATTGATCAGTTTATTGCAAATGTCTTTCATCGCAGTCAATGGGTCTGCATTGAGCAAAGAAGTAGAAGCATTGAGCCGTCCGTTTGACAAACCGAAAGATGCCGGATTCGAGTTCACTTCATCGATCTTTTTCAAGAATTCAGTCTGATGTTCCGCACTGTATAGCATGCCACCGATGCCATAGTACTGTATATTGGCAGCCTTTGTTGCAGCAGCCAGGTAATAGATGCCAAAAACGAGTTTGAGGTATGAAAACTCCATTATTATACCAAGCTACCAAGGTTACAAGTTCGTAAGTTTTCTCCAATGATTTGCAAAAAGATAGGCCAATTCTTCTGCAAAGGATTTCCCGTTACTTGTGCTTGACGATTCTCTTTGCTATTTCGCTATAACATTCCCATGCGTTCTGAGGCAGAAACTTTCATTACTCTGTCAACGCAGAAATAACCAGTTCCTCTTGAACCTTTACGAAGTCCAAGCTAACCTTTAAGAAATCCAAGCTGTCTTTCAAAACAGGCTTTAACTCCTTCAATCGTTTATTCTTATTTCTTTAGAGCTTCTTATACAGCATATACAGATCAATTCAAAATCAAATTCATAAATTGCCACCAACTTTCTCGATTGCTTTCTGTATCTACCATTCAATGGTACCTGCAAGATGAATTAAGTGGATAAAATAACGATTCAAGGCTTTCTACATCGGCACGTAATCTGCATTCATAGACGATTAAAGGCAAAAAGGTGGGGGGTCTAAGGTAAGACATACATTAAGTCATGTAGACGTTATGTAGAGTTATCGCTATTGAGTCGAACTGTTGGACGTTCAAACTACTCTGAGCAAACAGCTGTAGAGATGTAGACGTTGAAGTTGTTATCTTTGCTGATGTTTGCGAAGAGTGGCGCAAATGTAAGAAGTCGAAACGTTACGCGTAATGTCCAAATCTACTGTAATCGCTATTGAATTGAATAACTGGAATTTCAACACTGACCTTCCTGGGGTCCCAAAAGAACCTAAAAATAACTTCAAGCATCTTGAAAGCTGTACCAAAACTTTTTATGTCAATTTCTAAAACAGGCTTCAGTCTTAATACAGAATGATTCCAAGCCTATTTACTGTATTCATATCTATTGCATCTTGCCTTTGTTGTTACAATTTTCTATGTATGTTGAGAATTTTTACCAACCCCCACCCAACCATATCATTCCAACACCCCTTTTAGTATTACTCAGGTTATCCCCCGTGATATTCAAGATGAGGAAAATGCAGGGAGAAAGAAAAGGCTCTTTTTTCCTCTCTCTAATCCTCGTTGCACCCCTTGCACCCCCGGCTCTAGTACCCAGGTAGTCCCGATCCCACCTCCAAATCTCAAAATTTCCGACAATTTTAAAAGCTTTCGTACAGACTCTAATTTCCATGGCACACATCTCTCTCTCTTTGAAAAAAATATGAATAACAAAATAAAACATAAAATAAAGCAAATTAATGGATAAATTATTTATGAAAGGAATAAAACATATCAATTGCTCTTAGAAATGATTAAAAAAATGATATGATATCAATGTTTTATCAATTTTTCTCTGGGAGCTTTCAAGCTCAGTTTCATAGCGCATTCTGATTTTTTAATCAAGCGAATGCAAGTGGTGATTTCTAGGTGAGGGGCCCGCAGGGGGCGAAGCCCCCTTTGTAAAAATAATGGTCGGTTTTAGGGGAGGGCTCAGCCCCAAAAATATATTTGCATTGATCTTGCTTTTGAAAATCTCCTGGTGTTTTCAAGTCCCTAAACATGCTTTATTTGCACTGATCTTGATGTAGAGTGTAGAGTGTGAATAGTCTGGAAACCAGGGTAGGGTTGTCTGTTCCTGAAGGCTATTTAGGCTATATTGCTTCTTCCATTACGCTCGATCCTCCTATTTTGATGGTCACCGAGACTTGATGCACCATTTCATCTTCACTTTCATCATTGCTTTGAATGCAGAGTTTTTCAAGTCCAGTGAAACAGTTTTGTCTAGTAATATCTTGCAGACAGGCGACCTATCAAGTGGATTTGGTCTGCATGACGAGAAGAGCTACGTAATCGACAGTTTCATGAGCTCTTTAGCTCGCTGAAATCGTCGTTGGCTCTCTGATCATACAGTCAAGGCAATTGCGGTATGCCACTCGTGAAAAAATCTATCCTAGTGCTTGCCATTAATGACAAATATGTCAATAGAAATATGAATTGCAGTAAAGAAGGTTAAACATAGCCGAAATACAAAGCCAAACAGGAGGAGAGCCTTTGGCTGTGTGGCTTGGAGAGTTACTGAATGGTTTCATTGGGCTCTTTAGCTGGGCGAAATCTTCACTGCCTCTGTGGCCATGCAGTCCAGGTTCGAATCCTTTTAATCGTGGTACACACTTTTTTTTTATAAGAATACAGTCTATAAGAATATTCAGGCTCAAAATTGCTGAAATTTAAGAATTATTTAAGAATAATCTGAGGCTCAAGCTTGACGAGGATCATTTTTATTTCTCTGCGTTTTTTACACTGCACAATAAGTGTGATTGTCAGGCAACTGTATTTGTTTTGAAATGCATACATCCTGGCTGACTCTTTGATACAATAACTCTTTTTATTAATAAAATAACAAATGACAAAGATTTGACTTATTTCTCTTGATCTTCAGGCCAATTTACAACATTGATGATTAAGAATAATTTAAGAATATTTTCAGGCTCAAAATCGAATAAGCTTAAGAATAATCGAGGCTCGGCAAAAAATAAGGTATTCTTATAAAAAAAAGTGTGTATGCCACTTGTGGAAACATTTATCCTAGTTTGAGTACACTTTTTTCAATAAGAACTTGACTTTGGTCCAGCCCTCAAGAGTTGCTTAACATATCTAGGATTTCAGCTGTCACAGAATGCCTGGTACCCCCTAAAACCTCTTATTTTGGCTCTTTTCTGGCTTCTCAATGTAACTGACAATTTTGCAAGGATGTATAGTATAAAGAAAGCTATTTCACCAGAAATTTTAGCACAATCTCAGCCCTGGTTGCTTATTGAACAGCTGCTTATTAAAAAAAGAGTTAAGAACATTTCAGACAAAATAGGCAAAATTAAAGGACAGAAAATCTTAAACGCGATTCAATGATTCTTATAACATTGGTTTGTCTTAAAAAAATCCTAAAAATTCCTAGAAATCCTTCAAAAATCTGGTCAATCGTTAAACTCTATAGAAAAATCGCTAAATTTACCTGTTGATGCAGTTACCATTGCTCTTCTTTTCGTGAAATTCTAGAACTAAAATCTCAGAACGATCTTCTTCGTCTTTTTATTTCGGCTCTCTACAATCAATAGAAGATGATAAGCAATTCTGTACACAATTCTGACGAATGCAATAGAAATGTATATTGCCTTATTCAATCCGTGGTTTACTTTAATTGATTGACTTACCGGTGGTCAGTTTCTTCGTTTACAATAACTCAGAATGAAATTCAGCTATCAAATTAAACGCAAGGAGCTCATATTGAGATACAGCTGAAAGATCTCAGGGGGTGGTGGTTTTAGCTTGAAAACAAGAGCATCGAAAACGCTATTTTATGTTCTTATCTGATGAAAAATTTAAGAAAACAGGAAACTATACCTATTCATTCAGCAGCCTCGTGTTCACCGACGATTGCAGATTCGGAGATTCGGATTCACGAATCATGGAACAGATTTTGATCAAGATACACGCTAGAGAATCCATACACACAAACTTGAAGGATACATTATAGGGGCAGGCGGGTCTTTATGCTTGATGTGATAGGTTATAATGCTAACCATGTGATGTGAAGGTGATTGATTACTATGTTAACAATATCCAAACTTAGTAACCCACCCCTGAAGTCAAATAAATCACAACAAGCATATTAAACCCCGTCCCCCTATTCAAATTAATCACATTTGAATTTATAGGTTCGTCCTCCAGATACGTGTTTTACACGCTTTTTTCATAAGGAACCTACCTCAAGGCCTAGTTCTAAAAGTTCCTTATTTTTGGGCCTCTTTTGAGGCAATTGTAGTTCCAAAAGTTCCTTAATAGCTCCTTAATTTTAACTGCACATACAGTGGTCTTAACAATAAAAGAGAGACATTTGCATGCGAGCAAAGCCCGAGACTACTCAAAGAAACATTGGATACATGCTTAACGTACAATTTATGTGATTCTCGACTGCAAATGAATGGAACCGGCTTTCTAATTCTTGATTATTTGCAGTGATAAAAGTATTCAACATTCAAAAGTTCCTTAATGATTTTATTTTAGTAGTATAAGTTCTTTAAATTTTCGGGCATTCTACATGTAGGTTCCTTATAAAGTGGTTCCTTATAAAAAAAGCGTGTAATTTAAAGTCGGTTATATCACGATAGCAACTTGAGCAACTTAAGTATCAAAAAGGCGACTCGGGAATAGAATTAAAGCAAACGTCACTATAAATGTAAGACTTCGGCTAAAGAAAGGTCTACTAAAAAGTCCAGTTGAGCCTCTAAAAATCTATTTTATACGCACCGAAGACAATCTTATTGGATCGAAGTAGGGCTAGAATTTTGACTGTGCTTTAACGGCTCTAGTTTTCTCTCCAATACTCGAATATTTATAAGTCAACATCTAGTTGTAACAAAAGAGCGACACGATTTTACCAACCATAGAAAGTCACTGTGATGTTTCCCCTTCTTCCGACCCATTTTTTTACAGAACAATTTTAGAATCAGTTGGGATTTCCCAGCCCCCCCCCCCACACACCCCGGCAAGATGCGCGTATCAAAGGAGTACGGATACGGCGCTCCCTGGTTGTAACGTCAGTTCATACGCGCTAATAAAAATAAAAGTACAGCAATACACTTACCAAGCTTTTCTCCTTCTGCATTTCTGCAACCAGGACTCCAAAAGCAGCCATGTGACACAAGGGAAGAGTACAGACATCCTTATCTACAGTCATCTTTCACTGAACACGAATGGTCAGGTTCACGTTTTATACATTTCTTAATCTGAAAGATAAAAATATCCGAGCAGAAGACTGACGTGTTTGTAATTTGTTCAAAAATTGAAATTTTTTACATATAAAAATACAAAACCAGACTTACCGTAAGTGAGTTGTTTTCTTCAAAATAATTTAAAAAGATAAAGAAACCTAGAATGTTGAAAGACTGAAAGACACCCCCAGTGTCAACCGATCGTGGTGCGGATCGGGGTGTATAAATCGAGGCAGAAATAACCCCGACCACCTGACAGCTATTAGAACTGCCTTTTACATTCAAAATCGTTTCCAAATAGATTTTGGGACGAAATAAATAGAGCTTTTATCTATACTAAATTAAACACTTGAGCCGCAAAATTTCGCAGCCTTCTGCTTCCATCATAGAACAGTTTTTTTCGTTGAGAACAGTAGAACCAGACTTGAATGCAAAAGCGATAGAATTGGTTCGGGCAAGATCAGTATTTTTAGTCAAATAAACGAGGGCTGCTAATGTATAGGCCTATCAAAAGTAGCCTACGTCCAGCCTCAGATTATCGAAAGGCAATTCACTCCTAGAATCTCGTACACACTCAGCTCGAGTCTCTATTGCTTTCGTAAGAATCTTGTAAGAATCCTTTTGTTTCAATAGGAATCTCGTAGGCTTTTTCTAGGAGTGAAATGCCCCTCCCAAGTACTGACCTGAGGAAAGTTCTGGTATCGCACCCAAAGGTCTATCAAAAGCTAAAAGTAAGGCCAAAACAAACGGTATACTAATGGGGTCCGGAGGAGCACTTTATCAGACTTTTTGTTTGAGACGTGCCGCCCGAGCTTCAAAAGCACACCCGATTTTATACCAATTTACGACAAAATATACCGACTTGAAGATTCCGTTTACACTTAAACGGATCCGAAAATGTTGCTATAGGCTTTTCGTTTGCACGTGTACGCATGGATCCGATCCGGATCTTTTTTTTGATACGCTGGAAATGCGGATTCATTTGGCTTCGTTCCGATTTGTACCAGTGTAAACGCAATGAAATCGTACCTTTATCGTACCCGAAAGGTACGGATCTTTAGGATCCGTATCTCTATATCTCGTGTCAACGGAGTTTGAATTACCAAACTTGGAACGATGGGCAGTTAAGATGACTTCGGGCCAGGCTTCGGACTTATAGTCGTATAATTGATATCAAGGAGATTCTAAGAAAAAACATTATTTGATCACATCATCCCCCCTTTTTAATCTTTGAATAACCGAACTTGGAGCGATGGACAGTTAAAATAACTTCGGGCCATGCTTCGGACTTGTAGTCGTAGATGGTCGTAGAATTGAAATCAAGAAGATGCTTAGCCAAAAAATTTTGATAATGGTAAGGTAAGGCAAATCATCCCCCCTTTTTAATCTTCTAAATTTAAACACATCCCATCTACTTTCTAATAGTTTTCACGGATTCATCAGCTCCCTTAAAACATTGCGCTGTACCAAGGAAAACATTTTATACTTCCCGATTCAATTTTTCCCAAACATTATAATCTTAGCGAATAATATGTTATTCAAATAGATTCAATACACACTATGAGGCTCTTAAGGACTTTAGTTTTCATTAAAAATCCAAGCAATTCACTTTTAACTCAGACAAGATGAGCACCAGTTTTGTTGAAATTACGCCTAGTTACAAAATCAATGCAGTGAAAGCAAGGCTTGAATTAATACGTCTGTCTTATAAATGGCACACTTAATTAATGGTTTTCGTGAAAATACTTGGATTAGCAGCAAACTTTTCAATTTTGATTCAGTAATCTGAGAAAGTTATCATCAGCAGGTGGTTTGGAGGAGTTTTCAAGGCACTTGAGCTCTACACATATGCTTATTGCTAATATAAGGGAAACTTTTAGAAACTGAGTAATAATCATTACACCCAATGACATCATTTTATACCAGGTGTCTATGTCTACTAGCCCCAAAAGCCTTTGTGAAAAACACAATTCTAAACATATTTCATCTGCAAAATGTTTGCTAAGGATATAATCATCAACTAATCTTCATCTTCTGCAAAAGAAAGCAAGTTTTTATTATCAAGTTTTTTAACCTTACTTGAACCTTTTTGTCTTTCCTTTGTACCCTTAGAAGTTTTCTGTTTATTCTCTTGTTCTTTCTTTCTTTTAGCAGGGGCTTTAAAGATAATCTTTTCATTGCCCAATGCATCTTTGTTGTTCTTTGCATCACCTTTAAATAAAGAAAAATTAAGAAACTATAAGAGACAACTTGAAAAATTCATTGACACAACCACGATTGTAAAGAATTTGAAATATTTCAGTTAATACACCAAGGTTTTCTTTGTAAATTTTCCAATGTGTGATGTCTACCTAAGCCTAGAATTGCCCCAAGTCTATTTCTTAATATCTTTCTCCAAAGGTCCACCATTCCGTAAAAATAAAGGAAAGTTTTGTCATGGAATCGTGGACCCTAGGAGCAGGATATTGAGAAACAGACTTTTCACTTCGGTAGAATTGAAATTTTTCAAAATCCTAAATTATCAGTTTTTCGAAAATCAAAAGCACCCAAAAATTAGTTTAGGTGCAAAGTTCTACTATCTGAGCACTTATATTATAGATTTTACAAGTGTTCAAAGTTTACGATTTTAAAAGGGCTTAGACCAAGTGGGGTAAAAAGTTTCACCAAGTTCATTGTTTGCGGTGAAAGCCTTTATGAAATCAGAAACTTGGAATGTTCATAAAATTTAGAACACAAGCGCAAGAACAGTGAAACTTTGTACCCAGACTAAGTTTTAGTTTCTTTATAAGATTTTCACATCAAAACATTGATATCTTGTGATTTTGAAAAATTTTAATGCTGTCCGCCCTCTACCAAAGTGATCTAGACTATCGTCTATTACCAGCTTTGTCAGCTTTGTATGATTTATATTCTTCTTCAGTAATATCTCCTTCTTTTAAAACACAAATTGTTGGCAGTTCATCATCTCTCTCGGCATCATCATCATCATCAGCAGAATCAGGACGTTGAATGTCCTTTCTCTTCTTGGTCTCAACTGTTGGACCCTCTTTGTAACCAACTCTCGCTTTGAAATCTCTCAGGAATTTTGGAGTCTCTTGCTTGATGTGCTCCAGCTTGTTTTTTCCACCACCAGCCATTGTAAAAATTGGAAATTAGTTGACTAAAAATAACACTTTTGAGGAGCCAAGCAATGCAAAAAAATGGGCCTAACAAAGTAAGTCAAAGCAATCATCCACTCCAGTCATCAGTGAGAATTTTCGTGATTATTCCTCTTTAAAAAGTCTAACATCGTGTTCTGTAATTACTCCATTCGTATGAATCGACCTTCCAGTGTCTTTTAAAGATCTACTAGCAGCTCGGCATGTTTTTTTTTCAAGAAAAGGAAAGATTGATTCCCGCCACAACAAAAAACATTTAGGCCAGGCAGAAAGAGAAGGTTGCCTAATTCCAAATCGAGATCGCCAGGGAAGAAAGGAAGGGGGGGGGAAGGTGTGAGAAGAAAACATTCCCCTTTCCCCAGAAATCTACTGTAAAGCCCTGGCCAAACACTCAAACATTGTTTGATCGAACAGTTGAAATTTTCTTGTCAAACAAAATGATTGACCGTTTGGCTACGTTGCGAAACATTCTCGTCAAACATTTTTTGCTGGAGACAAGCAAAAAATGTTTCTGAAGCTTTTTAAAACAATGCTAAAGGTATTCTGTTCTGCTTAGCAAATAATGTTATTGACGTGGCACAACAAAACTGTCAAATATTGATTGACTGTAAAGCAAATCTGAAATGTTTGACTACTTCTGAGAATGAAAGCTTAAAAGATTGTTTGTCAAACATTTCATATTTGCTTATCAAGCAATGTTTGGACGTTTGGCTGCTTCACAAAACATTGATTTAAAAGCAAAAAAGCAACGTTTTTCGCATGAGGTATTTGAAACAAGCAAAGAATGTTTGACTTAATGCTAGCAACATATGTTTGACAAGCAGCGCTTGGCGATGTTTTTGAAAAGCTTCGAAAATATTTTCTGCTTTTCACGACCAACAAATGTTTGACAGTCAGTTTTTGCGACGTGACCAAAACGGTGAAACATTTTGCTTGATAATAAGCAAATAACAAATGTTTGACAATGTTTGGTCGTTGGGCCAAAGGATCAAACATTTTTTGTTAAACATTTGCGATTTCCTAATCAAGCAAAATGCTTGATAATTTGGCCACATCGCAAAATATTGTAGTCCAAAATTTTTTGCTTGATACAATTATAAAATGTTTTTAAGTTTTTCAAAAACATTGCTGGTTGAATTCTGCTTGTGAGGCAATGTTTTGTGAAATGGCAAAACGGTCAAACATTGCTTGCAAAGCAAATCTCAAATGTTTGATCAACAATGTTTAATCGTTTGACCATGGCTTAAATCCACAAATCCACGTCGTTTTGGGATTGGTCAAAGGCGAAAGCAGCTTTTGCGAAGGAGCTTAAACGTCTGTTACTGACGTCACATTATATTTCGCGTTTTTGACAAGTTCATAGATTCAGAACAAACGGAGAAATGGCGGCAACAGAAGAAAGCCAGAAACCTGCAATCGCAGCGACGTTGAGAGGGCCCGGGCCAGCAAAATACCGACTACCTGGTACTGTCGGATTCTTGTATCACGACCCAACGAGAAAAAGAGATCCGGCATTCAGCTTCGGCTCGAGATTCGCTGTAAAGGTAAGTCAGCATTTCGTGTTAGATTCATAAGGTCAAACATTCGAAAAGAAAAGAGTCGCGCGATTGCAGAAATGGGCCTATTCGTAGCAAATGTGTCAGCAAATTAATGTAGTGTTAAAGTGGGTGGTAGTGTTTAACCCCTGATTAGCCAAATGCACCTTAGCAGTTTTCGTTCTTTTCGAAGGGATGGTGAGGCTAAACAGCAGTTTAGGGTCCGCAGGCGTTCTACAGTTCTACAGTTACGACGTCGCTCAATCGCTCATCAAAATTTTTGCTCGAGTCAATCAAAAACATGTTTTGTACTTTTTTAAAAACATTGCTAAACAAAACTTGATTTGCACTTTGCTTGTCAATAAATGTTTTGTGACGTGGCCAAACGGTCCAGAATTGCTTGGAAAGCAAATAATGCCGGGCAAACAGTGTTTGGCCGTTGGGCCAGCGCCTTATATCCACAGCTAAAAGATTGATTTCCTGAGTTTAACACCAAAACTGCGGCATTTGTTCTAAGATCCTGTTATAAAATAAGGTTGAAAATATTTTTACATAACGGAGTAGATATTGAGAATTTCAGGTTGTAGGTTCTTATTTGAAGTCGAAGTCGAAGAAGGTTCTCAAAGGGTTGTACTGTGCATAGATTCTCTTGTCCAAAAATTCCTACTATTTGTTTGTTGCAGACGATAGAACGTTCACCGGGACCATGCTATCATATTCCGACGAACATGACCAAAAAAGGAAAAGACCACGCTCCAGCATATTCAATCTACGGCCGTCAAAATGTTCAGTCAAAATTCCAAACGCCAGGACCAGGTTGGTACAATTATAAAAATGATATTCGCTATACTACATCAAAATGACATTCGCTATACTACATCAGGAGAGAAAGCAGACTTAATTTTGAATTCAAGTCTGTGTTTTGGACGTAAAGTTAACATCCGCTATCTTGAACTCTCAAGGGAAACTGGAATTTGTTCGAGATAGCAAATGTTCGAAATAACGGGCATTTGAGATAGCGGATGATTTTTCTATACAAACCCTCCTACCAAAACGAGGGTAAATTGAGAATCGTTCGAGATAGCGAATGTTCGAGATAGCGGGCAGTCGAGATAGCGGATGTCAACTGTATCTCAATCGATATTTCAGAGACTAGTGCTTTCGACAACAGAAGCAAAAGCTCTCTTAATACCTCCAGGTAGAGTCCAGCACAGAACAGAATGTCATCAAAGGAGGTTCTTAGTCCAACGTTCTGCAGTATAAGGCAATAATTTTCTGCAGTTTTCAGCTTCAAGATTCACTGATCTTGAATCATAGATTCGGTAAATCTAGCATATTCACGAGCTTAATTCCCCCCTGGCCCTCCAACAATGTTGGGACTACTGACGATTCTCTTAGCGATTTTCGAGGCCAGAACTAGCTGGAAATTTTAGTGTTTAAACAACATTGTTTATGAGGGAGGATGGGGAGGGCGAAGCAATAGCAGGCAGTAAAAGAGAATTCAGCACAGGTTTTCCAACACTTTCGGTAGCCATTGTTGGAACTGACTCTTCCGCAATCTCCGAAGAACACAAGCCCTCCCTATCCTGATTATGGGTTTTTCGCTTTTTTTTCGTTGTCTTGCAGTCTCTAGCAACCAAAATCTCCAAAGGCAAACGTAATACAGGTGTCGCTTAAAATTTGCGAAGGATCGTAGAATTAGAACTTATACATTCTTGATGTTTCGCGGTTACACGGAGATTTCCTCACCCGGTTACTCTTCTATAGGTAACTACAAACCGGAGAAATACCCGATACCTTACGATCGCAAAGCTCCGAGTTACTCATTCGGCAGTCGGACGTCTTTAGCACGAGTCGATCAACGACCGGCTGCGAATGCGTACAAGCTACCGAGCCTGATGGGACCGAATTGCGTCGTACAGGCTTCCGCAGCCGCACACTCGATCAGTGGTAGGCCTGCCATAGGTGCTTACTGGGAAGACTTGCAAAAGGTAAGTGAAAAGATAAGTTTCCAAAATTTTCAGATTTTAAACTGGAACTTTTCTATCGGATTTGCTAAGCATATCCCCGTCGATAGCATTTTAGAAAATGTCCGTACAGTTCAGTGCCCAAGAAACGGGGGGTGGGGGGGGGGGCTTGAATGAGACTTTCGGCTCGTGGGCTTAGAATCTTGTAGAAATGTATAAAAAGGCTGTAACCGGTATCTTCTTAATCTTGCTCAGATTGAAAACCCAGGAAAGTTGATAAAATAGGGGTCCTGATAAGCTCGGGGTGGGTTAGAAAGCGCACACCCATTTATTTGGAACTGAAGAGTATCTTTAGTAGATATCTTTAGTAGAGTAACGTTCAAAAGTTGAATGCATCCTTGCCTTTTAAGTCTTTGTAACAAAACGGCATACCGTTTGCAAGAGTCAAGTTTGATAAATGAAAACAACTACCTGATCACTAACCTAAGCTGTTCTTTCAGACACCAGGTCCCGGTTCCTATAAAGTCATAGACGTGAATGCAGTCCTATCAAGCAGTCCCGCGTATTCAATTAAAGGAAGGCCGTTTGATGGCCGGGACAAGACGTGTGTGCCAGGGCCAGGAGCGTACAGTCCAGAAAAGGTAGGTAGCTCATAGATTGAGTCGTGAAAGGTTCTCAAATATCATTTTCGGTCTGTCTCTTGGACCCTTAGATTTTTGTTATAACACATGTATAGGAAAGGTACCTTTTCTAGATTGCGTTGCTCTTATAATCAAAAGTTTTACATAGGGATTAGTTTTGCAAAGAGTTAACCGTCCACTATTATTACGCTACGGCTTTTCGGAGTCTCTTTGTCTTCAAAAATTGAATTAATGCGGGAAATTTATTTTATTTTTCAAACTAGAGGACACAGTGCAAATGTTACGAAAGATTTCGGCGAAAACAGGATTTCAAACTAACTTTGAGCGAACTTTGACAAGGTTGAAAAGTGCTTTTTTAGGAAGGTGGATGCTTTAAAACCATTGGGCATGCTTTCTTTAAAAAAAGATTCTGGATGAAGGTCTACCATTATGGATAGCATTAAAAAAGAAACAAAATTTTCTCGTTTCTTTCCGAGAATTTTGACCATAAATTTCGTCCTGACAAGATAATCTAATGAATAGGCGGAACGATTTCCAGCGGACCCAAACAAGCATAGATAGCAGAGTCAAATGTACAGAACAAATGGGCCGGAAGGCACCTCATACAAGTCCGGATACGAAAATTGTTTCGTATTCATATGATTTCACTTATACTTGCAGGTCTGGGTACACAAGAAAAATGGGCCTACATTTTCATTTGGGATACGCCATACGGAGCACATGACTACAGTCAGAGATGGTTGAGTCATCGATTGACAGGATGATTGGGACTTGTAAATAGTTATCTGATATCAAATATTCTTATAAGGCTTTCTCTGAGAAATTAAAAACTAAAGCTTAGGGTTGAAATGTCCTTTTTTCAGCAAAGGAAATTGTTTGAGATCAGGCATGTAAAAAATCAAAATGTTGGATAGAAAAAGATATTCATTAACTTTCACATAAATATTCTTGATTTTAATAAACAAATCACCTCATTTCTTCTTCTTCTTCTTTTCTTTTTATTATGTCTTTCGTTTGGTTTTCAGTTTTAGTTTGTAAAGTTAATGAGGCAAAAGCATTTTCAGTCATTTCTGTGTCCATCGCTTTGGCTTCTGGAAGATTCTCCTGAAATTCAAAAGAAAAATTTTAAGGAAGAATTCCTTGAGATCTTCCAAGCTCTCTAGATCACAAAAACAGAAGGTTTCAGAGAAACAGAAGCCAAGGGCATGTTAACCTTCGAATATCGAAAACAGAAGGTCTAAAACCAGAATCCATTATTTTCAAGAGCAGAAATTCTAGAAATCAGAGGCTAGAAAGTTTGAAAGAAGAATTCAGAAAACCTGAGATCATGACATCGATCCCATGCCCTTAGGCCCTGCCCAAACGATCAAAAATGCTTATCAGGCAATATTTGAATATTTGCCACCTCACGAAACTTTGCTTGACAAACAAACTTTGTTGAGCAAGGTTTTACAAAAATTGCATGCATTTCGACGATAGAGTAGCCAAAAATGATGAAATTTATCCAATCGGGCATACAACTTAATTATGAATAGTATAACCAGAAGCTTAAACATTTTGATTAGAAAACAAACGAGAGATGACAATTGTTTGTTGGAAAGTACAGTCGAATATACAGTGAATAAACAAACAATTGTCATCTCTCGTTTGTTTTCTAATCAAAATGTTTAAGCTTCTGGTTATACTATTCATAATGATGAAATTTGTTTCAAAAGTGAACTTCAGGTGTTTAATCAACAATGTTTGATCGTTTGGCCAGGGTCTTTTTCAAAATATTGCCCACTGCCGAACAATTCTGAATGTTAAGCAATGTTTGCTAGTCGAACAATTGTTTTCGACGTTTTTCAAAAACATGACATTGCCAAGCAATTCTTCTTGCCAAGCAATGTTTTGCGACCTGGCCTGGCCAAACGGTAAACATTGCTTGCAAAGCAAATCTCAAGTGATTGACCAACAATGTTTGATTGTCAAATCTCAAGTGATTGAACAACAATGTTTGATCGACTGATCAAAGCTTTTATGACCCTTGTGCTAGCGACAGTAGTAACAAAATTTGACCAAGAAAAACATTCTGCTTTCGGGGGCAGAAGATTCTGGAAAGCTTCTAAAACTTCAGTTGCAAATGAAAGAATCAGAGACTCCGAAAAGGCAAGTAAAAACAAGACGGACAAGGACGAATGCAGAAGAACTGGAGGAAAGAGCGATAGAAATACAGAAGTGGTGAAGATTTGCGCTGCCAAACAAACTTCAGAGCATGAAAAACCTAAGCTGAAGTTTGATTTTGTTGGGTGCAAAATGCATTATAAACTTCATTCTAACCTGTTCTTTAGAAATATTAGTTTGATCTTCTAGCCGTACAGTTGTTGCTTTAACGTTTCCAAAATGCTCTTTTCCTGCGAACAAAGAATAAATTTTTAAACAGGCATGCTGCATAACGTTAGTAGCTAGTACACAAGGTATTTTTAAAAACATAGCTACAGCACAATTTTGAAGAAGCAATCGATTGTATTGCATGCACTTATGCATAAACTATAACCGTAAATCCTCGAATTGCCCCCCCTCGAATAAGCCCTCTCCTCCAATTAACCTCCAGCCTAGAGCGATAAATTGTTAACAAGCCCCCCTCTAATAAGCCACCCCCTCGAATTAGCCCCCAGCCTAGAGCGATGAATTGTTAATAAGCACCCACCTTCGAATAAGCCCCACCCTTGACACGTTGGGGTTAGCCTTTCGAGTCCAAAATGGTACTTTATCGAGTTGTGACAGAATAATGCATTCTTTCAGTCGATGATCAATCATGCTTTTCGGAATAATCTTCTAAGCCCCCCGTTAAACCCCCACCTCGAATAAGCCCTCCTTCAAACTCATTAAAAATAATTAAGCCCCCAGGTGACTAATTCGAGGATTTCCGGTACATTAAATTAGCATACCTGCAGCGGTTTCCATAAGATCTAGAACTCTAACTCCATCTTTTTCTCCACCAAAACAGAATACGTAAGGTAGATCAGGGCAGCTACATGCATAGTGAATACGACCCTTGAAGAAAGAACTCACGTTAAACATCAAAACCATTGGATTTTCCTAACGCAGCTTAAGTCGACACATTGTGCACGGTCAGAACTACGATCTTCGCCATAAGGTTTTGCGAAAAAATTGAAATTCCTATATTTGTTTACTTACTTCAGAAAAAAACAGCTTAATTTTCGAAAATCCCCACCCCCCCCCCCCCTCATTTCAATGATGTTTATGTTTGAAATACAGTGATGGAAAACGAGGGAGTTTAAGAAATATCAACAAACAACATTGAGTTGGGGGTAGGGGGATCCCTAAAAGAAATTATTTCTGTTTCTAAATAAATTCTCAACCCTTGTGGCGAAGATTGCAGTTGCCAACAGTTAATCAGCAATTTTAGGACTAATCTGTCGAAACTGTAGAATTATTTCTTGATTCATAGCTATCGCTATTGAGTTCAACCTCGGTTTGGAGTTAGTCTCCGTTTGATGAGCGATAACTGGGACTCGGGACACATGTAATTAGTCTATCAAAACTGGTCAACTCAACTTGAGCGCTCTTGCAAGCGATATCAACAATACCCTATCAGCTCTAATTTGTTATTGACATGAAAACATAAGTTAGCAGTTACAACTAGTCGGCTTATTCGGGTCGAAATAACCCTGGCCTTTAGTCACTGTAAGGGTCCACCGTCAGCAACAACAGTTTACATGAAGACAAAAATGAATTGGATGGCCTGAACGAGTAGTTCTGGGCGACCTGTCTTTATCATATTAGCCAAAGGAGCGAAAACTACGACTCACGGAAAAATCCTACAATTCACTTACCATTTTCATATCTTTAGACATAACAAATGCTGGTTTTCCGTCTTTCAGGTCCCAAACTTTAACACTCTTATCAGCAGATGATGTCACCAAGCATCCCGGTATCTGAGAGCTGAGCGTCATACCTAAAAGGTTGTTTTGTATACAAATGACTGCGGAAATATGTTAGTTAAGATGCTAGCGAACCTATACGCAATACTGTGTTGGATATGCACTACTGAGATAGTTATGGAGAACTGTGGCGGTCCATCACAAAAAGCAAACAAATCCCATAGCAGTAGCGCGTATCCAAATATTCAGACAAGAAAACTTTGGAAGACAGCTCCCCTTAGTCCATAATGTGGAAAAGTAAAAGTAATGCACCGACAACAAAACCAAACACTTCTTGGTGAAAACAACATTGCTAAGGGGGGAGAGGGTGCATACATTGAACAATGTAAAAAAATCGTTCAATTTTATACTGCACTGCCCCCCCCCCGAAAGAAGTAAAAACTACGGTATTGTACATTGCTTGTTAAAACAGAAATAGAGTGCAGACAGGAGAAAGTAATGTTTAATACCTGTTACTGCGGCATCGTGTGCACTTAGTTGAAACAAAGGTGCATCAGATCTAACATCATAATAATAGACATTTCCCTTGTCTGTACTAGCCTGTTTGAAGAAAGCAAAATAAGGATAAAGTTCAGAATTCCACAACAAGGAAAAAATAGACTGAGTTAATCGAAAGAGCGCCAAGGGCTAATCTAATCTTATCTAAATTTATTTAACCACGGTAACCCCATCAGTCCTAAAGGATTACTTTTCAGGGGGCCGTGCTACCCTTTTTTATATAAAATTCAATATACAATAGAAATACATAATGTACACATTGTTAAAAAATATCATTAAGTCGTCTTTTAAAAGTGGCAAGGGTAGGTGCATGTTTACAATCATATGTAAGATTATTCCAAAGTTTAGCTCCACGGAAGGATATAGCTTTTTGCCCATTGCTCGTTTTTCTTAAGGGAAGTGAAAGATCAGTGGCAGTATTCCTCAGTTTCCTGGTGTTTTGATGAGATTTTCTTGTGAATAATTTAGCTAGATATTCAGGTTTAAGACCGTGCAACGATTTGTACATGATTGCAGCAGTTTCTTTGGAGTGAGTAACTCCTTGAAATGAGGGATTCTTCTGAAGAACAAAAGCTTTATATGCAACCCACTCGAATAACCGCATTCCCCGAACGAGTATCTCGCCTAAAACTTCAAAATGATGAGCCCCCGTGCAGAGTTTTGATAAAACTTACCCCCCCCCTCGTGCTTTGAAGGTGCTGTGGCGCCGTGGTCACATCCAGCTGGCTCGGCGTGTCAGAAGCTCAGCGAGTTTGGGGTTCGAGTTCCAGCTAAGGTAGCGTCGCAGCCAGTGTCGAGGTCTCGATTAGTTACCCTACTACTGAGATCCTAGCGACTGGCACTAAATACACCATGTCACCTTCAGCATGCAGCCACTTGGGGAAAACGGTAGCTTACATACTAAAAAGACAAATATTATTTTAAAGTTTCAAGCTTCAGTCAGGAAAGCTGGGTATTGATAGATGCAACTGCACCATCTCTGCACATATTAGAAATAGTAAAAAAACCCTTCCAAAGAGATAAAAAAAACAGTAAATTTTAAGCAGGTCAGACACCAGCTTAAAAATACTGCAGCTAGTTTGGTTATAGCCATTAAATCAGAATTAAGATTTCTATCAAATGCCTTACCAGAAAATTAAACGGCGAAAAATGATTCCATATTGCTTGCTCTATTTCGCCAGAGAGTCTCCAAGACTTTGCACAGCCCTAGAAACGAAACATTTGTACATAAACATTAAACGAAGGTTTTACATATGGAATAAAATTGATGGGACTCGAACATGTAGACTCGCTACACAAGTCTCTGTTATGCTCCTTGGAACTGATAGGTCGCTTATAACAGAGCTGTCCTCAACAACAGCAACAATATTACAGTGAGGGGGAGGGACTGGTGTAGCCAGTCTACCTGAGCTGCATGATCGGAGAGACGACGACGGTTCCACTGAGCATTATAGCTCAATGAAATCGATGAGTAACTCTCCAAAACATACAGCACAATGTCATTATCTCACATGTATCTTCGAAAATTTACAACTTTTGCATACCAATCCCATTATACAGTATGCTTAGGCCTCGAGCAAATGAACCGAACATGCAACTGAACATGCCACTGAACATTTTATGCTTTGTTCAGTGCCGAGTGACCAAATGAACTGACCATTTTCACTGGAACATTTGCTGAACATTTTCAGCCTCTTTTTCATGCAGTTATTTTGGCGCTAAATTCGAAATTTTAATTGAAAAATTGACAAAGTTGCTGTCAAGCACATGCGTATATCGGATATATGTTCGATGTTTTTCAGTTGAGTGGCCAAATGAACTGAACATACCACTGAACAAATTTCGATCATCAAACATTTTTGACTCCGATCAAACATTCACAGAACAATGCTCAATGACTGAACAACGCGGCCAAATAAACTGGATACACGCTTTTTTTATAAAGAACCACTTTATAAGGAACCTACATGTAGAATGCCCGAAAATTTAAAGAACTTATACTACTAAAGAGAAAATCATTAAGGAACTTTTGAATGTTGAATACTTTTATCACTGCAAATAATCAACAATTAGAAAGCCGGTTTCATTCATTTGCAGTCGAAAATCACATAAATTGTACGTTAACCATGTATCCAATGTTTCTTTGAGTAGTCTCGAGCTTGGCTCACAAGCAAATCGAGGGGCAAATCACTCCCTAAAAAGTGTACGTGATTTTTAATCAAATGTGATTTTCTCTCGTGATTAATTTGATTTTTGTGATTATTTTGATTATGTGTGATTAATTTGATTTTTGTGATTAATTTGATTGTTTTATGATAAATTTGATTATTGTTAAGACCACGTGATTTTGATTTGATTATTTTGTGATTAATTTGATTATTTTGTGATTAATTTGATTAATTTGTGATTAATTTGATTATTTGTGATTAATTTGATTATTTTGTGTATATGCAGTTAAAATTAAGGAACTATTAAGGAACTTTTGGAACTACAATTGCCTCAAATAAGGCCCAAAAATAAGGAACTTGAAGAACTAGGCCTTGAGGTAGGTTCCTTATAAAACAGCGGGTATTTTACTGAAATTTAATCTTGGACGATTTTCAGTGAAATGTTCAGTTCATTTGTCCAGGGTCTTAGTTTTTTCTTGTCCTGCATATAGAGGAAGAAAAATATTAACATCCAACTCACCTCCGGATTCCTACAGTCGAGAACTTGTACTGTTCTGAAACAAAACTTGAATCGATCATATATTTTTCCTACTTCAATCTCTTAAACGTGCAATACGTTTCAAAGCGAGTGAAGATGTGAGAAATCAGATTTACCAAGACTGAATCAAAATAATCGAGCTCCTAATCGCGCTAGGGTTTTGTCTTTTTTTCAAGAAAAATAGAGAGAAATCATTTACACGTCTAGTAAATCTGGTTTAGATTAACTCAGTTCTACAAATAGTGCGTTTTTATTGGCCAGTTCAACAAATCGAATAGATTGGATTGGCGGAAATTTAACCTGGTTTGAATAAGGCTGTTTTTGAAGTTTCAGTTTGAGACAGTGGCATAACGTTGCTCAGGTTCCCGGCCCCCAAGCAAAAGGGGCCACTGACAGATTTTTCGTACTGTGTGCTTTTTAGCGATACTATTCCAAAAGGTTTCTTAAGGCCATCCCATAAACAGTAAATAACACAGGGGGGGGGGGGGCACGTAACGTATATTTTTCATGGTTCTAAAGGGCATGCTTGCAACATTTTTCCAACTACTCCAAGCTCGCTTCCCCTGTAGAGCTCACTTCGCTTATTCATCCAGATAAGGGCCCCATCTTACTAATGTCCTAAGAGCCCCGGGCGTCTCCGTTACGCCAATATGTGAAAGTAGTATTACGAAAACTTATATCTTTGATAGACAAAACTTACTGATCGAATGAACCTGTCAGCAATGACTGTCCTTCGTACGGATGAAACTGAAGACATTGTACCTGACAGAAATAGAGAGAATATAAAAATTCATCAGGTTATGATCGACATGTCTTTGCTAGTATGTTGATAACCTACAGATCAAATATCAGAAATATGAATTGAATGAATTGAAAATGTTTGATGTAATGGGTTATTATGCTTGATGTTGTGGCCTTTTGCGTACTGGTACTGTGTTGGATAAGCACTACTGTAGTGGGTTATGCTTAATGTGATGGGTTATTATGCTTAATGTGGTGGTATTTTTTGCGTCCTTTTGTGGATAAGCACTATTGTGGTGGGTTATTATGCTTGCTGTGGTGGTATTTTTGCGTACTGTGGTGGATAAGCACTACTGTCCTGGGTTATTATGCTTGATGTGATAGTATGTTTGCTGCACTGTTGTGGATAAGCACTACTGTGGTGTGTTATTATGCTTGCTGTTGGTTTTATGCTTGGTGTAGTAGTATATTTTGCTTGCTGTGGTAGGTTCAGGTTTTATAGAGGTCTTTTATTCCAGGGGGGACGTTTAAAGAAGAAGCTTTTATTTGAAGAAATAAGGCAAAAAATCGAGGCACACAGTCTAAAACATGTGTCTCACGTGGTACCATGCCAATAAATAAAGCTCGGCTGTTACATGAATGATTTTAATGCGTAATGGTATATCAGATACCTTGTCTCGATGATGCCTGAGCGTGTATACCGATTTGCATTCTGCCATGTCCCAGAGTATCACTGTCTTATCAGCTGATCCGCTTGCCAAAACATTCCTTGAAACATATAAAAATAATTTCACTTTGGCGATTTATATCATATGGAATAATTTTTTACAAAACAAACTCTGGCTGATTCCTTCTAAGCCAACCACAGTATGCCCAGTCGCATCAGCAAGCAAGAAGCAAGCAATATTTATTTGTTAAGGCAGGTCAGAGGTTCTGGCAGCTATACAGCTGATGTGGACCTGCAGCTTGTGCCCCAGACTGATATTCTAGAACGAACACCCTGGGTACTCATTTACAGACCGCGGAAGCTGAGTTGACTGTAGGCTTGTGGAAAATGGTCCCGACGAGATTCGAATCAACGATTTTCCGGTTGTGAGCCGAACGCTTGTACCACTCGGCTACACCACCACTTGTATGTTACCCAATCTCAACATATTAATTTTAATGCTAAAACAAACATGAAATTCACCTTGCTTTGCGATTCCAAGAAAGACCTAAAACAGCATCTTTATGACCTTGACTATTTGATGCTGCAGCAACCTAATAAAAAATAAATTATCAATAGATTTATCAGTTGATGAATCAATGAACAAGCTTGTTGAGCTGTCCATACTAATCCTATTCTTGTCAGATATACGAATTATCCAAACGCTTTTAGCCAGCTTGGCTTGTTCAGTTCAAACTGCAGTCGCCACCTAGACTTATTGCATGAGTCCCACTCTTCACAAATAGCAACAACAACAGCAACAACAACAACAATACAGCTGTTTGCTCAGAGTGGTTTGAGCGTAGACTTATTACAAGAGTCGTAGTTATCGCTAGAGTCTATGCTGGACACTCAAACCACCCTGAGCAAACAGCTATATGGTTGTTGTTGTTGTTGCTGCTGTTTGCGAAGAGTGGGACTCAGGTAATCAGTCTAGTTTGAGCGTCCAGCATAGACTCAATAGCGATAACTATGACTCATGTAATAAGTCAAGTCGCCACCATGTTCATTTCATAGTATTCGTAAGCACTCTAATTTCGCATACTGTATTCATCAGCATGATCAGTTTTCACAAGACCCTACCTTTTTCTTTTTCTTTTTCTTTTTACCCAACGTAAAAACAGGTTCCACGGTATCTACTACATCCAAGTCCCAGACTTCTATATGAGGATCCATAGTTCCAACAGCAATAACATTTCCTTTTAAAAGAAAAATGTTCATTACACTCTTTTTCAAATAAACACCTTCACTAAGAGCCAGCCCTCAAAGTTGTTGAAAATATCTGAGATTTCAGCTTTTTCGGGTGAATCACTGACATTTTCGATAAATCTAGCATATTCACAAGCTTAAGCCCTCCCCTCCCCCTCAAACAATGTTGAGACTATGGATGATTCTCCTAGCAAACGCGCGAGGCCAGAATTATCTGGAAATTGTAGGGTTAAACAACATTGTTTAAGGGGGAGGAGGGGGAGGGTGAAGCAATAGCAGGCAGTGAAAGAGAATTTCAGCACAGGCGTTCCAACACTTTCGGCAGTCATTGTACTAGAGGGTGAAGGGTCGCAGGGGGAAACAGCTCCCCAAGTTTATGAGAGAATTATCTTTCGCAGCAATTAAGTCATAAAAAAACATTGCTTGTCAAATTTTTGCTGCTCACGACAAGCAAAAAAAGTTTTTTCAGTAAATAAAATAAGATTTTCCAGTAAATTCTGCTTTTCAAACAATGTTTTGCGACGTGGTCAAACGGTCAAACATTCCTTAAAAAGCAAATCTCTAATGTTAGACAAACAATGTTTCATCTTTCGGTAAGGGCCTTGTATACCAACACAGCTAAAAGATTTCGCCTTCGCCAGAGAGCAAACGTTGTTCGACGAAAAATCCAAAGGTTTTTCAATAGCTACGTTGCAGCAGCAAACATGTAATATAACATAAGCAATATAAAATGGAACTTTACCGACTGCTTTTTATGTGGTCTCTGTAGCGCAGTGGTTAGCGTGCTGGACTCACGACGAAAATGTTGTGGGTTCGAGCCAAGGTCTTTCCAGTCTTTCCAGCCTTCCACTTCTGATTGCAGAGATAACAACCTTGGGCAAGTTTTTAACACAAATGTGCCTCTCTCCACCCAGCAGGTGTATAAATGGGTACCTGGTCGGTAGTTATGAGCGCCGCGTGTGGCTGCACCCTGCTATTTGCTATATGCATCCAGAACAGGGGTAAAGTGTAAAGTCGATTGAGTAGCCCTAAGGCTAATAGTAGACTGAAAAACGGCAACTTTACTTTGCATTACTTTTTTATGTCCTATTCAAACAATCAAATATTTTTGGCAAAACATTTGAGATTTGCTTTACAAGCAACGTTTGACGGTTCGGTCATCTCGCAACAAATTGACTGACAAACAAAACAGCAACGTGTTGAAAACAATTTCTGCTTGTAACAAGCAAAAAAAGATATTTAACACGAAATGTATTGCGACTTTATGAAACAGTGAAACATCTTGTTTGACAAACAATGTTTGATCGTTTGGCGATGGCCTTAGAAAAAAAGAAAACGTGAAAAGTTTTGCAACTTCTTTAACTGCAATCTAGCTTTTTTTCAAACCTAACTATATACTAAAGCCCTAAAGAACAAAACTTAAAAGCATGAAAAATTGACTAACCTGTTTGCGTTGGAGAGCTAGGATCAAAACTCATCCATTCTACAGCTAAAGGTACAGATTCTAACATGATATCATGATGTACATACAGGCTTCCTTCTTCATCATTATACACTAGAAAAAATAATCGAGATTTCAAAAAGAAAGCTTGGAGTTTTATTTCAGAATGCACACTTTTGGTGCATAATTTATTGGGAGGACTTATTCTGCTTCTGACAGACTTTTCAAACCCAGAATTCATTTTTGTTACCCTTAAAATTCCTCAAAACGTACCTTCTTCTCCAAAGGGTGGAAGGTTTGGTAGGAAATAATTAACTGCAAAATAGTTATCGGAATTATAAAAGCCACCAGAGGGGTACTAAGTATACTTTGCTGACGGGATGTACACTCCTTTCCAGATATCGATTTGCCTCTTTTTCTCAAAAGAAGGCACTTTATCTAAAGCCGGTTGTGAGAGAAAGTTGTAGACCGAGAACTGATTAAAGTACCCCCTCCTCCGGGGATAAAGCAACATTGAATAAATTAATGACGATGACGATGACAATAAACTTCACAACGATTCTCAATTTCATTTGCAATCAAGCAAGTTTGCAAGCTCCAATTTTGCACATCTATATCTGTAGGTTTTTATGTACAAGAAAACAAGCCCTACCATGAACTTCAAGATTGCAGTATTCGTCTTCCATTTTCCCAGTGACAATCAGGTTATCATTCGGCTTAATTACAAAGTCATCTTTGTCTTCATCATCCTTGAATAGAATATTGATTCTGTTTTATTTTTCTTGCATTAAACAGTAGAAACAAGTTTTTTCGTCTGAAAACTGCAAAAAGTAGAAACAGCAGACACAGATCGAAACAATTAACATAGACGGAGTTTTATATCCCGACGTCGGTCAGAAAGCAACAATCAAAATTTGCGATAAACAGCGGAAACATTTTGGCATACTTAAAAACCATTTTCGTCTGCAACTGCTAAGAGTATAAACATCAGAAACAGATCAAAACAATTTATATAGGCGGGGTTTATATCCCGACGTGGGTCAGAAAGCAACAATCAAAATTGCAAGAAACAGCAGAAACATTATGGGGGATACTTAAAAACATTTTTCGTCTGAAACTGCTAAGAGTATAAACATCAGAAACAGATCGAAACAATTTATATAGGCGGGATTTATATCCAGACGTGGGTCAGAAAGCAACAATCAAAAATGCAAGAAACAGCAGAAACATTTAGACTGATTACCTGAGTCCCAGTTATCGCTCATGAGACCGAGGCTAGCACTAAAAGGAGACCACTCAAAGGAGATCGAGGTAGTTTGAGCGCCCAGCAATTCAATTCAATAGCGAAACTACGACTCAGGTAATCAGTCTAGGTACTGGCTAGACTTGTTACCTTTTGCCCACTCTTTTGGAAACAGCTACTAACAACTACAACAACACAAAGTACTGTCAGACGAAAAAAAGCTTTTAAGTATATTTAAAAATTTTTCCACTGTTTCTCGTAATTTTGAAATTTGTACTACTCAAAGACTATTCTTCTTAAATTACAGAGAACACTAAAAAACCTTGCTGTAATGTAGCAAATAAGCTTAAAAACCCTTCTGGGCAGGTTTTAAAAATTGACGTCTTTTTGCTTACTATATTTTTCATGGTAATGTATGGATCATCTTCATTTGAAGCGAAATAGGTGAGTCCAGCCATGCCAGCTCCGGACATAATTTCTCCATCTGTAAAAGAATTAGCAAATTTTTGGGTTTTTGTCACAAGTTATAGACGTACCCCCATTTTTTTAAAATGATGTCAAATTTAAAACAATCATCCCAAAAATTGGCAAAACTACAAACAATTGCTCAGTATAAACTTTTGAATATAAACAATTTTTGATGCAATTTTCCATAAGCAGTTAAATAATATTTGGGGCAGTGCAAAACTCAATTGTTTATAAAGAAAGAGTGTATTTCATCATTCCCACTGTTGGAAAACAGCAACAACAACAGCAACAACCACAACAACAATCCTACGCTTTAGCTGCTCAGAGTGGATTTTAGTTTGAGCATTCACTTAATGAACTGTGCGATAAACAGTGGCAACATTTTTGTTCATACTTAAAAGCTTTTTTGGTCTGGCAATCTTCAGAGTATAAACACCAGAATGAATAAATAACAAAAGCAGAATTTATACCGAGATGCGGATCAAAATGCACCAATCAGAAACTGAAGCTGAATGGGCATTGCGTTTTCACACCAATCAGCTTGCGGATGCAGCAGGAAGAGTGTCAGGCGAAAAAAGCTTTCAAGTATGCCCAAAAATGTTTCCCGTTTATAACAGTTCTGAAGTTTTGCACAACTCAAAAACTTTTCACTTATTCAACTGAAACAAGATAACTTTTCTCCAGTAATGAGTCTAGATGAAAAGAAATAGAGCTTACCATTATCATCATCATAATTATCAAAGTCATATTCATTAAGTTCATCATCTTCTTCTTCATCTTTTATTTTAGATTTTTCATTCTTCTCTTCATTTTCTGTCTTTTGTAGCATGTCCTCATCATCTCTGAAATAAAAGAATACCTAATTTGGGTATTGGGAAGTTGTTGAGGTATGGATAGAGGCGATAGAGCATTGGGTTTCCACTAGATCACTTCTGTAGAATCAGAATTTTTCGAAATCACAAGATATCAATTTTTCGATAGAAAAATCATATAAAACACCCAAAAATTAGCTTAGGTGCAAAGTTTTGCTGCCTCAGTGCTTGTATAGATCATTTCGGTAGTAAAAAAATTTTCAATATTGCAAGATATCAATTTTTTGATACAAAAATCGTATAAAGCACCCAAAGATTAGTCTAGGTGCAAAGTTTTACTATCGCAGCGCTTGTGGAATTGATTTTACGAGCGTTCAAAGTTCACGATTTTATAAGGGTAAAAAGTTGAGCCAAGTTCATTCTTTGCGGTCAAAGCCTTTATGAAATCGGGAACTTTGAATGCTCACAAAATTAAGAACACAAATGCTAGGACACTGAAACTTTGTACCTAGACCTAGTTTTGGCAGCTTTATACGATTTTCCTATCAAAAACTCGATATCATGTGATTTTGAAAAATTTTAATGCCGTGTGACGTCATACTGAAATGATCCATTATTGATTTTACAAGTGTTCAAAGTTTACGCAAATAAATCCATGCACTGTTTTGAATCAATCCACTTTGCCTTATTTTTCATGCTTTTTTATGAAAAACAATCCAAGTGTATTGTTACCAGGTTTTGATGAATAGTTAAAAATATCCACACCAGGGAACCCTTCTAGTTCTCATTCTCACCTCACTCTTTGTTTCGTCTCATTCATAAGCTGCTCTATTTCTTGTTTAGAAAGTTCCACCTAAAAGAAAGATAATAATAAGATTGCTCCAAAGAACTGCGGAGCTTAGCTTACTTTCCAGGCATTTAAAGCCAAAATAATAAATTCCATTAAATCACGTGGGGAAAATGGCTTATTCCTTGTTAGGCCTCTTCTTGTTTTTGCTCTTCTCTTCTCATCCAGCATAAAAAAAATAAACATAATGTTGATCATACCTTATCCGGAACTTCTTTAGCTACTCCTCGTTTAACCCAAGCTGCACAGGTCAGCATTTTAGGACTTTGTTAGCGAATCTTCAAAAAATAGAAGAGGAGAGAGTGAGGAAAAAAAAATGACGGATAGAAATTAGAAATTCGTTGTTGCTGCTGTTTCCTTAGGAATTATATGAAATCGAGGCTGTATTGTTTCCATTGTTTCGTTAGTCCCTCCCATCTTTTTTGATTGTGCTGTTGTGTTGTTTATTTGCTTCCCTTGTTTTCCGAGTTGGTTGAAGCAATTTCGTGGGTTTTTAGCCTGACAAGTGTTACGAGTTCCAGAAGTTATAAATGAGTGCAGAAAGACAAAACAGTCGTCCTTCCCAGGTAAATCAACCTGTTAACGATGAAGCAAGCTCTGATGAAGAATTGGTAGGCCTACAACTTGAATCGAATCGACAAGTGAACTCGTCAGACGTCGCCACCGCCGGCGCCACTGCGGCTGGGCCTACCGTCACCGACCCAAACATAAACAGGCTTACTGAGGAAAGTACAGCTAGAGAGGAAAGATTAGCTCGAAAATTGAAAACGATCGATTCTGTTACATCACCAAAGTCTAGTTTTGACGTTAAAGATGAAGAATTAAATGAGTCAAGAAAAGCTTCGGTGAAGCAAGTTTCTGTCCCAGTTCATGTTCATCCCAATCCTGCTGCTGCGACGTCATTCGCGAGAAGTTCGTCATCTGCCTTCAACCCTGCATCGACAAGACCAACTTTCAGAATGGCGGCTACTGTATCCAGCGTAAGCAGACATGGGATGGTCGTTTCGCTGCCAGAAAGAGTGACCCTGATTGTTGATGGCACAAGATTCTTGGCAGACCCACAAATTTTTCTGAAAATGCCTGATACAATGCTAGGGAGGTCAGTTTTGCCAAAATACGAAAAACCTTCAGCCTTGTTTCCTTTCCATGTTTCCTATAAGATAATGAAGCTGTGGCAGAACTAGGAGACATGTTGCATGCAACATTGTATTCAGCACGTCTCCCAGGGTGGCTAAGCATGCCAGTGAAAAAAGCAACATGTCCCACTAGTTGCTGAGGCAAGAAATGCTGTTGTTGACTCCCAGCAGAAACATTTGCATGTCCCTCTCTAAAAATTTTGTCACATGCTACAAAATTTTTGAGGTGGCTAAATTAGAAGACATTGAGAAGACATGTCTCTTAGTTGCTTTCAAGACGTTTCACCCAACCCATCATGGTCGTTTTGCCCAACTTGAAATGGCACACATAACTTCTTTCGTGTAGTTTGTCAATTATTTGATTTATAAACATTCCCTTATTTTCACACTGGTGTGACTGTTTTGTGACAAATCAAGTGATAAATAGCAAGTAATTTAGTTGGGTGAAACAGCCAAGAATGTTAGGCGAAAAGACCAGCTTTGGCAAAAAAGAAGTTGGGCGAACAGAGGTTGGGTGAATCCACCTGATACCTCTTAGTTTAGCCACAGAAGAAACAATGCAAGGAAAAGGGGAATCGTTGATTCCCCAAAATGATGGGTTTTGGGGTATTTGACCATGGTTCCATTCTATAACAGTATTTAGAATTATTGTACCACAAGTTTATATTTTTAACTAAAGCATCATGCTGAAATGCACCTGATGATCTTTTGCGGGATCATCTTCAATTGTTGGACAGGTTGCACTTTTTGTCCTATTTGAAAATTAAAGCACAGCTAAGATTTTGAAAATTAGGCTTTTGAAGCAAAGGCAAAAGAAACTTGTCTTTCCACATGGGAGACCATATTCAAAATAGACATGGTGAAGGTGATATGGTGTTTTCGCATTGGTCGCTAGGATCTCAGTAGTAGGTTAACTAATCGAGACCTCGACCCTTGCCGTGACGCTACCGTGGCTGGGCTCGAACCCACACTGAGCTTCTGACACCACGCGTCAGCTGGATTACACCACAACACCATAGCACCACCACAATGCCACATGCTTTCCAAATCAGCCCTGTTGCTAGCACCCCCTGTATCCTTATCCCCATCTGCCAACATAATGCAGAAAACCCTCTAAATCTCTTCAGCTATTTGAATAATTCTCATTTTTCATTTTTCTTTGAGTAATCTTGGTTTAGTTGTGATCCTTATCTTTGTTGTTTTCTTCAAAATGCGGGTTTAAAAATAAGAAATACCATTAGATAATGCCATATATTTTCTATAATTCTTTAGTTTCTAGCTCTATCCCACACATGGATCCTTCAATCAGAATTCTAATTGCATTAGTCTTATGGTGATAGATGAGACTTCTTTTTGTAATAGAACTTTCTAATTCATTTGTTTTGATTTGATTTTAGAATGTTCAGCTTACACTCTGAGTACATGCGGGCAAATGAAAATGGAGAATACGAAGTTGCAAAAGGCATCTCATCAAGTGTTTTCAAAATTATTATGGTGAGTTGAAAAGTCTTTTATTGATAATGTCCACTATAACATACAGATCAGAAACATGGGTGGTAAGATCAGTTAAAGAGGGCATGAAGAGCAAGCTGAAAGATGTATGAGCCAAAAGATATATGGAGTGAAATTGGCGGACAATGCAAACACAAAAGAAATGATGGAAAGATTAGGATTGAAGGAAACAACTGTGCTGTGGCGTCGTGGTGTAATCCAGCTGACTTGTGGTGTCAGAAGCTCAGTGTGGTCTGGGTTCGAGCCCAGCCACGGTAGCATCACAGCCAGGGTCGAGGTCTCGATAAGTTAACCTACTACTTAGATCCTAGCGACTGGCGCAAAAACACCATTTCACCTTCACTGTTAAAATTGGGAGTTGAGAGCCAGCCTCTAGGACCTGACAAGTAGATGAACTTACAGGACCTCAACCCTGTCTGTGATGCTACCGGGGTAGGGGCTAAAACTGTGAACTTGAGCTCCTCTCACAATGAGCAAGCTGGATTAGAACCTAATGCCACAACACCTTGTTTCATGTCTTTTCTCTACTTTGTCATCACAAAACTTGCAAAAAGCTGTATTTTATGTTGCAGTTGTATTTTACTTTCATACTCTATTTGAATCAATTTCTCTCCATTTAGGAATTCTATAAAAAAGGAACAATGACTTGCACTCCAAATGTCACCATACCAGAGCTAAGAGAAGCATGTGACTATTTGCTGATACCATTTGATGCTAGTGTTATCAGATGCCAAAACTTATGTAAGTAATGCATGTAACCTCTATTTTTCCTTTTACTATTACAAAGCTTCAAGATTTATTTGCCTTTAATTACAAAGAGTTAGTGACTATCCTCACCCTTCATTGCCAGTTCGATTTTGATGGGGATCAAAACCATATTAGCAGATGACAAGTCAGACTGTCCGTCTTCTTACATACATGTATGCATACATAGATTTTTTTTGATGAAGCCTGTCTTGCTAAGGCAGCTCAGAAGAGCCCATTTAGACTAGGCCTGCATCTCAGACCTCGTTTACAGGAGAGAAACTGGATTGCTTCTGATCTGATCTGGAGCCAGTTCTGGCTCTTTTTCATTGCCTTTACACAAAGAACTGGGTTCGTTCCAGTTTGATCTGGAAATATATGACTACCGTGTTTTCTTAGTTGACTCATGCTCTACGACACTTCTTTTTACAAAACTGCTTGAAATTTCTTCTTTTATCAATGCATCATCTTGTGCTAAAGTCATTTGCAACCTTTTTATGATTGTTCCACGCAAATTCCACAATGCACTTCCTTCATAAAATAACTTTAGCTACTATTCATATAAAACTTTAAAAGTTGTTGCTTTGAAAATTTACTGACTGACAATTATTAACGTAATGAGTTTGTTATTAGGTGATCTGCTGCATGAGATATCCAATGAAGGTGCAAGAAAACAATTTATGAATGAATTTCTTGAAGAGCTCATTCTTCCTTTGATGATTAAATGTGCAATGGTAAGCATATTGAATATCTTTGAAAAGTTTGTCCCCCTCTGTGAGTGCGAGTGACTCTGACTTAGCTTTTATGTTATTACCCAGATGTAGTTCGAAATACACCAAACAGTCCAAGTAGGAAAACGAATTCTTTCTGTCTATACACAATCGGACAGAGATCCCAAGACATGTGAATTAAACAAAATCTTGCCTTGCCAATTATTGGATAACAGTCCTTGCTGTAATTTTCTGTACCATCTGAGGTATCGAGTAAGAGTCGTCTTATGGCAGGATCATGTCTAAGGGTGAGTCGTTGTTTTGAACCAGCGTGTTGGTTGCTTTCTTTACCGAAGACTGTAATAACGAAGCCATGGTCGTGGGAACGCGATGCCTTATCCTGTCCCTTAAAGTCTAGGAATTGCAATTTACGTAGGTGCTGTGGTGTCGTGGTGTAATCCAGCTGACTCGTGGTGTCAGAAGCTCAGTGTGGTCAAGGTTCGAGCCCAGCCATGGTAGGGTCACTTTCACCTACGTACCTGGCTTAACATCGCAACATATTTGAGAGAAATGATGATGGCTTGGATTATTATTTTTTATTTAATGTATATATTATTATGTGTTTCATTTCTGCAGAGAGGAAACCGTGAATGTCATTTAGTTGTTCTACAAGATGATGACTCTGTTGAATGGGATCCAGATTATCCACCAAATATGGGAGAAGAATTCGTAGAAAGTAAGTAATTCGAGCAATTCAGAAACTTTACCGGCTAAAAGGAGCTATTCTAGTAGAGAACATTTTTTTCATGATCTTGACAGAAAGGCCAACAGTTTTGAATGATAAGAGTGAATGAATACACGAGTGTCTCATTTCCAAGCGGCTAATAAAAGTCTCAAAACTGCTCAAAATCGCTCGATTTTGTTGAGCACCAGTGGGGACTCCCATTGAGCCCCAACAGGGCTCCAGTCGGTGTGAGGGGTCTTCAAAAATGACTTGCAACTGGTCAATAGAAGTTAAGAAATGACACTGCAGCTTGGGGGTATTTTTGGTTGTTACAACTCATTTCAGTGATTAAAACTAAGTAGAATAAGACTTAAAATATACTTAAACAATCCTAGATTTTTCGACAAGTGGCATACCACAATAGATGGGATTTGAACCTGGACTGGATGACCAGAGAGCCAACGACGTTTCCACTGAGCTATAGAGCTCAATGAAATCGCCGAGTAACTCTCCAAGTCATACAGCCCAAGGCTCTCCTCCAGTTTGACTTTTGTGTTTCTTAAACGATCCTACAGATTTTTAACTGATGTCCACATCAGCTTTCGTATCAGACATGTATGTATGTATGTAACTTAATTTTCCCCAGATTTATTTCTGTAAAGAACATCGTATAATTCGTTGCTTAGCGGACTTACTTTAACTTATGCTTTTCGTTTGTTTCCTAGTTTTACACAGCACATCATTACAGCGTTTCTTTAAGTATTTCGAGAACAGAGACGTTGCGAAAGAGGTTCTCAAAGATCGAGGTCTCAAAAAAGTCAAACTTGGCATTGAAGGTGAGAAGTGCAAGAGATAATTTCCATTTGATGTCTCTGTTACATTCGTTTAAGAAGGATTTTTTTATTAAAATGTCTTCAAACTCGAGCCAAAAGCGTTATTCAGTCTGCCAAATACAAAGATGCTTGGACTCCTCAATGGCTCTCAATACGAGACATCTTGTTCTTTGACAAACAGTCATGACTTAGAAAATCATTCATGGTCCTTGTCCAGACAAACTTAATTCACCCAAAGATCAATGGTCTCTGCTTGCAGATCAAGAAACTACCTCGCATTGCAAATCCAAAGAGCTAGGCTTCATTATAAGAAACGTAGTTTTCATTTTCCTGCGACTAAGGTTTGGAATGAGATCCCAGTCAGCATTAGAACAAGTATCTCGTCAACTGGCTGCAAAAGGTCTCAAAAGCCCTTCTGAATTCAAAGTACCAAACACCACCCCTTGGGAGACAAGCAATGAACAAATTATCGGGGGATGGGGTTTTCCTTTGCCTTTTTCATAAAAAATATGTGCTTTATTGATTTAATCTTTATCATAGGCTACCCGACGCATATGGAGAAGCTGAAGTTCAAACCAAATGGTGGAAAACCCGAAGGTATTCATTAAATGACTTTCTTTCAATTTTCTATCCATTTCTCGCCCTGCCTTTTCCATGGAACCACTGCGAATTTTTCTGACTGTACCTTTCCGAAAGGTGTTTAACTCGTCGAAAAGCGTATCAGATTCATATTAAAACAAAAAGATTCTTACAAAAATCCTACGAAAACAATAGAGATTCTAGCTGTGGTTTTTCAAGATTCCAAGGAGTGATTTGCCTCTCGTGCCTTTCAAACAGAAAATATTCGCTATCTTGGAATCTCTGACTAATTCTATTGGTCTTCTGGCCGCATCGTGTATTCTCATTGCTGCTTAACCCAAATTACTAATCCAGTTCCTTGCTGGTTCATTTAGACTCTGGTAAAAGGATTAAACAATATTCGTCAAACATCTTACATTTGCTTGTCGACCAAATCTTTTATCGTTTGACCATGTTACAAAACATTGCTCATTTGCTAATCTATAATTCTAACAAACAAATAGAGTGTATAAATGAAACTCCATACCAGGAAAGTCACAGTAAAATTTAGTAAAAAACGTATGGACACTAGAATTAATGCAAGTCTGATTAAACGGGGGGCAATAAGCAGGGGGTGCTCGAAATTGATCAATTAGCGGGGGATGGTAGTTAAGTCCCTTAGAGTAGATATTCTGGGCAACTTTAAGGTTTGGCCCTGAGGCAAGTTGTTTATTTAAAAAAAGTTTACCACTAACATTACAATGACATCTTATTTCTCTTTTCTTTCAGTTGTGTACAACTATATCCAACGACCGTTTGTGCACATGTCATGGGAAAAGAGGAAAGCAAGAGCCGCCATGTTGATTTTCAATGCGTCAAACCAAAACATTCAAGTGGTCATCGTGGTTCAATGGACGAATCAGGTGTATTTGAAGGTGGAATTGACAACGCTATACATCCACCACCTCCCGTGCTGTTTGGTCATGAACCCTCCCCAGAACAATGGCATGATGCCTCACAATACCGAGTAAGTTCTTTCTATACTTGTTTCTCTATAAGAACAATCTTTATAAGAAACACCAGGCTGATATTGGAGTAGAATTGTCTGCTATCTCAGAAAACACTCGAGCCAAACCCAAGTATACAAGCGTGAAGCCCTTGCACGGGACGCATTTTCAATATGATATTGAAAGGGTAGAGGGGTGATGAGATGGTGAAAAATCAGCACAAAAATAAGAAACAGGCAAGCTGGAAACGGAGTCAATTCTAATAGAAAACGTGTATTCATTCCGAATTCATGCCGCGAATTGTGAAATTATAGGAATTACTAAGCCCTCTGTTTCAATGTACATTAAAAGCGGGATATTAGAACCTTCATTTATTAAGATCCTATAGCCTCACGTTCTATACTTTCTACGAGGTTAAAAATGACATTTTAAAATTTCGATGAACAGCGAAAACATCGTAGGATTTATTTAAAAGCATTCTTCATCTGACACTCCTCAGAGTATAAACGTCAGAAACAGACCGGAACAATAAGACCGGGGCCCAAACTAGAAACTTCAAGTATTTCCCAATTGTTTTTCATCGCCCCAATTTGATATCTTAGACTATTTTTGAAATTATAGCGATTTTATGCTGCAACGCATTCCTACATGCATGCATCAATTTCTGTGTGAATTTCAAGTATTGACTTGGTAATGGTATTGACAATGTCTGCTCAGTACTCGGCGTGAATGAATTAATGTTCCAACTGCAGACCAGTCGTCAGAATAGCCATTAGCTGAACAAGATTTTATCGCATATACTACCCCCTTGGCAAGCAGCCTACTTAAGCGGCAACCAAAGGCTTTTAGAGAAAATCCGAGGAATCTATACGACCTAAACAGGTGTCGAATCTGAGACCTCTGCCAATAAATGCCAGTGCTCTATCATCTGAGCTATCGTGTCACTTATTTCAACAAGTCGTGGACATACCAGTCGCAAGAAACAATTCAGAAGTTTTGCACGACATTGATCAACAAATGTGTTGTGTTGCTTTGTTATTACTTAAGTTTTTGTTTGATTGTCTTGGAAATTCTAATTTGCCACTAGTTGGCGTGTAGAGTTTCATAATTTGGATTGTGAGTTTGGATGACACACCTCGGCTGGATGTATGTTTTTATTGATTATGATGATGATGATGATCAATTGACTGGCCTAAATGCCGTGATGAGCTTGAAGCAAGGCAACTGTACCGGCTTCTGTTATTATTAATTCTAGACTTGGCTAGATAAGAACTGCAAGTTCAGTCGATAACTGTGTTTTTTAATCTTTTTGTCTGCAGATGTAATCATCAACCCAGCTCATCAAAGTTGTGGTGCACAGATCAGTTGGGGGTGGAATTGAATTATCCAGATAGTAATCTGATGATGAATGGGTAACTGGAAATCAGAGAGTTATGGATGGACATTCGCTGTGCTGAGATAAATCATTAACAGTAGAGATTGAACTTCGGGACTTCAAAATGAACAGAATCATCGTAAGCTTTTTTTGAATATATATTATATGTATTTTTCGTTAAATGTTTTTTTGGAATTGCGTTAGTTAATTTTCACTGTCAGGATAAGCACCTTGCGTTAGTTCAATTCAATTCAATGCCGACTTTAGCAAATTTTTGCAAATTAGCAGCTAGTCTGCCCAAATCGTTTCATACCATATTTTTCTCTCCAACAATGGTTAATATCACCCATACAATTCAACTAATGTAGCATGAATTTATTAAATATTTTATATCAATTTTGAATTTTTCATATCCAAAGAAACTCTGATTACAGTAATGCTTCCATTGACTATTGAGTCACATGGGGGACAAAAATCCCCCCCCCCAGGTTCTATGGTCCTTTACTGCTTCAAGCTACAGATTCAAGTAGCTACCGTCTTGAAAATCATGTCCTTGTTGAACGGGGATTTGTGATGCTGGTTGATTGACAAAAGATTTGTGATTACAAGAGCCCATTTGAAGAGACACAATTTTGCAGTGACAACAGGACAAAAATGATTCATGTGAAATTGGGATGGCATAACACAAGTCTGGTCGCGACATTTTGCTGAACATTCAAATAGGCTCGGCATTTAACGACGCGATTTGTGAAGAGTCACCCGCTTGGTACGACCCGACTTGGAGAGTAGCGACCCAAATTAATAAGACAACTTTTGTCCCCCATGTGACCCCATAATTGACACCTCGTTTACACGGGAACGGATCTGATTGGATCCGCTTCCAAAAAGTTGACGATACACGCTTTTCTTAAGGAACCTACCTAAAGGCCTAGTTCTTGAAGTTCCTTATTTTTGGACCTCTTTTGCGGAAATTGTAGTTCCAAAAGTTTCTTAATAGCTCCTTAATTTTAGCTGTACATTCAGTGTTATAACAATAATAGAGAGATACTTGCATGTAAGCAAAGCTCGAGACGGCTCAAGGAAACATTTAATACATGCGTAACAATTTATGTTATTTTCAACTCTAATGAATGGAACTGGTTTTCTAATTCTTGATTGTTTGCAGCGATAAAAATATTAAACAATAAAAGTTCCTTAATGATTTTCTCTTTAGTAGTATAAGTTCTTTAAATTTTCGGGCCTTCTACATGTAGGTTCCTTATAAAGTGAGTTTTTTTTAAAAGAAGCGTGTAGGCTTTTCGTTCACTCATGTACGCATGGAACCGGTTCTTTTTTGGCAACTGGACCGTATCTTCCTGTGTACGCTAGAAAAGCGAATCGATTCGGATCCGTTCCCGATCCGTTTGCGTGTAAACGCAATGAAATCGTATCCATATCGTACCCGAAAGGTACGAACCTTTTAGATTCGTATGTTGTTCTATCGTGTAAACAGGGTAGACTGTCCCTAATTTTGCTCACATTGAATTGAATTGATGTTGTTGTTGTTCGCTTCAGTCAGGTTTCTTTAGTTTGAGCGTCCAGCAATTCAATTCAATAGCGATAACTACGACTCAAGTAGTAAATCTATAAACAGTGTCAAAAAGCCCAAAACCCCCCTTTAAATTAAACGCATCCTCGAATTAACGCCCTTTCTTAAGCTTGAATCATGGAATAAACGCGCCCCTTCTTGAAAGCCCACTATTAATAAGGGCCCCTCTATGAAAGGGGCGTTTATCGAATCAGTTGCTGCTCTAGTTTATAGAAACTCAGGACGATTTGAAAGCAGTGAGAAAACAGGCATTTTTTTGTCGAGTATTTCTTCCCTTTCCACATAAACCATCGTCCCATTCGGATTTCAGACCTTCGTAATTAGTTGTTGTAGTAATATTGTAATTAATATGTCGTAAAGCCGATTTGAAACCTCCCACTTCCCCCGTTTAACCCCCTCTGTTGCAGGCCCCCAATGAATTTGAAAATTTTATACAACGCACTGGGTTTTTAATTATAGCAATGCGCAGTATTCGAATTTTAAACGCTCATTCATCAATGTCAATTTTATTTTAATAACGACCAGTGCTGAATCGTTTGTTACCCGAGGGGCAATTCACCCCCTTGGAAATCTCGTACACCTTTGTTTGAAATCCTTTTGTTTTCATGGAAATCCAATGGAATCGTTTTGTTTTAACAGAAATCTCGTACGCTTTTATTGAGAGTGAAATGCCCCTCATTTTTACCGATCTGGCAGTGTTAAGAAATTGAAATCTGGTTACATATTGGGTATTGTAATGTTCTTCATACTTTAATGTAACCAATAATGTAATAATATCAAATATTAAATCAAACTTGTATTTTCATTGATGAATTTCAATGAAATTAGCTACCAAGCAATGTCTGTTTTAACTTCTGCACTTTCGTTCGCTCTACACTCTTTTAACATGCAAATTGACTCAGAGACATCCCTCAAAGTTGCTTTAAATTTTTGGTTTAATTTTTATTTGTTCTTAATACCTCATCTTAGCACGTACTGTACTGCTTTTCGTTGTAAAAGAAGTCAAATTTGTGCGCTTTTCCCGCAATGGGTAGTTCAAACTGATTAATTAATCAATCGTCATCATCATCGTCGTCTTCACCATGGGGGGGGGGTTCTTACATAGAAAAGTATCTGGGGATGTGCCGCGCCCGCTAGAGGGTATACTTATTCGGACTTCTAGTCTAGCCACAGACTCCAGAAAAGTATTCAACCTTCCTCCAGACAAAAATACAAGTAGCTGAACACCTTCCTCGTGAAAACGGGAGTGTTTTGGGTGTGGCCAAAGATTTTCCTTTGTTCTAACTGACCTTCCTCCGGTCAATGACCGTGTGACTGTAACTTTTCCTGACTCTGTCTAGCCAAGGGTATTCCTTTTGGCAATTTTGGTCTAGCAAGGGGTGTCATATTTGGCAATGGAGCGGCCATGCTTTCGTCTAAAGTAGCCTTGGAAAGTCGAAATTTCATCGCAAACATTTTTAAAAGAAACTGGTACAAGGTATAAGTCGATCTTTGAATTTTCCGACTTAAGACCAACAATTTCGAGCGTATTTGTCTAGCCAAGGGTATCATTTTGGTAGAAATTGGTCTAGCCAAGGGTGTCATTTTCTCGTAAAAAATATTATAGCTAACGGTACCATTTTGAATATGTCAGCGGCAGACCCCTACCCAGAATTTAGCAAAGAATCCCCCCCCCCCATGGCCTTCACCATCATCATCGTCATTGTCATGATCATTATCCTTCAAACACTTTCAACATATAGTTCATCGTTTCAGTTCCTGGAAATTCAGATTACCCAGAAGCACAGCCAGCCGTTACTAAATCCTGAAAACAGGAACCGAACCACAAAGCGAAGATAAATGATTTTTATCGTGATCCAATTCATTGGGTTTCTCTCGACCCAGACAACCTTACTGATTTTGCAAGAGATGACGACACAGTCGCATCAAATTTCGGTACGTGGGCTGTCGCAAAAGGTAACTATATGTTCATTGGTTAACAACAGTGGCAGGTCACTATGTAAACGAATTTTAAAATATTGTCTTCAAGTGGATTTCATTCTCAAAATTCGTTAAAGACTCACCTGTTCACTTCATTGATTTAGGCCTTTTGCAATTTTGAAGAAGCTTCATCTAAAACACCACATCGAACTTCATTATAAGCCAGGTTCCTTTAGAAAGTAAGTATGAGCATAAACTATGGTTTAAGTATGAAATAGCTTAATTTAAGATTCTTGAAAAACATCTCGAAACTTGATTACATAATGTTGTACTACTGTTCTAACAGAAAAGAGTAATCACAGCATTTTATCCATGATTTTATCTTGAAACTTTAGTTTATTTACCATAAGTTTATATATTCGTTGATACACGTATTTTTTTAATTGATATTCAAGAAACTCTTAAGAAATTTTCAGTACTCAAAATTGGAAAATTTTAAGAAAGTTTCAGTACTGGGTCAATTTTTTAGTTTCTTATAAAAAAATACGTTTATGCATGATCTATTCTAGTTATCTGAGTCCAGACGTTAGTACTGGAAGTTTCTTAAAATTGTAAATTAAGTAGCCCAAGTGCTAAAAGCCCATGGAAGCAAGAAAATATGGAAGCAAGAAAATATGGAAGCGGCTAAAAGTTGCCTAAATTTCTTAATTTTCTGTACTTCACCCCCACTTGCAAAACAATATCAATTTCAACTACCATACGGTAATTGTGGCACAAAATTGAGGGTCTTTAAAGGCATTTTTTCTGCTTCTGGAACGGAAAGAAATCTTATATCCGTTAGAGGAAAAATTGCTTGCAATCTTTGTATGACATTTCATTTCAGACAACTTTTCTAGAAACGTACTAATATCGTTTGGAACAGACAGTACTCTATTACGATTAGTTGTCTATGTCAGTAAGGTATGGCTGCATAAACTTGGGACATATATTACAGTAGTGGCTATTCTATTAAACGTCATTGAAGGGAGGAGAAGGCATTAAAATGATTCTTTACCCAAAAGCACGGACGCTTTTAGGAGAGGGAATTTGCCCCTAGCAACTCAACCGCGACTCCCTGCGATTTGGCGTTTTTAATTCGTTAAGACAAAGAAAAAGACGATATACTCAAAAACTAGAATGGTTTGTTTGCAATGATAAGAAAATGTTCAAATAACTTTAAACAAGAAGAATGCAATGGATTCTAGTGTAGCTGAAGTTCAATAGTGAATTTCTTGGAGAGTATTTATTCATGGATGACAAAGGTTCTTAAAAGATAAAAAAATGACACTCTTTGTCACAGTAAGGCCTTAAGTTTTATTTCGGTCAAATCCGAAACTTTCTTGAAAGAAATAAAGATAGAACATCTTTAATCGCATGCTTTCTTCCTTGCCATATTTGTACAAAACAGGTTCTAGGTAAATCAATATTGCACTGTTATCGTCTATTTTTCTGAATTCCAAAAAAATCATTTCTCAAATATTATTTCTCAACTCCTACTTTTTCTCTTCACTTCATTTTCTTCCTCATCATTTTTTCCCTTCTTCTTCTTATTCATCAACTTCTTCTACCTCTTCTCGCTCTTCATTGTTCGAAGCTTTGGAAATATTTGTTAGTTAGCTTCTAGAAATTTAGTTAGTTAGTTTCTTCTTCCTCTAGTTAGTAAGTTAGTTTTTAGTTCTTCACTAGTTAGTTATGTAACTTAGTTCATTAGTTAATTAGTTAGTTATTTATTTAGTTTGTTATTAGTTAGTTAGTTAGTTATTTCTCTTAAGTAGCATAGCTTGTAAGTTAGTCAGTTTGTTAGTTAGCTATTTTCGAATATTGTAAGTCAGTTTCTTTCTCCTTCTTCTGGTTATTTCTCGTTAGTTAGCTAGCTTGCTAGGTAATCAGTTTGTTAGTTTTAAGTTAATATGATAGTTAATTAGTTGTGTTAGTTAGTTAGCTAGCTAGTTAGTTTCTTAGCTACATAGTTAGTTAGTTTGTTTGTTTGTTAGTTAGCTAGTAGGTTAGTTGGTTAGTTAATTACTTAGTTAGTTGGTTAATAAGTTTGTTTGCCAGATTGTTAGTTAGTTAACATAGCTTGCATGTTAGTTTGTTAGTTAGTTAGTTAATTAGTTAGTTAGTAAGTTAGTTAGTTAGTTAACTAGTTAGTTGACTAACTAAGTTAGTTAGTAAGTTAGTTAATTAGTTAACTATAGTTAGTTCGTTATTTAGTTAGTTAGTTAGTTAGTTAGTTATTTAGTTGGTTAGTTAGTTAGTTAGTTAGTTAGTTAGTTATTTACTTAGTTACTTAAGTAGCATAGCTTGTAAGTTAGTCAGTTTGTTAGTTAGCTATTTTCGAACATTGTTAGTCAGTTAGTCAGTTAGTTATTTAGCTACTTTAGAAATAGAAGATAGTAAGTTAGTTAGTAAGTTACTTTGTTAGTTAGCTAGTTAGTTAGGTAACTAGCTAGAGAGTTGTTAGTTAGTTAGTAAGTTAGTTAGTTAGTTAATTAGTTAGTTAGTCAGTTTTAGTTAGTTAGCTAGTTAGTTAGTTAGTTAGTTAATAAGTTTGTTTGCCAGATTGTCAGTTAGTTAACATAGCGTGCAAGTTAGTTAGTTAGTTAGTTAGTTAGTTAGTTAGATAGTTAGTCAGTTGTTAGCTAGCTTGTTAGGTAATTAGTTTGTTAGTTTTTAAGTTAATATGATGGTTGATTAGTTGTGTTAGTTAGTTAGCTAGCTAGTTAGTTTCTTAGCTGCATAGCTGGTTAGTTAGTTTGTTTGTTAGTTAGCTATAGTAGGTTAGTTGATTAGTTAGTTATTTAAGTAGATAGTTGGTTAGTTAGTTAATTACCTAACCAACTACAATGCCTGCCGGAACTACTTGGAACGCCCATCATATCTTCAGGCTTAACTAGGTAACTTACATTACAAGCTACGCTAACTAACTACTAACTAACTAACTAACTATTTGATTAAGTTACTAACTAGGTTACTAACTATGTAGTTATCTAACTAACCAACTACTAACTAACTGACTAACGAACTAAGTATCTTCCAAAGTAGCTAACTAACTAACTGACTAACTTACAAGCTATGCTAAGTAACTAACTAACTTACTAACTAACTAACTTATTAACTAACTAACTAACTTACTAACTAACCATCTTCCAAATTAGCTAACTAACTAACTGAGTAACGTGCAAGCTATGCTAACTAACAAACCGACCAACTGACAAACTAGTTACCTAACTAGCTAACTACCCTCTCTAACTAAGTAACTAACCCACTTAATACGTCTTCTTCGCTAACTAACTAAGAGACTAACTATTTAAGTAACTAACTCTATCTAACTCTAACAAACTTTAACTATCTTTAACAAACATCTAACTTTTAACTTACTAATTTAGTATTTTCAAAAGTAGCTTAGTCTTCTTCTTCTTCTTCTTTCTAGCTGATAATTTTAAGCTTTTCTTTTTGATTTTTTTATAAAAATCAGATGTCTTGCAATATCTTCTTCCTAACCTTAATGTTATCTTCCTAGAGTCTTCTTCTGCCTCTGATGTTTCTTCTTCTTGTTGTTCTTTTCATCTATTTTTCTTCGATGTCAAGGTTTTCAATCTTTTTCTTCTTTTCAACTTCTTCTTCTTCTTCTTTCTACTGTTAAGTTCTCAACTGCTTCCTCTTCCACTTCTTCCGCTTCTTCTGCCTCTGATGTTTCTTCTTCTTCTTTTTCTTCTGCTCCTTTTCTATTCTTTGTCTTCTTCAACTTCTTGTTTTCCTTCGACATGACATCTTGTTCAATTTCTTCTTCTTCTCCTCTTCTCCTTCTCAAGCTTATTTCCAAACGTCTTCTTCTTCTTTTTCTTCTTTTGTTTTCTTCTCCTCATGCTGTCCTCTTCCTTAACCTCTTCTTCTTCCTTCTTCTGATTTTTCCTCATCTTCTTCTTCTGCTTTCTCCTCCTCCTGTTCAACTTCTTCTTCTTCTTCCCTTCCTGCCACTTAATCATCCACATTTGTCTCTTCTTCTTGATCTTCTTTTCCTGTTTCTTCTTCTTCTTTCCTTTTCCCTCTCCTTTGACTTATCATCTTCTTCTTCTTTTTCTTTTCCTTCATCTGCTTAAATCTCAGCTGATTCATCTCCTTCATCTTAGTCTTCTTCCTCCTCTTCCGGTCTTGCTCGTCTTTATCTAAAAACCTGTATTTACTTTTCTTCATTATCTTCCTTCTAATATATTCTTCCTTTTCTTCTTCCTAACACTGATTTCGTCATATATTTCTGTTTCTTATTGGTAGCCATTTTCAAACTCATTCCTTTCTATACGACGGCCTACAAGGATGAGTCTTGGTTACCTGAGGCTTGAGCCAAGGACACACTTACACACTTACCATTCAGCATAGCTTTTCGTTCCTTTTTCCTTTATGCATTTCTAGTTATATAATGTTATTTTGCAAGATATCGTCTTTTGCCATTATCCTAGTGAGGAACTAGGACAAGTGCATCGCTTGAGAGATTCGCTCTCCTTCGTTACATACGCAATACGTGCCCAGTATCCTTGCTAGAGCCACATTATATAGGCCTATACTCTCCTGTGTCTTTCTTTTCATTGCTACTAACAACAACGCACAGCTACACTAGGCATCTCATGCTAGCACAAAATCAAAACAAAATAATATATTCCTTTGAAAACTGAACAGAACACACTACTACCAACAGGTTTTGTATTGCATGAAAAATGCGAAATAGATGCGTTAAAGTCCTAATTCTATGTTTAATTCAAAACCTTCGGTAACTCAAAAGATTATCATGGCATACAGCGGTGTTTTTAATTTATTCTAAATGCATTCAGGGTTCTGTTATGTTTGCAAGGCTGTGAACAAAAAGTCTGAGAAAGATCTCCGTTTATTTGTTGGTCTGTAAATTGAATTTTGTTCTTATATAGTTTCTTAAAAGAAATTTGATCTATATGCCTGTAGAGAAAATCTATAATTTCAATGAAAAGCAGAAATGGCTACATGAGATCTTTAAAATATTAGCAATCATTTTTGATAAATAGAATTTGTGCATGACAAAGATTTTAATAATTGTCCCTGCAGGTGCACTAGACGTTTGTGAACAGAAGAGGAAATTTTGCAGCGGTTGCAGTTGGAAATGATAATGGATGGGTTCCTTGCTAAACAGCTTCTGTTACTGATTGGATCAAGCCATTGATAAAGACAGAGCTAAATTCTCCCAAGAATGGTTTAATCTAAGGTGAGGATGAAAGCATCTACTTTACAACATTGCTCATTACACTCTTTTTTTTATAAGAATAAAGTTTATAAGAATATTGAGGCTCAGAATCATCCAATTTTCAAGAATATTGTAAGAATATGCTCAGCCTCAGCTCGCATATTTGTGCCTCATTTTTCAGCAGTTGCCTGTTTTGCAATGTTAAAACGAAACTTCATGATTGTTAAACAACATTCTTATTGTTATAATAGTTGAATTTTTCTTTCGCTCCGCCATTTCCTCGTAATTTTTCTTTTAACTATGTTCCCCTGAAACCATATCATGTTTGAAAAAATAAGAATACTTTAAGAATATTTTCAGGCTCAAAACGAAAATTTCTTAAGAATATTGAGGCTGGGCAAAATTTATAGTATTCTTATAAAAAAAAAACGTGTAATCTGCTTATGGATTTATGGATGGCAAGTTAGCAACGATTAGCTATTAGCCAACTTGACCTTAGATTCAAGATACTTCTTCTTCTTCTTTATACATTTGAAAAGTAGATTTAAGATGGAAAATGTGCTTTAAATTTGATTAAAAGTGACTCTTAAAATCCTCATAGAAGTCACAGTATTTTTGTTTTTCTATGCTTTTAAGTAAGGAGTCTTTGGTCTGAGTTGAGGCTGGAGTTCCTGAACTTTTCAACAAAATGAGGATGAAAGCTCCTTATACTGTTCCGTGTCTGTCGACCATGCTTCATTTATAAATTGAGACATACCATCTTCAAATATAAATTGAGTATTTTGGGGCAGTAAAATGGGAAATATGCTGCTGTTCGGTTATTTAGTTGCATTAGACCGTCTTATTCTTGAAAAATGTTATTCTTATTAGTTTTTTAATCATAGATAGCCTTGATAGTTCTATAAAGTTCCTTAATTCGTTGGGAATTCTCAGCTTCGATTCAAGTTCCTTATAAAAAACGTGCATGTTTTTTAAAAGATATCGTATAGGGATATATACACGTGAAACATTTTTCGTTTCAGAGAAAAGGAGCTGACCAGATGTGTCAAAGAGTTATTGTGGATCAACTAGCATGATTGTAAGAGCGTTACCAGTCTTAAGATCAAGCGCAGTTTTAGCAATAATAGAATGACAACAGAAACGAAACGAGGAGAAAAACCAACTCTGCTATCCAAGAGAGTCCTGCGCACGAATAGAGTAAATGTAACCGAGGCAGCCAAGTTGCAAGAGAGGCTGGGTCAATATAAGAATATCCAAAGACAGAAAGAGCAGACACATGAGGATAACATATTCGGACTGAGATTCAATTTGAGGAAAATATCAAGAGTGAAAGAGAAGATGGAAGTCAGTGCGATGCGGAGAAAATTTCTCGCAGAGCATGGCGTGAATCTGAAGATGAGACATGTAAACATGGACGAGTTTGTGTCGGCCGTGGATGATGTTTTGAGTAAGAATAAGACAGCGCATGCTTCTGGGAGTATGCTGACGGAGAGTCCTAGTGCTTTAGAAGATAAGGGTGACATGGCGTCAGAAAATACGGCGAGTGTTTGCAGTTCAGGAACGTTTCCACTGCATCTGCCCGTCGATGTTTTAAAGAAAAAAGCAAATCTAGACTTTCAGCTTCCAGCAACCTCTATTCGGATAGCGATAGCGATAACGAGGCTGACAGTAGTTCAGCTCAGTTTCAAAGTCATCGACCAAAAAGTGGGAGGCTTTCGCCGCCGGTGCAGTTTAGAGTCATTAGCCCTCCGACCAAAGGGAGGCGAGTTGCTGAGGTTTATAAGGAGCTAGAGGAGGAAGAAAAACGAGTACAGAAACGAATCGAAGAGAAGAAATTCAAGCAAAGATTAAAGAAGAGCGAGGCTTGGAAGGAGAAAATGACTGATCATGAAAAGCAAGGTGTTACAGAGAAAGGACGCCAAAAGGTATGGAAGGCTGGTGTTGTAGAAACTAAGAGCGCTGCTAGGCCACCGAGTACACAGCAACGAAAAGTAAGGAAGAATAATTTTATGAGTGAAGAAATTACTAACGACAAAGTATATCATGTCAAAGACACGGGATTTCCAGAGAGTGAAACTCGCCAAAAGGGACAAGAGGAGATACTTGAATGTGAAGTTGAAATGCGAACTAAAAATGACGATGTTAAGGACGAATCTAAGCAGAATTTGGAGGATGAATTTGACGTGTTAATGAAGAAATACTTGAAAATAAGTGAGGAAAATAAACAACAACGTGCGCAATCTGCAAAAGGAGGGCAGAGGATAAGAGAAATAAAAGAGGACCAGGGTAATACGAAGGGAGCTTTGTATAGCTCGCACTTATCGAGTTCCGCGCTCGGGAAAAACGCTGGACATTTTAGAGGACGGGTCGATAGGAACACTACTTCGAATATAGGAAAGGACGAGAAAAACGAAGAAGGTAATTTATCACCAAACTCAAGAGAGTGGAGAAGATTAGTACAGAAAACAAAAGAAGATTTGAAAATCCGAGAAACTACGTTCAAGACACAATCACCCTTGACAAAAACGAAGGTAAAAACCGCCCGCCCAGCATCGGTTGTAGAACGAGGCAATGCTACCCATAATGCAACGGGTAGTAAATCTGTTATGAAAGGATACGCAACCATGCAGATGACTGTAGGACAGAGAGCTTTTTCAATTTATGTGCCACGTTTTGAAGATGAGGCTATTTGTAACGGACAGGCTGCTGGTAGAGCAAATGTGAAGTCGTGCTTTGAGGTGGAGCAAGTTCGAGAAAAGAGAGAAATGCAGAAGAAAAGGTCATTTACTTTTGATTAAAACTCTTTAAGAGTTATTTTATCTAAAGAATAAAGTGAAATATGACGATGAGAAATATAGTTTCTCAGAAATATTTTAGGTCCAACTCAAAGTTTATTTTAACGAAAAGTGTAATTTGTTTTATGAAAGTATGACTTTAGGAAACAATCAGTGCATGTAATTTTTTTTTTTCTTCTTGTTCTTCTTTTGTCCTCATCTTTGTCCTCATCTTCCTCCTCTTCTTCTCCTTCGTCTTCTTTTTCGTTTCCTTCTTTTTCTTCATCATCTTCCTCCTTTTCTTCTTGTTCTGGAACTTCTTCTTTGTCGTCGTCATTGTCTTGTTCTTCGTCATCATTTTCTTCTCTTTCTTCTTTTTCCTTTTCTTCTTTTATTCTCCGTCTCTGACTGCATCTTCGTCCTCTTCTTTGCCGTTCCTTTTCTCCGGGCTTTTCTCCTTCTTTGTCCTCATCATCTTCCTCTACTTCTTTTTCTTTTTCTTCTAGAACCTCTTCTTCTTTGTCGTCGTCGTTGTCTTGTTCTGCGTCATCATCTTCTTCTCTTTCTTCTTTTTCCTTTTCTACTTCTCTTCTCCGTCTCTGCCTGCATCTTCGTCCTCGTCTTCGTCGCCTTCTTTTTTTCTCCTTCTTTTTCGTCTCAATCTTCGTATACTTCTTCACCCTCGTCTTCTTCCTTCTTGTCTTCATCTTCTACTTCTTCGTCTTCTCCTCTTTCTCGTTATCTTCTTCTTCTTTTTCTTCTTCTATTTCGTCTCAATCTTCTTATCCTTCTTTATCCTAGTCTTCTTCTTCCTCCTTGTCTTCTTCTGCTTCTTCGTCTTCTCCTTTTTCTCGTTATCTTCTTCTTCTTTTTCTTCTTCTATTTCGTCTTGATCTTCGTATTCTTATTTTTCGTCCTAGTCCTCGTCTTCTTCTTTTTCTTTGTCTTCCTTGTCTTTGTCTTCTTCATATTTTTTCTTCTTCTTCTTGATGTTCTCTGTCCAAAGCTTGCTTTAATATTATTTAATATAACGAAGCTGTTGGTACCCCAGTACCCCAGTACCCAGACTTGCTTTTCCTTGAGTAAACTTTACTCACTCATGAAACATTCTTCAACATATACTTTCAAGAGTTGTAGTTGCCTGAGGAAAACCTTTGCAGGTACGACTGTATCTTAATCCATACAGTCCTAGTACAGCAGTAAATAGTAACTATTTTCCGTGACATTTTCAAAGTAAACAGTAGCAATTCGATCGGGAGATATGTTTTCCGGCCAAGTCCGAAAATTCCGGCTTTTGACATCCTCATGACGGAAGACCAAATATCATTTATCAGTCATCAAAGTAAGATGGGCATTTCTTGATGTTTTAGCACGATAAACACGCGTCGACAGAATTCTCCATCTTGTTAGCGAATATGGTTATCATGTCGACGGCCAGACCCATTGGAAACGAAAAACTTGGCTTCTTTTTCCAAGAATCGCTTGCTGCATGCGCATTCAGTTACGTCATTAATAATAGGCATTTCCCCCGTTTGCATCACTTGCTGTTTTAGGTATTCAACTTGCTCTGCTACTTGTGCCTCTATCCGTTTGCTCATTCGTCTTGTTATCGAGAAGTTTCTCCCTGCAGAGAAATAACCTCTAGCACGGCATTACAGTAGCATGACATCTATCTGTCTACAATAGCCAAACTGCGATTCCTAAGCTATGACAGCCAATGAAAGAATAGATTTTGCCATTCTGCAATCTGATTGGTCTGGCACGGACTGTCGAAAAATGCAGCAAAACATTTGGTTGTTGTAGTTGTTGAAAATTGCAGTTGGTGTTTGAAAAAGTATAAGACGTCATGTAGAGTGCCTTACCAAGCCTTGCAACACTTGTGCACTATTTGCTCTTTAGCTTTATGGCAACCCCCCTCCCCGAACTCTTATTCTTATTCCGAGGCTGTAGATTTACTGAGTTTTAGTGAGCTAGGTACAGGGGATCGATTCTCTTTACTTTCCAGTTAAAAGGGTAACTTGATAGGCTTCAATCTAAAATTCATAGGGTATTCGAACAACGTAGGGCAGGTATTTGTGGCACTTGATACGTGCAAGCCTAGTTTAAAGTTTACTTTCAGAGTTCAGTTTTTTAATTGCTACCAGCGCTGAAGGGCTTGCATTGCGGCCTCTTAAACCCTTAAATGTCAGCACACAGTGCGAACTGTTTACTCTGCAGGAACACAGGTCTTTCTCTTGAATCTCCGTTTCCAATATTTAGTAACTGTTCAAATTCCACGAACACACAGCCCTTGTTGTTGGGATCAAAGAGATGTACAATTTTCTCACAAAAAACGTGACTTTGTTGTGTACTTTAGACAGCCCCCGACACTCACTCTGTCGGCACACGCTAGGCGTTTCAGCATGAAATCTCTATATCATTCCAAATCCTGATGGGATTGGGAAGTAATTTATTGGAAGCTGTTGTCACCCGCAGATTTACAAGTTGATGGCGTAACGGGGTTACGCGGATTACTAAACCGGTATATACAATGAACAAACACATTTGGAAGACAGAAAAAGCGAAACAGAGGAAACTTGTGTCGAGAGTATTATTGGTTTATTTATTTTGTTGTTATTGAGATTTTAAAATGAAGGAAAGAAACGATCAAGTCGATGTAAAAGTTGCAATCATTGGTGCGCCTGGAGTGGGAAAGTCAGGTACTTTAAAGTTTCTTCGATGATAATTTGTATGGCCTTAATTTCAATTATTTTGTTACTTTCGCTTTGTCAAAACATGTCTTAATAAAAAGAAAATGGTTCTGGAGCTTTCCCCATCCAAGCAAATTCTCTCACACTTTTAATTCATATCAGCTAATTAGGCAGTTATGCAGGGAAGAGATTCATAATATCAATGCCTGCCAAATGAGACACATTTGATCGTCAAATTGTCGTAAAATACAATCTTTTTTTACGAGAAACTAAGATTTTTTTCAGTACTCAAAGTTTCTTTGCTTTTGGACAATTTTGGTACTGAAGTTTCTTAGCAGTTTCTTAGGGATCAAAATTTTTAGTGCCAAAACAGGTAATTGACACTTAAATTTGACAAATAGAAGAATCAATTCAGTGTACGCGTATTTTTGTAAAAATAGACACCTATGGTGTAACAGAAGTTCGTTTTTCGATGCTATTTTTCTAATTCTAAAAGTAAAGATCGTTGAGACCTGCGAGTTTCTTATCATTTTGGGTCGAGTACTGAAACTTTCTTAACCAATACACTCTTTTTTTTTTATAAGAAACTAAGATTTTTGGTCAGTACTCAAAGTTTCTTAGTTTTGGGACAAATTTGGTACTGAAAGTTTCTTAGCAGTTTCTTAGAATCAAAATTTTTAAGTGCCAAAATGGGCAATTGACTCTTTAATTCTACAAATAGAAGAAGCAATACAATTCACGTTTACATCAGCTGTTTTTTCTGTCAAAATAGACACTTATGGTGCAACGGAAGTTTGTTTTCTCGATGCTTTATTTCTAATTCTAAGGATTCTTGAGACCTGCGAGTTTCTTACCATTTTTGGTCGAGTACTGAAAGTTTCCTAACCAATATTGATCTCAGTACTGAGTTTCTTATAAATGGGTTTCTTATAAAAAAAAATGAGTGTACTGAGTTTCTCAGTACTGAGTTTCTTATAAACGGGTTTCTTATAAAAAAAGAATGTAGGCGAAATCTTATGGAAATATGCTTTGCGGAGCTTTCCCCAACCAAGAACAAACTATTACCGAGTTTGATTCAGGTTATTTTATCTGAATTATAAAGTTAGCTATTCCCTGCTAAATCAGATTTGGTTAACCTAATTGTGAAAAAAATCCGTGAAAATATTCGCTAACTGTACAAATTAACTGAAAAGCTTTGCGATTTACAACACTTAATTTCAAATGATATCCTTAGTTTTATTGACTGGCAACCAATGAAGTAATTAAGTGACTTAAATGGCACTTTAAGAAACAATATTACAATGTTACTACCCTCGAGTGTACGATTATATTACGTTATGTTATATGTAAAACCAAGAATTTAGGACCTGCGACGCTGGACTTTTCAGAGGTAATCAGTTAAATATTTTTTGGCGCAAAGTAATTGTGAGCGCAGCCCGGGGTTTGGGCGTGGTCACGCGACTAAGTTTCGGATAGGGACGCCCCCGAGCAACAAAGTCTCAACCCATATTTATACCAAATTCCTGGAAATATATACCAAAAATAACGGTTTGCGAAAATACTAACCAATTGAGATATCGATACCCTTATTTATACCAATTTTCATAAAATTAAGACCCATGTTTATACCAAACTAATGAAAAAACGATATTCTTTTGGGCGACACGTCCCTATTACCCAAAATATACTAAGTACCCCATCCCCGGAGAGTGCAGCAACTAGGACGTCCAGTTTTGGAAGAGACTTTAAGCTGATTGTGACTGGGTCCTTTACTGTATGTAACGACAAAAAAAATAATTTAAGCAATTAAAACTATCCACCTTGTTCAAACAAAAAAATAACAGTTCTCCTATCAAATCTGAATGATGTCTTGAAAAAGATAGAGATGGTATCCTTCGAGGTAAATGAAATATGCCAAGATTGAAAGTAAGGTTAAGATCTGGTTTTTCTAACCCCGTACAGTAGATCCTTTAGTCTGGTTTTTAGCGTTTACCTTCTTGCACCGTTTGAATCGTTTGAAAAGACTTTCTGAATGCACGAGTGTTGAAAAACATGGCTCCATTACGATCAACAGAGCTGCAATCCTGCAAGTTTCGTAAGCTCCCTTTCCGTCAAAACATTTTCGATCTATCAGTCGTCAATTTAAGCTAAGCCTCGATTAAATCTCTTTGCCAGACTGTAAAGAAGACAAGTATGGAGGGGATATGGAGTTCAGAGCAAAACATTCACTTTGCACGTGTTCTGTATGTATGCTGGCAATTTTGGCAGAAATTCTCAATTCCGTGACGTTTGGGCTGTTGCGGGCATCAATGAAGATTGCTGATTGATGATTGCATCCTTGATAATCGCTCGCATCATTGATCATATTGATGGTTGATGATGATGATGGTGCTCATGATAATGATGATTATGCTGATAATGACGATGATGGTGATGATGGTAATAATGATGATTATGATTAGTATGATGATGAGGGACGGATGATAATGATGGTGATGATGATGATGATGGATGATACTGATGATGATTCTATTAATGAGGATGATAATGATTTTAGTAATGACAATTGACAATGATGATGATGACGGTGATGACGATGATGATGATGATGATGAAAATGATGAAGATCGATCACTATCATGATGATAATGATGATGACAATGATGCTAATGATCAACTCCTTGACTAACAACAGTGACAGAAGTAGAATGTCTGGAAATCCTATGATCGTCTCGCCACTCCTTTAATTAAATTAACTCCCCTCCCTTATATACCTTTAAATGATTTTTAAATGATTACCCTTGAGAGAGAGTAGCTTAAAGTATAACTAATTTTAATCAGGATAAGCTATTTGTGGTGTAAGAAATCCGTCAGGGGATCTGCTTCAAACAGAACAGACACAAAAGTTACTAATAAGCAGACAAAAGTTCCTGACGTTACGAATCAAGAAAAGAAACGAAAATTAAAACCGTCTAGGGTCTGTCTCATGTCTGGAGTTAGATTTAATAAACATATTTGGTACCATATGGTCAGGCAGTTGCGTAGCCAATATTGGAAGGGAAACAGGGTGTGATCTAAATAATAAGAGCTTATCATTGAGGATAAAGTATTATAAATATAATTATCTTCCTCATCATAGAATCACAATCATCATCATCATTGTCATCATCATCATCATAATCATCATCATAATCATCATCATCATCATATGATCACAATCATCATCATCATTGTCATCATCATCATCATAATCTTTGTCATCATATTCATCATAATCGCCATCAGCACAACTGATCATCATGATCACCATCATCGTCATAATCATCATGATCAATATTATCACCATCAGTACTACAATCATAATCATAATCATTATCATCAACATCATCGAAAGCAACATCTTCATCATCATCGTCGTAATCATCATCACTAATCTAATACAACACTAAGCAAAACCAAATAAAAGGTAGAAGAAAGAAAAGCTTAAAAGGACACGTTGATTTGAAGTCGAGGATCACAGCGATTATCTAGTCACACCACGGAAAAACTCTCAAATGTTCTATCAGAGGCGAATAAAGTATGCGAACGCTTTGGGTCACTTCTCCAAAATAAGATGAAAATGCCTTAAAACGATGATGAAATTTACACTAATTAAAATTAACTGGATATTCTTTACAAGATTTAAATATGTTGTACCCTCTTTTGTTTTATATGAAGAATTTCATAAGAACACGAGCCTGGATTTTGCCCAAATTTTAAGAACAAATTAAGAAAAAGCTGAGTCTGGCCTTTTCAAAGACCTAAGAATATCAAATAAATATCCAAGCAAGACATTCAGACTGAACGTAACAGACAAGCAAGTAAAGAAATGGACAAGAATGCTGAATTTTGACGCAAACCTGTTAGTACCACCTATGTAACCAACGAATTAAGAACAGATTAAGAACATTTCAGGCTCTAAAACGGCAAAAATTTAAGAACAGCCAGCCTTGATCACAATTTCCTGGTTCTCCTTTTCGCAGTTAAAAACTATTGTAGCTATTATTGCCTGGACTTTTGGGTGGTATGTCTTAAATGGCGATGTATTCAAGGATAGCATTCGACTGTGTTGAAATTGAAATTCCAAATAAGCTAAGAATTTCAGCCATAGAGGAACTGTTCGTACAGAGATATAAACATAACAATAACTGCGAATCTAAGCTAGGTGTGCCAAAGAGTGTTTTTATTTCTTCCCAACAAATTTTCCTCTATACACGCTTTTTTTATAAGGAACCTACCTCAAGGCCTAGTTCTTAAAGCTCCTTATTTTTGGACCTCTTTTGAGGCGACTGTAGTTAAAAAAGTTCCTGAATAGTTCTTTAATTTTGACTGCACATACAGTGGTCTTAACAATAAAAGAGAGACACTTGCATGTGAGCAAAGCTCGAGACTACTCAAGGAAACATTTGATACATGCTTAACGTAAAATTCATGTGATTTTCGTCTGCAAATGAATGCAACCGGCTTTCTAATTCTAGATTATTTGCAGCAATAAAAGCATTAAACATTGACAAGTTCCTTAATGATTTTCTCTTTAGTAGTATAAGTTCTTTAAATTTTCGGACACTCCAGGTTCCTTATAAAGCGGTTCTTTATAAAAAAAGCGTGTAAGCAATGTTTTTACCGTCAATAGAGCGCTAAACTGTGCACGCTCGTCCGTTCAGGAGTTTGGGAATTTAGCTATTTCTTGGACTTTCTATGACACAAAAACTGTGCACTGTGTACCGAAACTGTGATACGAGGCTTGGTCTTTTAACTTAAAGCATCAGAGAAAGTTCAAGAAACCTGGGGAGAGAGCACAGTTGTGCCCAGGCAGAATCTGGCGATCTCGAACTAAAATTGAATTTTCTAAAGGCCTGTTTAAACTAGGAGACATGTCGCGCGACATTTATGTCCCCTCGGTGCCTCCCAATTTAGCCACCTCAGAAACTTTGAAGCGCGCGACAAAATTCTGGTAGACAACAGAAACAGTTCTTGTTACGTCATGGTCTTATGCAGCTAGCCCGAGGTGTCAGGAGTTAAGTGAGGTTGGAGTTCGAGTCCCAGCCACGGTAGCATCATAGGAGCATCATAGCCACTGACGAGATCTCATTAGTGGATCTACTTATGACATCTTAGCGACTGGCACTAAATACACCTTTCACCTTTACCTTAACTCCAGCTCTGCTCTAATTAGTGAAAAAACTCGGTACCCAAGCGCAATGACTTTTGCCAAGAGTAGTTTCTTCTTAGAGTACAAACAGAATTTAACAAACGTATACTGGAAGGTAAAATTTGAATCACCAACTATCATACCTTTTGCACGTCGCAACGTGAATGTATCTTCAAGTAGTAAATGACAATGGTTCTATTATTCTTCAACCATATTCAGACTTCAGCTCTTTCAGGCAATTTTAATTCAAATGATTTTTTTCATCTTTTTCAGCCATTTCAGTTCGATTTCTCACAAGGAGGTTCATCGGCGAATATGAGCCTGATATGGGTGAGAGAAAACTTTCATTTAAAAGCTTTGTATTTGAAAAGAATAGTACCCTATTTAAACGTTCTTGGGCAAGTTCGTTTGCCAACATAGGGGGGTGGTAAGACAGACTTATCATGTTCGTCCTAATCTTCGTTAACAGCAAAAGCAACCTTTATAATATGGCAAATCAATTGTTCATGCTTTATTGCTTGAGCGTACAGCAATCAACTTAATAGCGACAACTTCGTCGACTCAGGTAATAATTCCAGGGGAAAGAGGCCTTTGGTTTCATTTCACTGTGCTTTTTACCTTTTGCCTCTTGTGTTTTAATAGCTGTACCGAATTGGAAAAGATTTTTTCATTAAGTCTTGATACACAGTATTCCTGAAGTAATTATTTATTTTTGTCACCTTTAAATTAAGCAATGTGGGAAATACCTTTCAGTGACCTTAGCTAATACTGTAGCAGCTTAAAGGAAAATGCGTCGACCTCTTATTTTGAATCTTCCTTAAGGTAGCCCATGATTTTATTTGCATGATTTTAACTTTATTGATTGATTCTAGAATTCACTTATCGAAGAGAGGTGAAGTTTGAAGACGACATCATTTCATACGAACTGAAGGATTCAGCTGGAAGAGTAAGTCTAAGAAAATAAGAATTTTCTAATTCAAAGGGGAGGTAAAATGTAGGGTTAGCTCGTTTGGTTAGTTGCGTTCATACCTAGTGGTATAGCCAGAGATCCAAAAATGGAGGGGCAACAGGGCCGATTCAAAGAAAATAAGGCATTCTTTCAAACTCAAGGATCCCGAGACAATTTGCATAACGTTTATAGGCAATATAAAACCCATCTTTGCGATGATTGCATCAACGACTCCCCCTAGCGCCCCTCTGGCCGTGCCGCTTTTTATACCTCTCATTGCCGAAAAGGGGAGTATTACAACTCTCACTTAGAATTATGTTCAGGTTCACCCTTGGCAATCCTTGTTAGGGATACTTGTTAGGAGAGAGCCCTCTTCTCTGTTAATCATCTCTCAAATTATGGCAGCTTGTGTCCCAGCTTGTGTCTTAAAATTTAAAGTCTCCTATCTAGTTATCTAAGGACATTTCACTTGAGAACCAAACCCATACGAGGGCCATTGTTTCGGCCGTTGGGTGTCGAGGGTATGAGTCTTTTTTTCGTAACAATTTCGCCTGGTGGCCCCGGGGGGAGGTACTTCCATTCTTCGTTATACTAGACGTGCCGCCCAAATGGGTAACTTTTTCAGCGCCGATTTCCCTACATATGGGTTGATTTTTCGTAAAGAATCTCTACACATAGATAACAAAATATATATAACATTTTGGACATGCATTGCTTTGAAAAGCCTGATAAAAGAGCGTTTAAGTTTTCAGCGCAAATGACTTTTCGACACATATAGAGTTGCCTCAGGCGTTACATTTGGTTCAAATATTTGAGATATTGGTACAAGTGGGTAAAAGATTTCATGGTTTTTTCTATAAATGGGTACCACGAGAAACAGAATTTATCGGTAGACATGGGGGGTTTGGAAAAACTGGGCGGCACATCTAGTCATTTGAACAATGAAGAACCCCCCCCCCCCGTTGGTGGCTACCGACTGAGACATAGCTTAGTAGCTCACTCAAATATATCTCTCTTTCAGACATGTTTGTCGAATCCGAGATCGTATTTCCTTTGGTCATCTACAATTGCTGTTGTTTATTCAATCGTTGACAGAAGTAGTTTCATTACGGCTGCCGTAATACTCGAGGAAGCGAAACGCATGGCGCGTAACACGTCCGTGGTACTAACATCAGTGCCTTCTATCGCTGTATTTGCAAATAAACATGACTTATGCCACCGCAGGGAAGTTACGACAGAAGAGGGCAGAAATCTCGCGCTCAGATACGGCGCATCGTTTTACGAGATTTCCGCCGCAACAGATTACGACAACGTCTTTATTCCGTTGAACACTTTGATAATCCAGGCGTACATAAACATTACGAAAATCGCAATCTCGAAACAACAAAGTCCAACGAGTACACTCGGAAATTTACACTTGCCGCTGATTGAAGAGAACGCTTTGTTCGATAAAGCGACAGCGGCGAAAAAGTCGCCGGGCGAACGAAAACAATCCGTGAGGAGAAAACTTTCCGCAGCGATTTTCAAGAAAAGATCGGAAACTGTATAAATGTACGACTTGTATTTTAATGTATTTAACTTGTTGAGTTCTTTATGAAAGAACTGAGATACTCGGACTTGCAATGTAAATTAGTACTTAAGACTAGCTGGTTGAGCGCGTGATAGAAATCATTGTATTAGCAAAAGGTCATTTAAATTGCATTCACATACGACCCGAACAATTTAAAACACCGCAAACTGCCGCGGATAAGCCAGCTTGCAGATACAGTTGAATCTCCAATAACGGACACCTCTTTTCAACGGACAACTCCCAACAACGGACGAACATTTTTGCAACGAAATTCATTTTTACTTGGGATTCGAACCTGAACTGCATGATCAGAGAGCCAACGACGTTTCCACTGAGCTATAGAGCTCAATGAAATCGCCGAGTAACTCTCCCAATCATACAGCCCTATGCTCTCCTCCCGTTTTTGACTTTTGTGTTTTGGCTATGTTAAGCCTTCTTCAGCACCATACATATTCGTATTATATATTTGTCATGAATGCCTTTATCTAGGTAGATATTAGACCCAGGTATTAGGAAAACAGTATTATTAGTCTGCCGCTTCTGCTAAAAAATACACAGAAAACGCACTGTAAATACCACATGTAGGCATGGGAAATATAGACCCTATAGTCTAGTCGTTTAAGAAAAAAAAACAACTGTTGGGGAATTCTCTCAAAAAAAATAAACGAAAAATGTAAAAAATGTAAATAGACTAAGTATCTCATTGATCCTTTGTACATACCTGATTTGAAAATGTAGAATTCTTGACTTTGCAAGAGTTGTTTACTGAGTCATTCTTCGTGGCAGAATGTAGCGACAATGAACAATCTTCATTGAAACTCTTGCGACATCTGTATGCTGTAGCAAAATATGGTCTGTTTGCTGCGTGTTCTGAGAAAAAGAAAAAAGAAAATATCAAGTATTTCCTCTAACTGCATTGTAGCTATATCTGAACATCCTGCTTGCAAGTTTTAAAAAATAGACACTAGGGCCTATTCGTACCCCATTGCCTTCTGGTTCTCGCTGTCACACGACGCATACATAAGCGAAAAACCACACCGAAGAACTTGGTGTTTTGTCAGTCTTTCAGAAAAACCAGCACATTTCGAAGGCTTCTAGACCTTCCGTCTCGGAAGCAGGACAGTTCAGCATTGAACGAGAACCTCTAAAAAATAATCAGGCCTATAAATTCCAATTCTCTAGCAGTTTGACTTTGCCACTGCAGGAATGGTCATGTGCAAATAACCTTTGGGGAAAATATGTTTTGGATAAAGTTAAAGCATTTTAATTTTGCAAAAGCATGGCAACGAATTGAATACTAGTTTTGCGTGCAGTTTGAAATTAGAAGCTATTTTCTCAGAAGCATGGGACATAAGCTTTGCAGCGAAAACAAACAAAAACAGAAAAGAAAACAAGTTTTACAATACATTTCAAAAATCAAGGGATTTCTAGCCATTTATGGCAGTTTCTTTTGACGCGCGCTTTTTTAGTTGTCAATTTCAGGAAATTGTGCATCAGCATCGCGCGCCTCTTGGGAGTAGAAATCTATTGTATTAGCAATTAGCCAATCAAAAGAAGTTCAGTTTCAAAGAAAAAGAATGGTAGAAGAACGTTACAAGAAGGCAAATATTGGACAGTTGCAAATGCTTTCAGAAAGCTTGCAAAAAACAAACTCTGCCAAATATCTGCCAAATAGGGCGTATTCTTTTGCTTAGCTTCTGCAAACGGTAGAGTTGGTAGGAGCTAATTTTCCCAAGCTTCTTACCATTTTTAAAGATGCACATTTCTTTGGTAGTTAATTATATTTTCGGTACACTTCCGAGATATTTCACGCGTTCTCCTGGAAATTCTATGGTAGGTTCCGACGAGTTTGAAATCTTGTCCTTAAGCTATGGCTAAACTAAGAGACATGTCGCGCGCAACATTGTATTCAGCGTGTCTCCCAGGGTGGCTAAATCTTTCAGCTCTGGAGTCAGGAAAGTTTGGAGCCTACAAAGTCTCAGATTTTCCCGAGAGTTGAGAAAAACGGGCTTCGATCTCTACCTCTCGGAATTCTTCAGAAAAAAGAAGATGCATAAAAAGGCCCAAACCCCGAATGGCCAAAAGAATGGGCCATAGATGAATAGGTCTATTAACTCCTAAAAAATACAATTCAAGCTTATTAGCCTCTCTCAAACAATAATTTTACTTATAAAAAGTATGTACAATTTTCAAACATATATTATAACACAATTAGATATTGATGATACTGTTTAAATTTCGTTAAAAAGTCACAGTTCGCCGACTCAGCCTAGGCGATAAAACTACCGAATTAAAAGTATCTTTCATAAACTGTTTTATCGAGCTCTTCGGGCTACCACCATCATCGGCGATATTTTCGCTAGAAAACGATATTCTTCGGCTAGCAGTATGCTGTTTCGCATTTTCAACGACGAGAGCTTCGAGCAATAGTTTCATGATAGTATTATACACATTTTCGTAACTCTCAGCAGCCGAACATTCGCTGAAACGAACGCCGTAGTATATCGATAATCTTTTACCTTCCTTTGACGTAACCTGTCGTAAATGTCGCAAATCGTTCTTATTTCCCATTAACAATGTACAACCAGGTTCCAATGGCTTCGTTTCGTGTATTAATTGTAGTATTCTTTCGGCATCCTCGAAGCTTTTGCGGCTCGTAACTGAGTAAACAACGACGATAGCTGATGCCCAGTTTATCAAATGTTTTGGGTTTTCAATCCAATACTAAAAAAGAATACGAAATGTTTCATTTAATGATCTGGACAAGTTTGCGTTTAAACTGCCCCCCATAGCTCTGACCAGTTGTGCTTGATAGGGGAACAACATACACTTTTTTCTAAAAAGCAACCGCTCAATAAGCAACTAGGGCTGAACTGACCTTAACATTAAGCAACTTAAGGGCTCAATTGAATTACTCTAAGCAACTAAGAAGTCAAACAACCAAGCTTATACTCTTTCTTATTGTTAGGAAATTGTTCATTCTTGTGCTTTGCGTGTTGAAGTTCGTTAGCTACCGTTTTTCCACTTACTGTCTCAAAAAAGTCGTGTTGTAGGCCTAACAGTTGACGATTTTGACCCGCGAAGTCAGGGGTGGTTGTTAGGTACAAAAAATGTTAAGCAACTTTTAAGCAACTTTGAGGGCTGAAATGTCTAAAATTTTAAGCAACTTTGAGGGCTTGACAAAAGTCAAGTTGCTTATCAAAAAAAGTGTACCTTTTCAAAGAAATATATGTTACAAAGTGGAGAAAAGAATGATCTATAAAACAAACAATATGAACAAAAAAGTATAAAATTGCTTTTGCTAACCATTTTCGATGTGTCCTTTACATCAAGTATTATTCGGTGATCTGCAATGAACACTTCCCTCTGAAATCTTGAATCTACGAAAATAAGGGCATGTTTTTTAAATTTTTAAAACTTACAAATCTTAGCTACATTTGAAGTTTGTTTTATCAGCAATGTTTGACCGTTTAGCCACGTTATAAAACAGCTGGACAGGCAGAATTGCTTGACAATGTTTTTGAAAACGTCAAACACATTTCTTGACAAGCAAATCTCAAATGTTTGACCAACAATGTTTGACCATTTGGCAACATAAAACAGCTCGACAAGCAGAATTTCTTGGCAAAGTTTGTTAAGAACTTCCAACGCATATCTTCACAAGCAAATCTCAAATGTTTGACCAACGATGTTTGATCGCTTGGTCAGGGCATCAGAATCTAAGAATCTGGGCTTTTTCAGCCCCAAGACCAAACAGTTGAATGCTCTTGGTGACAGAAAAGTTTTCGAGCAGTTTTGAGAGGGAAACCCTCTGTTTCCAGGAGAGCCTAAAACCTACCAAAAAAGGAGGAAAAGCTGCACACTTATCACTTACCACAACAAGAGTCGTATTCACCAATAAATCTCTTTGTCAAAAAACGAACTGTCAGTGCTAGGATAGAAAATAGGAATATTTAAAAGGCTGAAGCAATGGGCAATTTGGGGTGATTTGTGGGACAGGGATGAACCGAACGTCATAAGTAACATACGGACTTGCTTAGATATAGTTCTAAGAAAAGGTGCAGAGAGGGTCGAAACAGTAAAATTACAGAAGAGTGTTTATATTTTTTATTGTGGAGGCCCCATTAGGGAATTAGGGATATGGCATATTCCAAGAAAAAAATTAAAGGGATAAGGGGCAATATGGGCAAAATAAAGAGTATACAGGATATAATAATAATAACAATAAATGAGATAAAGGGGCTGAGAGGCCGTAATGGCCTATAAAACCCTGTTAAAACTATAGTTTAATCAAATGTATACACTGAGTCTTTGCTTTAATTTGGTCACAAACTTATGTTCTTATATACTTTGTTCTTATAAAAAAAAAACGTGTATAGTTTTTCATATGATTTAACGTCTTTGCGTTGACTACAGGAAACAGAATTCCTTTGTTGAAATTCTGGGATAAAAGGGAGAAAGCATACAGTGGTTAAGAGAAATGTTTAGAACAAATGCTATAGGGAATAAAGGATATTCTGACCACCCTACCAGGGTCTCATTATGGGGATTTTTCTCCTTTAAACATTGTCAAAACGTTACTTTCTCACACCGTTGTTTGAAATGGAATCTTTTAGTTCATCATTTTAAAACGTAAGACTTTTCTATTGTTCTCTTAAATGCGATACAGTTGCTCTTGGACAGTATTGGGAATGACCTAGATATAGAGTGTCTCCAAAAAGATCACCATTGGCATTAAGATTCAATTTACGAAGAACAAGGTTTAACCTATAAGATTAAAATATCAAGCCAGATATATAGACGGATTGTGGCTAGAACTGTGCACAACAACAAAAGACACAGTGTAGCTGGGCTAAGCAATCGAGGAGAAAAAAAAATTTTAGCCTGTGTGTGTGCAGCCTTGGCTAACGTGTGGAAGGGAAGCATTTGAAGCATTTTAAGGAACAGGCGCAGACAGGAGCCCAGCTTTTCATCAAACAGGCAATACAATATTCTATCGTTTATTTCCCTCTTTCTTTGGACCAAAGCTGCAGATGGACAAGCCCGTTACGTTCACTCCCCGTTCACTCCTGGCCACGAGCCCTTTCAATCGCCAAATCGACAAAAATGCTACAATTTACATTTATAAGGTATTTGCAGAGAGAAAGGGGGAACACGTTCGTTATAATCAGCTTGGATATGAGGGAAAATGAAAAAATGTGGGTCCAACTCAAAGCGAGGTTTCTTAGCAATTTCTTTAGTGGGTGATGTTAGTTGGGAAAGGTCGAAAGGGCCCACGGCCAATTTAACAAAATAAAGGAAAATTAGCGAAGGAGAGAGGTCAAAACTTTATTTAGGGTAACTTACACCCTAGGAAATGCAGTACTGCAGGAGACTTGAATTAAGTTCAAGAAAAGCGTCAGGGAAAAAAATAACAGCACTAGTGTGGCTTAGTATAAAACTTAAGACGAATGCATAAACAAAATATTATCTTATTCACTTAATAACTTAGTGTAATCAGCAGCAAAGACTGTAAAAGTATAGAGCACTGCAACCCAGGCTGAAATCAAAGCTAGGTATTCCTATAAAAAGCTAGGTGTTCTGTGCATGTATTCACCCCTTGAATGGCTTAGTATAAATTAAGACAAATTTATAAACATTATATTATCTTATTAACTAGTAATCCTTCGCCTTTTGTATCTTAAATCAATGACGAAATTCATGAATGAATTTATACCTGATTTTCCGCTTCTTTCGGCTCCCACAACAGCAAGCCGAATTTCATTCTCTTGATTATCTTGATCCATACTGTCTTCGCTGACCACACTATGAATGCCCTATAAAATAGAACGATTAAACCTTTGAGGGGGTCATAGGAGGGTCAAAAACCGTAAAACCGAAATTTTTTTTAGCCAAAAACCGTACAAGCGTACATGTGTTTTGTTAAAACCGTAAAACCGCACCGAAATCGCAGATTGAAAACCGTAAAACCGTACTTTTTGAAGGTTAAAAACCGTAAAACCGCTCTCAAAATGTCGAAAACCGCAAACCGTCATGCCCAATGACCCCCTTTCACTTCACGTTTAAGAACTGTTTATTTTTCGACCTATGTTCATACTATTATGATGACTAACTGAGAAACGTGTTCACTTGTTTCACCTTCACGTAAGAAGGTCATTCAAAGTGACTTGAAAAACGATCTAATTTGATTAGAGAATTGAGGAAACAAGCCCCACACCGCAGATCTTTGAAAACATACAAAGTTGAGCCACATTGGCGTTTTTCTATGAACTGTGACGCAAAATATATCTACTTAAGAAAACTAGAAAGGACTTAAAATAGAATTATCTCAAATAATCTTTTAATCCAAGCAAAAAAGGCTAATTATTGTAAGATAGGAATGGTAAAAATGTTTTGAGGTGGTAAAGTTGTAAAATAAATGAATGAGGTTTCTAGAAAACAAGAAAAAGAACTTCCCTTTCCCTTGATTTCAAAAAAACAGCGAGAGTCACAAGAAGAGAACTCCTGCCCAGCTTGTACTGTATGACGATCGCACACGAAAGTAGAATGACGCTTTGACAAAGAGCTCGAAGAAAGAATGATGTTTATGATGTTTCCAGCATGAAAAACGTGCATAAATGTCGAGGATGTAGGTTCTCAAAAATGGGAAGAGGTAAGTTGGTTGAGTGAGGGAACTACAAAAGGTAACGAACTAAGATTGAGGATGGGGATCAACGAGTCGGCAGAGTGTGCGTCTAATAAGACCAAGGTCATTGGGTCTTAGTAAGGCAACCAAGGTGCTGAGCAGCTCCAATATTTAATCAGAGCCAAAACCAAGCTTAAGTCACATCAAATCCTACTATGAAATGACGCAATACAATCCTGGCCAATGAATCAAACTCGATCCAATCCTCGATGAAGTTAAATCTACATACAGTAAGTCAAGTCAAGTCAAGTCAAGTCAAGTCAAGTCAAGTCAAGTCAAGTCAAGTCAAGTCAAGTCAAGTCAAGTCAAATCAAATCAAATCAAATCAAATCAAATCAAATCAAATCAAATCAAATCAAATCAAATCAAATCAAGTCAAAGTTCAAGTCAAACCGTCAGTTCAAGTTAAGCCAAGCCAAGCCAAGCCAAGCCAAGTACAGTCAAGTCCATTCGATTAAAGTAAAGTAAAGTAAAGTAAAGTAAAGTAAAGTAAAGTAAAGTAAAGTAAAGTAAAGTAAAGTAAAGTAAAGTAATCAAGTCAATTAAAGTCAAGTTGAGTCGAGTCGAGTCACATCACATCAAATCAAGTCAAGCCAAGCCAAGCCAAGCCAAGCCAAGCCAAGTCGAGTCAATTCGAGTCAACTGGAGTCAATTCAAGTCAAGTGAAGTCAGGAGAAGTCAAGTCAAGTCAAGTCAAGTCAAGTCAAGTCAAGTCAAGTCGAGTAAAGTCGAGTCGATTCAAGCCATGTTAAGTCAAGTCGAGTAAAGTCGAGTCGACTCAAGCCATGTTAAGTCAAGTGAAGTCAAGTAAAACCAAGTCAATTCGAGTCAAGCCAAGTCAGGCACGTCAAGTCAAGTCAAGCCAACTGAAGTAAAATCAAGTCGAACGAACTCAAGTCAATTCAAGTCGAAAAGCATTCACCTATACCGTATCTCTTGATATCAGTCCTACGTTGTCTACTCCAGAACAAATGGTAGCTGACGGACAGAGAAATACGCCACACTGGGTTTTTCAGTTAACCATAACACATAATACAGATTTTTTCCATTTCTCAAATTCATTCAAGAATTCCTAGCGCAGGCTGATCCCATATTGAAAACCAAATAACAAAAATTACACTATTACATTACAGATGAATTGAAATACTTAATGATATGAACGACAGACAATATCATTAAAATTCCCGCTAAAATTCCAGCAAAAAGCCAAGGTGTTTGTGGCCACAAAGCCATTTTCGCTTTACGCAAATGAATAAGTTTAACAGCCATGAGCCACTTAGAGAAGAAACCATATAATAGATGGAAAAGTAGTAAGGAAGCTTTCACAATGTCATCAGAAAACCACCAACTTTCACCAATCCCTAAGAAAAGATACACTCTTCTTTTGAATAAGCAACTTGACTTTTGTCCACCCCTCAAAGTTGCTTAAAATTTTAGACATTTAATCCCTCAAAGTTGCTTAAAAGTTGCTTAACCTTTTTTACCTAACAACCACCCCTGACTTCGCGGGTCAAAATCGTCAACTGTTAGGCCTATAACACGACTTTTGGGGGACAGTAAGTGGAAAAACGTTAGCTAAAAAACTGCAACATGCAAAACAAACAATGTCCTAACAACAAGAAAGCGTATAAGCTTGATTGTTTGACTTCTAAGTTGCTTACAGTAATTCAACTGAGCCCTCAAGTTGCTTAATGTTAAGGTCAGTTCAGCCCTAGTTGCTTATTGAGCGGTTGCTTATCAAAAAATTAACCACTTTGTAGCCAATTCATATAAGCTCAAAGTCAGCTGGTTTGGAAGCTTACATTCATAATACAACAGAACAGCTACAAGAAAAGCTTGAAGGGGGTGCAGAACACCCCCTGGTAGGATTAGGGCTAAAAAGCACAATGCTCTCTTGCTCTCATCAAAATTAACCTTGTGCTCCAAGGAGTCACCTTCAAAAATAACTTCTTCAGAAATCCGTTTGCTCCAAAGCTACCGTACTTTCTGCTAATGCTCCTGTAATATCAATATTTATTTATATTTCCGAGAGACAGAACTGAAACACGTCTTGCTTTTCTGACTACATAACTCAACTAAACAAAACAATAGGTGGCCCATATATGTATATCAAATAATAATAATAATAATAAGCAGTCTCTATCTGAATAACAAAGTCTCTATATTACAGATCCTATGCTTACAAAAACAGTAAAAGAGGCAGCAGAGATTAAATTGTCGAAACCAGCAAAAATATGTTAGAAATGAGTTGCTTTATCATTTTTCTCCATTTAGGAACAGATCGTGAAGATCTCAGGTTTCTTGCTGTGCAGTAGTTCTATAAGTTTCTTATGAGTGTTTTGATCAAGGCTTCTTATAAACCGGTTTATATGTAATACCACAGTTAATACCCTGTATCTACCACAGTATACACTTAAGAATACAGCATTATCCAAATGAACCATCCAAGAAAGTAGAGTAAAGAAAAGTAAAGTAAAGTAAAGCCAGGTATCCATTTCGGAAAATAACCGAGAACAGCAATGAAATCTGAAGGAGTGATACAACAAGAGGCAGAAACAGAATTTTCCAAAAAAAGCTCAAAGTAATTATAGTGGTTGCTTAAAACTAAACAGCAATTGGAAGCAATTATCCATCTTAAATTAGATGCATTAAAAGGGTATAGGTTGCTTATATTGGACCAACTTCTCGTTGCCTAGTGAATAATCAACTTAGCCTCATTGTAAATATATACGTATAGCATATATGCAAAACTGTCTGTTATATGTGCAGTGCATATATGAATGGTAGTTTTTGGCAGACACTACGAAGCACATTCAGCGAAATGCATATACACTGTGCAGGAGCGATTGTAGTGAGAGTTCTGAATAATGCCTCGGTGTGCTTTATGGTGGCATGGTCGAACAATGAAATTTAATCGTCAAAAGAAACGAAAACACGAATAGCAGATATTCTAATAAAGGTAGAAAGTGATGAGGATGGGGTTGTGTGATGGAGACCAAACAGGGGGAAAGGAGGCAAAAAGTGGGACCTTATATATTTTGAATAACTATGTTTGAATGCACCCCTTTTCGGGATGATATACCTTGGGGTAGGTAGGGTAGGGTGGAAGCCCGTTTGATACCCCTAACAAGCATCTGAACATCTCTGAACAACTTGCCCCCAATACCTATGTGACCTTTGCATTTCAACTATAACAGTGTAGGTTCTTCCCGGAACCACCGCAACATAAACACTGATGTAATGTTTCCAACAATACTTTTTTATAAGAAACTAAGATTTTTTTCAGTACTCAAAGTTTCTTAGTTTTTGGACAATTTGGTACTGAAAGTTTCTAAGCAGTTTCTTAGGGATCAAATTTTTTAGTGCCAAAACAGGTAATTGACACTAAAATTTGACAAATAGAAGAAGCAATACAATTCACGTTTGCATCAGCTGTTTTTTTTTGCAAAAATAAACACTTATTGTGTAACAGAAGTTTGTTTTTCGATGCTTTATTTCTAATTCTAAAGATTCTTGAGACCTGCGAGTTTCTTACCATTTTTGGTCGAGTACTGAAAGTTTCTTAACCAATATTGATCTCAGTACTGAGTTTCTTATAAACGGGTTTCTTATAAAAAAAGAGTGTATAAGGTCAATGCACAGCCACATAGAATTCCTCAAGATTTCGAGCTATCTTCGAGCTACAGTAGATAAACGTGAGTTCTATTTAAGATGAAGAAACGGACACGTAAAAATCAGCAAAAAGGTTAGAGTTGATTCCATCATCTCAACAGGGTTTCTTAATTCGTCTAGCATGCAATGTTTTTAAACACCACAACGAGTTTGTATCATTTTAAGCAGCATTGAACTGCAAAATACTCTGACTCCATCACGCAGCAGCAAAAGTGAAAGCAACACGAAATGAGAAAGACGGAACAGAAAGATAGTGGTGGTCTGCAGTTCTTAAAGCTTGAGTCGCCAGAGAAAGACTCCGTAAGCTTCCACGGATTTTCAGGGATTTCAGATAAACAATATGACTGCCATCCTTTGGTCTTGTCATGGGATAAGACTACACTTTTTTTTCCATAAGCAACTTGACTTTCGTCCAGCCCTCAAGAGTTGCTTAACATATCTAGGGTTTCAGCCGCCACAGAATGCCTGGTACCCCCTAAAACCTCTTATTTTGGCTGTTTTCTGGCTTCTCAACGTAACTGACAAGTTTGCGAGGATGTACAGTATAAAGAAAGCTATTTCACCAGAAATTTTAGCACAATCTCAGCCCTGGTTGCTTATTGAACGGTTGCTTATTAAAAAAAAAAGCGTAAGTGGTGTAGATAGAGAGGGCAGGGGCAGGGCAATCACCTAATCACTTAGCTTGTGGTGATGACAACGAGAGTTTTAGCGAACCAAGACCCAAAAAATTATATTTTTCCCGTCCGGTCTTTAATAAAACCCCAAATATCCCTCCAGAAAGGATTTTTTCGTGCAAATACATACATATGTCGACAGTCTGGTTATTCTGTGATATGATCCCCAAAATTTGTTCTCTAACGAACTCGTCACTTTCCCTGAACTGAGATACAAGATACAGTACCAAAACCGCCCAGAACAAGATCAGGGACAGCGAAGCGGTTGTTTTACATCAAAGTAATTAATCGCTCCAAAAGCAATTGCATGTAAGCTTGAAACTTCAGGGAAATTAAAGATTTAATTCATTGCAGTATCATCAGAGCAGGCTTGGCCTTGAAACTTTTTCTCTAACACCTAAATAACGGTTATGATATATTGATGCCCATACAGGCAACAAATAATATGCACAAGATCGCAAAGTAACATACCTATAATGCAACAAGAATCGGGTTATATTCAGGAATTAGATAAGGTTAAGAGCGAGTTAAAATCGAAAACAAACTCACAGATCTTCTCAGTCTTGACTCCATTCTTGAATGAGACATTTTTGTCACCAGACAACTTCCATTCTGTGAAAAACACGAACGATTATTAATATTGGTTTGGCGGCTAGTGGTATTAAAAAGAAGAAACCCCCTTAAAAACAACATAAACAAATAGAATTGCCAATATTGTGAGAAAACAACAGGGGTGGATCTAAGTATGGTTTCAACGTTCTTGTTTTTCTCTCACTGTAAATTTCTTAGGAAATTGTCCGAAATTCTCTAAAATGGGTGACTAAGGCTCTCTTAAAATGGGTACAGTTGTTTTCAAAAAAATGGAACGAAGGTCTCTAAAAATAGTTGCAAAGTACAAATCCCTACAAAGTTCAGCACAAAGTATTCCAAAAGAGGTACAAAGCTCTCTAAAAAATGGGCACCAGGTTCTCTAACGAGAGGTAAAAAGTTCTCTAAAAATTGGTACAGAGTTCTCTAAAAACGGGTGCAACGTTCTCTTAAAATAGGTACAAGGCTTTCTAAAAAGAGTTACTCAGTTCTCTACAATGGGTACGAAATCCTCTAAAAATTGGTGCAATGTTCTCTATAAATTGGGACATACATAGCTAATTGTCTCAATGGACGCAAAGATTTTTAAAAATCAAGAATAGCAGGTTTAATGAACGAAATAAACAAAGAAAATTTCGCACCCTTAATGAGCAAAAACAGACCTTCTTGCTGCACTTTTCAACAGTTTGCAGAGTAAAAGCGTAAAGTTCAACAATTTTGTTAAATATTGAATGTTACATGTGGAGCACCGAAAATGACTTGCGTCATACAACAAACTGTTGTTGACAGAACATGGAGATCAAAAACTATGAAATGAAACGGAAATTGCTGACAATATGGATCGTTTCGTACAGTAAAATTTATTACAGTATGAAATCACTTTATTGGAATCTCATTCCAAAGCATTTCCGAAGGCATTACCGAGTCTAATTAAGCGGGGTAATTTTCATAATTATTGCACTTGAAAAACATAATTGCAAGTTACGTGTCCTGGGTGGGGTTTCAACAGGGGGGTACTTCTTTGTTCAAGAGACTAGACGTGCCGCCCATTTTTTCCAAACCCACCAATGTCTACTGGTAAATTCTGTCACTTAACCCATATGTAGGGAAATTGACGCTAAAAAAGTTACCAATTTGGGCGGCACGTCTAGTATATTGAACAATGGAAGTACCCCCCTGGGGTTTCAACCTGGCTGATTTGGTTAAAGACATTAGGTGTCTTACGCAGGTGGTAAAACGAGGGGCTTTTCACTCTTCAAAAAGGCGTACGAGTTTTTGAAAACAAGGACTCCATGGGATTTCAATGAGAACAATAAATTTTCAAGTAAGGGTGTATGAGATTTTGAAGGAGTCAGGGGCGGCGCCACGGGGTGGACTGGAGGGGACGCGTCCACCCCACTTTTCTCCAAGATCGATTTTTTAATTCGCCCAAATTCGATCAGAAAATGGTGGGGGGTCGATGAGTCAGTTTCCTTTTTTAGAGACTTAACCATTGATTTTCCTACAACGAAATTGTTGTTCAAGCACCAAGCGGTCGTTTTTGTTCTTTCTTGGATACTATCTTTCATCCGATTCAAAAAAGGCGTTTCCCGCCACTCTAGGGGCCGTTTTCCGGCATTCTAAAGGGTGTGGCCCCTATAAATTTTTCTGCAGGCAAGCCCCCAGACCCCCATACTTTGCTCGCTTCGCTCACTAGTCCACCCCACATTTAAGCGGCTGGCGCCGCCCCTGGAAGGAGTGAACCGCCCCACCACTCGTTGTGAGACATAAAAATTCTAGAAAAAAATTAAAGCAATGCTCAAAAAAGGGTATGAAGGGTACGGTACTTTTCCCCTTTTGAAAAAACAGACGCAAGGAATGGCACCCAGCCTTTAGAAAAACACAGAACTTCATTCAATTCTGCCCTTGAAATACTGATATTTAGGGCCTGTTTATATGGGCAAAATCATCCCACCTTCCAGCCCGTCAGCTGAGCAGTGAGACGAAATTTTCAAGAGTTTACATGTAGATTTCCATCCCACCTTCCAGCCGCTTGTCTTATATTCCCGCTTTTGTTTAATTTTCTCAGACAATAGGATTATGTCTGGCGCTTGCGCATAATGAGCAATTTCATCCCACCGTCCAGCTTTCATCCCACCTTCCAGCGTTTATATGAGAAACTTTCATCCCACCCAAGTGAGATCCCACCTCTCAACGAGTGAGATCTCACCTGACCGGGATGAAACGTTTTCCATATAAACAGAAGATGAAAATCACAAAGGTTTGTATTGGAAGGTGAGATCTCACCTCTCAGTTGCAGGGCTGGAAGGTGGGACGATTTTCCCCATATAAACAGGCCCTTAGCTCCCGCTGTGGCCAACTTAAAAGTGATTAAAATGGGGGTAGCGGAGCGGCTTTGCTTTGGATTGCGTAAGTTTTTAATACTTTATAGAGTCTGTGTCTGTCAGTTATGTACCTGGGCTTGCACCTTGCAGTTAACTTGGGTGGGACACTATTACATAATAACTGCCAGATCTGTGTCTGTTCTTGCAACAAAAAGCCTACAAGGCAATCTACGGATAAACATGAGATGAACAAAAATCTTGAGAGAAGCCTTACCAATTTGCTTGGCGTTCTACCAATGTACGTTTCTAAGTCCAAGGAGCTTTTTCTGTGCCTAACAGTAACATGCGGTGGTTGTTTTTCAGGCAATTTATGTCCAAAATGACGCATCTTTGTAAACATGTGTTTGATATCCTCCATCCAATTTTCTCGATATGATAATCTACAAAAGACGACAATGCAAGTTAAATCTAATTTGTCTGTTTTCGCGTTGAGTTGATTTTGCATTGATGAAAAGGGCAAAACGATTTGGCTATTGAATGACAACATTTTAAAGGAAGATGGATATTGATGATAACATCTTGAAAGTCTGTGGTAATCAACTCGATATTGATTGATCACCGTTAATGCCTGGGGCTGCCAGTTGTCCTTCGTTGGTACACGTTCCGGACGTTCCCGACGTTCCCACGTTGCCCGAATCTGGTCTGGTTGACTGTGCCATTATCGTTGCACATCATATTCTTCTGTAGAAAGTGCTATTATTACTGTAAAACAAAATGTAATCCGTCCGAACAGTAATACACTAGTTTAGCTTGCATATGGTCCATATGGTGGCCATGTTCTAAAGTCCTGTCATGAAGAGGAATACTGTATTATATTTTGGAAGCAAAGGCCCAAGGGGATACGAGAGTAAATTGCCCCTCGGCAACGGCGGAGTTATGTCAACCGATGCCTCCAAAGGAGGGGGGACGATGGTGTACACATTGGCCCACATATCATGGCTAGCAATCGGCTACCGATATCTTTTCTACCATGAACTCTGCCCATGAACTCTGTGGACCTAACATGCAAACGAACCTACAATTCTGCGCGATTTTACTTTTAGGCTATGAACAGTGAAACAATCATTTTATGGAGCTTTCCAAAAATCTTTTTCTGCCGAATTACTCTTCGCAAATACTGTAAAATTCGTAGTTACATACAGTAGTAGTTATTAGTAGATGTAAGAAAACATTTGGGATACAACCAAACGGATTAGTTTCATTTTTCAATTCCCCAACTTTACTTTTCATTTCGTACGCTCAGCACGGAACTTAGAAAGGTCGAGAGGATAAAATAAGGGACTAATAGAGGGGGCTTAAAAGAGAGAAGGGGCATTAAGGAAATTTTATACGATTGTAACAATGTGGAGAGGGGAGGGAGACAAAACAAAGCAAGATACTGTGGCAAAGTGCAGCATCTCTAGCAACGTTTAAAAGTAAAACACACTGTATATGAAAAATACAAAGATAAGATTCGAACCTGGACTTGTCACTTGTGGAAAAATCTATCCCAATGTTCGCCATTCATGAAAAATATGTACAAATATGTATGGCGCTGAAGAAGGCTCAACATAGCCGTAGCACAAAAGTCAAACGGAGGAGAGCCTGGGCTGTATGACTCAGAGAGTTTCTCGGCGATTTCATTGAGCTCTGTAGCTTAGTGGAAACGTCGTTGGCTCTCTGATCATGCAGTCCAGGTTCGAATCCCATCTATTGTGGTATGCCACTTGTGGAAAAATCTATCCTAGTGTTCGTCATTCATGAAAAATATGAAAAATACAAAGGTTTACAATGGCAATGAAGTAAACAAGCAACTTTGTAACCAATGTTGCATGTTGAACTTACCACCTCTTTTCCTTTGCAAGGCGTTTCTCTAACTAAACCTGCTACAAGAACATTTATGGAACAATATGCTGCTCAACTGATACCAGAGGCTCGAAAAACCGCAATTTATTAAAATTTTCTTGATACCTAATCCATTATGTATCTTGTCTGGTTCAAAAATAAAAAAATGTCTCAAAAACTCTATTGTGACGCAAGAAAAAGGATTTGAAAATAAACATCGAGGGTAACAAAATACGACTACGATCTGTTATTAATTTTCATTCTTTGATCTTCTTAACGTGCGTTTGCATACTCTATGCAAATAGGAGCAAAGTGCGACGTAGTTGGGAATTTTCTTTTAAGGGGAAAAAGCCAAATCTGCTGCAAATGGATGGATTTGCGTAGCCATACCCCCAAGCACACCAAAACAAAAGCTAAAGGGTTGTAAATTTTTAGATTGTATTTAATGCACTTGGAAAACCTAATTGTACCGAAAGATAAAGACTAAAGGGTGAAGCGCATCTTTACACCACCACACACAAGGCATCTTTAAAGCATACAAAGTGGCACAAGCCCCTTCAAGACCCCAAGCTTTAATGCCAATTCTTTCCACAAGTGAGAAGTGACCTTTTCAGTCAAAAGTGCCCTTTTAAAGAAGTGAAAAATGCAGTTCGAAGACAGGTTTGACAAAGATTCTAAACATGACAGAATCAAAATGAATATAGTGCCCCAAACCCGATTTTTACTCAGCGAACGGAAGGCCAAAAAAATCAGAAGATTCACAAGACACAAGAGATCTTGTCTTCAATTAACAGATCTACCACAGCGAAAAATCCTTAAGAGATGCCGTTTTTAATCTCATAATCCCTTGCCCCTGCCCCTTTAAGGAACATTGAAAGGAGAAACAAAAGAGAACGACAGAGAAAGCCAGAGAGGACAAAGCAGGAGGTGGAAATTTCCCCTCGTCTTTTACTGAAGTAAACAATACGTCATGGAGATGCCAACAGATTGTTACCAGTTTTAATGCGAATACCATTTCGGATTGCAGATGCCGATGCCGTCTGATAAAAAACAATACAAGTTTCAAAGTAGGGGGTCAAATTTTGTGATCGAGAGAGAGAATATAGTTGCATTGCGTCTGTAAAAAAAATGCAGCAATTATGCACAAGGCAAGGCACAACGGGTTCTTGGGCATTGGACATTTGTTGCAAGACCAAAAACTACTGCATGAGTTACGCGTCAAATTATAGAATTCTCATGCAAAACACTTCAACCGATCAACGGAACTTACCCAAAACTGCTTTAGAGAAAACATAGTGGCTTAAGCACACACGCATCGACTGGTAGAGTGCTTTTAGTATGCAAGGAGAAACGTTGTCTCATTCACTGTATAATGGCTTAGACTTAAAGAGTGCTCTGTTCGCTAGGGAAAACATAGTTTTGGTGAATGTAGGAACGCATGGCGTCGACTTGTAGAGTGCTTAGTATGCAAGAGGAAATTTTATCACACTCACTGTATAATGGCTTTGTCGTTAAGAGTGCTTTAGCTATATGCTACGGGAAACTTAGTATGCAAGGGAAAGACATAGTCTGGTCGACTTCAGGCGTGGACTGCAGAAAAAACATTAGTCTCAATGACGGTATGCACAGATAGTGAAGCCTTTTGGGTGCTTATAAGCAGCAAAGGGAAATACTTTACAAGGAAAACTATAGTGCTTATTATGGTCCAGGTATAAATCATCGTCCTCTGTTCTTTAGCCTACTGTAGTTGCTCTGACCTGTTCTTAGTCCAGTAACTGTTCCTGTATGTCTTGTTGGGTGTGGTCCTGCTCCTATTCCTCAGTCCTATTCCTCGGCCCTTATGCCGCAGGTTGGGCAGAATAAGATATTAACTGTATAATCTCATCAAATTATTCAGATGAGTTGATTATCTTATGATAAAAATCACTTTTATATAGTTTCAGATCAAAATAGTAATTTACAAAATAATTTCCGTTGAGATGCGTGAAGACCAAACCTCGATTCCGTGCAAGTCTAACTGTCTCGTGTCTTGTCTCTAACTTTCAATCGATTTGATTGCAGCCGTCCTCCGCAGAACACTGTCTCCTCTTCGAAGGATTTTCTACAAAAGATTGAATTTCATAAAATACACTTTTTTTTAATAAGCAACTTGACTTTCGTCCAGCCCTCAAAGTTGCTTAAAATTTTAGACATTTCAGCCCTCAAAGTTGCTTAAACGTTGCTTAACATTTTTTGTACCTACTAACCATCCCTGACTTCGCGGGTCAAAATCGTCATCTGTTAGGCTTACAACATGACTTTTGGGAGACAGTAAGTGGAAAAACGTTAGCTAACGAACTTCAACATGCAAAACATAAGAACGAAGAACAATTTCCTAACACAAGAAAGAGAATAAGCTTGGTTGTTTGACTTCTTAGTTGCTTACAGTAATTCAATTGAGCCCTCAAGTTGCTTCATGTTAAGGTCAGTTCAGCCCTAGTTGCTTATTGAGCGGTTGCTTGTTAAAAAAAAAGTGTATTAAAAATTGCAGAAAACTGCAATACAGAGAGAAAGGGAAAAACTATATTTCGATTCATTCAAGTTTAGATACCTAATGTATTCAAGCAAGCAAGCAATCTTTATTAGTTAAACAGGTCGGGGGTTCTGGCAGCTGTCTAGCTGATGTGGACCTGCAGCTTGTGCGCCCAGACTGATGTTCTTGAACAAATACCCCAGGTACTCGTTTAGCTACCAACCTCGGAAGGATGGAAAGCTGAGTTGACTGTAGGCTTGATTAAAATAGCTATGAACAAAATTATGTGACCCGATTTATTATCCCCGAAAGATCTCCAACCCCCCGATAATTCCCAACCTTCGATTGCTCAGTAATTCAGAGAAACTTAAAGAACATTTCTCGGAATCTGCAAACTCGTGTTTTGTAAATGCCTCTTACCTCTTTCTTCAAATAAACCCAACAATCTATCCAGTTTGTGAAAATTGGCATATTTGGAGGATTACCAGCAGCTAACCTACAATTTCAAAGACAAGGGATGAAGATGATCATCTTCAAAGACAACAAACATTAGAATGAATGAAGGTGCTGTGGCATCGTGGTGTAATCCAGCTGACTCGTTGTGTCAGAAGCTCAGTGTGGTCAGGGTTCGAGCCCAGTTACATTAGCGTCACAACCAGGGTCGAGGTATCGATTAGTTAACCTACTACTGAGATCCTAGCGACTGGTCCTAAAACACCATTTCATCTTCACCTTCACCTCCATTAGATCATAACAGATAATAGCCGAGCATAAGAACTCCTACACTTATTACAAGACCCCTAGCTCTCGCTGCAATCACCCAAAAAGAAAATCCTGCCTGCAAACAATGCTTTGCAGCGTGGCCAAACGGTCAAACATTGTTAGTAACGCAAACCTCAAATGTGTGACCAACAATGTTTGATTGTTTTCCCAAATACTTTCTACAACAAAGAGAAACGAACGAAAAACTCGATAATAACAAATTTACAGAGGAAAATGCTCTAATTACCTCGTGTTGTTAATTGCCATCATGTTAGACACCAAGAAGAAAGGAAATGTCACCAGCGACGAAATATACTGTTGGACAAGGAAAAAAATTCATACAGTGTCATGGAAGAACAGTAAAACATTTAGATTTTTAAGCTTCAAGCTTTATTTTGAAGCTTTAAACCCTGGCCAAACGATCAAACATTGCTTGTAAAACAAATCTCAAATGTTTGACAAACAATGTTTGATCGTTTGGCTAAGGCCTTATCAATCAGAGTAGGTTTCTTGCAACTACGTGATCGCTTTTTATCCCTTAAACCCCGGCCAAACGATCAATCATTGCTTGTCAAACATTTAAAATTTGCTCGTTTAGCAAAATGTTTACCGTTTGGCCACGTTGCAAACAATGCTTGTTCAACAACTTTTGCTTGCATCAAGCTAAAAATGTTTTTGAACTTCTTCTAAAGTTGCTTAAAACTTTTGGAAATCTCAGCACTTAAAATTGCTTAACATTTCTTTCACCTAAAACCATTCCTAACTTCGGTGATCACAATCACCAACTATTTGGCTTGCAACACAAGGATTTTGGAAGACAGTAAAGTGGAAACGCTTTACCTTAGGGCTGTGCACATCAACAAATGCATTTTGAAATGAATGCTGCACCCTGGTTTTTTGACTTCTTAGCTGCTTACAGTAATTCAGTTGAGCCCTCAAGTTGCTTAATGTTCAGGTCAGTCCAGCCCTAAGTTGCTTATTGAGCAGTTGCTTATTAAAAAAAGTGTAGTCAAAACATGGTTTTAAAGCATACCTGTGAGATGCCTTGTACGTAAAGAGCAGCATGAGCGTTTTCCTGCAAAAAAGTACGTGTGATGAGAAATCTATTTCTGCGAAAATTTCAAGAGCAGAGCTTCTTCATCTTAACCATATAAATAGGCATAAACAGATGGGGGTGACAAACATTGCTAAATTAGCCAAGACAGTAGGGGACATATTGCATTCGAAGGGGAGTGGAGGTTGGTAGCGTAAAGGCAGGCTCCATGGTTGGGTTGGCTTGGACATTTAGGCAGAGGAGAGGAGGGCAATGTTGAGGGTGGGGGAAGACGCAGTTAAAGGTGTGAAAATGGAAGAGAGGAAAATCGAAGTGAAGATTGGAAGATCATTTAAAGGAAGATGTGGACAGTATGGGATTGGAGAAAAAGAAGACGAAGAAGACGAAGAAGAAGAAGAAGAAGAAGAAGAAGAAGAAGAAGAAGAAGAAGAAGAAGAAGAAGAAGAAGAAGAAGAAGAGGAGGAGGAGAAGGAGAAGAGGAAGGAGAAGAGGAAGATGAAGAAGAGGAAAAAGAAGAGGAAGAAGAAGGAGGAGGAGAAGAAGAAGGAGGAGGAGGAGGAGGAGGAGGAGGAGGAGGAGGAGGAGGAGGAGGAGGAGGAGGAGGAAGAAGAGGAGAAGAAGAAGAAGAAGAAAACGAAGAGGAAGAAGAAGAAGAAAAGGAGGAGGAGGAGGAGGAAGAGGAGTAGAGGAAGAGGAAGAAGAAGAAAAGAAGAGGAAGAAGAAGGAGGAGGAGAAGGAGGAGGAAGAGGAGGAAGAGAAGAATAAGAAGAAAACGAAGAGGAAAAAGAAGAAGAAGAAGAAGAAGAAGAAGAAGAAGAAGAAGAAGAAGAAGGAGGAGGAGGAGGAAGAGGAGAAGGAGGAGAAGAGGGAGATGAAGAACAATAAGAAGAAGATGAAGAAGAAGAAGACAAAGAAGACAGAGAAGAAAAAGAAGAAGGCGCTTATTCGAGGGAGGGCGCTTATCCGAGGAAATACGGCATTTAACTACAGATGTTTAACAAGATGTTTAGCGTAACCTACACTGCGATCAATGAGAAGCTTGTCGATGACGTAACTTAATGTTCTGAAGATCCAAAACGATAGCATCTCACCAGCTAACTGTGGAATCAGACCACTAGAGAAACGAAATACACATATCAGTATGAATTACAAGTTGATGCAGTCCTAAAGAGACATTGCTTATTGATGAAGATGACGATGACGATGATAGGGCGCTCCAGATCAATGTTTAATGCTTGAAAAGAAAGAAATACACAGGACAGTTAATAGGGCCTATTCTTTTGTATATTTTCATTTCCATTAGTCTTCGCAAACTTCAAAAACGTAAGCTTTTCTTCTTTAGGTAGTTGATGATGGGGTCATAAGGGCCTATGTGAACCCACTATTAGCGTTAAATAGAGCAAGGGCATAAAGATCTATATGTTTTGCAGATTTCAAACTTACGAAAAGAATCCCAAAATGCCTTCTTGGTTGTATATTTCGGAGATTGAGCTGAAGATATTGCTATTGACAGAGAGAAAAGATCCATTAGATAAGAAAATTGACAGTACTGGAAAAACGTACTATATACCTAACCTGTTGAATCCTGGTTATCGCTAGCTCAGGGGGGGCTCTCCCAATCAGGTCTAGCAGAGGCGTTCAGTCAGGGCTAAAGAGGTCCAAAGCTTAAATTTTCAAAATAATTCTCAAATGGTAGTTTAAAAAGCTAACATTAATGAAATTTTGATAGCATCCAATCCAGTAAAAAAAACTGTTAATCCTGCAAAATAAGCTCAGGACCTGGGAAATTAGATCCAAAGGGTAGTAACTACTGGAATATCACTCTATTTTTATATAAATTGGGCCATGTGGAATTCTTTGGTAAGACTTTCAAACCATCTAGGCAACAAACTGCTCTTAATCTCTCAAAACAGTAGATTTGACGAGTATACAAGTTTTAGCCTTTTAGCCTTGGAAAGACAAGATACAACTCAGCTGCCTTTTGACTTGATACCATTTAACTTGCAGCCTTCTGAACTTTCGCTAGAGTCCGGGGAGGTTGTGGAATGCCATGGGGAGCTAACCTCCCCGGACTCTAGCGAAAGTTCAGAAGGCTGCAAGTTAAATGGTATCAAGTTAAAAGGCAGCTGAGTGGTATCTTGTCTTTCCAAGGCTAAACTGGTACTAACGTTCACCCGCATCGCGGGTGTCAAGGTAAAAGGCTCACCCGCATCGCGGGTGTCAGGTTAAAAAGCTAGTTTTTTCAGCTAATTTAGGCTTACTATGCATGCCGCATCCAGGCATGGGACCTCTAGTTTAACGTCCCTTCCGAAGGACCGCAGAGTGAGGTGTTTATAGTCATCCATCTGGAAAGTCACCCATCCAGATGTTGACCTCACACGATCAAGCTTAACTTCAGCTGTCTAACGAGAACTGACTGAGACGTTTGGCCAGCCACTTCACAGGTCGAGGCTTGTATTGTCAAACGTTGACAGTGTTTGCCCGAAGGTTTAATCAAGTTTCGAACTCACTTATAGTATGTTTCTTTTCCAACAAATTGGACCATTGTTCGCACGCAGATGACTACGAAAGAAACAACAATCTACTATTAGTCTGTAAAGAAAATTTTAAAAATTGCACATACATCAACGAAAAAAGTTTTCACTTACCCTGAAATGGATAGCTGATTATAACTCCTGCAGCTTTTCCCATAGAAAGTTGACAAGTCTGTGGGGTAAAATAGACGGAAAATTAGAGGGGAATAGGGATGAAACAAAGTAATTCTATGATCTTGTATCTGACAAATTTCTAGTTTCGCAGAGAGGTTTATGGTTACTTAGGAGCATGGGGGGGGGTTCTTCCATAGTAAAGGTACCCGAGGGTGCGCCGCGCTAGAGGGTATACTTTTAGTCTAGCAAAGGGTTTACTTTTTTACAATTTTGGTCTAGCCAAGGGTACCAAATTTAGCAATAACAATCTAGGGAATTGTCATGATTTCAGCTTTTGTAGCCTTGGAAGTAAAAAAATTTCATCCTATCCATTTTTAAAAGAAACGAGTAAAAGAAACAAGTCGACCTTTGAAATTTCCACTTGGGGTCAACAATTACGAGCGTATTAGTCTAGCCAAGGGTATCATTTTGGTAGAAATTAGTCTAGCCAAGGGCCCGGGGGTACATGACTTATGAATGGACGGGGGTGTGTCGCACAAATTTCGGAAACCCACCCACTTATAATGTAGACCTTTGCAGAAACAGACCCTATTTTATGAGTAAAAATAATCGGAATACAAGAATAATAAGACTTTTTAGGCCTTATTATTGCGTGATATTATACTACAAACATCTTTGACGCGATTTTTCCACTTTTCTGACCGAATTAAAGTCAAACTTTCGACTTTTCTTCAATTTGCTACCCACTTTTATGGGGTTTTGGTTAAAATAAAACCCATGCTTAGAGAATTTCAGGGCCAAAACCCCATCCATATGGGCGGCACATACCCGTACCCAAATTATACTAAGTACCCCCCCGGGGCAAGGGTACCATTTCCTCGTAAAACTTAGTCTAGCCAACGGTACCATTTTGAATATGCTAGCGGAACATCCCTAGCCAAAATTTAGCCAAGAACCCCTCCCCCTTGCTTAGGTTTCCAAAGAATATCTTAAGTCGGTTACATGGATGACAGTCAAATATCTATTTAGATTGAAGTATGTAATTCTAGAATACAAGAGCATCAACATTTAGATCTACAAACCTCAACAAGGAACTCTTTGGGTGCTTTTACTTGTCTAGGCTAAAAAAATGAAACATGAATAGAATAAACACAAAATATTGCTAGTGTACACGGTTTTTTTTATAAGAAACAGATTTATAAGAAATCTTGAACAAGGCAACCAAAAAGTTAAGAAACTTTTAGAACTAAGAGGAAGGAGTTTAGAAACTTAAGAAATTTTTGTGTCAGTTTTCCAACATACTGATTTCACATTTGTGGACGTGGTAATCAATTCTCAAGCATTTCCGTGCGATGTCTCGTACCAGCATGGCTAATTCTTAGTAATACAATAATATTAATAATTTGTTTTACTGCAATTTATTTCCATTAAATTAAGAAACTGTTAAGAAACTTTTAGAACTAAAATTGGGTCAAAAATTAAGAAACTTTTAGAACTAGGCTCCGAGCCAGGTTTCTTATAAAAAACGTGTACGCCTTGCTCAAGGCTTGAAAGAAAATCGAAATCGCAGCAAGAGGAGGTAAAATTTCAGAAAAAAAAACAGTTCACTGGAAAATTCCATGAAAATTGGAAATCTTTCTCCAAGAAACTTTTCCCCTTGGTCTACGAAATATTTTCTACACTAATTAGCATATTTGAATCATTCCATTTCTTACTTAGAAAATGAACGCTTGATAATGATCTAGTAGAATCCCTTGCTTAACAACAAATCGTTGTTTGTCAAACATTTGAAAATTAAGATGTTTGACTGTTTGGAGCACAAATTGTATATGGTGTGTCTTCCAGGGTGGCTAAACATGCAAGTCACAAGCGAGCAAAATGTCTCCCTGAGTCATGGAGATAAGAGATTGCTCTGTTGTTTTGAGAAACATTGTACGTGCGACATGTCTCCTGGTTCACCCAGACCTTAAGATTCAGTAAACACTGCTTCGTTATTGACTTGAATTTCGCAAACATCTTACTTCGTTGTCCTCTTCCTCAATTTCTTCCAAAAGCTGTGCAACACCTCTGTCAGAATTCTTGCTCTGAAAATTCTGGAAAGAAACGACAAGAAGATGTGCATTTCAATATTCAGCAAAAGTGAATTATTGTTTTATAATACATAAGTTATGAAGCAAAATTGGTGATTATGATAATGATGATAATAATGATAATGATGATGATGATACTGATAACGATGAATGATGATGATGATGATGATGATGACATGATGATTATGATGATGATTATGACAATGATTATAATTCATTTCATTCAATTCATTAATAAGGATTGCTACTTCTACAGAGCATCATCCACTACAAAACTACATACTGTAAAAAACAAGAAAAAGATACCAAATTACTACAATGAATCATTTAGCTGCTCACGCAATAGAAAAGCAATTCTCAGGAAAGCACACAACTCTCTTAACAAACTAAGATTCTCAGCAGACAACATGAAAACAACGAAATTTGGGACTTGTAAGCTAAAAACTTGCAAAAGCTTTTCACGAGGCTCGAGATATGTACTGCATTCCAATAGAAAATGTTTTTCATTTTCTACACATTGCAGATTGCAGAACTTACAGATTCTCTCGTTTTCCGGTATTCCTTTACGTCTTCCGACTTCAATATTCAATTTATGATCGCTGCACCGGAATTTGGCCAAAATTTGGCGAGAATTTCTATCTTATAGATGCAAGTAAGGTTCTGCATGGAAGTGGCTTTTAAACAATTTGTAAGAGGGGAATTTATTACCTCCTCGATTGCTGCTTCCTAGAGCAGATGAAACACTATGTTTCCAATATTGCTCGAAATTATAATGATGATGATGATGATCTGAAGTGAAAAGTAGCAGTGAACAAAAACTACTTACTGAGTTGACTGTATTTGTAACAGCAGAGTTGATGATGTTGTGCAGGATTCTATAAAAGATTAAATTGAAATATGAAACCAGTTTTATCAAGCAAATAAATGTAAAATTTAGTAAAAAGATCTTTTCAAGACACGATAAAGCTAGTTTAACTATCAAACTATCAAAGAGTGAACCTAATGTGCAGAAGGCTGGATAATATAAATATACCTTGGTCCTAAACCTCTGTACAATCCCGAGAAGCCATCAGTTTCTTTGATGTGTTTGGCTGAAAAGTAATTACAACAATTTTAACAGCAAATTTGAGCTTTTATAATGATTGAAGATAGGAGCTGTACTGAAAAGTGGGTATTTGGGTTTTTCACTTTCCCCCACTTTTCAAGAATTAGGAAAATTACAAGTTGTTTCCTAAGGCTGAAAATATTTTGCTGGCATCATAAAGCACGTTAGAAATCCACTAATCATGAGACTTTTTGAATTCTTACCATAATCAAAGAATCCTGACAAATAAAGGATATCCTTGCCCAAAATAGTCTTGCCTCTTCTTGGCGCAAAAGGGTCATAGCCAACCTAATGAAAAAATTATTTTATAGATGTTGCCTGCAAACTCTTTGCATCATATATTTTAAGGCTTGAACGAGCACTTTTGCAAGATTGTGGATTCAGTGAGGCTTAAGAAAACAGCAATGCATGCAGCAAACTGAATTATAAATGCATAAATAAGGCAGGGGCTAAACGATCAAACATTATTGGTCAAGCATGTGAGGTCTGCTTTTAAAGGCAGAGTTTAACCATTTGGCCACATCCTAAATCATTGCTTGAAATTTTGTGGATATTTAAAAAAAAAACGTCTGCTTGGGCACATGCAAAAATGTTTGACAATGTCTGTTTGTTACAAGCAAGCAAGCAAGCAAGCAATCTTTACTTGTTAATGCAGGTCAGGGGTTCTGTTAATGCAGCTTGTGCCCTCAGACTGATATTCTAGAACGAATACCCTGGGTACTCATTTACCGACCTCGGAAGGATGGACATGGACTACTGAGTTGACTGTAGGCTTGTGAAAAGTGGTCCTGACGAGATTCGAACACAAGACCTTGTGATCTTGAGCCAAACGCCTTGACCACTCGGCAAAAATTGTAGACTACCAATGAGTGTTATGGCAGCATTGATTTCAACATCTCTGGTATGCTGATGTCACACTCTCTAAGGCAAAGGGGATGATGTGCAGCTGACCAATTTTTTGGCAATTCTGAATGCTGTCATATGCCAGTTAATACTCACCAGGCTCAGGAAGTGGGCGTTAGTGCATTAGCCATTAAACTGCCTGAGTAAAACGCTAACCTTAAGGACGGTGATTGCCCTGGAAAACCATTTTCTGGCCAACACACCTGTCACTGCAGGGAAAGAACTGCAGGAGAGAGAAGAGCTGAAGCAGAAGGAAGGAAGAGATGCAAGCAGACATAGGGGAAGGGAGGGCTAGGAACAGTTTTTAGTGAGCGAACGAGTGTGTGATCAAGGGTCTTGCCCTGTTAGGACAGGCTGCGTTCACACCCCGTGCCTAGCTTGAAAACTGAAATCATGGAGTGGAGGAATGCACATACAGCTCCTACCCATCAACAAAGACACTGTGCCAGCGGTGGTATTAAATACGGTATAAACTAACCGTCTAACTGAAATTATGCATTTCAAGTAGCTTTAGAGATGTCTGGCATAGAATTTGAAACTTTGTTTGTGTACTGATATAGATTTTTTTAGGTAAACAATAGCTCCAACTATTTTGTTGATAATGGAACAACATAACAATCAGCAAGGTACACTTCTGGATATTGAGATCCTCCGCCGATCAGGAGATGATCCCCAAATCAAGGGATTGAAGGAACAGAGATTATCCCTCGTTACACAGAGGATCTCGATATCTGCAAAGTGTACCTTGCTCCCTATTATTCATATGGCATTCAATCAATTTTCGTCCACATATTCTCCAATGTGGCAGTGATATAGAATGCACCCTCAGTAAAATGCCAAAGACTCAACTTTGTTGGCATTGTCCATTTAAGGGTATTGTTCTCAAAGCAATAGGTGAATCGTTTTCTATTGTTTTTTAAAATTGCACAGCAAAGATCCACAGTATAGATCAGAGAGTAGATTCGTTGTAGCCTTTGAGTATAGATTGGGAAAACAACTAGAGCCCTGCTGTGGCACCTTTTGTCTGTAAAAGCCAGTCCATTCCCTCAGCCCCCCAATCAACAATGAAATCATCACATTCTGTTTCACAGAGTTGATTCATCACACATCATCATCTTAATATTTCGTGAACTTCAACTTACGCATGTTTATTCCAATGGAAATGCTTGCATGGCAAGTGGTTTCCCCTGAAGACACAGGATTGCATTAAAAATTTCTAGCAGAATCAGTCAGGCGCCATAAATTAGAATGAATGCCTGGAATTTTCGCAACCAAATGAAAAAGCCAAGCAAATGAAAATACTGGCCTTATCCTAGACCAGTTGTCACACTTCTCTTCTCGCAGAATTTTAATACATACCTGGACTAAAACTTTGACATAAGCTAAAGGATGAGCAAGTGCAGTCGTTAGAGTTGATAGGCCGACAAGCTGTACCATCGATGTGCCTTTTGCTTCTCTCGGGTTGGACTTGGAGGACGCCATTTCGCTTCTTCGACTTTGCACCTCGTTGACGCTGCACTTTCTACCTTGTTTCCTTGTGCTCTTCTCAGAATGTTTGCCCATATTTGGGGGTTCTAAAGGGGTTTTGGGGGCCTTTCAACTATTTCAACCGCTCAAGTCGACTGTGACTGACAGAAATCAGTTTTCAATTGGTCCCAGAACATGCCCAACTTTCTGGAACTGACTGTGCGCAATGTCGAAATAAGGCTGCAGCAAGATCAGAATAGAATTAAAGGGAACTGTTCGACCACACCATACGGTTTTCCTGCTTCTTTCCTTGCCCCTTTCCCAGCCCCTTTCTGGTGCTGTTTGGTGGGCTATCTGCATTTTGGTACTTTCTTGCAACATTTAGCTGAAAATGGGACGTTTTGAAAGGCTCTGTTCTTCAGCGTATTACTCTATAAGTAATCCCCAGGAAACAAGAAGGGCGCAAATTTTATTTCCCGTAAGTGCAAAGTCCCATTGGCTTTTTCTTAGAGAAGCGCATTGAGAGAAAAATTCGGTAACTGGATTCGCAAAAATAATAATGCCAATTTGTTGGAGAGCGAACGGCAACCGAGCGATAGGCCCTTACCAAGGCCAAACGATCAAACATTGTTTGTCCAAAAAATGAAATTTGCTTATCAAGTAATGTGCAATCAGAATTTGTCGCTTGGTTTTTGCTTGGCGCGAGATGAAAATGTTTCACAAGCATTATTTATTACGACCGAGGCCAAACGGTAGAACATTTTGCTTGATAAACAAATTTTAATTGTTTGACAAACAACGTTTGATCGTTCAAATTCGAACAGAAGAAAACGAGCATGAAAAATAACTGTTGAATCGAAACACATTTTATTAAAAAATAACAAAATTTTGGAATAAAGATACAGCTTATTCAATTTGAAGTTAAATTTTATAAATTTTGGATAATTGTATAATTAAAAATTGAATATGAACATAAAACAACAAATTCTGAATTAAAACTACAATTTGATAAATAGGATATGACAGTAAAAACGCGAAAAAATGAAGATAATAGCAAATTAATCTTTAAATAGATAGGGAATCTGGGTAGTTGATTAAAAACTGAGTACTTATTCTGAAAGATTTGATAAAAATACGTGAAAACACAGAGAACACTAAGACCCTTGCCAAAAGAAAAACATTGCTTGTCAAACATTTGAAATATATTTGTCAAACAAAATGTTTACTGTTTGGCCACAACGCAAAAAATTGCTCTTCAGTAATTTTTAAGTAGAAATTGTTTAGCAATGTTTTGAAAAACTTCCAAATTATTTTATACTTAAATTAAGTAATCTATGTTTGATGAACTATGTTTTGTAGTTTAGCCAGACACTTAAACATTGTGTTTGACAAAAAAATTTCAAATGTTTGACAAACAATGTTTGATCGTTTGGTCAGGCCAGGGCCTAAAGGCATTTTGATTCGTAACCCGTTTATTTTGCACTGAAGACAACAAGTTTTATATCAAAATCAACAACACAGAAGTAAACAAATTATCGACAAAGGTAAATATAGCTATAGTTTTATCTAATCTAAACAGATATACATAATACATACATAAATATGCCTTTCTAAACGAATTTAATCATAGATAAAAATCCGTTCATAGGAACCAAACATTTAAGCTGGTTTTGATCTTTTAGGAAGTGAGGAGGCCTACCTCATAGCTAGACTCGCTACACAAGTCTCTGTTATGCTCCTTGGAACTGATAACAGAGCTGCCCTGAACAACAACAACAGCAACTACAGCGAGGGGGGACGGACTGATGTAGCCAGTCTATGTAGCCAGGTATCAGGTCCTCACAGGGTGTCTAGAGTAGATATCAAAAGCAAGTGACTGTGGCTATTAAGAGGTTTTAACAATAGCGTAGATCTGCATACGTTGTCTTGGGTTCTTTGGGAAATGGAAACTTTGCAATGAAACATCGTTCCACTCTTCGCAAATTTAACTCAAATTTTGACAGGGCTTGTTGAGGGGGAAAGGAGAACCGTTAGCATGAGGCAAAGAGGCTGCGGTTAAAACTGCTGTATTTACCAGTAACGAACCATCGTCCCACTCTTCGCAAACTTAACTCAAATTTTGACAGGGTTTGTTGAGGGAGGGGGGAGGAAAACCGTTAGCACGGGGCAAAGAGGCTGCGGTTAAAACTGCTTTATTTACCAGTAACGAACCATCGTCCCACTCTTCGCAAACTTAACTCAAATTTTGACAGGGTTTGTTGAGGGGGGAAGGAAAACCGTTAGCATGGGGCAAAGAGGTTGCGGTTAAAACTGCTGTATTTACCAGTAACGAACCATCGTCCCACTCTTCGCAAACTTAACTCAAATTTTGACAGGGTTTGTTGAGGGAGGGGGGAGGAAAACCGTTAGCACGGGGCAAAGAGGCTGCGGTTAAAACTGCTGTATTTACCAGTAACGAACCATCGTCCCACTCTTCGCAAACTTAACTCAAATTTTGACAGGGTTTGTTGAGGGGGGAAGGAAAACCGTTAGCATGGGGCAAAGAGGTTGCGGTTAAAACTGCTGTATTTACCAGTAACGAACCATCGTCCCACTCTTCGCAAACTTAACTCAAATTTTGACAGGGTTTGTTGAGGGGGGAAGGAAAACCGTTAGCATGGGGCAAAGAGGCTGCGGTTAAAACTGCTGTATTTACCAGTAAAGAACCATCGTCCCACTCTTCGCAAACTTAACTCAAATTTTGACAGGGTTTGTTAAGGGGGGAATGAAAACCGCTAGCATTGGGCAAAGAGGCTGCGGTTAAAACTGCTTTATTTACCAGTAACGAACCATCGTCCCACTTTTCGCAAATTTAACTCAAATTTTGACAGGGTTTGTCGAGGGGGGAAGGAAAACCGTTAGCACGGGGCAAAGAGGCTGCGGTTAAAACTGCTGTATTTACCAGTAACGAACCATCGTCCCACTCTTCGCAAACTTAACTCAAATTTTGACAGGGTTTGTCGAGGGAGGAAGGAAAACCGTTAGCATTGGGCAAAGAGGCTGCGGTTAAAACTGCTGTATTTACCAGTAATGAACCATCGTCCCACTCTTCGCAAACTTAACTCAAATTTTGACAGGGTTTGTTGAGGGAGGGGGGAGGAAAACCGTTAGCACGGGGCAAAGAGGCTGCGGTTAAAACTGCTGTATTTACCGTCTCATTAACGAACTAAATATCATACTTAGAACCCAGTTTATTCCAGGCTGACGATACATGAGACGTATTCTTTGATACATCGCGCTTCTTGTGTTTTTATAGATTTCGCAGATTTCGAACACGTATTCGTTTCGGCATCTGTCGGAAACACGACAGGCGTCTAAACCCTCAAACTCTGAGCCTGGGATGAGCTTTTGTAGTCTTCACAGAGATTCTCGCATTGGTGTCGTGATTTAGTCAATTTTCAAAATTCTCGTTCTCTGGGATTTAAGCTGTTGAAGGTTGCCAAGTCTACAATTTTAGAAGTTTTTAGAAACTTAAAAGAATACGCCCATTGATTCGAGTAAAAAAGGTTCGTATGTGGGGATCTATCATACCATGTCGACTATGAACTGTCGACTTTGAGATATCTTTATAAAATGGTCCAAGCTTCTTATATTGAGCTTATATTAAGCACTTATATGCATAAAAATGCACTATAATTGTCGGTTTTACTTGGGCTTTACCAGAAGCAACAAAAAATGCCCAGTAACAACTGGTCTTACAAATTAGGCCAGTTCTGTCGATTGCAATTATGCCAGTTTTGCCAATTTGAATTAGGCCAGTTCTACCAATTTGCTTTCCTTTTCGCCATCGGGACTCTCCACTGTAACATCAGGATTTCCAGTTTCTTGCGTGTCAGAATCTTTTTCACCAGTCTCATTTTCATTTGTAGCACTAGCCTCTGTTCCAGGTGCTGCTTCGACGTCATTCTCATTTTCAGCTAGAAGTTTCATCTCGTCTTCGGGTTTCTCGAGATCTCTGCGTGAGCTGGTAAGATTTTCCCGGGATCCTAGAAGATGATGAAATTTATTTTAGTCTATTCAAAGATTTATTAATAACTCATAAGAAGCTTAGGTTTGGGGGGGGACTTGACCTTGACATGCCTGGGGATGTCCCTCTTGGATTCTGTGACCCTTTTGGGAGCATATCTCCCCCAGATAAACACAGTACCCCTATCTGGGAGCAAAATGGCAAACAAAAATATGACCGCAATCGTATTTTCACGTACCAATCTCTGCACCGATAAGATATCCCCTCAGTGGGCTACAGTAAAAACCAACACACAAAAACCTTGATTTATTAACAACCTTACGCCTGAGATTATATACCAATAAAGAAGAACCACGTTAGCTTGATATCCGGAGGTTCTTAATTATTGGTTCTCAAATCACTCACTGGAGTCTAAATGCAACTTACGCTTGGGCTAACCTTTTCCATGGACTCAAAATCATTGCATTCAGAATATCGAGAAGCAGAGGCCAGCTAAGCTACTAAATCTTGAACTATGCTTTTTTCCTTGCAATTGCTTTAGACGCTTTTCTAAAGCGCCTGATTATAGTATGCACCTCTAAATATAAGACACCCAAACAGTCTGTGTTTAAAAACCTAGGTTCTTATTTGCACGTTTGCACTGTATTCAACCACAGTTGGCTATCCCATCTTATACGAACAGGCCCTAAATTGTTCTATAACAATTATCCCTTTGAATCCCTTTGAATCCCATAGAGTCCCTATGAATCCCAATGAATTTCATACCTTTGACTTTCTCGATTTCGCTAGCTTCTTGCTCTCCTTTAGGTTTTCCGTTGGCCTTTAAGCTTCTCAAGTCTGGACAGCATCTCCGCAAAGCTTCCTTTACAGTGTCCGGTACATGATCACGCCACATGAGATTTGATATTAGAATGCATTGAAAGTCTTCTACGTCCGCCCACACAGCTTCATATACTGCTTGCTTTTTCCCGAAAAATCTGAAAGAGACGTTTAAGAAGAGTGAAAAGAGTAAACATCGAAAAATCACTGCTTTGGCCTCTTGAAAAATATTTTCTCGTATAAAATTTTCTTTATCTAGGAGGAAAGAAATTTTAAGGCCTTAGGGCCTGATTACCCAAGGCGAGCTTACCCGGGATGGGCGAATATGCCGAGTTGGCTCATTTCACTTGACCCGTGCGAATATGGAAAAAGGGGTCAGCCTTTCTGCAATCCAGGTTGGGTTGGCGCTATCGTCAAGACCACACATTTCTATAGCACAGCCCGTAGTCTATGGGAAAAGCTAACCCGGGCCAACTCGGCTAGTCGAGCCAACCCGCTTTAATACCAGTGTCAACTTGACGACTTGCCGAGCTTCATGCAATCGTCAACTGATTTTTCTGCTGAATGCTGGGTCAGAGATAACGCGGATTTTTATGGATATTTAACTTTAAATAGTATATAAAAAGCTTATTAACCATGTAAAAAGCCTAGCAGCTCTGCCACGAGGCACTCTCTTAACTTCTACCAACCTCTCTACACCCTGTTTTCTGATTTAAGATTCGATTCATTCATTTATTCATTCATTTCAATTGTCGTGCTTATGTCGTGCTTATCAAGCCTTATGTCGTGCTTATGTCTACCAACGATACGATAGAACTAGCGCCAACTAATAGTTGTAACTGCTAACTTAGTTCGACATGTCAGCAAGTAGTCAGAACGTAAAGGATACAGTTGATAGCGGTCGCCAGAGCGCCCATGTCGACGCGACTGACGGGAATCAGTTGTCAACTAATCGCAGAAGTAGAACATGCCCGACTTTCTGGAACTGCGCACCAAGTAGTTGCAGTCAAAATGGAACTAGTTACCAACTAGTTGCCAGAGTGCTTATGTCGACAGGCCAATTGCGATGAATTAGTTCCAAAAGGCACCAACTAGCAATGGGTAACTACAATTATGATGTTGAGACAAATACTCAGTCATATTGATTTGGGGTCTAAGTCTCTGCTCCCTCCCCCATTCAATGTTGATTACTTTCTCACGGATTTCATTATACATTATCGCCCACATCATGGATCGGTTACTCCTATATCTACATATCTATCAGTAATACCGATAATTAGGCATCACACTGATAGAGACCAACACATTACCCATGCACACCAATCACATGTCCTAGAGGTGGTGGAATGGTGGAACTCTATGGGACTTGGTAATTATGTGTGTGTGTGAAAGTTAGGCTAGTTCTGATGTGAATGAAACAAAATATCCAACACTGAACTGGGGGAGGGGGCTAGGTGGGGCAATAAGGGGTCCACACGTACTTTTTGAGCATTGTCTCTACAATTTCGTCTATGATGTTAGTCCTGACTGTGAGGAATGTCGACATAAGAAGCCTGGCTAAATTGACTTAAAACAGTTTTACCTTGGATAAATTGAGTGTGTCTTGACAATATGCACAACTTTGCCACCCATGTAATATCTTTTACATGATTCAGGGTTGTATTTTGGTATATCATGAAATTCATAATCAAGATAATCTTCATGTGAATTCTTGGATGACGATTGACAGCAAAGCATGCATTGACATAAACATCCACGTAGGATTTTCCACTGAAAGAAATAAACACAAATCATAAGGGGACCACGTTCCAGAAGTGTAGTTCTTAGTTGTTTTTCCAGTACGGGGCAACGTTGCATTTCTACTTATGGCTGGTGTGGCTAGTTTTGTGGTCTCAGTCATTCAGCAGTTGTTTTTGGAATATCAACGCTAGGCCGACCAAAGCCAAGAAAGCTACGTAAAGTCATGTAAAGTAAAGAAAAGTAAAGTAAATTAAAGGAAAGTAAATTAAAGGAAAGTAAAGTAAATTAAAGGAAAGTACAGTAAAGCAAAGTAAAGTAAATTAAAGGAAAGTACAGTAAAGTAAGTAAAGAGAAGTGAAGTGAAGTGAAGTCAATTCAAGTCAAGTCAAGTCAAGTCAAGTCAAGTCAAGTCAAGTCAAGTCAGGTCAAGTCAAGTCAAGTCAAGTCAAGTCACGTCAAGTCAAAGTCAACTTAAGTCAAGTCAAGTCAATCAAGTAAAGTAAAGAAAAGCAAAGTAAAGTAAAGTAAAGCAAAGTAAAGTAAATTAAAGGAAAGTAAAGTAAATTAAAAGAAAGTACAGTAAAGTAAGTAAAGAGAAGTGAAGTGAAGTGAAGTGAAGTCAAGTCAAGTCAAGTCAAGTCAAGTCAAGTCAAGTCAAGTCAAGTCAAGTCAAGTCAAGTCAAGTCAAGTCAAGTCAAGTCAAGTCAAGTAAAGTAAAGTCAAGTCAAGTCAAGTCAAGTCAAGTCAAGTCAAGTCACGTCACGTCACGTCACGTCAAGTCAAGTCAAGTCCGGGGTCAAGTCAAGTCAAGTCAAGTCAAGTCAAGTCAAGTCAAGTCAAGTCAAGTCAAGTCAAGTCAAGTCAAATCAAGTCACGTCACGTCACGTCTAGTCAATATTTTTTCATAAGAATTCCAAATAATTACAAGGAATCCTATGCGGCGACACAGAAATATGAATTATGTGTCTATCAGATGTGATGTTTTCAGCATTTGCCTTAAACCAACAAACCAAACCGGCAAAGAAAATTTCGGAACTTTTTAGTTTTTAACAGCTCTAGAGAGAATAACTTCACAAACCTTTGGAAGACGACTTCTCTGAAGCAGTTCAATGATCATGTATCTTAATTCATCAAGGGTGTGTAGATTTAACCTAAGACAAATAATCATTTATATATATAAAACATAACATGTAAACAAGAAAGATACCAGTAGTACATATAGCTTGGACAGAGTTCATTTTCTCACTTGGACTCGTTAATTAGTTTTATTGGTCATCCTGCTGTATCCCGCAAGTTTATTGGTGTTCAAACACAACACCAATCCAGCTTCGCCTTTCTTATTGATGCATTATGATCCGCATCTGGGTATAAATTCCCCTTTTAAATTTCAGTCTGTTTCTGATGTTTATACTCTGGGGAGTGTCAGACAAAAAAAACGTTAAGTATGTCCATAGATGTTTTCCCTATTTCTCACAATTTGGATGCTTTGTACGAACTCAAAGGCTATAAACTATGAACATATGAAAAGAAACATTGAAACCAATTTTGTGATGAAGCAAATAAAAAAATCAGAAACAGTGATAATAACCTGCTAATGACATCTTTTCCTACGACAACAGAGTAAATAAAATCCCTTGCATACACTGAAGCATCATAGCTACAAACCAAAACAAAATTTGTTATTTAAAACAGTTGAAATAAAACATTTGCACCCAATTCTTCTAATGCTTAAGTCAGATTCGATGATGATTATGCTGATATATTTCTGACTTTCCGACAGTCTGACAATCGTCAAGAATGGAGCCATTGAGGAAGTTTGGGGAGGAACCCCCCCCCCAATTGCGTCAAAGCCTTTCCTTGGAACTTCAAATCAAGCACCATCAGCACTTTTGGTAGGGTTGATCTCATTAAAGATCTTAACAACCAAGAAATCCTTCTTTTGAAGTACCTTGAGGTATTCGAAAAAGCTTTGCCCCCATCAATTATTATTGGATACTTAAGGCCCATTTCCACTTCGTTCGCATTCGCTGTTCGCTAGCCATCAAGAAAAGGCGAGCGCGAAGCGATTTTGATTTCCGCTGCAAGTCAAGCTCCAGCTTGCGAAAAAGTTTTACTTTTTTATTGCCTAAAATTGATCACGAAGGCTGTATTCTGTTCCCAAGCGAGCGGCGAACTGCAAATTCGCTAGCGAACAGCGAATGCAAACGAAGTGGAAATGGGCCTTTACTCTGCACTAATAAAGAACATCTCTGATGTCCCTAGACGGCTCCCTTAGATTATTAAGGGCGTTGTCCCAAACATTTTCCGGACATTATCCACAACTTCGGCTAGCTCGCTAAAAATACTTCAGAACAGATCACAACTGATAAGATGAGGGCATAGAATGCATGATCAAAAAGCTATCGATGATTCCACTGAATTTAAGATCTCAAAGAAAGCGCCCAGTAAAACTCTCCAAGTCATGTAGCCCAAGGCGCCGTTAACGGTCCGAAGAAGCAGATTTTCGAGCACCATAAATAAAATATCACATTACTGTATTATACAGTGGAGTAAGAAATTCTTCAACAAATGATAAGAAACAAATTTACATTTCCTTACTTGAATGTTGCTCCGACGGCGGAATAAGCAAAGCAAGTCAATTCAGGATATTTGGGTTTCAGCAAAAAGGACAGGATTGAGGCAACTCCAGCACCAAGTGAATGCCCAACGATAACAAGGTTGTAGGATTTTGTACCTTTGTCCTAGAAGGCAAAGACGTAAAAAGAAGTTAGAATATTTCTCGTGCGAGATATCCTACATGAAATTAATCAAAGAATTCAAAACATTAAAAATCACCAGAGAGCGCAACAAGCATCTAAAGAAAAAAGCTAACGAAACATTTTCCTGATTGCAAATTATGAACGTCGAACATAAATAGAGATTTAAAAGCAGATATATAAGAAAAGTCATAGACAAAACATGTTGAGACAGACCCGCAGCCATATTGATTAGGGGAATATATGTCTCTTGAGGCTACAAATTCTCATAACTCCAGACCTGGAAGATTTCGCAGACTTGGCAGAGAAATCTTTTCCAAATCAACTTCTCGAAAGTCTTTTAAGAAAGATTTTTAAGAAAGTGCGTTTTCTGGCGTCTGGAATCGAAAGCCTCTGAAGACTACCTTTTAAGAATCGAGAAGGGATAAAATTCTCAGACAACCTCGTTCCCAGGGCTATTTTGAAAGAAATACCCCTGGTACCTACCACGCGTTTCTGGATTCTGATTGGTTGAGAGAGAACAATAGAAATTTGGCGTGAATGCATACATTACGCTCCGCTCTCCGGCAATCGGCAATCGGCCTTACTTGCGAATTTCAAAATAGAATTTGCAAAATAATTTGCAAAAACCGGTGCAGGGCTTCTGAAACTTAACATGCGACTAAAACATGGCAAAAATGCTGTAAATATTCTGGCTTTCGGTTTCAGTTACAAAACAAATGAAATGTTTTCACAGAAAACAAATGTTTTCACAGACAATTTTGTAAACACGAAGCACCGTAGAAAACCTTTGGAGGTGGCATATGAATTTCTGATAAAGTTGTTAATAAACGTATTCAAAAAACGCTGAAATTTTCCAAGAATAAAAATGTACATAGAAAGAAAAATTAGCTATACTTTGGTCAACTGGCTTTTCCTGCTGTTCGATGCAAAAAATGGATTCTGCACACCAGCATGGAAAAAAACAATGAAATCTCATTCAGACTCTCGCAGAGCAGAGCAAGACTGCAGCAATTTTGAGCAAATGTATAGGTAGCTACTTTTTAATCTTAATTTCGAATAATTTAAACTACTGGAAACACCTTGCCTTTGAATTGATTTCTCTCACCTGGAATATTCCAAAATTTAAGCCTACGTTGTTTTGAAGTGAAGAAAGAACTGAGAGCCTTCAGCGATAAAAATGCATGAGCATAAACTTTACAAAAACATCCGAGAAAACATCGCTTGAAAGTAGGTAACTCTTTGCTTAAAAAAACTCCTCAAACAACAAGTAAACTTCTGAAAATATTGAGCTAATTTTTCTTAAACATTGCCTTCAAGTTCTTCGAATTTCTCAATTGAAAATGCATTTTATTTTCAACTTTCTAAGTCCAACGATAGGAAAATGTTAAAGATATTTTGCGCCGCGTAAAATTCATTCATGGAGTCGCACGGCCAGGCTCGCATAATTATAATTAATGCATTGCATAAATTATCATAATCACCCACGAATCGTGGGGTAGGTACCAGGGGTATTCATGGCTCGCCTGAATAGCCCTGGGAACGAGGTTGTTTACTGCTTGAGTGACATAATGGCTCAATCTCATGTCAATCAGCCACACGCCAGATTACAATGGCGCCTTCGCAGCAGAATAATGAGACAGATATACAAAATAAAGAAAATTAAAAGGGAAACGACTTCTTATTCGGAGTTCCACGCTTCCTACAGCCCATGGTTATATCAGCAAAGAAGCAATTTGAATGCTTATGGGTAGCATCAGTGACGTCAAAGATACATTGCACACATGAAGAAAGAGCAAGATAAAGAAATAGAACTTTTCGAAGAGGTCTGGGTCGGCACCACATTTATCTGGAAGATGGCGGACATCTTCAGTAAGGGAATCCTCTCTACATACAGCGACCACGATTGCGATCGCTTAAAGAAAGGTAGTGCAGCGAATTTTGCTTCAAATTCACGAATACACTCTTTTTTTTATAAGATTTTTGGTCAGTATTCAAAGTTTCTTAGTTTTGGGACAAATTTGGTACTGAAAGTTTCTTAGCAGTTTCTTAGAATCAAAATTTTTAAGTGCCAAAACGGGCAATTGACACTTAAATTCTACAAATAGAAGAAGAAATACAATTCACGTTTACATCAGCTGTTTTTTCTGTCAAAATAGACACCTATGGTGCAACAGAAGTTTGTTTTCTCGATGCTTTATTTCTAATTCCAAAGATTCTCGAGACCTGCGAGTTTCTTACCATTTTTGGTCGAGTACTGAAAGTTTCTTAACCAACATTGATCTCAGTACTGAGTTTCTTATAAATGGGTTTCTTATAAAAAAAAAATGAGTGTAATTGAAGAAAAAGAGAGAAAAGGAATCTGCGACAACAAATATTTAAAATATCTGCAGAAACTCAGGGAAAATGCCAAGTAGCTTGCAAAAAGGAGAATGTTTCATTAAATGCCTTCTTAAGCAGATAAGCTGGGACTTGAATCCTTTCTTTCACTTTTACTCCAATTAAAGGTGAATTTCAAGCAAACTTTGCTACATTACCTCTCCTGAAGCGACATCAATCTTGGTCTTTTGATAATAATATGATGTAAATGACGAATATTTACCTTCAAAGATAATGTTCCTCGACAAGAGATGACGACTGATTTCTTCTTGTGATCAACGGCAATGAAAAATGGTGGCTTGAACACCTAGAAATATAAAAATAGAAATCTAAACCAAACGTGAAATAAAGTGGGGAACTTTTTGAAAATGTTAACCTTTAAATCGTTATGTCATGATTAAAAAACTGTCTGTGTCTCTTTGACAAAGTTTCTGACAATGAACAGTCAGACTGAAATCCTGTCTGCTGTGTCATTCATACAGAAAATTTAGAAATAACATACTCAAGTTTTAAGATTATTTAGATATAATAGTTTCATTTGACGTCATCTATGTATACAAAATATTTGCAATGATTGGAGGGGCCACTACCCCCATACCCCCTTGGCTACGCCACTGGTCATCGGTTATCTATGCAACAGCAGGGGAGAATAGGGACAGACACCCCATCCAATCATCGTGAAGATAGGTTTTGTATGCAGGCTAACTCTAATGTAATATGTCGTAGTATACGACTTAGGTTTTTTCTTAAAAACCACGCCCTATGTAATTTTCTCTGACCACGCCCTTTTCCCCCTCCGTTCGATGCCTGGCTACGCCATTTTCTACATGGCTAGATCAATAGTGCTTTCCTACTTAACACCGGTCTATAATTACTAATTAATAGAATTTTAACAATGAAAACAAACATTTACGGGTGTAAAAGGATCAACAACAGATTGCTTACTTCATCCTTGTAGCTGATATAAATTATTTCATGTTCGTGATCTTTTAGAAAGAGTTTCGTTGCTGCCAGATTGCATTCGCAGCAGTTATCGTCGATTGTTATGAAATCGTTGCTTGAAGGGCGGCAGCACGAAGCACAACATCTAAGGATAAAGAAGAGAAAATCGAAGGTTTTTCCTGCAAGCAAAGGTTTAAAACCAGAATTTCCTGCGAAACCCAGCCGAGTTACCTTCAATTGTAAACGTTTCAAGGTTTCAAGTTAGTATTTCAGGGAAAATTTCCTGCAAAAGTGCAAAAAATTCCTGTAAAGAGCGTTCGAGAAACATTTCATTGCAGCGATTCTACCTGCAGTGCCGTACATTTTCAAACCATGTTGAAAGAACCAACAGTAGACTTAGGCCCTGGACAAATAAACTGAACATTTCAGTGAACACTGAAGTTCAGTGAAAAATCCAGTTCATTTGACCACCTTGTTAGTGACTGAACATTATTCAGTGAATGTTTTATCGGAGTAAAAAATGTTCGGTGAACAAAATTTGTTCAGTGGTATGTTCAGTTCATTTGGCCACTCAACTGAACAAACACTGAACATTTATCCAATATACGGCAACTTTCTCAGTGTTTTCTCGAATTACGCGCCAAAAAAATTGCATGAAAAAGAGGCTGAAAAAATTCAGAAAATGTGCAGTGAAATGTTCAGTGAAATGTTCAATTCATTTGCCCAGCGCCTTATAGTTCGTGTAGCACGCTCCTCCACAGAAAGGCGCTGCGGAGGAGCGTAGTTCGTGTAGCATTAAAGAAACGAGCATACCTGACTTTACAGCAAAGAGTGCAAGCACCACATGAGATGCGATCAAACAAATAGAATGGCCAGCCATAAATAGCCAAAGCGTAAGAGCTAAAATGAGTGATATCTGTCAAAATCTTCGATTCACTCTAGAAGAGAGAACAAATTTTCAAATAAACACGATAATTCGAAATCATCAAAAAACACAGCCACAAAACGTACAGATACATGAATACAGTACCCTTTTATCACGATACAGTACCCTTTATCACGAACTTCACGCTATAATGCTAAATGCTAAACGATAAACGCTAAATGCCTGGTCCCGTTAATAACAAATTCTATTCAAAGTTTTCTCGAGCTCCCGATATTATGTAAATTTTTTTGTTTCTGTGACAGAAAATCTGGGGTTCGACTGTATTCCAGAGTATTCCATTGCAGAAAGGGTCGAGGAGGGGGCTGGTGGATCACAACCTCGTCCCCAGGCCCCAAATCGAATTTCTTCGAATCTCAACCGTCACATCGATTTTGGCCTTGGTACCGGCCACAAAATCTGCCAAAATACTGGCAATTTTGGCCTAGGCATAAAACAATATGTAGATTCCGAAAGCAGATGTTCTTGGAAAGGAAATGCAAAGAATTTCATTGATAACTGTAAGGCAAGATACAATATCCCATGTAGCATCATTTTTTGGTTTTTATAGATGTTTTCACATAGTTTTCAGCCTATTTTGGTGTGAAATTTTGAAAAACTGTGACGTCACTTAAAATTTCTATTGTTTGAACAGCCAATCAAATTGCGAATAGACAAGGCCGATACCAGGGTCGAATATGGGCAGCGGAGTTTCACGTAGAGGCCTATTCACCCTGGGGACGATGTTGGGTCGTGACAACACTGGGAAATTTGTAGAAAATATGTAAGTGTAAAATGAGTACAAGACATAACATGCAGTCGGCATATTTTGTAGGGCCTTTATAGCACATTCAATCCTATAAAAATCATTTAAATTGGTTTGGAATACGTTTGAGATCATCCCCTTAAAATACATATTTTGTACAAACAAAAGTGAAATGAAACAGTCTTCAAAACTGGCTCATCTTACCAAATCCTCGTAGTTGAATTTCTTTGCACTTTTCGTTTTTTGATGTCGGTGAACCGTTATAGAATTTTTCTGTTTTTTCACACCAGTATCTTCAGCTTCTTCATTCTATGATAAAAAGGTTTGTATGATAGTCAAACCATTCTCAAGACCTCCTAATATTAACTTACTTTGCTGCGTGAATGAAACAAATGCTTTATAAGGGTGGTGTGGCCGAGTAGTCAAGGCTTTCGGCTCGGAGGTCGGGGTTCGAATCTCGTCGGGACCACATTCCACAAGCCTACAGTCAGCTCAGCTGTCCATCCTTCCGAGGTCGGTAAATGAGATCCCAGGGTATTCGTTCTAGAATATCAGTCTGGGGGCACAAGCTGCAGGTCCAGATCAGCTCCATAGCTGCCAGAACCCCCAACCTGCTTTTACAAATCAATATTGCTTTGCTTGCTTGCTTGCTGGCCAAACGGACGCAAAAAATGTGGGTCAACATAGAAAAATTTCACGAAATGTTTGAGAAAATCGAATTACTTCAAACATGATGCCAAACCAATCGTGTTTGATACAAAAAAAACTGTTGGATGATCTCTTATGCTTATTTTTGATTCGCTTGGCCAGGGCTTTCAAACGATCAAACATTGTATGTCAAACATTTGAATTTGCACGTCAAACAATGTTTGGCCACGTCACAAAACATTGTTTCACAAGCATAAATAAGCAGACCTCGTTGCGGGTTGTTTATGCCTAAGTTCAGAAGCATTTTATGCTTGATGAAAGAACAAATTGTTTGACGAGCACTGTTTTGCTCTTTGGCCTAAGGCCCAGGCCAAACGAACAAACATTGTTGGTCCAACAGCACAATTTTTGAAAAAGATTCAGTACCATGAAGAGAGAGACAATTTTACGACGTTTCGGGCATTACCCTTTATCAAGACAAACAATGATGCCAAACCTTGTTGGTCCAACATTTGAGATTTGATTTGCTTGTAAAGCGAAATTTTTAACCGTTTGGCAACGTCAAGAAACATTGCTCTTCCAATATTTTTTGTGTGCGTCAAGCAAAAAATGTTTCTGAACTTTTTCAAAAACATCACGCCACAAATTTGCTTACTTTTGATTGTCAATCAATGTTTTTGGACGTGGCCAAACGGTCAAACATTTGTTGTAAAGCAAATTTTAAATGTTGGACAAGCAATGTTTTTGGACGTGGCCTAAGGGTAAAACATTTTGCTTGACAAGCAAATTTCAAATGTTCGACCAACAATGTTTGATCGTTTGGCCAGGGCCTAAGTAATTCTAGTATGTAACGAAATAGGCGATAAAAGTGTCAAGTGTATAAAGCATTACCTCAGTACTGTCTTTATCACTGAGAAACCTATGAATTCGTTGCGATTCAATAATTTTCTGATGCCTTCTGAGTAGAATTAATCCTGCCAAAATGTCTGACGGGACTAAATCCATATATTCTTGAAAATATTCTGAAAGCAAACTAAAGAAAGACAAAGAGTTAGATATAAGACCCTGGCAAAACAGTCATACATCGTTTGAAAAGCGTTTGAAATTCGCTTGCCAAGCAAAGTGTTTTAGCTTTTGGCGTTTCGTCGAAAACTAATGCTCCTGCAACATTTTTGCATGTGTCAGCGAAAAAATCGTTATAAATTATTTCAAAAACACCGTGCAGCAAATTCTGCTTGAAGTTTTATAGCCGGCTGAAGAAACTTGGTTCGTTTACATTCGTTTCTTATGAGAGCATTTTTATAACAACACGAGCCTTGATTTTGCCTAAGTAAGAACAAGCTCAGGCTGGCTTTTTCATAAGCCCTAAGAATATAAACTTGATGTGAAAGTAAGACAGTCTGAATTGAAAAAGCAAGCGACCTGAGAAGTGGGCAAGCATGCTGCATTTTTAAACGAACCTACATAGTACCACGCCAGACATTCACTGAACAGTATTACTGTCTAAGTAATAGAGGAATTAAGAACAGGTTAAGAACATTTCAGGCATAAAGAAGGCAAAAACAATGAAACGGCCAGCCTTGGTCAAAATCTCTTCTTTCACAAAAAAGTGTATTTTGTTTCGTTTGTTTGGGAAAGAAACTTGTATGATTTATACTCACCCAGACACAAATCCAAAAATGTTATCCTGGGAGCTTTCAACTTTAGTACAACAGAAGAGAGCTTTGCAAGACTTTTCCCATTTCTTTTCATACTTCGCTCGAATCTGTTGGTTAATCGCGCCATAATGCGATTTCCGCGATTTCGACGCGTGAAGCTGTGACCAAAGCTTGCCCGCGGGATCAAATGAAATATACACTGAAATCAACACACCAATGAGAAATAGTATATTAAAAATCACGACACCCTGTGATAGTCTCTTAGTGGGCACACTGTGGCAATAATGGCGTAGATCATCAACGAATATCCAGTATATACCGAGAGCAAGCCATGCAATTTCTACGATAAACAAGGCAAGTCGGATGTACAATAAAGGAACAACGGCACTGCGCTTTTCAACTTCAAAAATGCTTCCTCTGCTGCTTGCGAAGCATATCAGGAAATCCATAATGGCGATGATGAACAGTAGAGCTATATAACCAACTAAATATATGCTGACTTTCCCTTTGCATTCCATCTCAGGGTTATTACTGACACCAGCGTCTGTTGGCTTTAGTAGTTCTCCGTGTATACCGAACATTATGCTCAGAAGAACAAGCCTGAAAAAATAATGGAATAATCATTGAATGCCAAAAAGTTCAGAAAAAGAAATAAAATTGGTTCTAACTTTTGTTGTCCTTGGGGTAAGGATCAAAAGAGAACTTCCCGAATCGAACTGAGCCTAGCTAAGTCGAATCTAATCAAACTGACTGAAATAAATAAGTCAGGCAAAGTCAAGAGGAAGTCAGGGCAAGTCAGATCACGTCAGCTCTGGAAAGGTTAAGTCAAGTCAAGACAAGTCACTTCACGACCAATGACATCTTTTAAATCAACGCAAGTCAAGTCGAGTCTAGTCGAGTCGAGTCAAGTCGAGTCGAGTCAAGTCAAGTCGAGTCAGGACAAGTCACTTCACGACAAATGACATCTTTTCAAATAACGCAAGTCAAGTCAAGTCCAGTCGAGTCGAGTCAAGTCGAGTCAAGTCGAGTCAAGTCGAGTCGAGTCGAGTCAAGTCAAGTCGTTTTTAACATCACGTCTCGTTAAGCTAGACAAGTAAGTAAGACAAGTTTGGTCAAGTCAGTTGACTCAAAACAAAATCAAAATTAAAATAACGATTGTCTTGGAAACGTGGAAACGCTAAAAAATAACAGTGGAATCGTGCACTTAAAAGTACTTTAAACTCGTGACTTTGCACTTCATCAGGATTTTTCAGAGGTCAATCCAGCTTAAAGTGCTTATGTCATCAAATTTTCGATCTTTATTTTTTTTTTTGTTTTCTGAAAATTCGATCCTTCCTGATCATTTTGGTGGTAGTTTGATTTCTTTCTGACGAATACAACTGATTTTATCGACGTTTGAAATTGGACCTCTCGTGCGAAAACAGAATGCAGGCCATATTTCCATAACTCTGTTTTCGGCATTGGAATCAGCGCATAAAAAACTACAAGTTTCGCAAATAAAATGATAACCCGAAATTTGGTGGTATAAGCACTTTAACGCGTTTGGGAATTCTGAGGAGACAAGAACAGGGCGAGAGCCAAATTTAGGACAATTCGTCAAACAACCGACAAAACAAGGAAAGGCTGGACTAAAAACAAGACGTTGTAGATCTAAAATTGGAAATTGAAAATTAGATTTGACGCTAATGTTAATCTAAATCCCTGCCTTCACAAAAGTGAATCGTAAATTGGCGAGTCGACAAGACACCGTATGAAGATCCCGAATCCGATCATATAGGAAAGCAAATTAGGATGCAAGGTTTTAATCGCGATCAGAATTAAGCTAATAAACGCGAAGTTTGTTTTCGTGTTTTGATCTGACCACTACAGCCATAATCAAACTTGTCTTAGGCATTAACTTAATGAGAAATTGTTGAAGATTGAATAAGAGAATGCTCAAATGAAATACGCTAAAATTAGTCCGAAACCAAATCACGCAAAAGGGCTGCGTACATATGTTTTCATAGAAGAGACCCATTTAAGAAACACGACTCTGAAAATTGTCAAATTTTTGGAAATCTTAAGCCTGGCAAAACGATCAAACATTGCTGATCAAACATCTGAGAAATGCTTGTCCAACAAATTGTTTAATCGTTTGAACAAATCACAAAACATTGCTTATCAAACATTTTTGGCTTGTGAAAAGCGGAACATGTTTTCGAAGTTTTTCAAACACAATGGCAATCGAGTTCTGCTGGTTAATCAATGTTTTGTGACAAGGCCAAACGGTCAAGCATTGTTTGTAAAACAAATCTCAAATGTTTGACCAACAATGTTTGATCATGGCCTTAGAGACAACTAGAAACAAACACATTCTGCAGGCTTAGGGGAGTCTTGAAACACACTTGAAACCAGTTTTAAGAAGGGTGGGAGTAATAAGACGGTGAAACTCGAACAAAAATATGAGCAATCCGTAGACTTACTACATAAGTCCTTGTTATCGCAATTGGGTTGAATTGCTGGACGCTCAAACTTTGAGCAAACAGCTGTAGAGTTGATTATTGTTGTTGTTTTTGATTGCGAAGAGTGGGACTCATGTAATAAGTCTAGCTAAGACTAAGCAGCTGCTGTGACGTGGAGTTAGAAAACCAAACTAATGGTGTCAGGAGCTTAGTGAGGTCAGGTCAGGGTTCGAGCTCGAGCCACGATAGCATCAAAGCCAAGATAGAGGTCTTGTTACTTCATCTAATTCTGAGACCCTACCGACTGGTGCTAGATACAGCATTTTACATTCACTGTCAATTCGTCTGCGTAATGCTCTTCGGATGAGTTCTTCGTCAGGGAGACTCAGACCAGTGGCATAGCCAGACATAACTTGAGGGGAAACAGGCGTAGTCAATCAAATTGGGGCTTGGTTTTAAGAACAAATAACTAAGTTGTATCCTGCAACCCTTTTTTATCCGATTTAGCGTGATATACAAAACCGATCTTGGCGATGATTTGGGGAAAACTACCCCCAGTGCCTCCCCTTCCTGCAACACTACTGCACCAGACTCTGAACTTGCTTTTGCATGTTCATCAGACTATTTTGCAGCTGAAACTGCTCCTGACATGTGCTCCTTGATACCTTACTTCAAATGTTTTCCATCTTGCAAACAGG